>CAMAPF010001137.1:0-600000 GCA_945859915.1 Cuscuta epithymum
ACCCGGAACCCGGAACCCGGAACCCGGACCCCGGAACCCCGGACCCCGGACCCCCCCGGAACCCGGACCCCGGAACCCCGGACCCCGGACCCCGGACCCCGGACCCCGGACCCCGGACCCCGGACCCGGACCCGGACCCCGGAACCCCGGAACCCGGACCCCGGAACCCCGGAACCCGGACCCCGGAACCCCGGACCCCGGACCCCGGACCCCGGACCCCGGAACCCGGACCCCGGACCCCGGGACCCGGACCCCGGAACCCGGAACCCGGACCCCGGACCCCGGACCCCGGACCCCGGACCCCGGACCCCGGACCCCGGAACCCGGAACCCGGAACCCCGGAACCCCGGAACCCGGAACCCGGAACCCGGAACCCGGACCCCGGAACCCAGACCCCCGGACCCCGGACCCCGGAACCCGGACCCCGGACCCCGGGACCCGGACCCCGGAACCCGGAACCCAGACCCCGGACCCCAGGACCCGGACCCCGGAACCCGGACCCCGGACCCCGGACCCCGGACCCCGGAACCCGGAACCCGGAACCCCGGAACCCCGGAACCCGGAACCCGGAACCCCGGAACCCCGGAACCCCGGACCCCGGACCCCGGAACCCCGGACCCCTGGAACCCCGGAACCCGGAACCCGGAACCCGGAACCCGGACCCCGGACCCCGGACCCCGGACCCGGACCCCGGGACCCGGGACCCGGGACCCGGGACCCCGGACCCGGACCCGGGACCCGGACCCCGGACCCCGGACCCCGGACCCCGGACCCCGGAACCCGGAACCCCGGACCCCGGAACCCGGACCCCGGAACCCGGACCCCGGACCCTGGACCCCGGACCCCCGGACCCCGGAACCCGGACCCCGGAACCCGGACCCCGGACCCCGGAACCCCGGACCCCGGACCCCGGACCCCCGGACCCCGGAACCCGGAACCCCGGACCCCGGAACCCGGAACCCGGACCCCGGACCCCGGACCCCGGGACCCGGGACCCGGAACCCCGGGACCCGGAACCCCGAGACCCGGAACCCCGGACCCCGGACCCCGGACCCCGGGGACCCGGGCCCCGGGCCCCGGGCCCCCGGACCCCGGACCCCGGACCCCGGACCCCGGACCCCGGACCCCGGACCCCGGACCCCGGACCCCCGGACCCCGGACCCCGGACCCCGGAACCCGGAACCCGGAACCCCAGAACCCCGGAACCCCAGAACCCGGAACCCGGAACCCGAAACCCGGAACCCGGACCCCGGAACCCGGACCCCGGACCCCGGACCCCGGACCCCGGAACCCGGAACCCGGACCCCGGAACCCGGACCCCGGAACCCGGACCCCGGAACCCGGACCCCGGAACCCGGAACCCGGAACCCGGAACCCGGACCCCGGGACCCGGGACCCGGGACCCCGGACCCCGGACCCGGGACCCGGGACCCGGGACCCCCGGACCCCGGACCCCGGGACCCCGGGCCCCGGGCCCCCGGACCCCGGACCCCGGACCCCGGACCCCGGAACCCGGACCCCGGAACCCGGAACCCGGAACCCGGACCCCGGAACCCGGAACCCGGAACCCGGAACCCGGAACCCGGACCCCGGGACCCGGGACCCGGGACCCCCGGACCCCGGGACCCGGGACCCCGGACCCCGGGACCCGGGACCCGGGACCCGACCCGGACCCCGGACCCCGGACCCCGGACCCCGGACCCCGGACCCCGGACCCCGGACCCCGGACCCCGGACCCCGGACCCGGACCCCGGACCCGGACCCCCGGACCCGGCCCCGGGCCCCCCCGGAACCCGGACCCCGGACCCCGGACCCCGGAACCCGGACCCCGGACCCCGGACCCCGGACCCCGGAACCCGGAACCCCGGAACCCCGGAACCCGGAACCCCGGACCCCGGAACCCAGACCCCGGACCTCGGACCCCGGACCCGGGACCCGGGACCCGGGACCCGGGACCCGGACCCCGGACCCCGGACCCCGGAACCCCGGACCCCGGAACCCGGACCCGACCCCCCGGACCCCCCCGGACCCCCCCGGACCCCGACCCCCGGACCCGGACCCCGGACCCGGACCCGGACCCCCGGACCCCGGACCCCGGACCCCGGACCCCGGAACCCGGAACCCGGACCCGGTACCCGGAACCCGGACCCCGGAACCCGGACCCCGGACCCCGGACCCCGGACCCCGGAACCCCGGAACCCCGGTACCCGGAACCCGGACCCCGGAACCCGGACCCCGGACCCCGGACCCCGGACCCCGGAACCCGGTACCCGGAACCCGGACCCCGGACCCCGGACCCCGGACCCCGGACCCCGGACCCCGGACCCCGGACCCCGGACCCGGACCCGGACCCGGACCCCGGACCCCGGACCCCGGACCCCGGACCCCGGACCCCGGACCCCGGACCCCGGGAACCCGGGCCCCGGACCCGGGACCCAGGACCCGGGACCCGGGACCCCGGACCCCGGACCCCGGACCCCGGAACCCGGAACCCGGACCCCGGAACCCGGACCCCGGAACCCGGACCCCGGACCCCGGACCCCGGACCCCGGACCCCGGACCCCGGACCCCGGACCCCGGAACCCGGACCCCGGACCCGGGACCCGGGACCCGGACCCGGACCCCGGACCCCGGACCCCGGACCCCGGACCCCGGAACCCGGAACCCGGAACCCGGACCCCGGAACCCGGACCCCGGAACCCGGACCCCGGACCCCGGACCCCGGACCCCGGAACCCGGACCCCGGAACCCGGACCCCGGACCCCGGAACCCGGACCCCGGACCCCGGACCCCGGACCCCGGAACCCGGACCCCGGACCCCGGAACCCGGACCCCGAACCCCGAACCCCGGAACCCGGAACCCGGACCCCGGACCCCGGACCCCGGGACCCGGGACCCGGAACCCCGGGACCCGGAACCCCCGAGACCCGGAACCCCGGCCCCCGGACCCCGGACCCCGGACCCCGGACCCCGGACCCCGGACCGCGGACCCCGGAACCCGGAACCCGGAACCCGGAACCCCAGAACCCCGGAACCCCAGAACCCGGAACCCGGAACCCGGAACCCGGAACCCGGAACCTGGAACCCGGAACCCGGAACCCCAGAACCCCGGAACCCGGACCCCGGAATCCGGACCCCGGAACCCGGAACCCGGAACCCGGAACCCGGAACCCGGAACCCGGACCCCGGAACCCGGAACCCGGAACCCGGAACCCGGACCCCAGAACCCGGACCCCGGAACCCGGACCCCGGACCCCGGACCCCGGACCCCGGACCCCGGACCCCGGACCCCGGACCCCGGACCCCGGACCCCGGAACCCGGACCCCGGACCCCGGACCCCCGGACCCCGGACCTCGGACCCCGGGACCCAAGCCCCGGGCCCCCGGAACCCGGAACCCGGACCCCGGACCCCCGGAACCCGGACCCCGGAACCCGGAACCCGGAACCCGGAACCCGGAACCCAGACCTCGGACCCCGGAACCCGGAACCCGGTACCCGGAACCCAGAACCCGGACCCCGGAACCCGGACCCCAGACCCCGGGACCCGGAACCCGGAACCCGGACCCCGGAACCCGGACCCCGGAACCCGGGACCCGGGACCCGGAACCCGGGACCCGGGAACCCGGAACCCGGAACCCGGAACCCGGAACCCGGAACCCGGAACCCGGAACCCGGACCCCGGAACCCGGATTCCGGGACCCGGAACCCGGAACCCAGAACCCGGACCCTGGACCCCGGAACACGGAACCCGGACCCCAGACCCCGGAACCCGGACACCGGAACCCGCATCGCTGACCTCGGACCCCCGGGCCCTGGACCCCGGAACCCGGAACCCGCACCCCGGACCCAGGACTCCGGACTCCGGACCCTGGACCCCGGACCCCGGAACCCGGAACCCGGACCCCGGACCCCGGACCCCGGACCCCGGACCCCGGACCCCGGACCCCGGACCCCGGACCCCGGACCCCGGACCTCGGACCCCGGGACCCAAGCCCCCGGAACCCAGAACCCGGAACCCGGACCCCGGACCCCGGACCCCGGACCCCGGAACCCGGACCCCGGACCCCGGAACCCGGACCCCCGGAACCCGGAACCTGGAACCCAGACCTCGGACCCCGGAACCCGGAACCCGGTACCCGGAACCCCGGAACCCGGACCCCGGAACCCGGACCCCAGACCCCAGACCCCAGACCCCGGAACCCCGGAACCCCGGAACCCCGGGACCCGGAACCCGGGACCCGGACCCCGGAACCCGGACCCCGGCACCCGGGACCCGGGACCCGGAACCCGGAACCCGGAACCCGGAACCCGGAACCCGGACCCCGGAACCCGGAACCCGGGACCCGGAACCCGGAACCCAGAACCCGAAACCCGGACCCCGGAACACGGAACCCGGACCCCAGACCCCGGAACCCGGACACCGGAACCCGCACCGCTGACCTCGGACCCCCGGGCCCTGGACCCCGGAACCCGGAACCCGCACCCCGGACCCAGGACTCCGGACTCCGGACCCCGGGACCCTGGACCCCGGACCCCGGAACCCGGAACCCGGACCCCGGAACCCCGGGACCCCGGAACCCGGACGCCGGACCCCGGAACCCCGGAACCCCGGAACCTGGACCCCGGGACCCGGAACCCGGACCCCGGGACCCGGAACCCGGACCCCGGGACCCGGACCCCGGAACCCGGGACCCGGGACCCGGAGTTCAAGGCTCGGGGTTTGGGGTTCAGGTTTAGGGTTCGGAGTTTAAGGTTCAGGGTTCGGGGTTCGGGTTCACGGTTCGGAGTTCGTGGATCAGGGGTCAGGAGTTGGGGTTCAGGGTTTAGAGTTCAAGGTTCGAGGTTTGGGGTTCAGAGTTCGGAGTTCAAGGTTCGGGGTTTGGGGTTCAGGTTCAGGGTTCAGGTTCGTGGTTCCGAGATCAGGGACCAGGGATTGGGGTTCAGCGTTCCAGGTTCAGGTTCAGAATTCGGGGTTCAGGTTCAGGGTTTGGAGTTCAAGGCTCGGGGTTTGGGGTTCAGGTTTAGGGTTCGAAGTTTAAGGTTCAGGGTTCGGGGTTCGGGTTCACGGTTCGGAGTTCGTGGATCAGGGGTCAGGGGTTGGGGTTCAGGTTCAGGGTTTAGAGTTCAAGGTTCGAGGTTTGGGGTTCAGGTTCAGGTTCGTGGTTCCGAGATCAGGGACCAGGGATTGGGGTTCGGCGTTCCAGGTTCAGGTTCAGGATTCGGGGTTCAGGTTCAGGGTTTGGAGTTCAAGGCTCGGGGTTTGGGGTTCAGGTTTAGGGTTCGAAGTTTAAGGTTCAGGGTTCGGGGTTCGGGTTCACGGTTTGGAGTTCGTGGATCAGGGGTCAGGGGTTGGGGTTCAGGTTCAGGGTTTAGAGTTCAAGGTTCGAGGTTTGGGGTTCAGGTTCAGAGTTCGGAGTTCAAGGTTCGGGGTTTGGGGTTCAGGTTCAGGGTTCGAGGATCGGGGTTCAGGTTCAGGGTTCGGAGTTCAAGGTTTGGGGTTTGGGGTTCACGTTTCGGGTTCGAGGATCAGGGTTCCGGGTTTTAGGTTCGGGGTTCGCGTTCGGCGTTCAAGGTTCCGGGATTCGGGGATCGGGGTTCAAAGATCAGGGATCTAGGTTGATGGTTCAGGGTTCGGGAATCGGGGATCAGGGATAAAGGTTTAAGGTTTGGGGATCGGAGTTCAGGGTTTAGGGATTCAAGGTTCTGGGATCGTGTTCGAGGTTTAGGTTCACAATTCGAGGTTCGATGTTCAGGGTTCGGTGTTTGGGGTTTGGGGATCGTGGTTTGGGTTCAGGTATCGGGGTTTAAGGATTAGGAGTTCTGGGTTCGGAGTTCAGCGTTAGGGGTTCCGGATTCAAGGATCGAGATTCGATGATCGGGGATCGGGATTCATGGTTCAGGGTTTGAGGTTCACGATTTGGGTATCACAGTTCAGGGGTTCGAGGTTCATGTTCGAGGTTAATGTTTAAGGTTCGAGGTTCGAAGTTCAGGGTTCGGGGTTTGGGTTTTGGTGTTTGGGGTTTGGGGTTTGGGGTTAGGGTTTAGGGATCGGGGTTTGGGGTTCAGGGATCGGGGTTCGGAGTTCGAGGTTCAGGTTCAGGGTTCGGGGTTCGGGGTTCGTGTTTGGGGTTCGGGTTTGGGGTTCAGAGTTCGGGGTTAGGGTTCGGGCTCAAGGTTCAGGGTTTGAGGTTCAGGGGTCGGGGTTTGGTGTTAGGGTTTCGGGATTATGGTTTTAGGATTTCAAGTTTCGGGTTTAAGATTTAGTGTTTTAAGTTTCGGGGTTTAGGGTTTGGATTTTGGGTTTTGGAGTTTCGGGTTTCAGTTTTGGAGTTTGGGATTTCAGATTTCAGATTTCAGATTTCAGGTTTCAGGTTTCAGGTTTGGGGTTAAGGGTTTCGAGTTTATAGTTTAGGGGTTATATATGCGTATATTTCCTTTTTTAAGCTTAAAGATTTTGGGATTCCTTTAAAAAATATCAAGTGTTAAAGATGGGTATCATTGTCCTTATATCCAATCTTGTATGTATTTTTTGTACGAATATTATCGATTTAGATTTATCTAAAGCAGTGAAATGAATTTTATACATTCTAAAATTTTTGGATTTACAATTAAACTTTGAGTTCATAATTTCATATTGAATTTATTGATTTCTTCTTTACATCTATTTTTGTGTGTTTTACAAGTGATATTGAAGATATTTGATCGATTGGAATCATCAATTTGGCAACAAGCAATGACCTAAGTGATGTCCCAGTCAAGTGGGTGGAAGAAGGAAAATGATGAATGCACTCAAGTGGGTGAATGATACATTATTACACCGCGTGTAGTAGGGATAGGGCTGCTAAGAAAAGATGAAAAGTGAGAATTAGAGGACCTATTTGGCATTAGACTATATTAGTGATATGGAATTCCAATATCCCATCATGCATGGTGGAATTGTCAATCCCCTTATTAGTGAAAGGAATATATTAGATACCCGATTTCTTGCAATTCTGCTAAGTCGAGTCTATGGGGGGCATAGTATATATACTTGGTATATAATACCTGACATGTTTTAGTCATCACCATCCGTTCATCCTGATTCCTCAATGAAGAACAGAAGGTCTTGGTTTTAATACACAAGTTTGTAATCTAAGTATCTAACTGTGATTATTATTTATATGTTAACTAACTACGGAGTATATTGTATTAATATTGTTTGACGACTATTGAACTCTGTTTTTGCGGCATAATTAATTAATGTATTCCATTGATTTGAAAAGTACTGTTTTGTTTGATAAAGTCCATTGCATGCACTGCTATAATACGTACTACGTATTAGCTTCAGAGAAATGCTTTTCAAGAATAAAACAATTATTTTGGGATTATTAATAAATAACGGAATCGGTCCTTAGCTTATTCCATCACGCATAATTTGTTCCATCTGTTCATAAAATATTGAGAGCTCAGTATATACGATTCCGATTATTTTGTTGATACAGCTGCTAGCATTGAAAAAAGATGGATGTATAACATGAAAAACAGTGAATATTTCCAGTCTCGACTGAAGGATTAATCAATCTGCTTCAACGATAAATCCGTTCTTGAGTTACTCATTCATCAAAACATCAAAAATAAAGCATTGTACTGGTAATATGCAAGCATGTTTCCTGGAATCTCTATGGAGAGACATAGACAAGAACAGAACGACTTCGATCACCAAGGAATCTCTTTGTGATGATTTGAAAATAAACAGATGCACTGAATAGGTACTCATAAATGAAAGTATATATCAGGATAATAAACAGATGCATAGTAGTGAAGAAATCTGGTTTAGTAATTACCAGGTTTGCTAAGGAAGAATTTCTGCCATGAAGAATTGTATTCAGGAAAGAAAGCTACGGAGCAACTCCATCTTTCAGTTTCAGTCATCCATCACCGTCCTTAACTTTAATTTGCAGCACTGCATCAAGAACGAAGAAAGAAGATAATTGTTATTCATGAAAGATACAAATTAGCTAGAACAGGGTATAGTATAAATTCGATCTTGGGTTTGTTTACCCGCAGGAACAAGAACACTATGTTTCTGATCGAGACAATGGAAGAAGCAAGAAATTAAATGAAGAACACCACATACCTGACATTATTGCTTGCTCGATCATCTCAAGCAGTTCTGACCTTCCAGTTTTAGTCATCCATCCCTAAAACAGAATTTTGCAGCGCCGCCCGCATCAAGAATCAAGGAAGAAGGTTATTGTTATTCAAGAAAGAAATTTAGGTTTCTGGGTTTTGTTTCTGCGAATAAGGTATTCAAGACTATCGAATTAGAACACATAGATCGAGGGCGAGCTCCACATCAGAATCAGGAACAAGAAGACTCTGTCTTTAATTTCTGGGTTATGTTTCTGCGAGAATGGGGATTTATTTGAAGATCCAATGGTAACGGGTATGAGTAATATGTTTATATAGAGGGAGCGGGATTGCCAACGGGCAAGTTCCATTACAACGGTCAAATTTTTCCTCATTCTTCATCTCCGGGTTTTGTTTCTGAGAGGAAGGAATGAAGAAGCAAGAACTGATGATGAGGTCACGGTCAAATGCTGGAGAAGACTTGCCGGATTGCCAACCTGGCTGGCAAGTCCGAATATGCCGTTGCAGGTAAACGCTCCTACAAAAAAAGGTAGCAAGGCTCTTTTTAATTTTACTACCTCCGTTTAAAATTTTGCTAGATAAATAAATCTTAGCGAGTATAATAATAACATCTTTGGCAAAAAATCATAAATCATTTTTAATTTTAGGCTAAATTTTTATCAAATTTACATTTTTTTTATCAGGCTTTGTAGCGGTTTTAATGTAGTTTCTGAATATGTTATTTTATTTACTAAAAATAATCAGAGTGTGAACATGGATTAAGTTGTTTTATCGTCAGTCAAACATCATAAACCGTAACGGGAACCTTCTAGCGAGACGGAAGAAGTACTAGTTTTGGTACCAAAAAATAACTTTATAATTTTAGACAAAATTTTAGAACCTCTTTGGTAACACTCAAAATGATTGTGTCTGCGTAAATTGATGAAATTCTGATTGAATCGGCTGAATTGTGAAAGAAATATATAAACTTTAATTTATAATCCAAAATCCGCAACGTAACTATTATTTTGAGATGGGTGGGGAGTATTATATATAGAGGACCACATGACCATGTGAGGACATGAGATGAGGTGTACGTTTAGAATTTCAATTTTGGTGGGTGAAAATATTAGAGTGGTGATAAAAATTAATTTGTGGTTCTACAAAAGCGATAACTTCAAAGTTGTATTAAAAAGAATTACGGGCACATGCTTGGTAGTTCCTTAATAATAACTGACACAATTTTTTTTGTTTAGATTTTTATTTTTAAAAAAATATATGCACCGGTTATTGTATAAGATCCGAAGCTTATATTAAAATAAAATTATTGATACTAACCGAGAGGGGATATGGTTATGATATTGATAACTATCATGGATTCTTAATTTTTTGAAATACATATCTATTTCTTGCTCGCAACTTTCGAAGTTGGCTGGAATAACCAACCCTTAAACTATACAACGGCGCAGCAGCTCGAGCGAGGCAGAGACGGAAGACTCGACAGACGGAAGCGACTGTCTTGGACAGACGTGACCGCCGACAGAAACATGTGCACAACAATAGCTTCGTCGCTCCTCATGCAAGTCGGTAACGACATCAAGTTTCCTACACGCATCTCCTTTAATTTACCTTGAATAGTAGTGCCTTGCTAAATTTGACGAGTATTCCCAACTTTTAATTGATTTAATTATTCATTTGCTAGGGGGTAAAAATAAGATTTTATTATATTTTTAATTATAGTTCACATTGTTCACTGATTTTGTAATTATAATTATTACTCCTTCCGTCCCAATATAAAGAGTACATTTGCGTTTTCAAACATTTTTAGGAGGAACACTGTTTGACACTGTTTGGACATTGTTTGACACTGTTTTGATTGCCGAAAAGGGAAATGTTCCTTTTATATTGAGACGAAGGGATTATTATTATTATTATTATTATTATTATTATTATTATTATTATTATTATTATTATGTATGTCCACAAAATTAATTTTGTATGTATGAAAGTTGTAGGTAAAGGGTGAATTTATGTCCTTCACAGAAATTTTGTCTGTCACAGACAATTCAAAATCAGTTATCTGTGACAGACAAAATTTCTGTGAAGGATAGATATGTATACACATTTTGTGTACATCAAACATTTTTCTCAATGACCTGACTAAAGAGATATTTCTTCCCTGAGCTTGTAGTTCATACTTTTTCGTTTTGAATGTTCTAATAATTTATGCATTAGTGAAATTTATGAAATTGTCAGAAGTTTAGATAAGTTTATGTTCTACACTATGGAGTTATTAAACTTCATTTTGACATTCCATGTTTTACTCTCTCCTTCCCAAAAAGATTAGTCAATTTGACCTTTTTTGTCAATGGTGGTCAAAGTTGACCAATGATATTTTTTAACAAAAAACTTTTTAAAATATGAAAATTATTTGAGCATATTCTTTATTAAAAAAGTCTTTCATAAAATTTAAAAATTTATATATTACACACAAATATAATACCTAAAATTGTTGTCTAAAGTGTAAGTTCGAATACTTGCCGGTCAAATGCTGGAGAAGACTTGCCGGATTGCCAACCTGGCTGGCAAGTTCGAATATGCCGTTGCAGGTAAACGCTCCTACAAAAAAAGGTAGCAAGGCTCTTTTTAATTTTATTACTACCTCCGTTTAAAATTTTGCTAGATAAATAAATCTTAGAGAGTATAATAATAACATCTTTGGCAAAAAATCATAAATCATTTTTAATTTTAGGCTGTATATATGAAATTTTTATCAAATTTACATTTTTTTATCAGGCTTTGTAGCGGTTTTAATGTAGTTTCTGAATATGTAAATTTTATTTACTAAAAATAATCAGAGTGTGAACATGGATTAAGTTGTTTTATCGTCAGTCAAATATCGTAAACCGTAACTGGAACCTTCTAGCGAGACGGAAGAAGTACTAGTTTTGGTACCAAAAAATAACTTTATAATTTTAGACAAAATTTTAGAACCTCTTTGGTAACACTCAAAATGATTGTATCTGCGTAAATTGATGAAATTCTGATTGAATCAGCTGAAATGTGAAAGAAATATATAAACTTTAATTTATAATCCAGATTACAAAATCCACAAGGTAACTATTATTTTGAGATGGGTGGGGAGTATTATATATAGAGGATGACATGACCATGTGAGGACTTGAGATGAGGTGTTCGTTTAGAATTTCAATTTTGGTGGGTGAAAATATTAGAGTGGTGATAAAAATTAATTTGAGGTTCTACAAAAGCGATAACTTCAAAGTTGTATTAAAAATAACTGACACAATTTTTTAGTGTTGTTGTTGTTATTATTATTATGTATGTTCACAAATTTAATTTTGTATGTATGAAAGTTGTAGGTAAAGGGTGGAATTCTACTAATGTGTGTACACATGTCTGTCCTTCACAGAAATTTTGTCTGTCACAGATAACTGATTTTGAGTTGTCTGTGACAAACTAAATTTCTGTGAAGGACACACAAGTGTGAAGTGTACACATTTTGTGTTTCTCAAGCATTTTTCTCAATGACCTGACTAAAGAGTATTTCTTCCCTGAGCTTGTAGTTCATACTTTTTCGTTTTGAATGTTCTAATAATTTATGCATTAGTGAGATTTATGAAATTGTCAAAAGTTTAGATAAGTTTATGTTCTACACTATCGAGTTATTAAACTTCATTTTGACATTCCATGTTATACTGCCTCCTTCCCAAAAAGATGAGTCAATTTGACATTTTTTGTCAATGGTGGTCTAAGTTGACCAATGATATTTTTTAACAAAAAACTTTTTAAAATATGAAAAATTATTTGAGCATATTCTTTATTAAAAAAGTCTTTCATAAAATTTAAAAATTTATATATTACACACAAATATAATACCTAAAATTGTTGTCTAAACTGTAACACCATTGAACAACAAAAGTCAAATTGGTCAATCTTTTGGGGATGGAGGTAGTATAAAATTAGCTTCTAGTTTGCTTCTAAATTTTAGAGGCAACAATAATTTAGTGATGGATTATATTATTTCAAGGCAACCAATTGCCTCTAAAAAGCATTAGAGACAATTTTTCTTTTTTTAGAGGCAATTTTATTGTGCCTCTATAATTCAATTTTATTGTAGTGTACAGAAAGTTTAGTTAAAGAGGATATGAGGTGATCCTAAGATATAATATGATTAGTTAAAAAGATTTGTACCAAAACACACCAAATTGAGGTAGCCCTTAGAAGCACCCAAGAATTATACGGAGTAACACTCATCTAACAAGTACTACCTTTGTCCCATTTTATGTGTCTCCATTGATTTGACACAATTTTTAATATAGTGATTAACGAGGTAAAAGTTATGATTGAAATTTGAGTGTAATAAAGTGGTTGTGAACCACATATTTCTTTGCAAAAATAGAAATGTGACACTTATTTTAGCACAACACAAAGAGAAAAGTACGACAAATAAAATGGGACGGGAGGATCGGAGTAATATATAAACATTTATAACACATAATAATATTCTTACAATTTTTTTACAATAATCTAATAAATGAGGGATGAATCTAGAGATCATTTTAAAAATAGTACTCTTGACTTTCACACGTGCACGATAAATATTTATCTTAAATCACACTATTTACTTTATTTGTCACCGGAAGTGGTGGTATTTTATTAATGAGCCCCACTTGGATTGGTGGTTTATAGAACCGCCATGTGGATTGTCATGTTTCCTTAACAACGGTTAACTGCAACAGACTTTGGGAAAAAACTTGAAATCCGAACAACTAAAAAATTTAACAGAAAAAATCATTTGGAATAAATGATCCGACCAACTAAGACAAAAAAAAATCATTCAGGGAATCCGAACGAGTAAAAATAAAATAAGAAAAACATTCGAAAATCGTTCGGAAAACATAGAAAAACTCCTTGTTCCTTTGCCTTAACCACTGGCTTTCCCATGTTTTAAGAAAACGCTCTTTTATTGTGATACCAATATACTCTAGCTTTGTTTTATGCTTCAAATCCGCTTCCCCGTTGATAATTTGATTAATTTTAGTCCACATCAAATATATCTATGGCAAATTACCATGTAAAGTATGTAATTCAACATTTTAAACCTTAATATATACTCCCTAAATTAACTTCACACTTCAATACTTGCCTTATTTGGCAAATTATCTACATCAAAACAATGTCAAACAGTGCAAACAATGCACCCAACAGTAAAGTCAAATTTATTTTCTTAATCTGTATGATTGTGAAACTGTGAAATTGTTTTTGGGATGGAGGGAGTATGTTTTTGCCAACAAGTTTGTCTTTCCACTTTTATTTGTGATCCATCTGTTGCTATAAACATCACATGCTGTGTAATGGAGGGCTATTACTGATTAGCGACATACTATAATGATTTCCGTTGAATTAAACGTCACATTATATTCCAGTTCTCTTAGAGGGATTATGAGATAAAACACTTTTGACAGCTGCAGAACGAATTACATGGCAGCTAATTGATTAAAACCCATTCAAGAAAACAGGCACGTTAAATTACAGGGTAGGTAATTGATTTTGGGGGTTCTACTTAACATCAGATATTGAACATTGATATATCTACCAGCAACAAACATACTCCGTATATTTAATCATCAGAAGAAGTACAATTATTCCAAAGCCTGCATTGTTTTCTCATTACCGTCCCTCTGGCCAACTCACTTCACGTGGCAAATCAAAACTTTCAACATAGAAGCAACTAAGGCAGCCATAATAATAAATAGATCCACGATTATCTCCTAAAAGGAATGCCTCTTCTAGTTTGTCTTCTTCGACATCATACACATATGTTCTCAAGGAAAAATCACACATCATAAATACTTTCCCATTTTGGGACATAAATTTGAGGTTGTAAATGTGAAATGGTTCAAACCTCATCATTGAGATGGCAAAGGATGTGACCCAAGACTCTAGTATTCCATATTCTTTCATAAGTGATACTCGGATCACTTGCCTATTTTCATCCTTCCTTGCCATGCAGAAGCATCCATCTATAATTCCCGTGCCAACTATGGAGTCTTCTTCATCCGGATTGATCCGTGTAGGGGAGGGCAATGTTTTGAATGCGTCATCAATGGGATCAAAATAAACAATTTTATTGCACCCAGCGAGATTGTCCCATTTCATATAATATTCATAATAATACGAATCATAGTAATCCGGATCCCAATCGGGTTTTTCGACGTCACTTACTATCCAATGAAGTGTATTATTAAAGTTTACCCCACCTCGTGAAGTCATATAGTTATACGGGAAGGGCACTTGTTGCCACCCTTTATTTTTCAGGCTTGAAAAATAAACACACTGACCACCGTAGTCTGGGGTGCTATGGCTAAGTAATATGACAACCTTGTGATCTGAGATGGATGGATCGTAACAAAGCCCTCCGACCACCGTATAGTCCTCATCTTGGAGTCCTTGAAGCTCAAGAACTTTGGTAGACCAGCTTGTATGGGGGTTCCACAAAATTATATGTTCTCCAATGTGTAGAAGAACAAATCCACAGCCAGAGCACAAAATCCTCAACTTAAAAGCATTACCAAAACGATGCATACAATCTTCTTCGGCGGGTTTGCCAAAAGATAAATGGCCTGTGAACTGGGATAGTCTTTCTCTGCAAAGATCAAGGCTAATTGATCTCACTTCCCTGCTAATTTGTTCTTCATCGTATTTCATTCCAGGTGAGAGGATGAGAAACTGGGGTTGCCCGGTATAGGAGAGCTTGATGTTGTCTATGAAGGAACACCACTCTTTGCTCACAAACTGGGCTATGATCAGTTGCTTTCCTTCCAATCTTAAGAATATGTCACGGTTGATCTCTGAGGGCAGGATTGACAGTGGGTTTTGGAGATTCATGATTTGGCTCGTTTGAATAGGTGAGGATATGGAAGGCTGCGCAACTAAGTATGTACGTAGGTTTTGATCTCTGCGTAATATTTATATACTCCATTCAGTATTTATTTGATACCCATTATCCAAGCCGATCCCCGTTGTTCTCTGAACGGCCCATCTCCGCGCGCCTCTAAGAGCATCACCATTCCTAATCCGGTAAAAATCACACTTTCTAGCATTCTTGCCTTTTAAATATTCTTACATAATTAATTTTTAAATAATCTCAAAATCCATTTATGCCTCCCAACCATCATCTTCAAATAATTCGCTTTTTTCTTCGTCCGACATTAACGTATTACACATACTTTTTAAATAATCTTAAAATAATCCGGATTCATATTTTGATCCCGGATTATTCTAGCAAATAATCTCATTAAATAATCAATGTCTCTCAATGATACTTCTCTAAAAAATCTGCCAAGTCACTAATTTGATCCCTCAATAATCCTAACAATGAGGATGCCCTAAATGTGATGGAGTTAAACATATAATTGTAAACCAATCGAATCCAATCGAATAGTATGATTTTATATTTGTATTTGTTTATCTTTCCGAATCCTAATCCGAATATGAAATGAATACTATTTTTTATTCGTATTTGTTTACAATACCAATAGTTAACGAATCATATACGAATATTGAATCGATTTCGTCATAAGTTCATATTAGTCAAATATGACTTTAAATAACTTTTCTTGTATTTCTTATGTTATACTCCGTAAATGTTACGTAGTATTATATATTGAGTTACACTTTGATAGTATAGCTATCTTTTAAAAGTTATTATAGTGTGATTACTATTATTATTATCACTATGAACAATCGAATATATTTAATTAACATTCGAATCGGATCGATATACTGAATTCGTATTTGTATTTGATAACAATTCGAATCAAACTTAATATTCGTATTTGTATTTGTATTTGAATTTTTCGAATTCAAATAATCATATACGAATTTGAATCCCGAATCGAGCATAAATTATTTAATTCGTATACAACGTGTAATAGCACATTACTATAGAGTCCGATTGTAAGTTTGTAGTTATTATTAGTATGGTGTAGTATTTAGTAGTGCTGGCATTTTTAACTGAAAAATCGAAAAACGAATAAAAAAATCGAAGGAGTGCTACAAAAATCGGACCAAAATTGAACCAGCTTAATTGAGACCCGAAAGTCGGGTCCCGACTATGAATTGGTTTGAAAACGGTTCTTCAAGTTTAACTATCAGTTTAAACCATATCGAACTGACTTTTTATTAAATAATAAAAACGTCCCCCTAATAATGGGACATAAGAGGGTAGTATGGTTTTTATGAAAAGTAGAATTATGTAGTTGATAATTATGAGCTGATAAAATAGAAATAAAGTAAGAATGAATTATAGTCTCACAAATATTACTCAATATGATATGAGACAATAATAGTGAGACATTCAAAAATGAAAAACTGAGACAATTATAGGGGGTGGAGGGAGTAGTTATTTAATTATTTTAGTTAAGGGAAAAATAATAAAAATACTCCAAACTTTGAAGGGGTTAAGATAAATACTCCAAACTTGCATGTGCAATTTAAATACCCTAAACTTTATATAAAAGTTATTTAAGCACCATTGTCACATATTATTTCTCTCAAAAATGTAAATTTATGAGGTTAATTGGATAATTTAAAATAACAAATTAAAACTGTTGCAATTATATAGATTGTGGGTAACAATATTTATTTCGCAATGGAAGTTTAGAATGTTAAGTGTGTATTCATGAATTCTAACATATTTTAGATGATGCTATTAACACTATAAATTGACATTTTTAAGAGAAATAATACTTGACTATATAGCTAAAATAACTTTTCATATAATGTTTGGGGTATTTAACTTGGAAAGATAGGAAATCACTAATTTGACAAAAGAGATTATTACCAAAGGAAATACGATTATGTTAGGAAATTAGGTACTCCTTTTATTCTATGATGCCCTAAGTTCTCATCTCGAAAAGCTTAAAATGATTGATTTTGTTATGTTGTTGTAGACAGAAAGTTTTCCGAACTTTTTAGTGGGCTCTAAAATTTATTTTTATACTCTATCTATTTTAATATAAAAGTAAAAAAACAAAAAAAAATATATCTTTAATATAAAAAAATATGTATACCAAGCGCGCTGGAATGTCAAAACAATTCAGTTTTCTTATATACCCACCAATTATTGATTTGATAATAAAGCCACCTGCAAGCAGATATAAAAAAAACTACTTCTGTCAATAAAGTATATGGATATATGGGGTGAGGGGTACCAAACAGCCATTAGCTTACAACATGATAGTTTTCTATAAAAAAGACGATGCCAAGCTTAAAAGGAGAATAATAACCCAAGCTTAAAAAACAATAGTAACCCAAGCTTAAGAGCATAAAATAAGAAAACCTTTTAAGCTTAAACCAAATTATGTCTACGTTAAAAGAAGAGAGTGATAACCCAAGCTTAGAAGCTTAAATTAAGAAAACCTTTTTTCTTTTTTCTGCAAATTAAACTAATTTTCTTTAGAAAAATGGGAGAACTTCTGAAGATTATACCCAATTTGGTCTTTTTCAAAGTGTTAAACATTTACCTTATGTACCTTAAACGTTTTAGAATGCATTTAGATATACCCCTAGAAAATACGCAGTATAAATTTAGGAAAAAACAGAACCAGACTAACTTTAGGCTCTTGCTTTAATTTTTTAGTTTGCAAAAATTGTGGTGATGCCATATATTTGAAAAGGGTCAATATTTGAAGAGTGATGAAGGTATTCAGTATTCACAATTATAGTAGGATCCTAGCGGCTATATTTGAGAAAACACGGGATTTTATTACTTTATATCCATCACTTGAGACATTCAACAAAAATCTATCTGAGTATAAATATTTGTACATGCAATGTGTGCTTAATGCTCAGAGCCTCAGACCACACAATGTGTCTTTGTACATAGTCTATCTCATCCAAAATTCAAGAATGGGACTGCTACATGCAACATAGTCATATAAAGCACACAATGTTACCTATCTGCTTATCTTGAATCTATGTAGAGATAACTTGATTATACAGAATGTACTAATACTAATACGTACATACCAAAGTAATTGTCACTTGAATCTTTTGTTCCTCTTGAAAAGTATCTAGTAATGTTCCAGGTGTAATTTCCATACTGTTTTACTTACGACATTAGACTCTCGTTCTGTTTTAGACAGGCATCCCTAATGAATCATAAGAGGAAGACTCAATTGGAAGGTGGCACCGAGATTGTTCAGATGAAGGCGGAAGGGATGGGATGATGAAAATGGGAAAAGGAAGAGGCGGAAGGGGTGAGGCAAGAAGATGGGAATCAAAATAGACAGTTGAGTGGTTAAGGAAGTTGGACGGTGCAGATGAAATCATGAAATGTCTTTAGGGGGGAGAATGGGATGGGAAATGTCTGGAGCCATCTGAATCTGAGAGTTGTATGGCCAAAAGAAATGAGAGATGTGAGGAAATGGAGAATGAAATGTGAATGGAGAGTTTTTCTGATGAGCGGCTGAGTGAGGTGATATCTCGCAATGTGAGGAAATGATTTGCACAGAAGATAGAATGCTTAAGAGTTAAGTTGAGTGAATGTTTAGCCGTGGATATGTGTTAGTGAATCATACGGATCGGAGATATGTGCATGTGAGCGGGAAAATGAAAAATCTCAAAGTAGTGCTAGGATGATTTTGGTCCTACTTGGAACCATTTCTCACATACTCATACAGTCATACGTACTGAGTACATATAATAGAAGAATTGTATATTTCCCTCGTATGAGTTAAATTGCACAATATAGAACTTGCTTAATCAGATTAGTACTTGTTCCCTGTTATCCATTTTACAGTTCAACTGTAAATGCTTTTTTTTAAAGGAGTTGAACTGTAAATGCTCAAAAAGAAATTCTCAAATGAGTATTTGTTCCTTACTTTGTTGTGGCATGAACTCCACGAAGAGATATACTACAGTACTATGTATTAACTTATCTACACTTAAGTCACCATGACACTATATTGATATTGATAGTAAGTTTAATCATGTTTTTGTAAATAAATTTTTTTTCAATAGTATTTTTAAGCAAATACTTAGCACTTAGGTGACCATGACAATGAAACCATATTATGTAGAAAATACTAAACTGAATTGCTTCATATATTGGTAAGCAAGCTGAATAAGGTTCTACCATGGTGGTGGAAAAGTTGCAATTCAGCAAGAAAGGATTTCTTAGCCTGCATGAGTGGGTAAATAAATAATACGTACAATGTAGTATTTTGTTTTGCACACAAGAAGGATATGATCAAATGAGTGGGATAACACAAACCAGAGTCCAAACAAAGTGACTGTACTTTAGGTAATTATTAATCTTAATACATTGCAAAAATATTTTATTGATTTAAAAATTACTTGTATTAAAATGTTCCATAGAAGTAATGTACATATGTTTGTAGATGGGGGTATCTGAGCTTGATAATGGGTAAACAGAACGTTTTTTGTGTTACACACCATAAGAATATGGTCCAATACTCCAATAAGTTATTTTTTTTTGTGTGTGAATGTCAAGAGCAACCAAGCTAGAGCCTTTCATTTTTTGCTTTTCCTAAAACGTATCAGCCAAGTTAAAGAGTAACATGAAGTGGAATCATTATCAATATCTCAATTCATGTTATCATAACACAAAGAGAGAGGACCCCCAAAACATTATATTGGGAGAACCAATTCTGAAATTTCAGTGGGAGAAACCTCCTCTTGATTGGATCCATATCTACTCAGATGCTACAGTTAATAAACACACCCATGCTGTATATTGGGGGGAGGTGATTAGCGATATAATATAATGGTTTCTGCTGAATTAAATGTCACATTCCAGTTCATTTATAAGGAATATATAATGCAAAACTTTGGCGGAGGAAATTGTTAAAGATAGTAATAATTTTGACAGCTTGAGAATGAGGTCTTTTGAAGAGCTGAACAGGGAAACTAATGCAATTGTTAAAATACATTCAAGAAAACCATAGGTTGAATTACAAGGCCACTACTAATTCATTTTGGGGAACCTTCTTAACATGACTGAATAACACTCTATAAGTAAATTTATAAGAAAAAACAATATCCACAAAACACACTTTTCTAGACTAAACCTCTTCAACTGACCTCAAGTTATGGTTGCTTATTATAGTCATTCTATGGTAAAAGAGAAGATATTCTGAAGCATAACATAACACCAAGTCACCAAGTGAGTATTAACTGCATCATACAAATACAGAATTTCTAGGTTCTTTCTTAGTTACACTCTTGTGATCTGGTATACTACGTATCTTGAAGCAACAATTTCAAAGCCTTTCTATGAGATACAACGTATTTTGAATCATAAGAAAAAGTACAGATATTCCAAAACATTTCAAAGCCTGCATTTTTTCTCATCACCATCTCTCCAACTTACTTCATGTGGCATATCAAAGCTTTCAACGTAGAAGCAACTAAGGCCATCATTAGCAACACCATCCGGTACAGGAAACATCTCTTCCAGTCTGTCTTCTTTGACATCATACACATAAGTTCTCCAGAAATAACCAAACTTCATAAACACTTTCCCATTTTGGGACACAAATTTGAGGTTGTAAAAGTTATGTTGTGCAGGTCCCAACATGGAGATGGCAAAGGATGTGACCCAAGACTCTGGTTTTCCATATTCTTTCATAATTGAAACTTGGATCACTTGCCTCTTTTCATCCTTCGTAGCCATGCAAAAACATCCATCTATGATTCCCATACCAACTATCAAATCTTCTTCTCCCCGATTAATCTGTGTAGGGGAGGGCAATGTTTTGAATGTGTCATCAACCGGATCGAAACAAACAATCTTATTGCACCTAAGATTGTCCCATTTCATATATTGATCATTATAGTAATGCCACCCCTGAGAGTTTTTTATGTCACTCACTATCCAATGAAGTATATCATTAAAGTTGATCCCAGCTTGTGAAGTCATATAGTTATACAGAAAGCACATTTTTCGCCACCTTTTACTTTTCAGGGTTGAAACCAAAACAAAATGACCACCATGGTCCGAGGTATTGTCACTAAGTAATAAGACAACTTTGTAATCTGAGGTGGAGAGATCATAACAAAGCCCTCCTAATACCTTATAGTCGTCATCTCGGAGTCTTTGGAGCTCAAGAACTTTGGTAGACCAGCTCGTATGGGGGTTCCACAAAATCAAATGTTCTCCAATGTGGATAAGAACAAGCCCACTGCAAGAACACAAAACCCTCAACCTGTAACCATCACCAAAAAAACCTAAACACTCGTCCGCAGTGGGTTCTGCAAAAGATAAATGGCCTGTGAACTGGGACAGTCTTTCATTCCCCAGATCAGGGCTTATTGATCTCACTTCCCTATGTTTTCCTTCGTGGTTTCCAGGCGAGAGGATGAGAATTCTGGGTTGTCCGGTGTAGGAGAGCTTGATGTCTTGTATGAAGGAATACCACTCTTTGCTCACACACTGGGCTATGAACAGTTGCTTCCCTTCCAATCTTGAAAGTATGTCACGGTTGATCTCTGAGGGTAGGGTTGAAAGTGGGTTTTGGAACTTCATGATTTTGCTTTTGTGAATTAGAGAGGACATGGATGGCTGCGTAATTGAGTATGTGCGTGGGTATGATCTCTGTGTAATATTTACACACTCCGATCCGCTCCGTAATTGATATCCACGGCAATCTCCATTGTTCCGATCCGCTCAGTAGAGGAAATGAGATTCGGTTGTGTACAAAATTAGGGGATTCAGTTGTGGGTTATCCAAAAAATTTAGGACGGAGTGGAGACCTATGAATTTCCGGAGTGAGGAATCCGAAAATTGGGGTATTCATTTTTTTTGGACATTCAGATCTCCATTGTATTATTTTGGGAAAATTGTAAATTGGGTCTTCGTACTATCACGATAAAATCAATTAAGTCCTCATATTTTTAGAAAGAATCAATTAAATTGTCGAATTTTGTGAAAATGTTCAATTAAGTCAATTAGCAGGTTACTCGTTGATGTGAGTTTTCTCGCACTTAAAATGGTTGTAGAAAAGTGGGTAAAAGTACGAGTATCGTCTGCACAGAGACGGACAAAGGGGAATTAAAGATTAACTAAACTCAACGATTAAAAAGAAATAAAATAAAGTAAAATGCAATTGTGCGAGATTGATTGGTTTGGAAAATTAAACTAATGTGAATGAACGAATAAAAATGAAGCTTGGTTTCTTTCTAATTAACGACGAAAGGAACAGGGATTGATTCCGGGGTAACCAGATTTCTGGCAGATCAGGCCTAATTACATGAAATTAATTTCATTGAGTCTAGCTAATCAATACTAAGTTCTTACCGCTCTCGCTGCGTAGAGTACAATAATTTAGGGGACCAGGCTGATCTCTCATGCGACAGGATCCTAAATTATTGCCAAAACGAGCGAACTTACGGCCCCTTAATCGCTACTAATCTCTCTTAATTCATTCTACATGCAATTGTAATTCTAGTGGTCATTTATGTCACGCCCCGGACCTACCGGACACGTCAACAACCCGCCGTACAGTATGGATAGTCAACCACAGTTCAACTCGTCCATACTATACTAGACGTCTTGAATACCATTCACACATAGTACATCTATAAACAAACATAATGTAAAATATTCATTTAAAGCAGCGGAAACATTAATACAAGTGTTCATGCCACATCTGGCAAACATGGGCATAAAAGCCCCCAAATAATTATTCAAAAATAATTATTATCCATGAGCATTTATTTAAATGTTTTTAAAATAGAAACGGAGGAAGCACGAACCACGTCTTCTCCCCTCGATCTCCCCGAAGCAACGGGCACTGGTAGCAAGCTTTAACCCCTACCTGAAACTGTGAGGTGGCCTCCCCCGTGAAGGGGAGGTCAGTACTTGGAAGCATTTGACAAGTACAATGACAACTATACTAAGTATAATCGAAGTTTCAATTTCCAATACCCTCAAATAGAGTGATATTATATTATAGGTCATAACCCTTGGTTACCCTCTTTGAAAATATACTTACTTTATATATAAAGTCAAGTAGTCCCGAAGACCCATGTTCACTTTGAAAACATGCAACCCTTTCCCCGTGACTTCGAGCCACGCCCATCTATATTAGTTCACCATGCTAGAGGCTTCCTCTAGTCATGTTTTGTCGTGCTAGAGGCTTACTTTAGTCACTCCATTTGGTGTTAGAGGCTTCCTCTAATCACCTTATGTACATTGTGCTGGAGGCTTCCTCCAGTCACATTACGTTACGCTAGAGGCTTCCTCTAGTCGTCCTACATGAATGCTAGAGGCTTCCTCTAGTCATTCCTCATCGTGCTAGAGGCTTCCTCTAGTCACGATACTAATTCGCTAAGCAAGCTCTATGCCTAGAGTTCCCTTATTATGAGTAGCCTAAGAGGCCTACTCCTAATGCAACTTAGTGGTTACCCATTTCTTCCTTAAGACATCTATAAGACTACTTAAGGTACATCTTTCACAATCCAAGCCCTTAGGATTTGTTCTATCACTTTTCATGCTAACATTTCCGACTAGTAAGTTCAATACTAATCCATTAGTATTTAAGCAACCAAGCTCTTGAATTCATAATTATAAGGTTCATTCCTATGAATTTTCCAGTCCGTATATGAATTAATCTCAATATCAAAAATATCACTTATATCCATTCATGATCCTTATACATGAAGTAAAAGTATATTTCTTCACAAAAATTCATGATTTATACAATCATCATACCATCATATTTATAATGCATCACCATACACCATTTACTCATAAATTTGTATGTTATGCATCTTCTATTCGTAAACAATAATATTTTCATTTAGGCATTATTAATCATTAATAATCCATGAAAATCACATTTAATTACCTTAGGTAATCTTATGAAATTAACCCAAAGTTTATAAGCAATATAGTCAGTCATCCTCACCTTATGAAGTGCTGCAATAGTTGCCTTTGGTAAGCCCTTCGATCAATCCCCGTTCTAAATCGATTAGAAGTGGAAAATCTGGACAGCAGACGAAAGCCGACCGGCTTTTGCAAAAGGTGGGCGGCTTTCGTGGTCTGCAGCTACGAACAGCCTCCTATACTTGGCGGTTTCCGGCGATTTCGACTCCTATCGATTCACCAACTCTTCTAAGTTAAATACCACTACTTTATAACAATATTCTACACTTTTAAACGTGTAGAAACTCATGTTTAGTCCACCATATGATTTCTTAAAAATCATACAACAATAATACTAGTTAATTCATACTAGTTGGATTCTTACCTCAAATCCTAGCCTTCTTGCGGTGGGATTTCTTTGCTATGTTTTCCTTCAAGCTTGAACTTGGTGATGGTGTTTCTCCCAGAGCTTCTCTATCCCCTTGAGTGGTCCGAATGGTGCTAGGATAGGGGAGAGGTATCACTTAGTCAATCAACCAAATAATTTTAGTGATGGGATCATGGGGGTGTAGTTTTTGTCTCTTGGAGACTTCCTCTCCTTTCATGTACGCACAAGCATCTTGCATTGTCCCCCCTCCCTTATTAATTGAGTCAATCTGAGTGGTAGAACACCCCAAGTGGGTGTAGGAAGTTCCTCCCAATTATTCTTGCTATTTTTGGCAGGTTGGGCCAAAATAGCACTTGGGTTGTCCAAATATTTTTATCAACTTTAGTTGGCACTTTATTGGGCTTCTGTAATCGTCACGATGACCCAACTAAATATTTGGTAGCCCATTATCATTATTATGGGCTCGATAAATAATTTAATTAATCTCGCATTAATTAAGTATACCAATCCGTTACACGATTTTATTCGCCAGAAAATTCAAATACATATCAAATTTCAAATCCAAGTACATCCGGGTGCGGTGTCACAATTTAGGTCACAAGAGATATCAGTTAAATTATTTAAACACAAATTAAACGACAATCATGCAATTAAACCATCAAGAATATAGCCATACATCATATCAACACCTTCATCAACCCCAAATTCCTAATTAAACTAATTACAATTCATAGTTGAAGAATCAACAGAATTCGGAAGAATAAAATTAATTGTCATTAATTAAAAAGATGAACTTACTAATAATCCCATGGTCTTGGAGTACACAATCTTAAAAACGCAAGTAATTTTGTCACTAGGCCTCTCCGTAATGTTCATAACCCTTAAACAGGAGAATAGAAGCCTTATTTATAGAAAACAGATGAGTTTGGGCTGAACTGGGACAAAAACAGGGTAATTCGGGCGAAATCGGGGCTCCAGGGGGCACACACAGCGTGGCGTTCCCCCACGCACGGCCATGTGTGGCTGGTTGTAGCTAGCTCGATTTCTCGCCTCGGACGCACGGTCGTGCATTCCCCTACGCTCAGCGTGCGTAAAACTTTTGAATTTGACAAAACTTCCTTCATAACAGTTGTATATAATGAAGTCCTCTACCCACCACAACGTAATAGGATTCATCTGACTTCATTGTTTGTTTTCACCTTCTTCCTCTCAGATTCTCGAATGGTGTCTTCATATGATTTGTAGCCCTTGAAGTCGTCTTTCATATGCAACTTGAATCGTGTTCATTGGATGTTTCTACAAAGAGATATGTTTGGACGATTGATAGAAGGTCACATATTGATCGTCGTTTTCCAGCTTCATTCGTCCTCTTTTGATCTCATAATTAATCCTAGAGCTCTTTTGCCTTCAAAATCCCAGCCCCGTCCGAGATACCCCTTCGAAGAAACCCGAAGCCGGACTCCTCCCCTCCACGAACGAAAACCAAACAAACAAAGAGATGTTGTAGCCGAATCCTCCCCTTTCGATTGAGAAAGAAGAAAAGCGGCACTGCAAAAACTAACTCTAGAGAAACCTAGGGAGACGTCCGCGGCTCCTAAAATCAACTCTAGAGAAACCTAGGGAGACGTCCGCGGCTCCTAAAATCGGATCTGGATTCTCTACCTTATTTTGGCACTAAGGGACGGTGCGTGGCTTTAATAGCCACCCGATTCAACCAAATCAACCCCACAACCTCTCCTCCCCTTTGTTCCTGTCGTTGGATGCCGCAAGACACCGCGGCAGAGGATCCAAATCCCCTAAAATCTTCGAAGTAACAAATCAATTGAACCTTATTGCATTTTTTTTTAATTGTGAATAGCCGTTTTCGAGACAACACATGAAAAAAATAACTTGTCACAAACATGTGTAAGATAATGTACACTATATAGTATATACTCCGTAATAAATGTTTTTACACATTTTTTAAAGTTTAAATTTAAAATGTTTAAAATTGGGAGGACACAACACCATAGACTACCGGAGCTTTATCAATTTCAGGCACTGAATTTTCCCTCAAAAAAAAAAATTTCAGGCACTGAACGAGTCGAGTGCTACCAATTTCAGTACCAAAGTCCGCTTAGTCATCTCTGTGATCTATACGCTCTCAACCCATGGGTGGAGGAGGAGACCACGGACACCACCATGGTGATGCGTCCGGTGACTTTCGGGCCAAGGTCTGGACCATGACCGGCGGACCTAACTGCAGACCCGTGCACTGGAAGCGCAATACCGCCATAGCCATGGCTGGAATCTTTCTCGTTTGCATTCCTATAGCGATGAAATCCGCTCAGTTAGAGGTACTATGCGTTTTCACTTTTACTGAGTTCATGTATTGCTGTTATATTTTTCCTAAAACATAACCTTGCTTTATTTTCCATCCCCGAAATTGGGATCATATTTATTTAAACTAGGGCTTGTGCTGTTTGATTTTACTACTCCGTATCTCAAATTAATTAGGTGGCCTGTTAATATATTTTCTCTTGCATCACTTTATCATGAATAGATTAATATAGTCTGGAATCTCTGGCTGATAAATGATGCAGTATGTTTAAACTCAAGGATTCAGCTGCTTACAATTGTTAATCACGGGATTCACTTTTGAGCAGCTGTAACCTGTTGCGCAGTTCAATTGTAATATCACTATTAGATCAATTGCCACAATGATGACTTTACAACAATAAAGTTGCTAGTTGCTACTACCTCATCCTCTTATTAAATTTCATTGTACTGCTAGGATGTTTGACTGGTGATAAACTTAATTCTTCCCTAAGCATAACTAGTCTTAGTACTGTGATTTTCATATTCAGAAACTATACCAAAAGTTGAGTTACATAAACCAAATTTGAGTATTACAAAAGTTTGGTACATAACTTTGGGATCTGTAAGTGGTCCTCCTGTTGTGTTACCTTACGGGTGCGTTTGGGTCCAGGAAATGTTAGAGAGTGGAAAAACAATTCTAATGAAAGTTTATTATCATTGGTTTCATAGTGGAAAATAAAACATGGTTAACGTTTTCAAAGTTTTTATTTGTGGTTACATTGATGCACCTGGAGTGGTACGATTTTGAACTAATATAAACAATATATTTGTCGAGTTTGAAAGAATATTTTATTTTCTCTCATCTTCCTTCCTTCCAAACTTCTCTCATGTTTTTTCTCTCTGTTTTCTTTCCCAAAAACTTTCTGACTTCCAAACACATCTAAAGGAATAAAAGGAATTAACATCTCTAGATAAAACTGTAGTTATTTTCCATCTTGTTTTGTGCATTTTCCATTTCACATACATGATGCATATTGTTATTCTTATTGTCCATATTGGAATTTAGAACCTTCTGTACTCTGTTTTTCACATTTTCTCTAGTCATCTGTATATAAATGATGTTTATAAGATTTAGCTCTTGTCCCTTGTTCCCTCAACTATTTTCTTTTGAGACTTGACTCTTGAGAGGCACCTGATCATGAATTAAATATAAAGAGATTTAGATATTCTTATATATCAGTTTTGTAAAGCCATTCTGTTTATCTGCATAACTCTTTTATGCAAATATCGTCGTCCCCAAAATATGTTCTTGTTTTGTCGCCCTTATTGGAAAAGTAAAATTGTGTGATAGACGATAGTGATTCATCTAGAAATTGCTAAAGCAATATGAACCACACAATTTTTTCATTTCCTAATTCAAAGACAAAGGAAGTATTATACTACGTATTATGATAACCAATGTTCAAAAAGCCGATTTTAAGCCTTGAGGCTTTTTGCTGTTGTGAGGTGTAAATCTCCAGGAAACTTGAGGCATAAGCCTCAAATTTTGTGTAGAACTTCATTTTTCAAAATTACTGACCATCTGAAACATATTATCAATCCTACATAAATATCATCATATGCTTAAATCTTTCAAGAAAAGTATTTAAGATTTGTTGTCCTAAATTAAATCAGAAAATAAAGAAGTTTCTGATTTAAATTGAAACTGGACGTTTCTTGAGTAAATTGAATTACTGACCATCTGAAACTGAAATCTGAAATCTGAAATTGAATTACTGCATAAGCCTCAAATTTTGTGTAGAACTTCATTTTTCAAAATTACTGACCATCTGAAACTGGATTTTTTTTTACTCTGGAGTAAATTGAATAAAAAGAAAATCTATAGAACCTATTTACATTTTCTTTATTTTCAAATAAAAAGAAAGATATAGCTGAAGTTTCTTGAGTTATTTTAACCTTGCATAAAAAGAGAGAAGAGAACTAGAGAAGAATATCAATAGTATCTCACTACCTTTGCATCTTTGCAAGAAATGCTCACACTTCTGCTGTGGGTAATGGGAACTTTATAAAAGAGTTTTTATATGACCATTTTTAATGTTTGCAAATACATTTTAGAGATTTTGATGGGCTAAATGCCTTAATGACTAATTATTGCAAAATTATCATGGTGGTCAAAATCGTGAATTGGCTCGTAAGATCGTACGATTATACGATTCCCAAGAGCTCGTGCGATCTCGTTTCTACAGAAGTTCAGAAAATGATAAAGAGTCACTGTTATTGTCGTGTAATTGTGTTAACTTGCATTATCGTACAATCGCAGATGAATCACAATTTATTTCTATCAGTTATCGTAAAAATTGAAAAACTTCCAACCCTATGGGAATGTCAGGAAAAAAGATTCCGAAGAGGCAGTAGCTTGGTAGAAACTTGCGAAATGTTGAAACAGTAGGTTCGTCGCTTCAAAATCTGTGGAAAAATAATCTTTTAGAACCCTGCGAACATCAGTGAAAACCATATTCACAATCCGCCTACGAACGAGAAGCAAGCATCAGTGAAAACCTGCGAAGCCCCTGCGCCTGCAATCTTCTCTTCATCTCTCCATATCTTCTGCGGTCTTCATCTGTTAGCTTCTACGTCGACCTCCAGGTTATTTTTTAGTGTAGTAAAAAACCGTAGGGAACTCTAATGTTATTACTGTCTATATTATAGTGTAGAGTGTTCCATGATAATATTAAATTATACAGATTTTAAGATTTGGAGTTAGTTCCTTTAAACTAATAATATTTCCATTGTTATATTATATATTCTTTTCATTCATATCTGGTACGTAAACTGCACACACACACATGACACACCAATATATATACATATATACATCCATATATATTATTTTTATTTTATACTTTTTTTCTTCCTTCTTTTCTTGCCGACTATTTATATATGTGTGTAGCTTACGATCCGAATGACAATCCTATGATTTATGATTTTACGGCTTCTTCTGATAGTTTGATCCTACATAAGGTCTTCTTCAGATCCTATATAGGATCTTGAGTTTGATTATCTTGAAAACAATGGATGAAATTTAAGTTTATTTAAAAGGAATCAGTGTAAGAAAAAACTTACATATAGAAAGTAAAAAACACGAGGCTTAATCGCTTAAGCAGACCTCACAAAATGCCTTCAGTCTTAAACTTTACAAACAACATCACCTTCTGAGGCTTAGGATGTTTTTAATCTGACTAGAATTTTCTAGTGTGGTCTGGTCTGATAGATGTCTGGTCTTTGTGTATTTTATTACTGTCAAAGTCTTGGTCTGGGACTGAAAACAGTCAAAGTAAAAACATCCTTCAACCTCATAAAATTCCTTGAGGCTTAACTGCCTAAACTTCACAAATGCCTCAACTACGTATGGCTTTAGCCCAGTTTATCCCATTGAGGCTTAAGCCTCTGAGCCTTTTTTCCAGAGCCTCACATTGAAGCGAGCCTAAAAAACCTTTTCAAACCATGGTAATTACTGTAGAGCTGATAGTGAAGTTTTGGATGAAATTATATTTTTAATCATATCCTAAATTTCGATTTGCCATGTGATTATATAAATATAGTGTCATGTGTGGATGAGGCGGGAGCTTAAAACTCCTCCAATCTCCTCATATCTCTCTCACCCGCTTTTCCTCAATTCGCTTCCCCGCTTTGTAACCAAACAAGGTATATGTGCTTGTCTTTCCAGGTTTTCCCCTTTTATGGCTAATTAGTTCCCCTTCGACATGGAATCTTTGAATAAGGATTGATTTAAGATTTGATGCTGTAAAATACACAATGCATTTTTATCCGTTTCAGCTTTAGTTGGATTAGGTTTTGTGTAGTAACAAATTTAAATTTGGTTTGCAGCAACGACCCCATCTTCCAGTCAGACCCATTCCCTCCCAGCTTTGGTGCAAGAACTTTGGGACAAAAGAATACTGAAAGTGTGTTATCCCCGTGCCTGGCTTCTAGATGAATATTTGCATCTATCTTGTAATAAGCAACTATTGTGCTGGCTTCTGGAGTATTTGAGAGAGTACCTTAAAATATTGTTCCTGACAGACAAATTCACTCTTTTCTGGTTTAAATTACATTTTGAAATGATAATGTATGTCTGTACGGGCGTACTGGATGGCCGGATATACCATGTGTATGCTACGCTATTATGGCAGACCAATTTCATTACTAGCCCAACCATACCCAAGTAATATCAAACAAAAATGTAAACAATATAAAACTCAGTGCATAAATCGTCATTCTTCGTGAGAATACTATGTCTATACACATCAGTATAAAAAATGCTTTTTGGATGACAATGGTATATTTTGAGGAATTGTGGTTGAGTTTGAATTTGAATGTTAAAATGAGTCTTATGTCTTTGTGAATAATAATTTTTGTCATATAAGTATGAAATGCAATTAAAATAGAAAAACAGAAAACCTTTAGGTGTGTCATGTGTGTTCTTTGTCAAACATAGGTTCGTGGGCCTCGTGGCTCGGCTAGGTCATGGAGTGACTTAAAAAGGTAACATAAGTTATAAGTCTAATTTTGTAGGGAATTAAGAAAAATTAACATATTAAACCAATTTAAATGATATTTAATCTTTGTGAGAAAGAGACTTGTGTTGGAAGAAATAGAGAGCCGTAAATGTTCCCACACAAAGATTTGTGTTGGAACAAATAAAACCCTTGCGATCTATTATCTATATAACGTGAGGAAGCAAAAATAAATTCTATTTGAGAGGAGCTCCATGCCTCCATCACTGTGCCGTCTGTGCGGAGTTCCATTTTTTCCCGGATGGTGCTCGCCGGCTTCTTTTTTCCTTGTATGACTGCGGTAATTAACCAAAAGTATTTTACTAGATACTTAGTTGAATGGGAAAAGGAGCAAAAACACCTTTGAAGTTGCGAGCAACGGAGACCTATGCCCATGAACTTAATTTTTAAGTAAACATATTTTACAAATTTGGAAGAGAGGGCAAAAAGCCCCTTTGCCGACGGGAAGCAACTTAACATAGACAACTTAACACAGGCAATCGTTATGTGACTTGGCTATTGGGCTTGTTTGGTAATCAGTGGTTAGCTGTTAGCGGGTTGAGTCAGCGGTTTTGACTGGCGGATTGATTTAGCGTGTTGACCGGCTGATTAAATTAGCGGATTGTAAAAACACTGTTTGGTTAATTAGCTGTTTGGACATAGCCTTTTCTAGATAAAATTACATGTAAGAACATATGTCTAACCTTTAATCATAAAAGACCAAATTAAAAAAAAAAACGGCAAACATACAAGGATACCTCTCAAACACCGTCAACAAAAATATCTCTAAACACAAAAAATATCTCCAAACAAAAAAAATCAGACGGCCTTTATTAATCATAAAAGACCAAAGAAAAAAAAACCAAAATAAGGCATCTGACCATATATCAAATCCACCCACTACTACAGCAACATTTGTATTTGATACCTCTTTGGCTCTATGCAATGAAACTTCTTTGTTTCTTATTCGAAGAGGTAGAAAATCATCTAACCTGTAATTTAACTTGTATTCGTTTCTTCTTCGGGTGGGAGAACAGGTACACGCAAATAATTTAACAATCATCATACATCTCCATTAATCTTCACCCGTTTCACCGCATCTTTCTCGAAGTGCATCAACAATATTGAAGTCTCCCGTTCTCTACCGACTTTTGGCTAGATGGACTTTTGTGCAGATTAGGCAAAACCGCCGAACTCAAACGCTGCTCTAACCAGCGAACGTGTTGAGTTTTGGCATTTTGGAACAAAAACGCTGCTCCCCTCCGCTATCTACCAAACGCCTCATTCAGCGGTTTGACCAAAACCAAAACGCCAATATTGATTGAAACGGCAAAAAACGGCTGATCCGGTGTTTCCCGAACACGGCCATTATACAGGCCTTATAACAAAACAAAAAGGGCAACAATCTAAATTAATTTGTCTTTATTCAACAAGTTAACGCTAAAATAATCCATTGATTTGAGATTTAGGATACTTATTCCATAAAAATATTAATTTTACGATGTTTAATTTTTTTTAATCATCAAAACAGGCATCTATTCATACCAAAAGATTCATGAGCATTACATCAAGCAAAGGGAAAATAAAACCGACACCAACTAAAACTCCAACAACTACGACTGTAACCCTATGGTGAGACTTTGAGACGGTCACCCCTGAAAGAGCAACACGAATCGCTAACCATGTAGTGGGCTTGACACAGCCAAACCTGTTCTCATAGATCCAACCATACCCAATGACATAAAAAGAGGCTAAAAACTCAAACAAGTTGTCAAAACCAACAACAAAGATGAACACAAGAAAATAAATGACAAACAGATAAAAATTACTAGGAAAACTTTCACGGACTCTAGCACCTCGTACAACCCATGGTGGTGGTTCAGGTGGAGGTCGGACCGTCGCTCGATGGATACCCTCTTTCAGTGGCGTACCCGCCGTAAGACCCAAATCCATGCCATCGAATGGAGCGTTCAGCCTCTCCACGCTAACAATGTCCCGGTCATCCCTACGTCTCTCTCGTTGCTTCCACCATCTTCTTGCTGACACGATCATCCATCCCAAGTTACGTCCAAACCACAGCAATCCGACGCAGAGTTGCGTCGATTGAAAGAAAACGCCGCACCGGGGGTGGCGAAGAAAAACCCTACGCGAGAGTTCTCGCTAGGGAAACACTAACCGAACTTCGATCAATAAAGATCGAAATCGGAATTACCTAGCCGCGGTCTGCCCTAGGAGCTCGTTCAGCTCTTATCAAATTTTTATTTAGTTATGATGTTTAATTTATATTTATTAGTAACCAGTACTTGATATTGTCAAATATCAAACACTATTAAATATCAGACATACTAATTACACAGTTCTCAGAAAACGTAAAGTAATTCAAAAGAGTGAATTCCTCAAATAAGAGTAGAATATTGGGTAAATGAAAAACTAGAATCTGATGTTTTAAATTCTCTAAATAGGAGTAGTTATGTATTTTTGGACAAATATACCCATGCAGTGCCACAAGCGGACCAGCCCCCAACTACATGCCACAAACCTACCGCTTGTTGCTACCCACTTTTGCTAGGCACCAGCCTCTGCCCACAGCCCCTGCCTATAGATATGCCGCCTACGAACGGACCGCTTTTGCCCGCCGCCGATCGTCAAAATCCGTCAAAAATTTCCAGAATGCATCTGCAACCATTCTAACTCTGCCTCCGTTACCGCCACCGCCACCAGATTGTCCAGCCACAAGTATAAAACTAAAATTATTTTTTCTCATTGTAATAAATCATACTACCTCATTTCCGAAAGTGTTCGTGACTTTTCTTGGTTAATGATCACAAACTTTAGACAATGATTTGAATCATTCTATTTTTTTATAACTTATAAATTTTATACTTTTACGAAAATATTTTGAATAAGGGACATTTTGATATAATTTTCATATTTTAAATAATTTTTGTATTAAATAATTGTTGGATAATTGATACCCATACTGTATAAACAGGAGAGATTGAACAAAGAATATGGAGAAGGAGATATATGTTTATTGTGAATGAATATTGGTTGTGGTTTACAAGCCTCCTATAAGGAGTATATATATAGGGGAAATCCGGGTCTGGGCCTCTAATATGGGCCTGACAGACCCGGTTACATAAATGGACTGATAATATAAAAAGCTAATCTAGAACATCTTAATAATAATAATGTACAATAATATGAATCCGCTAAACGTGTGTGGGCCACTGTCCAGGCCTAGTAGTCGGCAGACCGGGGGGTCGGAGTCCATATACTCCATCAGGAGTCCCCCACTCCCTGAGTCGAGAGTACTCGAGGCGAAAGGGAGTAGTCCAAACTGTATATGCAACGTTCTTCTGTCTTCGGTTTCTTCCTCTTCGGCCGGGGGACCACCATCCTTGTCAATGTTGGGGAGGTGCCTCGTTAAAAACCTTTACCAGGAAAAATCGCAGTGGGGAAAAATCCTAATAAAGGGAAAAAGAGTACACCTAGCGCCCCCAACATGAAATAAGGAAGGTAGGCCCCCGCCGGCATAATCACTGTTGTCTAGCTCAACCCGTCTTCATCTGACTCATCTCTCGTTCCTGCTCATGCGTGATATTTTCTCCTCATCTGGAAACTCTGACCCCTCAGTCCCCCAGTCCCCACTCTTTGAGGCGAGTGGAGACGAGGTGAAAATGAGTAAGGTCATCTCTGTACCTACACATTTAACATACATATAAATTTTTCTTGGGATTTATGTTACCGATCGGGAGTTCGTCACTTGGAACAAGTGGAGATGTGAATTGTTAATGTAATGATAAAATACTTAGTAGAATGGATGTGTGATCATAAACAACGGTCTCCACTCGAGGAATGACTAAGACCGGTCTTCGTGCCTGAGAGTCAGGACTTTGTGCCTGAGAGTCAGGGCTTTGTGCCTGAGAGTTAGGCCTTTAAATCCTAGTGATGGGTCTCAAGCCACACTCTACTAGGTATTTGATCATAAGTGCGTGTTAGTGTGACATTAACCCGACAAAAAATATTGATTAAAATTAATATAAATAATATTAAAAATTAAAGATACTTATCTTTTTGAAGTGGGCTGAAATATTGGACTGCGTGGGTTGATAAAGAAATTGGGCCTTTATTCCCAATTGGGTTGCTCCAGCAGATTTGGACCATCCTCCACTGCGACAAATTTGAATTTCGAACAGATCAGCCTCCCCTAGCACAATATATGCCCATACTGACAAGCTTGAAAGCTTTCACTTTTGGAAAAGGGAACAGCCACAACGTGACCAGGACCCCAACCAGTTCATCTGTACTGTAGCTCGTCCAGGTACATCTGTACTATAGCTCGTCCAGGGGACCTGCGATACATTCCTCAAGACCAGTGAGCACTGCAATTCCAATTTGCTGCTCCTAGAGCTCCTGGCGGATACTCGAGGCCAAAACTCTTCCAGCCGAGCCAAACGACCATGGAGATGGCACTCGCGGCCCCGACTCCGACCTTCGAGCTGCTGTGGAGACGAGTGGAGTGTCGGAGGTCGCACATCGATTTCAATATCACCGTGGACAGTTGGGTGGGAGCAGATCTGGACAGGAACGGCCAGTCCGTATCCCCCGCTAGGCCTGGAGCGGCGGCGACGCTGGACTCGGAACAGAGATGACGAGGCCTGGTACTTGGTGTCAAACCCCGGCTGGTGCACCGGTGTATGGCAGACGGCGTACGGCGGTGGTGTTGACGGTGGACAACGACCTGGTGTTGATGGGCGCGGATCTTAGATGTCCATATTTTCTTCTTGTGGTTGACATTTCTGGATCTAGGAGTTGCAGATCCCAGCCTGAAACTATAGCAGGTGGCTCGCGGTGGCCTGCCGCCGGCAGGGGTGCTAGACCAGAAGTTAGCCGACATGACCTGGGACGCCGCTACGGGGCGTCGGTTCTCCGGCCTTATCTGCGAAATCGTAGATTTCTGATTTTGTTCTTGTTTTATCTTTTTTTATTTTTCCAGAACAGTTTCTTACAGTTTGAGCTACATTTGGCCGGACCGTGACGGGAAGCGAATAGCGTGAAAGTGGAGCGAGCTTTCATTAGCCGCCGGCGGCGAGCAACTAGCGGTGGTGCTGTGACTCAAGCGAGGAGCTCCATGGATCCGAACAGGCATCACGACTTGGTACCTTCCCTATGGGGCCGGTGATGCCCGGAGCTGAAGCCGGGGATTGGTGGCCCTAGTGGCACGGCGACGGAGGTGGAGCAGCCAGCTGCGATCAGCAACGCCAAGGTGCAGCAAGACTGTCTGAGAAACAGTTCAGGCAGATTGGAAAAAATTGAAATTCTAATTTTTATTTTCTAGAATAGTTTTGGGTAGAATTTTTGTGATTTTGGTAGAGTTTTTGGTTAAGCGGGGAGGGTTTCTCACTTGATTGTGTTCAAACCTCTCAATGAGAGCACCATTGTTGGATAATTGATACCCATACTGTATAAACAGGAGAGATTGAACAAAGAATATGGAGAAGGAGATATATGTTTATTGTGAATGAATATTGGTTGCGGTTTACAAGCCTCCTATAAGGAGTATATATAGGGGAAATCCGGGTTTGGGCCTCTAATATGGGTCTGACAGACCCGGTTACATAAATGGACTGATAATATAAAAAGCTAATCTAGAACATCTTAATAATAATAATGTACAATAATATGAATCCGCTAAACGTGTGTGGGCCGCTGTCCAGGCCCAGTAATCGGCAAACCGGGGGGTCGGAGTCCATATACTCCATCAAGAATATCATTAGTCAAACTAGATTATCATTGACCAATAAAAATCAATGTGGTGAACCTTAAGACAAATGTTTTTGAATCCTTGACCCAAGTTTTAAGCTGACAAATTTTTTTGGGTGAGCACTGACGGCACTTAATCGCTTGACCATCATGTTTCTTACTTGATGTCAAACCTCTTAATATCTTTTTTTTTCATCAAAACAAACCTCTATTCATATCAAAAGATTCAGGATCATTACATCAAGCAAAGGGAAAATAAAACTGACACCAACTAAAACTCCAACAACTACGACTGTAACCCTATGGTGAGACTTTGAGACGGTCACCCCTGAAAGAGCAACACGAATCGCTAACCATGTATTGGGATTGACACAACCAAACCTGTTCCCATAGATCCAACCATACCCAATGACATAAAAAGATGCTAAAAATTCAAACAAATTGTCAAAACCAACAGCAAAGATGAACACAAGAAAATAAATGACAAACAGATAAAAATTACTAGGAAAACTTTCACGGACTCTAGCACCTCGTACAATCCATGGTGGTGGTTCAGGCGGAGGTCGAACCTTCGCTCGATGGATACCCTCTTTCAGTGGCGTACCCGCCGTAAGACCGAAATCTATGCCATCGAATGGAGCGTTCAGCCTCTCCACGCTAACAATGTCCCGGTCATCCCTACATCTCTCTCTCGCTACTTCCACCATCTTCTTGCTGCCACGATCATCCATCCCGAGTTACGTCCAAACCACGGCAATCCGATGCAGATTTGCGTCGATTGAAAGAAAACGCCGCACCAGGGCGGCGAAGAAAAAACCTACGCGAGAGTTCTCGCTAGGGAAACACTAACCGAACTTCGGTCAAGAAAGACCGAAATCGGAAATTACCTAGCGGCGGCTCTGCCTTAGGAGCTCTCTACGATCTAATATGTGGTGCTCCGATTTAGCACACCGCTTCATATCTTCTAATTCAAATTTAATTTTAAAATATAAAGATTATACTGTCACGCCCCAGACCGCAATCCAAGCGCGTGTACAACCGCCGTATAATCAAGTGACGTCACCCGCGAGTCAACCTCACTTAATTACACAAGGCATCCGAGATTATAATCCATCCATACTCAGTAGTAAACATACATAACAACATCACATTTAAACCAATGAATAGCGGAAATATTCAACGGTAAGTCATAAGCCACAACCGGCCAACAACATGGGCATGCAAGCCCCAAAAGTAGTTTATGACAAATAAAAATATCCATGAGCAAAGTTTAGTAATTTGAAAGGAAATGAGGAAGCACGAACCACGTCTTCCTTGACTTGATGTCACCCGTAGAAAGGTGCAGGTAGCAAGCCCTAGCTTCAACCTGAAAATGGTGGGGCCCCCCGAAGGGGTCAGTACAAGTACCGAGCGAGTAGCAGGCTAAATATAGAATAACTAGCGTTTCAAGTATAAGACCCAAACATAGGGTGATACTTATATAAACAGTCCTTTTCCCCAAGTTATGAAATACTCATTAGTATATATATATATACTTGGAAAATACCTGATCCGTAGATCACCGTTTTATTTGGGAAAATAGTAATAGTCAATATTCTTGACTAAAAACCCCAACCCACCCATATACCTATGAGTGTATAGAACTCCTCCTTGTTCAAGTAAATTATCATAAGGACACCGCCCGGCCCTAGATCATTAAATGTAATCTATGATTTTTGAGGATACACACCCGATCCTTGGGTACTCCACCCTATAACCGAGTTTTGAGGATAACCGCCTGATCCTTGGGTACTCCACCCTATATAACCGAGTTTTGAGGATAACCGCCCGATCCTTGGGTACTCCACCCTATATAACCGAGTTTTGAGGATAACCGCCCGATCCTTGGGTACTCCACCCTATATAACCGAGTTTTGAGGATAACCGCCCGATCCTTGGGTACTCCACCCTATATAACCGAGTTTTGAGGATAACCGCCCGATCCTTGGGTACTCCACCCGACCTATGACTTACCACATATCACACTAGATAGGGTCTATATCATATTTAGTCACTCATAACTAATTCAATACATAAGACTTATGTATCACAATTCATGCAAATCCATGCAATTATATAAATGTACAATTAACTAATATCAACCGACATTACTTAATCCATTATCCATCGGTCAACGTTGTCGTTGACCGCCATTCAAGCCTTGTACATATCAACTTAATCATCATATAATTAAGTTAATAATAATCATTTGTGCTTCTTTGACATTCCCAACAAATATGCATTTCATATCATTTCTCATATCATGTTTCATGTATAAACAATTAATTCTTTTCATACAAACTTATCTATGTTGGCTAATCACATGTTTAAATATCTTTTAAACATCATTATGAACACTTATAACATTTATTTAGGTAATCTTATAATTAACCCAAAAGTTATAAGATATTAAGCCGTCCACTCACCTTGAACTAGCGTTAAGAAGTTCTACCCTTCTTGGTTGAACTCCGGTGAAACTCCGGTGACTTTTGGTCAACTCCGGCGACAACTCCGGCGACTTTTCCAACTTTGTGAAATCACTTGAAATACCTTTCACAAGTTCCTAACAAGGTTTTAACATCATAAAACCTTAATCAATACAAATAACCTATAAAAGGTTATTTTCCGGTGAACCAGTCGTTTTTGGCTTCTAAGTCCGTTCTTGGACGTAGAGCCACCTTTCAACCCATGAATCCATACTTGTGACATATGGAACCATACTAAAGGTGGTCTACATGATATATACCTCATATGGTAAAAGGAAAATGAAGGAGAAGTTATAACAAGGTCATTACCTTAATTATTCACACTTTTCCTAACTTTTTCCTTCTCAAACCTCCTTCCTTGGACCAATTTCTCTTGAGCTCGTGCTGCAACAATGGAGGTGGTTTTGAGAGCTTTTCCTCTTCTTTTCTTGAGGTCTTGGTCGAGCTTGGTGATAGGGGTGAGAGGGAGTGGTTTATTTTGTCTCAAATGACAAAATGTGTGATGGGTGAGGGGTCATCCTTGTACTTTGATGCCAAAGCCTCCTCCTCCACACCTTCCTTTATCATATCCAGCTCCCCTTTGTCTAATTGAGCACAAAAAAACGTGGGGTGACCCCCACTCATGTGGGAGGTCATCCCTTTGTGTCCCGATGTGTACAATCGGTCCCGAAAGTTGTATTTTTCGGACTGTTTTAAATATATTTTATTTTATCGGGTCCAATAAAATATATTACGTGTTCTCAATCATAATGGCCCTTTGAAATAATATGTATTCCAAAACATTAATTTAGAAGTCTCCGAAATTCATTTTCGGGCTGTTATCCGTTAAATTGTCGGTACCGGCATTTGGGCTTCTTTTGCCCAATCGGCCAACACAGGGCCTTTCCACGACCCAAGTAAAATATCCACCACCATATAAATATTATCTTGACCAAGATGAATAAAATATGTGGTCTCGGGAATGTTGGGTGGTCCCCGCTCCCGATGTGGGCCCCACGTGCAATTTACTATTCACGCGAAAGAATTAATAAAAATTTACAACTTCGTAAATTCATTAATCCTTTAATAAGGTTCAATACATTATTTACATAAAAGTAAATATATTTAGGGACGGTGTTACACATACAGTAATTGTACAAAAGTTAACTAAACAATGTAAATCATTCTAAAAGGTGTTCTTTATGCACTAATAAATACTACCTTCGTCCCACTAACATTGGAACACGATGAAGTCACACAATTATTAAAAACGTGAGTTTATGTTGTTGATATTGAATTGATAAAATAAGAACAAAATGAAAGTGGTTTAGAGCCAAACAAATTTTATCAAATTTGATATGAGACAATATTAATGGGATTTTTCGAAAAAAGAAAAATGAGACAATCTTAATGGGACGGAGTGAGTAGCACATATCATATCAAGCACATGTGATAATTAATTTGAGGACCAAAATCTTCCAAATTTTCCTTCGGTATACAAAATGAATTTCTGAGGTTGTCTGGTCAACCTCAGAAGCCCAAAGCAAAACGACTCTCTGCTCTTGATAGCATATGGGACTTCTTTTCAACTAAGAAAGCTATGTAGAAATATGCTAACAGAAAGCATGAACCTCACAAGCATCTGCCTAAAGTGAATCATATTGCTGTTTACCATGACTACCAGGTGGATAATGGGTACCAGCCAACAAGGTTTCATTTGATGAGACCAAAGTGGTACCAACTACCAAGACTCCATTACCCCCAGGACCCAACATAGCTTGGCTACCTAAATCTTCCTTTTGATTTTGCAGGAACTGTGTGCTGGAGCTATCTCAGAACAACAATGGTTTATTCATAGTGGATGCTCCAGACACATGAAAGGTGACAAAAGCTGCCTAACAGAGTTCCAGAAAATGAATGGACCTCGAGTCCCCGGCAACGGCACCAAAAACTAATGTGAGTTTTCTCGCACTAAAAATGGTTGTAGAAAAGTGGTGGAAAGTACGAGTATCGTCTCCACAGGGACGGACAAAAGGGAAATAAGGATTAACTAAATTCAACGATTAAAAAGAAATAAATAAAATAAAAGTGCAATTGTGCGAGATTGATTGATTGATTAAATTAAAACTAATGCTAATGAGCGAATAAAAAGATTTGGTTTTCCTTAATTAACGACAAAGGGAACAGGAATTGATTCTGGGGTTAACCAGATTTCTGGCAGAACAGACCTAATCACATGAATTTAATTTAATTGAGCCTAGCTAATCATTAATAAGTTCTCACCGCTCTCGCGGTGAAGAGTACAATAATTTAGAGGTCCAGGCTGATCTCTCATGCGACAAGATCCTAAATTATTGCCAAAATGAGCGAGCTTACGGCCCCTTAATCACTACTAATCTCTTAGCGAACGATTAAGTGTGTGTGAATGTGTCCTAGAACAAATTAGATCTCTCTTAATTTATTCTATAAGCAATTGTAATTCTAGTGGCCATCTAGGTTACAAAAGATATCAGTTAAATTATTCATACACAAATTAAACGGCATTCATGCAATTAAACCGACAAGAATCTAGTCATACATCATGATTAACCCCTTCATCAACCCCAAATCCCTAATTAAACTACTCACGCCTCATAATTGACGAATCAAAAGAATTGGGATGAATAGAATAAATTGTCATTAATTAAAGAATTGAACTTACAAAGAATCCCAGATTCTTGGATTAAACAACGTAAAAACGCAGGTAAAACTCGTCCCTAGGCCTCTCTCCAAAGTTCGTAACCCCCAAAAGTGGGTATGGAGGCCTTATTTAAAGAAAACGGGAGAATTCAAGCTGAAATAGGACAAATCGGGGCCAGACACGATGCCAGGCACGGTTGTGCCTGGGATCGTGCCTGCGGAACAAACGCGCGTAAAAGATGCAGACACGATCGTGCTAAAAACTGAGGGGTTAAACTAGGGGGTTCTTCCTAATTAATGACAAAGGGAATAGGGATTGATTCCGGGGTAACAAGATTTCTGGCAGATCAGGCCTAATTACATGAAATTAATTGAATTGAGCCTTGCTAATCATTACTAAGTTCTTACCGCTCTCGCGGCATAGAGTACAATAATTTAGGAGACCAGACTGATCTCTCATGCGACATGATCCTAAATTATTGCCTAGACGAGCGAGCTTACGGCCCCTTAATCGCCACTAATCTCTTAGCGAACGATTAAGTGTGTGTGAATGTGTCCTAGAACAAATTAGATCTCTCTTAATTTATTCTACATGCAATTGTAATTCTAGTCGCGATTCTAGGTTACAAAAGATATCAATTAAATTATTCAAACACAAATTAAACGGCATTCATGCAATTAAACCGACAAGAATCTAGCCATACATCATGATCAACCCCTTCATCAATCCCAAATCCCTAATTAAAACTACTCACAATTCATAATTGAAGAATCAATAGAATTGGAATAAAAAGAATTAATTGTCATTAATTAAAAAGGTGGAACTTACAAAGAATACCAAAAGATTGATGAACAAGGCTGAAAAGCCCTCTAAAATTCGTGCTAGGCACTCTCTCTAAGCTCTCCCCCTTGAAAACGGGGGTTTACAGGCTGTTTAAATAGAAAAATCGGGTGAAATTTGAGCTGAATTAGGATTTTCAGAGCCAGACACGATGCCAGGCACGATCGTGCCTTCGATCGTGCCTCCGGAGCAAAATCCCGGATTTTGGGCAGGCACGATCGTGCCTCCCTCCAGGCACGATCGTGCCTGGAAGGCAGTAACTTCGCGGTGCTTTTCTCTTCAGGCACGATCGTGTCTGACTTTGAGGGCACGATCGTGCCTACTTAACTTCCGAATTTGACAAAATTTCCTTCATGAAAGTTGTAGATAATGAAGTCCTCTATCCACCCCAATTTGCCGAATGTGATTTGAATCATACAATCAAGATCTATGATCAAAACGGTGGAAGGTGTCTTTCTGAAATCGCAGCAGAGATCATCTGACTTCATCATCTGTTTTCACCTTCTTCCTCTCAGATTCTCGCAAAGGTGTCTTCATATGATTTGTAGCCCTTGAAGTTGGATTTCCTATGCAACTTGAATCGTGTCCATTGGTTGTTCCCACAAAAAGATGAGCTTGAACGATTGACAGAAGGTCATTCTGATCGTCGTTTTCAAGCTTAATTCATCTTCTTTTGATCCCGAAGTCAATCCTAGAGCTCTTTTTCCTTCAAATCTTCATCGTGAATCTTCCGGTGACCTCTAAAGCTATCAAATCATTCTCAAATGCTTCTCAAATCATCCCGATTGTTCCTCAAGTGCCGGTATCGGGCTCAAATTCCCTGATTTTGACTACAAACAACACAAAACTCGAACCAACGCCCGGTAAACATAACTTGAGCTGAAATTGAGATTTGCAACACCTTAAAGCTAGGGAAAACATCAAAATCCGATCTCAACACACATCAAATACATGTCAAAATACGGACTTATCAAAGGTCAAACAAAAGGAAAAGGGAAGCTGATCATGAACCAGATAATCATTGATGATGTCTCATATGTCAAAGGTCTGAAGTTCAACCTGCTGAGTGCTAGCCAGTTCTGTGACAAAGTCTACACAGTTGAATTCAAAAAGGCCTTCTGCTATGTGAAGCATGAGACAACAAAAGAAGTGGTTCTTACAGCAAACAGAAGAAAGAACATCTATGTTGTTGATTGGCAAACTGCAAAGGATGGTGTTTGCCTGATAGCAAAAGGAGATTCAAAGCTAAGCTGGGATTGGCACAAGAAGCTTAGCCATCTAAATTTCAAAACAATCAACAAACTGGCAAGAGAACACATTGTAGAATAGTCTACCAGACATTGTGTACAAGAAGGAGACCCTCTGCAGTGCCTGCCAGAAGGGCAAGCAAGTGAAGAATTCTTTCAAACCTATTGTAGGAGATCTTTCTACTAGTCCTCTAGATCTCGTCCATATGGATCTATTTGGACCAGTTGAAACTCCAATTGTTGGTGGAAAAAGATATACACAGGTCATGGTTGATGACTATTCAAGATACACATGGACAGTATTCTTGACCAAGAAAAATGAAACTCTTCAGAAGTTGCCATCTCTGTTGAAGCAAATTCAGACTGAAAAGAACATGAAAGTCAGAACTATTAGATCTGACAGAGGAACTGAGTTTGTCAACAAAGTGATCAAGGACTTCTGTGATCAAAATGGAACATTTCATCAATAACTTTCTGCTGCCAGAACACCTCAACAGAATGGTGTTGCAGAAAAAAGAAACAGAACACTGATAGAAGCTGCAAGGACCATGATTGCTGATTCAGGATTACTAATGAGATATCGGGCTGAAGCAATCAACATTGCATGCTACACCCAGAACAGAAGCATGATCCACAAGAATCATCAGAAAACCCCCTATGAACTGTGGAAAGGAAGGAAACCCAACATCAGCTACTTTCACATATTTGGATGCAAATGCTACATTCTCAACAATGGAAAGGAGCATCTAAAGGTCTTTCAAGAGAAAGCTGATGAACGTGTATTCATAAGCTACTCTTGTTAGGAATTTAACTCACAAACACGAAAAACAATTAAAGAACACACGAAATTTGGTAACCCAGTTCGCCACAGAGGACTACCTCTGGGGGCGCTACCAAGCCAGGAATGTTATTAATATTTTCTGGATGCAGATTACAAGAGAGGAGTGTGGTATTTATAGAGATGCAGTGTCTTGTTCCCAAAGCAACATAACCCCTAATTAAATTAGGATGTGTTTCTAAAAATAAATTAAGAAACGTGTTTCCAAGAATAAATTAAGAAACTGTCTCTAACACCTTACAATCTCCCACCTTGAGACTGTCTTCTTCAAATCCTCCCTTGTTAGCATGGTAGCGCCGGACTTCAACTCCAAGTACCAAGGCCAATTAAAGCTATGCAAAGCTTCAACTTCTCCAAGGTTACCACCTTAGTAAACATGTCTGCTAGATTCTCACTCCCACGGATCTTCACAAGCTGCAATGCCTCTATCTCTAGAAGATGACGGATGTAGTGATACTTCAACCGAATGTGTTTGGTTCTCTTGTGAAAAGTTGAGTTGTTTGCCAAGAAGATAGCACTTTGACTGTCACTGTAAAGAATACTATTCTTGTACTCCTTCCCAAGTTCCCCAAGTAAATTCCGAAGCCACACCATCTCCTTACTTGCCTCCGTAATGGCCACATATTCTGCCTCTGTAGTAGATAATGCAACAATCTTCTGTAGATGCGAAAGCCAAGATACTGTTGTCCCACCAAATGTAAAAACATACCCTGTGGTGCTTCTTGATCCATCTGAGTCATTTGATGCCAGATCTGCATCAACATGTCCCAGCAGCTCTACATTCTTTCCATCAAAACACAAAGCATTAGAAGCGATACCTTTCAAATACCTCATGATCCACTTCACAGCTTCCCAGTGTTCTTTCCCGGGGTCTCCCATGTATCTGCTCACTACTCCCACCGCATGTGCAATGTCTGGCCTCGTGCAAACCATAGCGTAGATGATGCTGTCAATTGCCGATGCGTATGGAATCTTCTGCATTTGAGCACAGTCCTCCTTGTTCTTTGGAGAATCTTCCTTGCTAAGCTTGAAGTGACTACCCAATGGAACACTTGCAGCCTTAACATCTTGCATTCTGAATCTTTCCAAGACCTTCTGAATGTATTCTGCCTGTGAAAGAAACAATCTGCCCGCTGCCTCATCCCTCTCGATTCGCATGCCCAAAATCTGCTTTGCCTCTCCAAGATCCTTCATGGAAAAACGTTCTGACAACTGTTTCTTTAGCTTCTCAATCTCCTTTGAACTAGCTCCTGCAATCAACATGTCATCTACATATAATAGCAAGATAAGATAACAGTTCTCAGTCTTCTTGTAGTAGCAGCAATTGTCGGTGTGACATCTCAAGAAACTGATTTCCCGCATGAAACCATCAAATTTCTTGTACCACTGCTTCGATGCCTGCTTCAACCCGTATAAGCTCTTCACTAGCTTGCATACGAGATTCTCACTTCCCTCTGCCACATAGCCCTCTGGTTGCACCATGTAAATCTCGTCATTCAGATCACCATGAAGGAATGCAGTCTTCACATCCATCTGATGTAACAACAAATTTTCTGCAGCAACTAACCCCAACACCAACCGAATAGTAGTTAGTTTCACAACTGGAGAGAATATGTCGGTATAATCAATACCATAGCGCTGCTCAAACCCCTTCACAACCAGCCTAGCTTTGTAGCGTTTGCTACCATCTGCCTCCTTCTTGATGCGGTAGACCCACTTGCAGTGCAAAACCTTCTTTCCTCTCGGTAGTTCAACTAACCTCCAAGTATCATTGGATGTGAGAGATGCCATATCATCATCCATTGCAAGTTTCCACTTGCCCTTGTCATCAACCCGAACTGCCTCTGCATAGGACTCCGGTTCACCACCGTCAGTAAGCAACAAATAGAAATTAGAAGGTGAATACCTATTTGGTGCTCTTCGGTTCCTAGCAGGGCGCTGCCTTGGCGGAGTTGATGGATCCTCATCACTGCTCATCTCTTCATTCTGATCCTGCTTGCTCCCACCCGAATTAGAGATATCCAGCTCAATGATCTTCGGACTTTCTTGCTCAGAATCAGATGCGCTCAATTTGTACTTGTACAGAACCTGCTCGTTGAACACCACATCTCGACTACGAATAATCTTCCTATTCTGCTCATCCCAGAATCTGTATCCATAGTCATCACCACCATATCCAACGAACGTACACTTCACAGATTTTGCGTCTAACTTGCTTTGATCAACGGAACTGATATGAACATAAGCAACACAACCAAATATGCGAAGATAGGACAGATTTACCTCTTTACCCGTCCACCTTTCTTCAGGAATGCCATTCTCCAACGAGATCGTTGGACTTCTGTTGATGAGAAAAGCCGTGGTGTTCACTGCATCCGCCCAAAACATCTTCGGTAAGCCACTCTTCAACCTCATGCATCTAGCCCGCTCATTGATGAGTTGCAATTGTGACACAATTTGGGCATAGTTTTGGCACGGTTTTATCCACGAGTGATGCTACTTTGTTACTAATTAGTGGGAAAACCCTTTAGTTTTTATATCTTTGTGGGTTCTCTGCGGGTTTGCGGTTTTATATTATTTTGCAGGTATTTTGACCCAGTTTGAGTGAGTTTTGAGCAAGACAAAAAAGGGCCGAAGCCGGATAACATGATATTTTTGGAAAAATCCTGAGCATTTTCTGAATCTATAATGAAGTCTAGAAGGTTGTTGCTGCGTTCTAGACGTCAAGGGGAGTGCACTAGTGAAAACGGCACTGAATTCAGAGACCCGAGTGAAAAGTTATGGCCAAAACACCGCAGTTGCACTACCGGAGTGAAAATAAAGCCCACCAGCGAGGCAACCAATTACCTAGACGAAAATACAAAGGGAAAGCACATTTGGGCCAAAAAGAAAGGATCTGCAGCTACAAAAAGAAATTTAGAAAAAAAAAACAAAAGGGGGCAGCCGTAGGAAAAAATCCATTCTATTCTTTCTGCACTTTGTCATTTTAACGAAGAGGGTTTTAGCCGCAGCAGCTTGTTTTTTTTTTTCTCTGGAGAAACATCTGAGCACCAACTAAAAGACCAGCTGGGTTTTTCTTCCCAGGAATGAACAGCCGCATCAAAAACAACCGCACCAGGGGAACGCAGCAGAAAAAGAAAGGAGGAGATTAGGGCTGCGAGGAAATCAGACCAAGGGCTGCCTTCGCTTCTCCACGCCCAGCAGCAGCGTCCAACTGCATCTCTGCTGCCACACATCACCGAAATAGCGCCCAATCACAGGATCCATGCTCACCACATCAATCTCTACGGTTTTTTTTAGTCAAACTTTAAACATAGATTTCTCTTAGTTTGACAATCTTTCTATATTCTGTTTGGAGCCTTGAGAATTATTTGTCAATTGCATTTGTTTATTCCAATATTCATTACAATTTATTCAATTTCCATTTGCAAGTTTAAATTCTCAATTGCTTCCTTAAATTAGGGATCCGCTTTGGACTGTTTTAGTTCTTTCTTGTGCTTCCGTTTGCAACCAATTTACTGATTAATTATGTTTAATTTGATTAGTTTAATGATTAATTTGGTTTGCCTCTATTTTGTTGAGTAGATTAGTTGGTGTAATGTCTATCTGGACTATCTTTTATTTTGTTTATTTAGGTTAGTTTTATTTGCCTTAATTAGATTATTGTTTTACTCGTTTTTTATTTATTTCGTTGCTGTCCGTTCATTTAAATTTTTTTGTTAGTAAATTTAATCTCATTGTCATTAAATTTCTTTCCAAACGAGATAGCTTGCTAATGTCTACTGGAACTTGTGTCTAGCACTCTTTGAACTTACTTGACTTCCGCTACTCCTTGCGAAGAACGATACTCGAGGTCGGCTCCTGCCGTACTTCGTTTTACTACCCCGATCACTCATTCAGTGTTCTGTTCATGCGTTCAGCAACGCCATTATGTTACGGAGTCCCCTTAGTTGTCTTCTCCATACGAATCCCATTCTCAGCACAAAAATTCTTGAACTCATGCAGTTCATACTCACCCCCATTATCTGACCGAAGGCACTTCAACTTCAGACCTGACTCTGTCTCAACACGAGCTTTCCACCTCTTGAAAGCATCAAAGACATCGGATTTATTTTTGAGAAAATAAACCCAAACCTTTCTTGTGGCATCATCAATAAAGGTCATGTAGTAGGCGGATCCTCCCAAGGATGTAACTTCTGCAGGTCCCCAAAGGTCGGTGTGAACTAGTTCCAGCTTCTCCGGTTTGATAGCTCGTCTTCCCTTTGAGAAACTGACACGTTTCTGTTTCCCGAATATGCAGTCCTCGCATAAGCCAACCTCAACAGTCTTCAGGTCGGGCAGTTTGCCCTTCGAGCACAGCTCCTTCATCCCCTTTTCGCTCATGTGATCGAGCCGACAGTGCCACAAATTCACATCGTTTGTTGCAGCGGCAACAACATCAATGCAGTCCTTTGAGTTCGTTGTCATGTACAACGTACCCTCCTTCTTCCCCTTAGCAACCAGCAAGGCTCCCTTGGTGATCTTCCAATTTCTGCTGCCAAATGTAACTGCATAACCTTCCTCATCCAGCTGCCCAATTGAAAGAAGATTCCTCCTCAAACCAGGAATTTGTCAGACACCGTTTAGTTTCAGCATGCATCCGTTCGGAGTCTACACGTGGACTGTCCCCTTCACGAAAATTTTAAGAGGCTCATCATCAGCAAGATACACCTCTCCAAAATTGCAGGAGTATATTGTTCCATCACTTCAGAGTTACCACATGAATGGAACGAGGCTCCAGAATCCAGAACCCATGACTCCAACGGACTGCTCACGCTCATAATCAGGAGATCATCACCCAATGATTCTGCCGCTGCATTGGCAGATGTCTTCTCCTTCTGATCCTTGATCTGCTCCTTGCACTGGCTCTTGAAGTGTCCGTACTCCTCACAATTCCAGCACTTGATCTGACTTCTGTCCTTCTTGCCCTTGCTGTTTGACTTGGATTTGGATCTTGATCTATCCCGATTTGACTTTGACTTTGACTTCGTTCTGCCCCGGTTCTCTGTACTCAACCCCGATCCAGAAGCCAAACCTGATTCCTTCCTGCGAATTTCTTCGCTGACCACCAGATTTCTGACTTCATCGAATTTCAGTTTCTCCTTCCCTGCCGAAGCGCTGACTACAGTCACCGTTCCGTTCCAGCTTTCCGGGAGAGAAGACAGCAAAATTAGGGCATGAATTTCGTCGTCGAACTTGATCTCAACCGTGCTCAATTGTGTGGTGATTAAATTGAACTCGTTGAGATGCTCCACAACTTCGTGGTTTATGACATCTTAAGGTTAAAAAGACGCCTCATGAGATGTACCTTGTTCGCAGCAGAAGGTTTCTCATACATATCCATTAATATTTGCAACATCTCCTTCGTCGTTTTTGCTTTGACGGTATGTAGGGCGATGTTTCTGGACAGTGACAATCACACCACGCTCATCACTTTCCTGTCCAGCAACTTCCAATCCCTCTCCTTCATGTCTTTCGGCTTATCCTCCAGAGGTTGATACAGATCTTTACCATACAGGTAATCTTCGATCTGCAGCTTCCAGAAGCCGAAATCAGTCCCATCAAACCACATCAACGGTCTCTTAAAATCTGCCATCGTGTTGAACTCTCCCTTCGAACCTAGGGCTCTGATACCAGTTGTTAGGAATTTAACTCACAAACACGAAAAACAATTAAAGAACACACGAAATTTGGTAACCCAGTTCGCCACAGAGGACTACGTCTGGGGGCGCTACCAAGCCAGGAATGTTATTAATATTTTCTGGATGCAGATTACAAGAGAGGAGAGTGGTATTTATAGAGATGCAGTGTCTTGTTCCCAAATCAACATAACCCCTAATTAAATTAGGATGTGTTTCCAAAAATAAATTAAGAAACGTGTTTCCAAGAATAAATTAAGAAACTGTGTTAGGCCCCTCAGACTTTGATAAAATATAGTTTTGATGATACCATCCTCCCTTGATGTTTAGATTTTCTATTCAATATTACATGATCATTGTGTGAACTGAAGAATGGTCCAAAAAGGAAGGTGACAAAATTAGGAATGTATAAATTGTGTCACAAAATAAATATACTGGAAATATAAAATGCAATAAGGTAAATCCCTACCTTTCCAGGATATTCAAATCCAATCAGTATATTTATTTTGTGACAGAATTTTTATTGTCACTAGTAAAATTGTGACCAATCTTACATGTACATCTTATGCACCAAATTAATTATACTGGAAATATAAAAAGCAATAAGGTAAATCCTTCTTTACCTTAAAAAGGATATTTAAAATCCCACCAGTACAAATTAATTTGGTACACAAGGACCAGAGTCACAAATTTACTTGGTAAGCTGTATAATCACGAGACACTCCTGAGTTGCCTGTGAAGACAAAACCCCACTAGATGGTGAATAGTGCGTAAAAGGCCTAAGGAATGGGTTTACATTTCCTGCGAAGCAAGTTGATCCAATTGCGTCTGAAGATAAGCTGCTCCAACACAAGAAGACAAAAGTACAAGAAGCCTCAATGATATGCACTAATTAGTAGTGCATAAATGTGTCTTTTTATGTTTGATTTGTGTGGATTGTTTACCAATTTATTTAGTTTGTAAACATTTGTGTGATTTTAGTTGTAATTGTATTTTAGTTCTCATTTGTAAGTTGTAAAGTAGAGTTAGGATTTATGGTGTTGGAAAGGAAGACTTTGAATGTGAAGAAAAAATAATTCTTGGCTGCCCAGGACAAATCACCCGGTCGGGTGAGGTATTGCACCCGGTCGGGTGAGACATTGAAATGTGAAACTGCTCAGGAAATTACATCACCCGGTCGGGTGAGGTATTTCACCCGGTCGGGTCCGACTTGACCCGGAACACCAGAACGTGCCGAAGATCACCAGAACGTGGAGGATATTTGATTTTGACATGCACCCGGTCGGGTGGGCACTTTACCCGGTCGGGTACCCGGCCAAAGGTGTTGAAAAACACCTATAAATAGCCCCATTTTCCTTCACTTTTAAACATCCCTTCTTCCATACTCTTAAGCTCAGTTTAGAATAGTATTTCTTTTATATTTTTATAGTATGTTTAGTCTCCAAATGAGGAGCTAAACTCTTCCATCTTGGTTTTGCTCCTTTGAAGCTTAATGAATTTGTAAGTTGTGAGTTATTATCTTTAATCTTCTTCCTTGAATATTAATTCTTCCTTTAAATACTATTTCTATATCAATGTTGGGGAGTGTTACTAAGATGACAATTAGTTAACATCTTGACATTAGTTATAGTAATAGTTATTTCTTCCTCTACGTTAATATCGGGGAGTGTTACTAAGATGACAATTAGTTAACATCTTGATATTAACTATAGTAGGATTCATCTTCTTTAATATTCTTTCTTGAGTATTAATTAATTCCTATTCATATTTCATATTAATATTTTGAACATTACTTAAAGGATCAACTAGTTTTGTTTCATATATTAATTAATACTAGAATCGGTCGATTAATACGCTTGTTATTAATTCGGTCCTTTCATGGTAGTAAACTTGGATTATTAATGCATGCATCTCATGGTTAATAATATAAGGGGAATTAATTATATTGATTAAACCAATAAACCGCTTGTGTTGAGGTTATCAATCTCAATCGTTTTCATCTTAAGTTTATTGCTACTATCAAGTTAATATACAGCGCTTGTTCTATATTGACTCGATAGTAAGTTTTATTAATGAACGCTTCTCGTTATTAATAACTACCCTCGATGAACTGGATATACTCCTCGATTGAGTATTCGAGAGGAAGATAGTCAAAGATATAACCGGGATCGACGAACATTTCATTAAGTGGATAAAAGCAAAGCCAAGTCTTCTTCTTCTTATTAATTAAACCACATAACTCGTTCATCTTCGTGTTTAAATATAATTCAAGTTCATTTACTCAATCTAAACCCCCCCCCCCCTTGTTACTAGTTTATAAAGAGAGAAGTATTCCTTTCCCTGTGGATACGAACCTTACTACGCTATACTACGTATTAGTGTCGTATTGTATTTATTTTGAGTGCACACCACGACAAAGTGCACGTCAAATTTGGCGCCGTTGCCGGGGAAAGGCAATTATTTTTCTTTTTATTTTATTTCAAGAAAAATCAACAAAAAAATAATTAAATAAAAATATAAAAAAAATCTTACTCTTCTATTTTCTGAGCTTACATGAGTTATGAGTATATGGATACCAACACATCATCCTTAGAGAGTCAAATTTCCTTCTTGACTTCTCTAATAAAGGAATATATCTTAAGCTCAGAAGCTCAAGATGCAAAAACATGCAACATTTGCATGTCTCACGGACATCTTACGGATTTTTGCCCAAAACTCCAACAAGAATACCTTGAGAATTTTGATTATGTTGGCTTCCAAAGGAAAGTACCTCACATGATGTATGATCCATTCTCCAACATGTCTACGGAGGACATGCTTCGGACTCTTACTACCAACATGACCATCATGCAAAACAATATGGTGCAATTCCAAAATGAGACCAAGTCTAAAATTTTAAACTTGGAAACTCAAGTGAGTCAAATAGCCGGAGCCGTGAGTGGGCTCGAAGCAAGGGATTCAGGAGAACTTTCCTCTCAAATAGAATGTGATCCTAAGCAGCAAACTTTTGCAATCACAGTGACAATTGAGAAGGAAATGCAAAAGGAGATCCCAAATCCAGAAGAAATACAAGAAGAAAGAAACACGGAGTTCCAGCTAGTCAAAGAAGAGAATGAACCGAGTTTCAAGGTCCAATATCTGACCTTATCATCCTTTGAGGTATCTCCATCATCCCTGGACTCTTTAAGAGAAACTCATAAACTTGAAAAGAACAATGGCATTTCTGAAATCTCCTTCAAAATTGAGGGATCGAAAAACTTCTCATTGACCATGCTAAACGATAATTTCTTCCCCTTCCTCCCACCACATGAATCAATAAAAATCTGGATATTTGATCCTGGAAAGATTTCCAAAGTGAAGAGTCGAGAAATTTATCATTCCTATGAAGGTCCTAGGAGTGAAAGTGTGAAGAAGATAAACTATCACGATCCAAGTTTAAATGACTGAACACAATGATGGCGTCGTGCCGCGACGTTAAATAAGGCACTTCTTGGGAGGCAACCCATGTAAGGTACGTTTACTTTTTATTCTAGTTTAAGTTTACACTTCAAAAAAAAAAAAAAAAAAAAAAAAAAAAGAGGCCTGGGGATTGAACCCGGCCCGGTATAAAACCCAACCCGGTCGGGCCCCTTCATAAAACACAGCACCCGGCCGAATCACCCGGGCGAGGCAGTTGTGGAATAGAGGAAAAATGAACATACCCGACCGGGTAACTTCAATACACCCGGCCGGGCATGTTCATTAAAAACATTCTGGATAAGCGGGAGTTAGGCCCGACCGGGTCAACTTACCCCACCCGGCCGGGTCGTCGCGAATTCTTTCACCGACTGAGCTGGCCACCCTCTTCCTCACTTCCTCTTCTGCAAACACGAACCAAACTCCGCCAAAACACCATTTTCAAACTCCATACATTTGAATCCTCTCCATTTCTACACCAAATCCATCAAAAAAAAATCATGCTCATCATCTCCTCCTCACCCTCTACATTTCCATACCCACCAAACAACCCACAACCCACCAAAAATCCAAATCACCTTACTCCACAAACAGCAAAAGCCGAAATTTCCTCAACCAAAAAGAAAGAAATGACACCAAAAAAGGGCAAAGAGATTCATTCTCTTGGACATCTCGGACACAAGCACTAGGGACAGTGCTTTGATTAGCATGGGGGGAGAATTTCAGGGAAAACTCACATTCATACTCTATATTCTTGAGTCTTTTTTTTTTCAAAAACAAAAAAACAAAAAAAAAACCACAAAAAAAAGAGAGAATAAAGCTTGTTAAGTTGAAAACCTGAAAAGGCAACTTAAGCAAAAATAAAGCAAAAATAAGAGTGAGTTGTGAGGATTGAAACGGAAAAATGTGGGAAGCTGGGATGAAAACCCGAAAGGGCACCTAGGCAAAATGAGAGAATGAGAGAAAGTATTTTCTTTTATTTCTGCAGGATCCTAAGGGTAACGAAAAAAAGAATTGAGGTTGATAAGAGATATGGAGTTGAAGACCCCTCTTTACTCTTATATTTTTGGAGATATTTTTTGGTTTACTCGAGACGAGTAAAGGTTCAAGTGTGGGGGTGTTTGATATGCACTAATTAGTAGTGCATAAATGTGTCTTTTTATGTTTGATTTGTGTGGATTGTTTACCAATTTATTTAGTTTGTAAACATTTGTGTGATTTTAGTTGTAATTGTATTTTAGTTCTCATTTGTAAGTTGTAAAGTAGAGTTAGGATTTATGGTGTTGGAAAGGAAGACTTTGAATGTGAAGAAAAAATAATTCTTGGCTGCCCAGGACAAATCACCCGGTCGGGTGAGGTATTGCACCCGGTCGGGTGAGACATTGAAATGTGAAACTGCTCAGGAAATTACATCACCCGGTCGGGTGAGGTATTTCACCCGGTCGGGTCCGACTTGACCCGGAACACCAGAACGTGCCGAAGATCACCAGAACGTGGAGGATATTTGATTTTGACATGCACCCGGTCGGGTGGGCACTTTACCCGGTCGGGTACCCGGCCAAAGGTGTTGAAAAACACCTATAAATAGCCCCATTTTCCTTCACTTTTAAACATCCCTTCTTCCATACTCTTAAGCTCAGTTTAGAATAGTATTTCTTTTATATTTTTATAGTATGTTTAGTCTCCAAATGAGGAGCTAAACTCTTCCATCTTGGTTTTGCTCCTTTGAAGCTTAATGAATTTGTAAGTTGTGAGTTATTATCTTTAATCTTCTTCCTTGAATATTAATTCTTCCTTTAAATACTATTTCTATATCAATGTTGGGGAGTGTTACTAAGATGACAATTAGTTAACATCTTGACATTAGTTATAGTAATAGTTATTTCTTCCTCTACGTTAATATCGGGGAGTGTTACTAAGATGACAATTAGTTAACATCTTGATATTAACTATAGTAGGATTCATCTTCTTTAATATTCTTTCTTGAGTATTAATTAATTCCTATTCATATTTCATATTAATATTTTGAACATTACTTAAAGGATCAACTAGTTTTGTTTCATATATTAATTAATACTAGAATCGGTCGATTAATACGCTTGTTATTAATTCGGTCCTTTCATGGTAGTAAACTTGGATTATTAATGCATGCATCTCATGGTTAATAATATAAGGGGAATTAATTATATTGATTAAACCAATAAACCGCTTGTGTTGAGGTTATCAATCTCAATCGTTTTCATCTTAAGTTTATTGCTACTATCAAGTTAATATACAGCGCTTGTTCTATATTGACTCGATAGTAAGTTTTATTAATGAACGCTTCTCGTTATTAATAACTACCCTCGATGAACTGGATATACTCCTCGATTGAGTATTCGAGAGGAAGATAGTCAAAGATATAACCGGGATCGACGAACATTTCATTAAGTGGATAAAAGCAAAGCCAAGTCTTCTTCTTCTTATTAATTAAACCACATAACTCGTTCATCTTCGTGTTTAAATATAATTCAAGTTCATTTACTCAATCTAAACCCCCCCCCCCCCTTGTTACTAGTTTATAAAGAGAGAAGTATTCCTTTCCCTGTGGATACGAACCTTACTACGCTATACTACGTATTAGTGTCGTATTGTATTTATTTTGAGTGCACACCACGACAAAGTGCACGTCACTCAACGACAAAGATTAAATCCTCTCAACCAACGAAGGAGATTAACCAACCAGAGATGCCTATAAATTCGGGCATAAGCATGAGAAGAAAAACAAGCTCCTGAGTTCACTAAGCAGAGAAATCATAATACACAAAGAAGATATCCAGCAAAAGAGAAAGTGTTCATTAAATCCTCTCTCTGCTTAGACTCATGCTTCACTAAGCTTTCTAGAACAGAAATCCTCATTGATACACTCAGAAAGTTTAGTCTTTAGTTGGAGGCTAGAAATTTGTTTCATATTGAAACTGTTGTAAACACTTCTAAGGATAGCGTCATCTAAGTCCTTAAGTGTGGTAGAATAGGATAGAGTACCTTTTGATTCCCACTGGATCAATTGAGAAAAACCTAAAGGATTGAGTAGCTTGGAGTGGTGTGTACTCCTAGTGAAACACCTTGAAGTCTGAGCAAGTTGGTGATAATAGCCAGACGGTCACTAATTGTATTGGGCTGAATACTTTAGTGGAAATCCATCTGAAAGAGGATGGGACTGGATGTAGGAGGATTACACCACCTCTGAACCAGAATACATCTTGTGTCAATCTACTTTCTCTGATCCAAAATCATCAGAGGACCTCACTCAAGGATCTCTGATCCAAGATCATCAGAGGACCTCACTCAAGGATCTCTGATCCAAGTCATCAGAGGACCTCACTCAAGGATCTCTGATCCAAGATCATCAGAGGACCTCACTCAAGGATCTCTGATCCAAGATCATCAGAGGACCTCACTCAAGGATCTCTGATCCAAGATCATCAGAGGACCTCACTTAAAGGTCTCTGATCCAAAATCATCAGAGGACCTCACTAAAGAGTCAAAACCAAATCATCAGAGGATCTCACTAAAAGATCTTCAAATCAGAGCTTCAATTCCACTAGACATTTCCGTATCCCAAGATAAGTTGTCTAAAACACTTCTTCCTTCACATCTTCTCATAAGAAAGTTACCATTCACAGTTTGATAGACTTCCGCTGCGATCCTTAATCTCCCAAAAGATTTCTGATCATCATACATATGAGAGAAACTCTTTAAAAGTTAAAAAAAAACTTTGAAAGTCTATTCACCCCCCCCCCCCTCTAGACTTTCACCTCTATCAGGGACCATCAAACTGTCTCTAACACCTTACAACTCTATCACTAGCAAAGCCTATAGAGTACTCAACAGAAGAACTCTACATGTTGAAGAATCCATACATGTAAAATTTGATGACAACACTTCTGTTGATGAAGTAACAGAAACCCTGGAGAGAGTCAACCTAGAAGATAAGTCTTATGAACCAACAGAAGAGGTCATAATTAACCCCGAACTCCCATCACTTGCTACTAATCCCCTTTTGATGAACAAAGATGAAGATGAAGACTCAGAAGATGAACAATCAGAAATCCCAAGACAACAATTGACAGAACCTGATCTAACTTGGTTAAGAGATCATCCTCCTAATCAAGTAATTGGTCAAGTCTCTAGTGGAGTTCAAACCAGATCATCTCTATCCAGAAGAGAAGCCATGTTCACCTGCTGCATATCTCAAATGGAACCAATGAGTGTAGAAGAAGCTCTTGAAGACACTAATTGGATCAATGCAATGCAAGAAGAGCTTACCTAGTTTGAAAGGAACCAAGTGTGGGAACTTGTTCCTAGACCAAAACACCAGAATGTCATTGGAACCAAATGGGTATTTAAGAACAAAGTAGATGAAGAAGGCAACATTGTAAGGAATAAAGCAAGGCTTGTAGCAAAGGGATACTGCCAAGAAGAAGGCATTGATTTTGATGAAACCTTTGCACCTGTTGCAAGACTGGAAGCAATCAGGATATTCCTTGCCTATGCTGCTTACAATAACATCAAGGTCTACCAGATGGATGTCAAGAGTGCATTTCTGAATGGAGATCTTGAAGAAGAAGTCTATGTGGAACAACCACCAAGTTTTGTCATTCCTACTCAATCCTCTTGTGTCTACAAGCTTAAAAAGGCACTTTATGGTCTTAAGCAAGATCCTAGAGCCTGGTATGACACATTATCACTATTCCTAGTGAATCATGGGTTTACTAAAGGAAAGGTTGACAAAACCTTATTTAAAATCTCTGTTGCGGATCATATTCTATTAGTCCAAATATATGTTGATGATATTATATTTGGAAGTACTAACCCAGTTCTATGCAAGAAGTTCTCTCAAGTAATGTAGACAAGTTTGAGATGAGCATGATGGGAGAGCTAAGTTATTTCCTTAGTTTGCAAGTCAAACAAGTTCCAGAAGGAACCTTTATCAATCAAGGGAAATATACAAGAGAACTCATCAAGAAGTTTGGACTGGATGGGAAGTCTTCTGTCAAGATTCCCATGAATGCCTCACAAGGCATTGGACCAGACGATGAAGGAAAGGATGTTGATGCAACCCAATATAGAGGAATCATTGGATCTCTTATCTATCTAACTGCAAGCAGACCAGATATATCATTTGCTGTTGGAATCTGTGCCAGATACCAGTCAAAGCCCAAGGAGAGCCATCTATGTGCTGCAAAGAAAATCATCGGATATATCAAAGGAAATCCAAATGTAGGCCTATGGTATCCTAAGGGAGGTAACTTTGAACTAATTGGTTACTCTGACTCAGATTTTGCAGGCTGCAGGATGGATACAAAGAGCACCTCTGGTCACTGCCAATTGCCAGGAGGGAGACTTGTCTCCTGGTTTAGCAAGAAGCAGAACTCTATTTCAACGAGTGCAGCTGAAGCTGAGTATATTGCTGCTGGAAGCTGTTGTGCTCAACTACTCTGGATGAAGCAACAACTCAGGGATTATGGAATTCATGCAAAGGAGATCAAGCTCCTATGTGACAACACAAGTGTCATTGTCATCACTCAGAACCCTGTGCTACACTCAAGGACAAAGCACATTGAAGTCAGACATCACTTCATCAGAGATCATGTGGAGAAGAAGCACATCTCCATGGAGCATGTACTAACAGAAGACCAGCTAGCAGATATCCTAACCAAACCTCTCTCTGAGGCAAGGTTCAACAAGCTGAGAGAAGAGCTAAGTGATAAGTCCATATTTAGACACGCATTTGATGCGTGTTGGGATCGGCTTTTGATGGTTTTCCTAGCTTTAAGGTGTTACAAGTCTCAATTTTAGCTCAAGTTATGTTTAACAGGCGTTGGTTCGAGTTTTGTGTCATTTGGAGTCAAAATCAGGATTTTAGAGTTCAAAATCGGCACTTGAGGAGCAATCGGGATGATTCGAGATGCATTTGAGTGTTGATTTGAGAGCTATGGAGGTCACCGGTAGGTTCACGATGAAGATTTAATGACAAAAGAGCTCTAGGATTGGCTATGGGATCAAAAAGAAGATGAATGAAGCTTGAAAACGGCATTCAGGATGACCTTTGGTCAATCGTTCAAGCATATCTCTTTGTATAAGCATCCAAAGAACACGATTCAAAGTCCACATGAAATCCAACTTCAAGAGATACAAATCATATGAAGACATCATTCCTAGAATCTGAGAGGACGAAGATGAAAACAGACGATGAAGTCAGATGATCTTTGCTGCGATCTCAGAATGACATCTTCCACCGTTTTGATCATATCTCTTGATTGGATGATTCAAATCACATTCGGCAAATTGGGGTGGATAGAAGACTTCATTATCTACAACTTTCATGAAGAAAGTTTTGTCAAATTCGGAAGTTTTACGCACTCCGTGCGTAGGGGAACGCACGACCGTGCGTCTGAGGCGAGAAAAGCAAGGTAGCTACTGCCAGCTACGCACGGCGTGCGTACCCCCCACGCACGGACGTGCGTAGACCCGTGTAACACCCCGGCCCCGTGGGACCCGAGGTAGTTACTCCGGACCAATAGTATTGTCCTCACAAACCGTGCGTAGGGGAACGCACGACCGTGCGTCTGAGGCGAGAAAAGCAAGGTAGCTACTGCCAGCTACGCACGGCGTGCGTACCCCCCACGCACGGCCGTGCGTAGACCCGTGTAACACCCCGGCCCCGTGGGACCCGAGGTAGTTACTCCGGACCAATAGTATTGTCCTCACAAACCACCACAAGCCTTTACCGCGCACTTTGTCCTCACTCATGCGCGCCCTGAGAAACTTCTCAGGGGGTCACCCATCCCAAGACTGCTCCCGTGCAAGCACGCTTAACTTTGGAGTTCTTGGCGGATGAGCTCCCGTAAAAGGAGATGCACCTCTGTTGGTATGAGTAGTACTATTAATCCATTTATATTAAATCTCAAGTGTTACAATCACCCCCACTTAGGATCGCAACGTCCTCGTTGCGCCCTTAAACTAATCTCAATCAAACTCCAGAATCTTTTCCCTTGCTAAGGGCCTGCCCGATATCCAACGGATCAGCACACTGTCGCAGGGTTGCTCTGATACCACCTGTAACACCCCGGCCCCGTGGGACCCGAGGTAGTTACTCCGGACCAATAGTACTGTCCTCACAAACCACCACAAGCCTTTACCGCGCACTTTGTCCTCACTCATGCGCGCCTTGAGAAACTTCCAAGGGGGTCACCCATCCCAAGACTGCTCCCGTGCAAGCACGCTTAACTTTGGAGTTCTTGGCGGATAAGCTCCCGTAAAAGGAGATGCACCTCTGTTGGTATGAGTAGTACTATTAATCCATTTATATTAAATCTCAAGTGTTACAACCCGGGTTACGCGAAATTGAATCCCAAATCGACCCAAATTCATATTTTTCATCCTTTTTCTATAAATAAGGCCTCCCTAACCCCTTTTAAGGGTTACGAACATTACGGAGAGGCCTAGGGACGAATTTAACACCGTTTTTACGCTATTTTCTTCCAAGACCCTGGGATTATTTGTAAGTTCATCTTTTTAATTAATAACAATTATTTATATTCATCCCAATTCTGTTGATTATTCAATTATGAATTGTGAGTAATTTAATTTGGGATTTGGGGTTGATGAAGGGGTTAATCATGATGTATGGCTAGATTCTTGTCGGTTTAATTGCATGAATGCCGTTTAATTTGTGTATGAATAATTTAATTGATATCTCTTGTAACCTAGATGGCCACTAGAATTACAATTGTTTGTAGAATAAATTAAGAGAGATCTAGTTTATTCTAGGACACATTCACACACACTTAATCGTTCGCTAAGAGATTAGTAACGATTAAGGGGCCGTAAGCTCGCTCGTTTTGGCAATAATATAGGATCCTGTCGCATGAGAGATCAGCCTGGTCCCCTAAATTATTGTACTCTACGCCGCGAGAGCGGTAAGAACTTAGTAATGATTAGCTAGGCTCAATTAAATTAAATTCATGTAAATTAGGCCTGATCTGCCAGAAATCTGGTTACCCCGGAATCAATCCCTGTTCCCTTCGTCGTTAATTGAGAAGAAACCACTTTTATTTTAATCGTTCATCTGCATTAGTTTAATTTTAATTCACCAATCAATCTCGCACACTTGCATTTATTTATTTTATTTCTTTTTAATCGCTGAATTTAGTTAATCTTTAATTCCCTTTTGTCCGTCCCTGTGGAGACGATACTCGTACTTTACACCACTTTTCTACAACCATTTTAAGTGCGAGAAAACACTCATCCCTAAGCATGATGGATGATATCCCCAGAGATTCTTGAAGAAAAAGCTATTCTGTTGATAAGCCCTCTGTTACAGAACCTCTCTGTCACATAAACCCTACTAAGGAACTCCTCTGACCCAGAACCCCTCTGGTCAGAAAGAATTCAACAGAAGGCTATGGACTTAACAGTTTGAGGTATCCGAGTTTTGACCTAAGTCACCTATTCAAGGTCATTTACCTCTCATACCCCTGGAATAATTACAGCCGCATAGCACTTACTGCGCCACATTGTCTTTATTACCACGTTTCATTTAATGCCACGTTCCACTAATGCAACGTTGGGAAACCGCCAAATCATCTCAAACGCACCCTAATCCAAAACCATATATACCCTTCGTCTTCGACCTAAATCGCTACTGCTTTCATCTCTCAAACTCTCGAATTCTCATAACTCTAAAAACTCTCAAACCTTCCAAAGCTCTCAGAAATGGCCTTCATCAATGTCAATGACCTCGCCCCTGAGGAAATTGAGATCCTCATGGAAAACATTTACACCGGCATGAACTGCAATTTGACAGCACTTTCTGAGCTCGCTGCAAATCAAGAAGTCATGACCAAAATCATCAAGGGCATGAAGGATTCTCAGATGGACAAAGTGGTTGGCTACCACTTCTCTGAGTACAGTAACAAAGATATTGTTGAGTTCTACCTCAACGCCACCTTTGAAAGGGAAACTGTCCGCTCACGTGTCACTGGTGATGACATCATCCTCACTTCGAACACCATCAACACACTGTTTAGAGTACAGGAGAATCAGGAAGAGGACGATGAAGGCTTTGTCGTCCTGGATGAAGTTAGATTTCATATCAAAGACTTTGTGAAACTCTATTGCAGACCAGAAGTTGGTCAAATCACAAAACTCAACAAGAAGAACCTGCTCCTAAGTGATTATGAGAAACTAGTGAACATCTTCCACAGATGTGTATGGAGCAAGAGCACGTCCACAGATGATCTAACCGTGCAGAATGCAAAGGCTATCTATGCAGTTCTTCATGGGATGAACATCAACTGGGGACAGGTAATTATCAAGTCTCTTGTTGAATTCATAAAGAAGAAGGATGAGGACACCAATCTCTTCAACACACCCATGGGCTATGGGCTTCTGCTATCGGAGTTATTAGCCAAATCAGGCGTGGGATTGAGAGACCCAATGAAAACTGACTACTCCAAACTCATCTTCCTCACCACTTCAAAACACAGAGAAAGAGCCATTAAGGTAGAGAAGAAACAGTTGAGTAAGCTTGAACTTTCCAGAAAAAGAACTCTAAAAAAGGCCATCAAGCCTAAGGAAGCTAAACCACAGAAGAAGAAGCAACAGAAGGCCCCAGTCGCCTCAAGTGAAACTGAATCTGAGGATGATATTCCTCTGATACAGAAAATGACCCAGAAGCCAACTGCTAAGAAGGCCTCTCCCTAGAAGATTGTGGCCAAGAAACAAAATCCCAAAAGAAAGAGAAGACCCTCTCCTGAAACCACGTAAGAGCGGACCGGTGCATGTGTACAAGAGGGGTAATCTTTCTTGTGGAGCGGGACTTCCTCATTATGGACATCATCTACCTCATCCCCACTCTCTTATAGCATGTAATAATCTTTTCCCCACTCATCTTTAATACCCAAACCTACATCAGTAGGACCATCATCATTACTAATCTGCTCCTTGCCCTCCTCGTTAGGTGTTGAAACTAATGGTAAATCAAACGGCTGGGGAGTTTCTGTATGAAAATCGTAGTGATCAGTGACTTCATCAGTTACAACTCGAGACTACTATAATTTTGATCAAGTTCAACCATAGGTGGATCTTCAAAAGCATCTGGGAGGGTATCATCCATCATATTCCCACCTTCTCACTCTGACTCAGTCATATGATCATCCCTATTGGTCTCCTCAGTTTGAGCTTCTGCCGGCTGACCCACCATGTTAATTAGATTCTGCATTCAGGCTGTGAGCTGCATGAGTCCCTCTTCCAAGTAAGATAGCTTATCTGAAATTGTCTCTTCCAATTCATTCTTTGGCTCATAACTCGGCAAGGACGGAGGAGTGACTGAAACATTTGTATTCGTATATTGTGGGGAGGACGAAGAAGGGTATGCAGTTTCCCGGAAAGGATGGTCATATAGAGGTTTGATGGGGCAAAGACATAAATGGCGACCTCCTCCACAGAAGGAACAAATGCTATCCTTAAAACATTCAGATATTTTCTCAGGCGTTTTAGTTTGAAGAATAAATTCAAGAATGGAGTTTGGTCTTACGCTTACCCAAGGGTATTGTGATGAAGGATAGTAAGAATCGGAATGAAAAGGTTGCGTGGTTGGAGTGTATGGATAAGAAGGCTGAATATTTTGTGGTGTAGGAGAGTAATATTGATGAGTTGTGTAAAATTGAGGAGAAGTGTAAGGAGGACATGGTGCAAAATGGTGAATATTCCGTGGAGGTTTGAGGGCAAGGTGTTCCTCCGTAAATCGAGCTGAATGAGTTCATCTCATTCCTCTTAGAAAAATACCCGAAAGGTTAGCACAAAAAACTCCTACGAAGAACAAAAAGAAAACTAACTAAAAAACAATCGCTAAAATTAATTAACCCTTAAAACCGACACCGTCCCCGGCAACGGCGCCAAAAACTGATGTGAGTTTTTTCGCACTTAAAATAGATCGTAATACAGTGGTGTAAGTACGAGTATCGTCTCCACAGGGACGGACAAAAGGGAATCAAGAATTAATTAAATTCAGCGATAAAAAATAAATAAAATAAATGTGTCGTGCGAGATATGATTGGTATGAAAAATTAAAATGCAACTAAACGATTAAAATAAATGATTGGTTTCTTTCTAATTAACGACGAAGGGAACAGGGATTGATTCCGGGGTAACCAGATTTCTGGCAGAACAGGCCTAAATACATGAAATTTAATTTAATTGAGCCTAGCTAATCATTACTAAGTTCTTACCGCTCTCGCGGCGTAGAGTACAATAATTTAGGGGACCAGGCTGATCTCTCATGCGACAGGATCCTAAATTATTTCCAAGACGAGCGAGCTTACGGCCCCTTAATCGCTGCTAATCTCTTAGCGAATGATTAAGTGTGTGTGAATGTGTCCTAGAATAAATTAGATCTCTCTTAACTTATTCTACAAGCAATTGTAATTCTAGCGCGCGTTCTAGGTTACAAAAAAATATCAATTAAATTATTCAGACACAAATTAAACGGCATTCGTGCAATTCAACCGACAAGAATCTAGCCGTACATCATGATTAACCCCTTCATCAACCCCAAATCCCTAATTAAACTACTCACAATTCATAAGTGAAGAATCAACAGAATTGGGATGAATAGAATTAATTGTCATTAATTAAAAAGATGAACTTACAAGTTACAAATAATCTCAGGGTCTTGGAGTAAAAAATCGTAAAAACGCAAGTAAATTCATCCCTAGGCCTCTCCGTAATGTTCGTAACACTTAAACAGGAGAAGGGAGGCCTTATTTATAGAAAACAGATGAGTTTGGGCTGAACTGAGACTAAAAAGGGGCTGAAATCCGCGTTTCGGGGGTACGCACGATCGTGCGTACCCTGCCACGCACGATCATGTGTACATGGCAGTGGCTCCTTTGCTTTCTCGCCTCAGACGCACGATCGTGCGTTCCCCTACGCACAACGTGCGTCAAACTTCCGAATTAGACAAAACTTCCTTCATGCAAGTTGTAGATAATGAAATCCTCTATCCACCCCAACTTGCCGAATGTGATTTAAATATATTAGAGTATCTCCATTCATGCTCTCTAAATAAACGATTTTTTCATTGCACATGATTACTGTTGGAAATATGCCCTAGGACAATCATAGTTTATGATTTATCAATAAATATTTAATGCTCATTAATTAATAAAGTCACAAACTCATTTTATGTTAATTATTAATGTTTGTTTTCTTTATTAATATTTAAGTCCCTGAATATTCTGTTTAGTAGCTAATTAAGTATGTGACTTAATTGTGGAATGCTACACTTTAAAATAAACATAATATTCTAATTGTCTCTGGTCTAATATTATTAATTTGAGACATTAATAATTAATAGACCAGTATTTGGATTAACTGATGGCTATATTCCACTAGTCATGGGTATAGAGATATCAACTTAATAACATAGATGCTTGTTAGGGAACAAGTTCATTGGACAGACCCAACTTGAGGACACTGCTAAGTTATATATCATCAGTGTTGTCCTCAATAATGATGAGGTGCTATATTCTTATACTTGAGAGAATCATGGTTACTTGCATGAGAATTAATATGTATTAACACCATTAAATGTTATCTTTAAATGGGTAATTATAAAGGTGGTGATTGTACATATTATGAACCATGTAGTAGTATGTGAATTATCAAGATAGTTTTTGTCACTCTGGTAAAGCGAGAGAAAGATATCTATTGGGTCCCTTGACAAGTAAGATTAATTAGCATGGTCATGCTCAAATGTAGTGTCATTTGATGAAGATTAATCTTACTTGGTAATCAAGAAATATTAATTGAGAATAACAAGGATGACACGACCTAACCTTGTCTCAATTAAGATATCGTTTGACAAAAGAGAACTATTAGCACAAATTAATCATTAAAAGGTTATGTCAGATTTAATTGACATTTATATATTTTGGATAGTCATAATGCCTTGCTAGAGGCCGCTTATGATTTGTGAGGCTCGAATTAATTTTCTAGCCCACTGCCAATAATATATAAACCTACAGGGTCACACACCTAAGTGATCTGGATCATTAATGTTTGTTAATAACATTAAAATAGCTTGATTAGCCCAATTCGAAATAGGGTTTCAAAGGGTATTGGGCTAGGGCCTCTTTAAGGGTTTTATTAGCTATAAAACCCTTTCTTTCCTCCTCTTATAAATAGGGCCATATAGACCCACGGATTTTAAGAGTTAAAATTCACTTCTTAAACCTAGAGTAGAGAGGAAGAAAGAAGAGAATGCTAGCACGTTCCCTGCGGCCGATCCAGTCACGTGCGTGTGGATACCGGTAGAGCTCGGGATCGTTTTCTCGGACTGTCTGACATCCTTAATTAAGATTGCTATGTAAGTCCCTCTTAAATCTTGTAATTTCGTTTATAGTAAGAACCTCAGATCCGCTTGTTTACTTTTGAGTAGTAAGATTTTCGTTTATTCCGCTGCGTTTTTCTGCCCGAAACCCAACAATTACCACATCACATTTATTCAATAAATTTTAAATAATCTCAAAACTTAAAACTATTCATCAACAATAATACTCAAATAATTAACTTTTTCGAACATGCACTAAATGTAATTTAACTACAATCAATATATATATATAAGAGGAACTTTTTAAGAGCATACGGTGTGCCACATAATCATGTCATGTCATCATATATAATAATTATTCAATTACTTTTTATTTTTTATTACATTCTATTTTTTATTGCATATTGATATGGAAACAAAATATTGTACAATCTTTTATAATTCACCTTATTTGATACTACGTAACTTTTTGAGAACCTTTACTTACTCCATATCATTTGCAATATTTTGATACTACGTAACTTTTATAGACAAATAATTATATAAATTATTTAATTATTTTTGTAGTATCAAAATATATATAAAAGGTTTTGCATTATTTTGCAGTAAGTATCAAAATATTGCAAATAATACATAACCTTATATCAAAATATTGCAAATAATACATAACCTATTAGTAAGTATCAAAATATATTTTGCAGTAAGTATCAAAATATTTATTAAATACATTATATTTGGACAAAATATTATGTATCAAATTATATAATAAAAGTTACGTAAAAATTATTGTAAAAAACTACGTAATATTTTTGTAATAATTATTTGATACTACTTAAATTTTATAGCCATCCCTACACATAAACTATATTTTATATAAATTATTTAATTATTTTTTATACCTTTTATTTCTTATTACATTCTATTGAGAAATGAATTATCCGTGTTTTCCCCACCTAACAGATAAATAATCCAAATTCCTATTAATTTTGTTCTTCAAAGTTATTTTATAAAAATATAAAGGTAATAATAGTGTTCCATTTCCTAAATTTGATATTTTATTTTTCTAAACTCAATCTCTTTTTTAGTATGTTTTCTAAACTCAATGTGATAATGACTAAAATTATAAGCCTTAGATAGATTTGCAATTGTGTTAATACTTTCTTAGTTATTGGAAATTATAACCACAAGATTTTTTAACTTAAAAATGAAATTGATAACATGTAAAACTTCTGATCAAGTACTTTACCTTTATTAGGATGGAAATTCATATATGTTTAGTTTTTTCTTTATTTTTACAACTATAATTTAAATATTCCCTCACTTCTGTAATAGATTCCTAATCCAAATTAATAAATCTTCATATATTTAGAATGTTTTTAATTCAACTGATTTTAGTCTCAGACAAGATCAGATCAAACATCAATCATAATAACAAAAATTATTATTATTATTATTATTATTATTATTATTATTATTATTATTATTATTATTATTATTATTATTATTATTATTATTATTATTATACATATAATAGACATCTTCCACACTGTATTACTTCAGACCAAATTAGAACTGAAAATGTCAATCTAACTTGATACTACCTCCGTTCCTCTTATATTCGGACAGAAGAGGGTGACACGATTTTTTTTAAAAAAAAAAGTGGATTTGTGTGGTTGATATTAATTGATAAAGTAAGAATAAATAAAAATGATTTAGAGTCACACAAACTTTACCAAATATGGTATGAAGCAATTTTAGTGGGATTTCCCGAAAAGGTAAAACGAGACAATGTAAGGGGGACAAAGTGAGTATATCTTATTAATGGTGTTTTCAATGTGACAAAATAAATTAGTAAATTGTAAAAATGATCATTTTCTTACATTCTCAATGTGACGAAATAATGAGTAAAATGTATGATCTTACTAATAAATTTACAAATACTTATTTCATATCATGTTGAATGAGAAATATTTAAAAAAATAGTATTTTGAGATGCTTAATGAAGTAATATAATGTGAAATTAATTAAGAAACTTTTGTGTGAAATCTTTGAAAGTGGGTTTATAACAATTATGGTTAGTTGAGATGCTTATGTACAAGTCCATTTTAAATATTTTCCATATAAATTTTAATTTGTTTTATTAGTTATATACGTAATATGTAGTATATTTTATTTTACTTTTTCATAATGTGGGAGATTCCGTCAGGTTAGCCCGATCTGTTAGATTTAATTCATTACGGTAGAGTTAGACAATTCAACTAATTTTTATTAGATTGAGTTTATTTTGTTTTTGCATCACATTAAATTATACTACGTATATGATTCCGAAAATATCAAATTTACAATTGGCTAAATTATGTACTGCCCGTGCGATGCACGGGCTTGAAAGCTAGTACGAAATAATCCGGGATTGGAATCTTGAGACCAGATTTTCTTTTTCAATAATCTTACTAAATAATCTCGCTTAAAGCTAGAATAATAATTTAAATGACACATTAAAAATGCAATGAATATAAATATCATAACTCAAACATTAGAAAAATAAAAAATTGAATTCATTGAGACAAATAACAAATAAAGATAGAACAATAATTTAAAGATACAAAAAATATGTAGCCAAATGTCTTGAGGTCCGATGAGAGTACAGTGGCATTCGAAGAGGGATCACATGTTCAATTCCCTCTCAATTTAAGGATATTGCCCTTTAACATATAACTGTGACTATAATATGTTTGAAAACACATCATAGAAAGATATAAAGATATAGAGTAGTACATTATATTCAAAAGTGACTAATCCGGCTACAAAAGTTGTACAAAAATTTAACAGTAATAATTAGTTAGGTGTTATCTACAAAATAATATCAAAGTGATTGAACTTTAATTTATGCAGTTAAAATTTGCGTTGATCATAGAAGAGAAAATTAACTTTAACCATATACAAAGTATTTATTACTTTAAATAGAAATAGAACCAAAGACTCATTATTTTTTTGCTTGGAAATATGGAGTAAAGCAAATGGTTCATTAAAATGTCTACATTTCTTGTCAAGGAAAAATCAATGCATGCAACTTTGGACGTGATTTTCACCTTAAGTCATTCAGAAACAATGTCTTCATGCTTTAGTACAAGGATAAGACTACGTACATCCAACCCCCTTACCCCACACTATAGGTGGGGAACCTTTGCGACACTGGGGTAATGATGATGAGAAATGATAAGTTCTTTTGGGACTAATAAATAATGAAAGTTGGCAACGTTTAGTGTGATGCGGCAGAGGATTAAATTTGAAACCGTCAATCCATACTAAAATCATTTATCAAATTGGTAATAAACGACAACCGTAGATTTATATTTATTTGAGCTGTACAATGTACATTACCTCTACGATAATAAATAACAATCTTTATAAAAAGCATATTAGTAATTCAAAGTTCAAACGCATGAAAATATTACAAGTGTCCACCACTTTCATATAACTGACATTTCATGGAACAAATTGTTGATAGGGTGATTGTTAAGAATATGTTTTAAATATACTGTAACCATATTGTATTATAGTATAGCCCACTCCTGTTTACTTTCTCAGCAGTCAGGCGGTCAGGCCCTTGTGTCCTTGTTTTAGTTCTATATTTAGGTCTTTTTTACTTTTCCAAATACAAGAACAAGTCTGATTACTGACCACATCTATAGTTTGAAATGTTGTGTGACTTAAGCGCTTGTTACTTGTCAACATTTTTTTGTCTTCGTATGAAAAATTGTTATTTTTTATTCTAATTTTTTAAATGGCTATAGCTACACGTACACCGGTGACCTGCTGCTGTATCAGGAATGACTGTAATTCGGTCACTGGACCAAGTTAATTTCATGTCCAGATTTTTTTACATATAGAAAAAGACTACATAAATAATAAACACATTTCCTTGCAGGACATGTACAACTATACAAGGGATTCCCATAAGGCAGGCTACATTGGTATCCTGTACACATTCACAAGAGAGTGGTGCTAGTAGGGTTAGCAAAGAAATGGTCATGCAAAATTAGTTTCGACTTCTCGAAATAGCTGCCGAGGAGGCCCTGAAGAATGGTTGGGGGTGCTGATGTTTTCTGATGCATCTTGCGCACCTTGATGTGGTTGTCAAGAATCATCATCTTCAACAGACTTCTGCAGCTCTATACCCACAATATAATGCAGTTGGTACATGGGTCAGAAGTAGATATGAAAATCCCAAGCATGACAAACATGTACACGTGAGCCACATAGAGAACAACAATCACATGTTAACACAACACATATTCCAAATACCCCTCCCCTCAGGGCTTTGTTTGACCGGCATGAGGCATAAAAGTAGCAAAAAAAACAGATAAAACATTGAGTTTTGTGCAGAGGAATAATAAGAAACACGAATTAATCAGTAAGGAAAAGTAGAAAAGTTTTTGGGACAATTAAAAAAAATTGGCGAAGACCTACAAGACGGAGTGACTATTTGTTACAAAAGTTAGTATATGAAGAAAAAGAAGGCGCGTAGTATATGCCCGTTTTGGAAGGCTTAGAATAGCAAAAGTTACAAAAACCTACAGATATGGTTCAGACTCCTCTTCTCACTTTTAATGGTTCAGACTTTGTTATCCTCTCTACAACTTTTCCTATACTTTAATCTTTGCTCTCCCACCTGTTCACTTTTTATACACTGTTGGCTGATCTTACAACTCGAGTTTATATTGTGATGAAAAATCTGCTAAACCAAGTAAAAGTGAGAAAACTCATATAGGCTGAAGTGACGGCTGAACAAATCGAACAATATAATATCGAAAAAAAAGATGTGAGTACCACTTTGTCTCATTCCCGCCTAAGTAACTCATGCATTACATTTTCCACTATCTGCTTTCAGCCTAATGCAATAAAATTAGTGTCTCACAACAAATTGGCTCATCAGTCAAAACTGAGGACTACCAAACAGGCTCTATATGCAATGTAATATAGCATGAATGCATGCACTATATGCGACAAGTTGCTTACCTGAGGATTCAAAACGTGCATGTGGCTTATAATATCATCCTGTGACATGGAAAAACAAACTCAATTATTCAAAGGGAAACAAATATACAGTGGCAAAAAAGAAGCAACTGTATGTTAGGAATTGGGCCTAATAGACTTTAGGAATTTGGGCCTATAAGACCAAGAAAAATAATAAGTGTAATAGACTAGTATAAATAGAATAAACGAGGAGAAGTGAGGAGGCTGTTTTTGGAGACTTTGTCTTAGACTGGGAAGTTAGAGCTTTGTCTCTTTCTTTTGGGGGCTTCGGCCTTTGTAGTTGTTCATCGATAATAAAACTTCTTGAAGTTCTTGATACTTTTCTCTATTTTCTCTTTGATTTTGTTGTGATTTCTGAGGGATTCTTACAGTGGTATCAGAGCTCGACGATCTCTGGATGAGATATACTCGTGCTAAGATGGACGGAAGAATGACAGACATGGAGAGAAACTTTACTGATATGGCCAGGAATCAGAGAGAATCAGCGGCAAGGCAAGATACACTGGAGACGATGATGGTAGCTATGCAGGCGAGTCTAGCGGATATCCAAAGTCGCCTTCCAGATCGTGCGCGAAGTAGGTCGCAGGCCTCCTCAGCTTCGCATCGCACTTCTCACCGTCATCGATCACGCCATTCAGAGAATGATGACGTATCGGAGGGAGACTCAGATCATTCATCACACCGTAATCACAGACATCACAGGGAACACCATCCTCGTAGCCGAACAGGAAGGAAGATCGATTTGCCATTGTTTAATGGAGATGATGCCTACGGTTGGTTGGTTAGAATCGACAGATATTTTCGTCTCAATCAGATTGAGGAAGACGAGAAGTTGGATGTGGCGGTGGTTGCTATGGAAGACCACGCACTGAGTTGGTTTCAGTGGTGGGAGAATCAGACGAGAGAAAGGAATTGGGACGCTATGCAGGAAGCTCTAACGCGAAGATTCCAACCAGAGTTGGTACGTAATCCGTTGGGACCTCTATTAGGTCTAAAGCAAAAGGGAACTGTGAAGGAGTTCCGAGAACAATTTGAGATGGCTATAGCATCTCAAGGCGATCTAAGTGAGAAGGTTACAAGAGGTATTTTCTTAAATGGCTTGAAGAAGGACATTAGGGCCGAATTGAAGCTTTACAGCACAAGAGATTTGGCAGAAATCATGGATACAGCTCTATTGATTGAGAATAAGAATTTTGAAATAATGTCTAGGAGAAATAAGGAAGAAGGGAAGAAGGTGTGGAAGAGCAGCAACTCTGGGAAACAAGGTTACAATCATTGGGGAGATGGCAGTCGAAAAACTTACAACCAGGCCTCTACCAATCCATCAGTGAAGGATTCAGTTAACAACGAGAAGCAGGAGGAAGGGTCAAGTTCTGTATCAAACAAGTTAGGCCCCAAGCTTACTCAGACTGAATTGTTGGAGAGGAGTAAGAAGGGACTCTGTTTCAAATGTGGTGACAGATGGGGTAGAGGTCACATTTGCAGTATGAAAAATTTTAAAATGATGCTTGTAGAACAATCTGAAGGGGAGGAGGAATCTGATGTTGACTATATTAAAGATAAAGAAGAAGAAGAAGAAGAAGGGATACATATGGAAGCTAAGACTATGCAACTATATGTATTGAGCCACGAAGAAATACCATTCATGAGAACTTTCAAAGTCCTGGGAAATATGAATTGGCTGAAGGAGGATAAGAAGGTGAATATTTTGATTGATTGTGGAGCTACCCATAACTTCATATCACAGAAGATTGTGGATAAATGGAAGATACCATTTAGTTGCATCAAGGATTATGAAGTGCAGATAGGGAATGGAGAAATTCTTTCCAACAAGGGCAGATGTGAAGGAGTAACATTGAATATACAAGGAATTGACATTATGCAGAAATTCTACATTCTGGACTTGGTGGGAACTGAGGTGATGCTGGGAATAGAGTGGTTAACTGGCCTAGGAGATATGACAGTTAATTTTCAAAATCAGACCATCGAATGGGATGTACATGGGCAGAAGGTTTGTATACAAGGAGATCATCAAATAGGAATTGATATTGAAGAAGAAAGTGTCTTCGGTGTTGCAGCTGACTGTGACTTCACCTCCACAGAATCTAAAGGAACCAAATTGCTAAAAAAAATGTCTTGGCTGCTGTTTAATTCTGCTGTGAAATACATAGGGAAGAAGATGAAAGCAGCAAAGCTAAAAGTCCAGCAATCAATTCAGTATTGGAAGGGGAGAGGTGCTAGGATGAAGGAAAAGAAGATGCTGGCTGTGTCCTATCACCCACCTTGAGGGCAAGGTGGATGTTTAGGGGGGGAGTATTGTTAGGAATTGGGCCTAATAGACTTTAGGAATTTGGGCCTATAAGACCAAGAAAAATAATAAGTGTAATAGACTAGTATAAATAGAATAAACGAGGAGAAGTGAGGAGGCTGTTTTTGGAGACTTTGTCTTAGACTGGGAAGTTAGAGCTTTGTCTCTTTCTTTTGGGGGCTTCGGCCTTTGTAGTTGTTCATCGATAATAAAACTTCTTGAAGTTCTTGATACTTTTCTCTATTTTCTCTTTGATTTTGTTGTGATTTCTGAGGGATTCTTACACTGTATTGCAATTTTCTTTCATTATAAATCATTATTTATGGTTGAAACATGTTTTTCCCCCAAGTCATTCATTAAAAATATGGAACTGATAATAGTAATTAGTAGGGAAATTATAGCCTAGAAATAGTAGAAATAGTAGAAATAGTTCCTTAGCTGCTGATGTTTCCAAATTAATACTAGAAATAGTTCCTTAGCTACTGATATTTCCAAATTTTGGTCTTCAACTATATCATCAACCATAAACGGTGTTCTAACTATTGATCGTGTGCCTGATTTAGGCATCACATCACCAGATTTGTCAATCATGTTTTGAATCTGAGGGAAGTGTCCAACCAGTCAATCAAACAATTTAGATTGGTGTTAACTGTTAACAAACAGACAACTTAGAGATTCCAATGCACAAATAGGTACCCTCAACTTTAATGTCTAATTCACATTTCTATAATGAAGCTATTAACAAATAGTTAACCAATCAATAGGTCCATAACCACTCCTAGTCTCCTAGAATTAACTAAAGCACAACAAACGGAGCCACCTTAATCTCAGAAGTGAAGATTACGCTATGTCCAGAGATGGATTTGGGGGGGAGGGGGGGCTCCCCTTGGACTTTCAAATTTTTCTATTATACATGTACTCCCTCCATCCCCCTATAATTGTCCCATTTTTTCATTTTTGGATGTCCCTCTAGTATTGTCCCATACCATATTTGGTAACATTTGTGTGGCTCTAATTCATTCTTACTTTATTTCCACTTTATCAACTCATTATGAACCACATAATTCCACTTTTCTTAAAAACCACACCACTCCCTTCCGCCCCAATATTAGGGGGGACGGAGGGAGTAATATTTTCATAAAATATTCACACTGTGATTAGATATACATGTGTTCGCCCCCCTAGCTTTTAGTTCTCAAAATTGATACGAAGTATAATATTTAACATGCGATATTGTGATGTAAAAGCGGGAAGTCTAAAATAATTTACCTTTACTTGGACAAATACACAATAGAACAACTCATTGCTTTAAATCTCAGGACACTTATTCTACAAAAAATCCTAGTTTTGTAATGTTAATTTATCTTTATTAGATAATTAGCACTCCATTATGTAAAATATCAAAAAATATTCAATATTAGACACACTAGTTAAACAGTTTTCAGATAATGTGAAGTGCATCTGAAATATAAATGTTTGTGGGACATTAAAACTACACAATTTAATATTCAATATAAAACATCACTTCACCAACTACTGCTTCAGCCAATTTAGTATTACCCAACGGGTTTTAGGAAATTGGGAGTGCATTTGGTCAACCTTATTAAGGCTGATTCTGTTGCAATTGTGGCTAAGATGGTTAAATCTGCTAAATTGTCAAAGTAAATGGGGTATTTATAACAAAAACAGAAAAAATTATAGCATAAAACGAAATTTGAAGTGCCATTTTAGTTAATCTTATCTACCAACCTCCAGAATAACTTATGCACTACGTTTTTCATTATTGACTGAATCAGCCAGCGCATTGAAATATTTAGGCTCTGTTTGGATGGGGGTTTGAAGGCTTACCATATATCTTGGTATGCATACACAACCCGGTTTGAGTGAGTGTGTATACATATTTCTGTGTGTGTGTGTGTGTTTGATATCTTCCCCGATTTGACCAACCAATTCCCCTGAACCTTCCCGTCCACGTCTTCGTTGATATACTTGTCCATAGAATGGATCCATAACATTTTTATTTGTTTTTTGTAAACATTAACTATGGTTGATATGCAAAAAATAATAATTACCTACCACCAAATAAGCACTTATACACCAAACCCGGTTTCCATTCCAATTTCCGAACTGGCCAATTTTATATTTTAGTTTTGTCCTCGCCTCCTCGGATATGGAAATTTAATGCAATCAATGTAACTGAGCATACCTCAAGTGTCCCTGGATTTTGCATCACAAAACCCAGAACGCGGCGTACTAGTCCCTTGTAGACAAGTTCATTGATAGTTCCATCACCATTTACCCAAGGCAGTATTGGCCTGCATGTTTGAGAAGCAACAGAATGGCCATCGAATATGGTATAAACATTATTTTTGGTTGGAGTTGTAACTTCCAAATTCAAGACTCCTGCAGTGTGATAACCAGTTTCGGTTCCATTCAGAGGTTCAGCCACCTCTTCATGAAGATTAAGAATGGTGACTCTGTGCACCTCACTAGAACTTGCACTATTTTCCCTCTGCAAGTGAACACCACCATTTCCGTAATCACCATTATTGTGTGTTAACGACTTCTCATCAATTGTATCAATCAGGTTGCCAGACATAGCTGCTGTAGAAGAGGTTATGAAGTACTTGGATCGATATAAAGAATCAACCACATGGACTATATCATAAGCATTGACCTGCATTGACAGCCCATGAAGAAAAGGGGAAAAAAGGAATAAGAACAAATGCATTGACAGCCCATGAAGAAAAGGGGAAAAAAGGAAAACAAACAAACAAACAAACAAACAAACAAACAAACAAACAAACAAACAAACAAACAAACAAACAAACAAACAAACAAACAAACAAACAAACAAACAAACAAACAAACAAACAAACAAACAAACAAACAAACAAACAAACAAACAAACAAACAAACAAACAAACAAACAAACAAACAAACAAACAAACAAACAAACAAACAAACAAACAAACAAACAAACAAACAAACAAACAAACAAACAAACAAACAAACAAACAAACAAACAAACAAACAAACAAACAAACAAACAAACAAACAAACAAACAAACAAACAAACAAACAAACAAACAAACAAACAAACAAACAAACAAACAAACAAACAAACAAACAAACAAACAAACAAACAAACAAACAAACAAACAAACAAACAAACAAACAAACAAACAAACAAACAAACAAACAAACAAACAAACAAACAAACAAACAAACAAACAAACAAACAAACAAACAAACAAACAAACAAACAAACAAACAAACAAACAAACAAACAAACAAACAAACAAACAAACAAACAAACAAACAAACAAACAAACAAACAAACAAACAAACAAACAAACAAACAAACAAACAAACAAACAAACAAACAAACAAACAAACAAACAAACAAACAAACAAACAAACAAACAAACAAACAAACAAACAAACAAACAAACAAACAAACAAACAAACAAACAAACAAACAAACAAACAAACAAACAAACAAACAAACAAACAAACAAACAAACAAACAAACAAACAAACAAACAAACAAACAAACAAACAAACAAACAAACAAACAAACAAACAAACAAACAAACAAACAAACAAACAAACAAACAAACAAACAAACAAACAAACAAACAAACAAACAAACAAACAAACAAACAAACAAACAAACAAACAAACAAACAAACAAACAAACAAACAAACAAACAAACAAACAAACAAACAAACAAACAAACAAACAAACAAACAAACAAACAAACAAACAAACAAACAAACAAACAAACAAACAAACAAACAAACAAACAAACAAACAAACAAACAAACAAACAAACAAACAAACAAACAAACAAACAAACAAACAAACAAACAAACAAACAAACAAACAAACAAATAAATATTTATTTATAATATTTACAATATTACACACAAAAATATATATGAAGTATCAACAAAAAATAAAATCGATATACTGAGAAACTATATGAATAGTTGAATACTAGAAGTAAACACACAAGGCCAGGTTAAAAAAAAATACAAAATAATACAGCGTAGTAAACAAAATACTATCCTCCGTATCGCATTAGTTTTTCTTTTAAATATTTTTTTTTACTCCAGGGGGGTCTGGGGGAGGGGGGCTAGGGGAGCCTGGAGTAATCAGGATTGAAACTCACTCCATTGAGTTTCAGACCCTTATGTGCCTAGAGATTCAAACTCGAGACCTCCCATTAGGCACGATAATCTCGCAACCAGCTGGGCTGGAATGCTTGGTTCCGTATCGCATTAGTTGCAACATTGAAATTTACATACTATTCATGGACTCTATTTTGACTACATTTTATTTATTAATGTAGATGAATTATTATTTTTGAAAAATATTGTTGAATTCATCCTATTACAGAGTTTCATAATCCGTTTTTTAAATTTTTTTTACTCATAGAGAATAAAATATAATGACAGCCAAAGTTGTGCATTGATAAGCGTGAAAAAAAGAATGTTGCAACTAAAAAAGAACGGAGGAAGTATGTGATAAATAATATACATTTATTTACAAAATAGACTTAACAAGCATGTTTTATATTTGGAAAATTAGATTTGCACCCCACTTTTTTTCATTTTGAATTTGTAACCACTTTTCAGTCATTGATATTTTCAGTTTGCAGCCTGATGTCACAGTTGTTTGAGACTGCCCCAAATGATTGTTCCAAATTAGAGTACGCACCACATTTAAACCCAGTTAACAATTTTTTACCAGCAAATGCTAATATCAAAATTTTGAAAAATGGGGTTCAAGCTCAAAATTTGCCTTAGTACTGTACAAATGTGAAACTAAAATTAAAGAAACAACAACATATTTAAAACATGAAATGTAAATCAGGATACAAATTTTGATAAGTCCTTTGTTTGTCTACCAAGTCCAGATGGAAAGCTTTTGATTGATATCAATGTGTGTAATGTATTTTATACTTAAGCCTATATATATATAAGTATACTAAGGTGCCAAAAAAACAGTCTTGTAATGAGTGCTAAATGTGTGTTGAGGTAAGTTGATATGTGTGCTAAGGTTGGCTGATATTCAACAAAGACAAACCTTCAAAACTCTTCCGAAGGCTTCAAGCACCCCAACAAGAGTCTCTACCTTCTTTTCTCCTATTAAGACACAATGATTCACTCATTATAATAAGTCATGACAGTCACTTCTCATTTATTTTGTTCAACTTCAGATATGTTAAACAAGTAATGCTAGAAGTGCCTACCTTGCAAGTTCACTGCCATGGAGATCTCTCTCATGCTCAAACCTCGGTCACCAGCCTTCTGAATGGTGGCGTAAACAGACCTAAACAGATCAGGATGAAATACGTTGCTTTCTTCTAACACAGAACCACATGACCAAACATGTTCTGCATAACTTGTCATGACATCCCAAGGCGACTCGGTAGAAAGAACTGCAGAACGATGAGGGGTCTCAGATGCAATATTGTGAACATTTACATTTGAAAATGGAATAATCTGATGCTCTATGGAGGATAGGACGGAAGCAGTCTTCACCACTTCTTTAAATGATTCCAAAATATCAAGCCTTGAAAATTTTGCCCGTCTTAACGATAAATGGATGCCTGGAAATCCTTTTGCTTTGCGGGAGATAAGCTCGCCTTCAACAGTCAATGAAGTTTTAACTTTTTTAGAGCTCTCGCCATCAGCAATCTCACTATCATTGGATTTCCTTTTAGAAGAAACCCTTGAATCCTCAACCTCTCCAACGCCCTCATCTGGCAAGCAAGGTGTCATTGAAAGCTCTCCCGAAGCAATCATACCACATATATGGAAAACATCGCCACACTCCAAAACAGCAGGAGGAGAGACCCCCTCATCCATTAGTTCCTTCTCACTCTCACGTAGCAATTTGGCAATTTTAGCAGCTCGTTTTCCGGTGTTGATTGGAAATGGAGACAAGGAGATGCAATGCAAGAAGTGTTGAGAAAGAACAAAAGGACTATTGGCACTGCCACCAATCTGAAAAAATTGAAGGAAATGCATGTTTTGAAGCTTATTAACAGTAAATACAGGCAGACTGTTAAAAGTCATGTCAGTAAAAAAAATGGTACCATTTTACCATAATTTTCTTCTCTCTGAGGTAGTTGAAGGCTGAGAACAGGTCATGCTCTGAGTAACGCCTTAAAGTTTCAGCTAGCAGACTTGGCACCATTGGCGATTTAGAAGTGCTAAGGAAGATGAGCTTAAAAAGTTCTAGAGCATTAGCGATTGCAACTGATTGATGAGCCTGTTTACTAATGGTGATTCGGCCCTTTAAAGGCTTAACAAACTTCTGAGCAATTCGATTGGAGCATGATTTTGAACCAGAAAATTTACTCCTGCATGCGAGACTCTCACTATCTTGGTCACGAGGGAACTGCAAATAACGAATAAAAAAGGAACCATGATGAGTTACACAGGATCAGATGTTTTAAATGCAAATAAATGCAAACTAGGATAGCAGTTAAAAGTAAACATGTTATCCAAATTTTGGGACTCAATCGACAAAGAAAGTGTGATTTACTAGTTCTTCAGGACAGATATTCATATCTGCACACTTATCGTCAAGAAGTTCAACATCTTTTGAAGCCTCCAATTTAGCTTTCTTTTTAAGTTGTAAAGCATCCTCAAGAGCTACTTTTACATTGTCATCATCGAAGTTATCCCACCCCTCATCAAAGAAAGATCCTGTGGTTGGATTCAACCTGCCCATACTATCCCTGTTATGTTCCTCTGATTCAGGAGACACCAAAGTGCTGCCAGACTGATTCAATGATAGATCCTGAAATATCTGAAGGTACTTCACATAACGCGCATGGAGCACATTAGAGAGCTTCATTAGAGCTTTTCTGAATTCTGAATTACTATTCAACAATGCCATTCTCCTTTTGCAAGCATCAGGCGGTGCAGGAAGATTTTTAAGGGAGGACCAGTCAACACGGTGAATTTTTGCTCCAAGTGCTGCTCGACATTTGACGTATGCAATCACTAATTGCCTAAACAGGGAGTTCCAAGTCATAAGCAATCACAACACAACTTTATAACTTGAAACTTAGGAAATAAGAGTCCTTTGTGAGCTAACAAGTTTGCAAGTGAAAATAATTCACTAGGTGTGAAAAAAATAAATGTATTTAGACATGGTGTTTGCCTAAGAGCTTTGGCTGCCAAATTGTGTTTCAAATGAAATGCTCTAATATAGTTCTGCTAAAGTGCTTGACGGAGCGTGTTGATAAACCTAAAAATGACAAAAACACTAGAATCAAGAACGTATGGATTGTAGCTTTTTGATTTTAGAGACTTCTGGTTTTTACTTCTGTACTAAAAAATGCTCTCCAACAGGCCCATTTTTTTTCTTTTCAAACTGTTTTTTGTAAAAAAGACTTGTCCATAAAAGGAATTTATTTAGAACACTTCTACATAAGCTTTACACCTATTTAACAGTAATGGAATATTACATGATAGAAACATTTTGAAACCACAACATTTTGGACTAAAAAACACATTTTCAAAGCAGTGTCCTTGAAAAACAAAGCATGTTTTTTTGCTTATTAAAACATCCCTTCATATCATTTTCAGACAATTATGTGCAACTACACCTATAATATATGCTTTCTCAACTTGAGAAAAACAAACTTGGGAAATAATAAATTTATACATTTTTAAATAGATGCTTTTTGAAACCAATGAAACTATACCGCATTTAGAATTACCTATCCGCACTTTCAGTCCAAGAAAACTTTATCTTGCGTGTTGGCTTCAGCTTTGATAAAGCACGTCTGTGAATGAAAGAATCATCACCATTCTGTTCATTCGATTCTGTCTCTTCAGCAGCTCTTATACAGTCATTACGCCGATCCTTCCCTACATCGCCCTCACTACTCATAGGTGTTGGGGACGGATTTTGTGCCTCATTATACATGTCTTTGTCAACATCAGTCACTAAATCATCACCATCAAATCCATATTTTGAGGACCCTGCTCCTGATAATCTTCTTCTTTTCCTTGAAGATGCAAGTGTACTCTTGAAGGCTTGACTCTCTTCTTGCACTAAAAGCCCCGGAACTCTGTCAACAGAGTGTTTTCTTTTATCGTAAGAAACACGAAGCACCTGCGGGTTGCATACAATACATATTCATATTCATATTCATAGGGAAAACTATGTAAAGAAACATGAAGCACCTGTGAGTATCACATATTTTTACATCCAGTGCTCATCCAGCCATTTGCAATGGAGCCAAAGACTCACTATTTTTTGGCCTGAAAATATGATGGAAGAAAGCAAAACGGCTCACTAAACTACCTGTGCTTCCGTGTTATGAAGCAACAGTCAGTCCATGCAATTTCCGACGGGATTTTCACCACGGGTCATCCGCAAACAGTTCTCTATGCTTTAGTACAGAGGTAAGGCTGCGTACATCCAACCCCCCCCCCTACCCCACCGTAGGCGGGAGCCATTGTGGCAGTGGGGTATTGAGGATGATGATGATGAGTGCTAATCCAGCCATTCATTTATCTAAAATTAGACTATATTCGTATGTATATTATATTCATAACTCTTAAGTATATTAGCTTGTTCTAACAGAGCTACTGAGCTAAAGCTGTCGGTGTGTTTTCACAATTTTTTGTCTATCCACCAACCAATTCGATCCTTGGTTCATCACAGACTCAACTTAAGTAATAAAATCATCATGTCGTAGAATCATTTTTTACCAATTTGATAGGAACCCACTTATATTAGACTAATAATAGAAGTATTAATAATAATATTAGTAATAAGGGTCTGAGTACCCTAGTATAAATAGACGGGTAAGGGAGTTAGAAAGAGGGCTTTTGGACTGTTTAGTCTTGGGACTGGGAAGATCGAGTGTTTGCTCTTTCTTTGGGGGGCTTCGGCTCAATTGGGGGCTTCGGCCTTTGTTCTTGTTATTGAACTGTTCATCTTCTTCTCTAATAAATTTCTTGTTAATTTCCTGTCGATTGTTCTGGATAATTGGAGGATCCTATCATTGGTATCAGAGCCTTCGATCGCTGGTTGAGATACTCGCGCGCAAAATGGAAGGGAGAATTAATGACCTGGAAAGAAAACAAAAAGAAACATCGGCAAAAATGGCGACGATGGCAGCGACCTTGGCAATCATAAAGACGGACATCGCAAAGCTGGAAAATAAAGTCCAGAGTCGCTCGCGGAACAGATCGCATGTGTCAAACGCATCGCATCGCGACTCTCATCATCGCGATTCTCATCATCGCAATTAAAAGGATTCTGAAGAGCAGAGGCTGCGAAGGAGAACTGAAGATTGATCGAGCAATTATAGACATCATCTGCCATCGCAGAGGGAGTCACAGACGAAATCGCCAACTTTCTCTCTAAGTTCTCAATCGGGAACTCCTTCTCAGAGTTCGCAGATTTTCTCACCGGCCAGCAGTTCACGTTCAAGAAAGACACGATCGAAAGGAGAGTCTTCTTCTTCACCAAAGGATTCTCACAGTTCACCTTCTTCGTCAAAAGTCAATTCTCGGAAGTCAGCTATTTCAAAGGAGGAATTACCTCTATTCTACGAGCATGAAGCATATGAATGGATTGGGAGGATGGAAAGATATTTCCGAGTCCAAGCTATTGCAGAAAGATTTAAGGTGGACGTGGCAGCAAAGGCTATGGGGGAAGAAGCACATGGCTGGTTTCAATGGTGGGATTTTCAAAAGAGAGAAGACATTTGGGAGGCACTAAAAGATGATTTGATTAGGGATTTTCCACCTAGACACCGGCAGAAGACAGGGAAGACGGCAAAACAGGAGTCATCCAAGTCACGAAGAACTTCCAGTTCGCAATCTTCTAAGCGAATTAATGTTACTCCATGTTTGAAATCGAGTACCGCTTTACCCAGCTCGCTAATTAATCATCATCTTCGATCGTCATCAGAAGGAATTTTTACTGATTTGCAGATGTCATCAAAACTTTTGTCCCAGGTTTCCGAATCAAGATGGAATCCGGCTGAACCATCCGTTTCAAATGAACCTGTAATCAAGATGAAACCTCTGTTCTAAAAATCGTTCTAGGCGCCCGACTAGTCCCCGACTAGGCGCTAGGCGGTGGTCGGGCGCCCCAATTTTTGTCTAGGCGCTCCGACTAATTTGTTTGCCGTCTAGGTAAAATAGTCGGCCGCTTATGGCGCATAGTTGCCCGCATAGAGCGCCTAGTCGGCCGCCTAGGCCGCCTAGATTCGCCGAATCTTACTTCACTTTTTAATTTTAATTTTCTAAGCGATATGCGTACTTTAACTTTAGCCATGTATATAAAGAAATGAATATTTAAATTAAGATAAAACTATATATTTGTATATATACCCAAATTTTATCATTATTTTGTTAATGTATATGTATATATGTATTTTTTAATTTTTACACACAAAAATACAATACGATAGTATTACTTATCATATTTATGCAAAAATATAGATAAAAATACAATTTCTATGTCTCCGACTAATCCCCGCCTAGGCTCCCGCCTAGCCGCCTAGGCGCTAGGCGCTGGGCTGGCGCCCGACTAGCACCTAGCGCCTTTTAGAACATTGGATGAAACCAACTGAACCTGTAATCAAGCAAAGGAATAAGGAAGATGAATTCAGGGAGGAAAGAGTCCTAATGGTTCCTGAAAAGTCTGATCCAAAGATTCATAAGGATCATGTTTTATGTTTATCTTTTTCTGAAGAATCTGCTATCACCCGGGGAAACCGCACACAGATTAATGCTGCTGATAAATCTAGCCATGGCCAACACCTCGAATTACAACAAGCAGAATTACAGCCATGGGTTGAGAGCATGTTAGACTACCCCAAGCCTGACTTACATAATTCCCTTAGAGTACATGAAAGTTATCAATTGTTGGGAGACATCTATGCAATGAAAGCTCATAACCTATTACTTCCTGAGGTTTATAAAGTCTTCACAAGGTTTTTACAGAGGTTGAACCCAAAGAGTTACCAGCAAACTCCAGTTATTAGGGCTCCTGATAGCATACAGCCTTTGGATGTTCACATTTTACCTTATGTTAGGCAAATGTGGACCAAACCACGACAACATCGTGAAGAATTGGTTATTGATTCACCAGATCTTCTGCCACTATCGTTGAAACCTTTATCAATTGATGACATCAAAGCTGTGAGCGGAGTTTCTTGTGATCCTAATACCAGGATAAGTATTCAAAGCAAGAAGCAGGAACTATGGGAATGGAGAGGAATTTCAAGGGTGAAAGAAATGAAGATGAATGGTCAAGTATTGATGCTGATGGGTGCAGTTTACAAAAGGAATGGGCCTAGTCTTAAGTTTGATATAAGGGAGTGCAATATCATGGAGCAAATGCTACTTCGGGATCAGGATTGGGGAATACAATTGGAGATTGTTGAATTCCTAAATTCAAATATAGAAACACAGTATGAATCAAGTTCTCTTGAACCTTCTTCTGACATGTGTGTGAATGAAGTTCTGCATGAGGTATTCAGTGTGAAGTTTCAATCAAGAGATAAGGTGAAGTCAGAGACTCAGAAGCAAATGCTAGGCTGAGGCTGGTCAGGAGTTTTTCATATAGAGGACTAGAAGTTTGGAAAAGTATGACACCACCACCAGCTAGATATTGGGAGGGGAGAGGCACCCGGAGGAAGCGGAATTCCAGAATTGGTTCCTATCATCCCACCTTGAGGACAAGGTGGTTGTTTAGGGAGGGTGTATTGATAGGAACCCACTTATATTAGACTAATAATAGAAGTATTAATAATAATATTAGTAATAAGGGTCTGAGTACCCTAGTATAAATAGACGGGTAAGGGAGTTAGAAAGAGGGCTTTTGGACTGTTTAGTCTTGGGACTGGGAAGATCGAGTGTTTGCTCTTTCTTTGGGGGGCTTCGGCTCAATTGGGGGCTTCGGCCTTTGTTCTTGTTAGTTGTTACTGTACTGTTCATCTTCTTCTCTAATAAATTTCAGTTGATTTCTTGTTAATTTCCTGTCAATTGTTCTGGATAATTGGAGGATCCTATCATTCTCTTCCCTTGACATTGAACATGAATTGATACAAACGTTGTCAATGCAAAAGACCTATTAGTATTTAAAAGTGTGTCAAAAGATTTATAAAGCACATAGCATGCTATTGCAGAATAGCTGTTGGAAGCTAGATGCTCATGTTCAGAGACATTCGTTTCTTTGTTTCCAAGTTTACGAGATAGTGTGAGAAAGAAATAGATTATCAAAGAAGTGGCATCAACAGTTACACTCCCCCAGCAACCTCCATTTTATCAAAATATATTTGTTAAGAACAATTTTTAATTGATAGTGAGCAAAGGGTTTACCAGCTCTCTCAATAGTAACTAAACCTCCAACTTCCAGTTAAACCAGTAGCAATCCAAGGAAGTAGTAAAGTCTAGGACCCAAATATAGTAAAACAATTCATGAGGCTCCATTTAATTATTAAATTATCAAAGTGATCTAGGGTTGATTGATAAAAAATCAAGAGTAAGAAAGTATGAAAACCTGCTCCATTGTCAAATTCAAGTCCTTAGCAATCTCTTCACACTCCTTGAAGGAGAGTTTTCTTTTTGAGCAATCCTTATAAACACGCTTAAGAAGCTTAGCACGCTGGTCAGATGTCATTACCCTGACTGAAGCCCATGATCTGGACAGAAAAACCTGAATGCAATTTTTTCCAATCAGAAGAAATAGAAAGATTTAGATAGATTAGAAGAATCTAAGAGACAAGGAGCAGATTCAAGATAAACAAGGGAATACACAACAAAATGTTCATAAATCATGTCTAGCCGTTAGTGGGCATCAATATGAATCTAAGAACTTCTAAATTCAGAAAAGGTTCGAAATATCAAAGTCACGCAATCTAAGCCCAAGAAAGAGGGTCATTCATCATCATCATTACCCACATCATCATTACCCCAGTGCTGCAAAGGCTTCCACCTATGGTGGGGTAAGGGGGGTCGGATGTACGCTGTCATACCCCTGTACTAAATCACAAAGAGACTGTTTCCGGATGACCCATAGTGGAAATTGCGTCCAAAATCACGAAAAAGTCTAGACAGTTTAGTGAGTCATCTATTTATCTATATATAAATTCACTTAAGTCTGTTTCCCGCCTCCTGACTAGGGATATTTTCGTAAATACGGATACCCTGCTATTCTTCTGGAATGAGGCTAGCTTATTCTTCCGTGTGAGGGAAATTAGGGCTCTCGAGTTGATCTCACAGAATCCTCCCACTTGAAACTTCTCCCTGAAGTTGGAGTCTCGATCGATTGCAGCTCTCTTATCTTCCAACGAACTCAGATTTATCCAGACTTCAACTCCAGAGTCCATCAACACCAGAGAAAGCGCTGGAGGATAGTCAGAGAGAGCGGCACATTGAGTCTTGGGTGTAGGTGATTTTGAATAGCCAGCTGGGTTTTTTGCATGAGATCTCAATAATTTTGGATCTCGACTCTTCTACACGACAACAGCTTTAACAACCCTAATCTGAATTCTGAAATTTTCACAAAATTCTTCTAATTCTTGATGATTCCGTAAAGGTCCATTCTACCTCTCACAATGCATTCAGAGTAGGTAAGTATGCTCGTGCAAAAGATCTAATTATTGAATTCATGTATACCCCTCAATCCTCTTACCCCGTCTAAATATTTTTTTGTCAAAAGTGTTATTAATAATTGTTCCGAGTTCCCTTTTTTATTCAAGCAATAAGTTTACTACTTGCTTGGCATGAGTTTATCATTCTTTTCTATGAAAAAAGAAGTTCAGTTTGTGCAAAATTGAATACTTTATGATGAGTTAAAATAGGTAGTTGAAGTTGGAGATCTAACCTAACAAAATAAGTTATATTCTCTTCCTCACTATATTAGTATGCTTTTTTCAAGGTAAGAAAATATCATAAATGCATCAAGGTTAATCTATATATGGTGTTGATCTAGATGAATTGCATATTTAAAACCCAATTGGTAACACAGGCTTTTATTAATCTATATAATTTTTATTGATCTATATATGATGTTGACCTGAATGCACTAAAAATGAGTTGTTACTCCATTATTGTGGCAGCTCAGGTGTTTTCTCTTATGCAGAAGATAAGAGTGTTCTGGACTTTGGTACTTTGGTACAACACCTAGATCACTTTGGTACTTTAGCTTAATGTTAGCACAACACATACCTCACTTTGGTGCTGCTAAACAACTGCCATATTTCGAAGGCATACTTTTCAATACCGTGAAACGATAGGAGCATTACTTGTCAAAATAAAAATACATACGGAGTATTAAACTATTTTTGGCTACTATTGGTTATCAAATACTATTTTTGTTTGCTCTTTCTTACTGGGCTAAGATTTTTATCATATCAATGATAAGAACATAAAAATGTTGCTTTTTAATTAATCATTTCCCCCCTCTTCTTAATTGGTTTATGATAATAGTTAGATGAACATTTTATTTGCAAGAGGAGTTGTTTTAGTTCTCTTCTACTTGATGCTTCTCTGCATGGGCTGTATATTCATAAAGAAATGGCAAGGAAGGAAAGTTTTAGTTCCGATCTTTAAGACATGGCCATTCTGTATGTATCCAGGATAACCTGTGGTGTAAATTTTTCTGATGTACAGTACTCTGAAACGGTATTTGTAATATTATTGAGATAAAAATCATTTGATTAGGAAGTGTAAGTATGTAACTGAATCCTCAATAACACTTAAATATTTTATGTGAAAACTTCTGTGAGAAATATGTTTGGAGGTTTAAATAATCTTTAATACTCCTTCCGGTTTTATTTAATCTTCACACTTTGACTTCACACAAAATAAGGAAAGAAATTTGACTTTACTGTAGAGTACACTGTTGAGGCACTGTTTGGCACTGTAGAGACACTGTTTGGCACTGTTGAGACACTGTTTGACACTGTTTGGCACTGTTTTCATGTAGATTTCTTTGCCAAAAATGGAAATAAGGAAGTGTGAAGTTTATTTTAGACCATCCCAAAAAGGAAAGTGTGAAGTTTATTAAAAACCGGAGGGAGTACTTTCTTCTTATCCAATTTGCATCATGCGGCATTTATTTTTATGGGTTAATATTAAAATCCATTCAAGCATCTACATATTATTAATCAATTAAGTCTACTTCCCGCTCATCATCTAGGGCATTTAGGTGAATACATGTAATCATCTTATTAAACCCATCTGGGTTTCTACTCTCCAGATTACAGCTCATCTCCAATTCTTTAGACATCTTCTTCACCTTACTTTGCTCTACTGATTCCCACTACCAATTCAACCGATTCACACGGGACTCTGGAGTATTATTTTAATAAACACATAACCTACTTATCTATAATGCTGATGAATCAAGATCTCATATCACTAGGCGCTCATTGATTTACAGGGCTTTCGGATGGCAATGACTCCAACTTCTACGCAGGTGGATCATTTGTTGTTCAGAGGCATACGTAACTGGATCGTTCCTAACAAGGGAAATTCCTCTGAACCATATGATTGAAATGGTTCTCATTGACAAAGAGGTACAATTGTTATTATTTGGCTATTATGTAGTGTGCTTTGTGTTGCCTTTTGATTAAATTTTTGCGAGTTGCTTTGCCCTTGCTTTGTAAATTTCATAGCATATGCAGATATTAGTTATTTGGAGCCTTTTTATTCAACCTTGAAACTTTTATTTCTTTGGCTATCATGTAGTGTACTTAGCGGTCTCTCTTTTGATTACATTTCTGCAAATTGCTTTTCCCTCAGCTTTGTGAATTTCATAGCAACAAAGAGATATCAGTTTCTTTGGAGCCTTCTAATATTTAATGACTTTGATTTGTTCAATCCTTTTAATCAAATAATAAAAGCCTGCTTACTATTTAAATTTCACTCTGTTTGCTAATAAAACTTGACTCTGTTTTGTTTTCCAGCCTGATGAAATCCAACTTTATTCATACATATAGACAATGGCTTTGGCCATTTTGATAATCAGATGTTTGGATGACAGTATATATCATCGACCCAACTATTATTTTCCTCAACTCTTGTGCCATATCAATGGCTTTGGCCATTTTGATAATGAACATATCAGTTTTGGTTTTTCTTTCTTCTTTGGTGGTTATTGGCACTATATGATAATGAACATATTTTGGAATACAAAGTTGGATCTGATTAAACTTTAAGTTCAACTAATAGATTTATAGATGGACCTGGTAATGTTTTTCTTGGATTTATAGTGCATGATGAATTGAAGTTATAATTGCATCTAGAGAATTGACCTGGTAATGTTTTTTTTTTTTGCATTTATAGTGCATGATTGTTAGGTATTGGCTAATTCAACAGTAATTCTGAGCTCAAAAATGGTGAAGAAGATCGAAAGAAGTTTATTGATTAAACTGAGAGATACGAATACAATTCCCAAGTCGTAACAAAGTTCCGACTCCCAGTCCCAAGTCCCAAGCCCGATAATTCCAACCTCCTCTTTCTACTCCCAGCTCCCCTTATAGGCCTTATTTATTCTTTTCTAATGGGCCTGCCCACCTCCATTTAGTTATAGGGCCCAAACCCCTTTTATTACATAATACTCGAAGACTTAATATTATTCTTAGGAATCTATCATACTTCCCCCTTTGACAACCACCTTTTCCTCAAGGTGGGTCATAGGAGGCAATTCTGATGAACAGCTTCTTCCTCATTTTTGCTCCTCTTCCTTCCCAATACCACACTGCTTTCTTAACTGTAATCTTCAGTGCATGAACTTCCAAAATATCAGTTGTTATTTCAGCAGAAGGTGTCTCTATTGACCTTCCATTCCTTTCAGCAGCCTGAGAATCCTCCAGATTGATAAAGTACAATTGCTGGTGACCCTTCTCTGCATTTTCTTTGGGTGGTGCCTCATAGGCATGCACATCCAGCACCTCTCTTCCAATATACTGACTGATAACACACCTTTCAAATAATCCTTCCAGATTTCGCAGCCCAAACCCCTTGTTCCCACCATTATACCACTCCAGTTTAGCATTCTTCCATCTCTGAAACTGTTGGTTCAAACCTTGTAGACCATAGTTCTCTTTTGCATATAACTTGCTAATCAGTTCAACTGCTGGGCTCGGCTCAACCCTCAAATCTACAAACCACTTGAATAGTTCGAATGCTTCACCTTTAAGTGCCTCCCCTTCTGCTAGGGTATGTGTGAAGCCCATCCTAGCACTCCCTTGCTCCTTCATCTTGCATATTGCAAGATACAGAAATAGATGGACAAAAGCACTGATGATCATTTGAGATATAGTCTGTATATTAAGGAGCAGGAAGTCTATCTTCAACCTTGGGGTAACACTATCTTGAAATTCAGTAACATAGTGCAGTCTCCCAAAAGATGATTGTTGATTGTGCATTGCTGTTTCAGCATTAGGCCACTTGAAAGAACCTTGATTTCTGCTGAGGTTGGTGTCTCCCTGCAACTTCATTACTTCGCCCTTCTCCTTCCATTTGATAGTCAGCTGAGTGAAATTAAATTCAACATTTCCCAATCCTGCTAACCATTCCAGCCCCAAAACCATCTCATTTTTCCCCAATTCTAAGACATAAAAGTCTTGAATGATGGTAGTTTGTTGTATGTTAAGACAAACAGCCTCACATCTCCCATTGTTTCTGATTATGTCTCCATTTCCTATCTTTACCTTGAATTCTGGAATCTGGCGGGCAGGTAGACCTGCTGCTTGAACTACCTTTTGAGATATAGAGTTGTGAGTGGCCCCACAATCAATCAAAATGATGATGTTTTTATCTCCTTTTTCACTCCTTAACTTTCCTTTCACCCTAAAAGTCTTAGGAGTTGTGATCCCTTCCTTACTCATGAGAGATAAATGCATATTAGAGGTGACAATTTCCTGCACTGGTGAAACAGGGTCTATAGCATTACTCTCCAATTTATCTTCTTCCACAGATTCATCTAACATGATGATCTGAAAATGTTTCATCTGACAGATATGGTCTTTGCCTCATTTTCACCACACTTAAAACAGAGACCTCTTCTGCTCAAATCCTGTAACTCAGATTGTGATAACCTGTGTGTGCCCCTACTTCCAGATTCCTTATTTCCTGTTTCCAACATTTTCTTTTCCATGGCAGGTTTTCCTTGAGTGGGCTGGGAATTCAGACTGTTCTTCCATTTATTTTCATCCATCCATTTGTGATTCTGCACTGGAGAATACCCCACTTCTATCATCTTCCTTGTTCCTTCTTGAATTCAGGGTGTGGTTTCTTTCTTCTACCCTCAAAGCCTTATCCATTACTTCTGCCAATGTTCTTACCGGATTCAGTTTCAATTCAGCTCTTACTTCAGCTTTCAGCCCTTTCTTAAAAATTCCTTGGAGAATTTTAACATCAGAATGTTTCAGGGGAGCTGCAACCAGCTCAACCTCGTCCCTATACTCCATTACACTCCCTGCTTGCTTAATACTCAGCAAAGGACCATATGGATCTTGTTCCAATCCAGGTTCAAACCTGTGGAGTAAAGCCTCCTTAAACAGTTCTCAATTCCTCACATTAGCATGTTCCTCCCACCATTGATAACAATTTAGCGCCCTTCCTTCCATTGCTAAAGTAACTAACTCAATTTTATCCTCTTCATCAATACAGTTCATTTTAAAAAATCGTTCCACCTTGATGGTCCATCCATAAGCATCGGTTCCATTTAAAAAAAGAAGAAGTTTATTGATTAAACTGAGAGCTACGAATACAATTCCCAAGTCATAACAAAGTTCTGACTCCCAGCCCCAAGCCCGATAATTCCAACCTCCTCTTTCTACTCCCAGCTCCCCTTATTTATTCTTTTCTAATGGGCCTGCCCACCTCCATTTAGTTATAGGGCCCAAACCCCTTTTATTACATACTCCCTCCGTCCCCTTTTAAATGTCCCGGAAGAGGGTGGCACGAGTTTTAAGAAAAGTGGGTTTGTGTGGTTGATATTAATTGATAAAGTAAGAATAAAGAATGATTTTGAGCCACACAAACTTTACCAAATAAGGTATGAGACAATTAAATAGGGACATCCCAATATGGTAAAACGGGACATTTAAAAGGGGACGGAGGGAGTAATACTCAAAGACTTAATATTATTCTTAGGACTCTATCAATGATGAATTGAAGTTATAATTTCATCTAGACAATTGAAGTAAACAAGTACGTAAGAGCTAGAACAAATATGAAAAACAGCACTAATGCAGTTCAAATGGTTTGGGTCCTTTTGATTTGCGCTACTGCTCCACCTCCCTTTTAACAAGAAAATTAAAGCCACCATTTTTATAAAGAGAATGCCTATATTGAGGATGGTTCAGCATAATATGCCGGGATCTCCTCAGCTCCTTTGATTGATCAAAACTTATCTTAGCTTGGATATTATAAGTTTCATTTTCCAAAGACCAACTTTTAATTTCCCTTATCTTAGCTTGGATATGTAATGCCTAACAATTTCTTCAAATTTTATTCTCTAGGACAGGACTCTGGCGACGTTTTGGATATTTTTTTCAGCCAACCAGGAGTTACTTCCAAGGTTTTGAAAGGTGAAATCGAGCCCCGAGGTGTTCGATGGTAGCCTCGCGAGGCGTAAGCCTCGAGGCTTATACGAGGCGTAAGCCTCGAAATTAGTTGTTTAAATATTAAACAATATCACAGCTAAACAAAATCACAAGTAAAAATTACATAACACTAAAATATCCAGGCCAAATTAACATCAAACTCGAATAACATAATAAGAAATAAATTACTAAGCTAAATGATAGTTTTGTATGACAACTCATCAAGATTAAACGGTAGGCTTGATAAATACATTAATTATTAATAAAGTTGAATGACAAACTGACAAAGATCAGGAAGTGCATTATAGGAGTACTATCTAATACTAACTTGAAATAGTTCAAAACAGAACTTTAAATACGTAAAAAAAAAAGTGAATAAAAAAACTTGAATCTAAACACAATAACAAATTAAGAAGTTAGGCGGTGGGAAAGTGATGCTCGAAGCAGTGAAGCACCTCAGTACGGAGCTTCGACTGATACAGTAAGCTGAGCAGCACTCCTGGAAGTCGTTTGTTGATATCGGAAGACCAACGATTGCCGATTGGAAGACCAGCGGATATGGCTACGTTGATATCCGACCTTGGGCTGACTAAGCACGTATAATTTTAGGATGAAAATAAAATTGAGGCCCCAATAATTTAAAAAACAAGCCCAAATTTTGCGTAAATCAGAGGCGTACGCCTCTTATCCAACTTGCGCCCCAGGCCGATTCAACGCCTCAGCAAATCTAAGGCGTAGGCCTTGTTAGCGGAAGATAAGGCTTAAGCCTCTCAGGCGAATAACGAGCGCCTTAACACCTTTGCGCCTCAAGTGCGTAAAGGCTAAACGCCTTTTAAAACCTTGGTTACTTCATCAAATGTGAGTAATACTTCAATAATTTAACAGTCATATTTTGAGTAAGAATATTGTATATTTTTCATTTTGACATTTGTGAACATATCACTGTCTTGCTATTTAAAACTGATATGTAATTTCTAAAATTTAATTTCACATTCTGGATGAGTCATAACTTTATTTAAATATTTTCAACTAATATATTTAGCAATAATTTATGTTATCATTGAATTTCAGAGTATTGGTGTTGCCATGACTGTTGCCTTAATTTCGAAGTGAGGTTTGTCAAATGATGTGGAAGGATATGATGGAGGATCCTCTACTCAAAACTCCATTAGCAAAATGCAAAAAAAAACTATTAAGGTTGAAAAAACATTAAGCTTTAGTTATTGGTGTTTGAGGAGTTAAATACAATAACTTAACTATGTATTTCATGTCTTTTTTGGAATAGACATTTAATTACGGTACAATCACTCATGTTATTTGTTAAAAGATGATGTTCTTTAGTTGGTTTGATTTTCATTATAATGTATCTTGATTTTTATTATATAATGTTAGATGCAATGCTGCCGGTTTTGGATACCTTGAATTATACACGACAAAGTGACAAACCATACATTTTGTTTTGGATAATTAATTAATTCTCGGTTATCCATTTATATAAACTTTTACAAAAAAAAAAGGCAAAACTTATGCAAAACTAGCACTACTACACAACATTTTAAAAAATGGAAATCGTCAATTAGTAAATCCGTAACTTCCCAACTTCTAATTTGAACATTGTTGTATGACTGTTCACTAAAAACATGAGTCATGAGAGAGTCTCAGTAGTCAGTATTACCTTGCCTCTCAAATCTCATATTGTCTTATAGTCTCCGGTCGAAATTAAAGAGTCTAACCATAACACGCCCAATATATTTTTGAATATATTCCAAACACAATCCATTTTTGTGTGTGAATTATTAAAACTTTAGCATGTTCATTGTAGCCACTCAATCTTGATTTTTTGTAGGCCTGCTATATTGGTACATACTTAAATATAATACACAAATTATATGCTATTGTGTATACTTAACATAGATTTAAGAATGTTGATTTTAATTTACCGAGTAAACACAACTGATTTTCATAATTTATTATCCTGTGCAATGCACGGGTGAAAGACTAGTTTTGCTTTATTCCATCATATTCTCAACCAAAAAATAGTGAATCTTTGGCTCCATTACAAATGATGGAAAAAGTATCTAGCTGCAATTATTTCCATGTTTCAGTCACATCACACTTTCCATTATTTCGAATGGAGCCAAAGAGTCACTATATTTCGGCTTGGGAATGTGATGGAATAAAGCAAAATGGCTCACCTAAGTGTCTGCGCTTCTTTGTTATGAAGCAGCAGTCAGTGCATCCCATTTTTTGTGCTTTAGTACAGGGGTAAGACTGCGTACATCTGACCCCCTACCTCACCGATATGCACGGTTTAAAAAGGCATTTGTGGCACACACCTCGAGGCATGTTAGTGTGATGGAACTGGAGCACCTCTCGGCTTAAGCCTCTCTCTGTTGTCCTCACACTCACATGAGCTATTTAAACCTATACAAGCACTATCTATTTAAAAGTGAGGCTAAAAAGCTAAATGCCACTAAGACCCAGTTTAAAACTTTTAAAAATAGGGAAATACTGATCATCACTTACTTCATTAACTGCAGATCCAGGAAATGCATAAACCGCAGCCTTAGGATTGATAGCAGCATAACAATACTCTAAGGTGTTCCAGTATTCATCAACAGCTTTTCTGCTGGAGAGGACAAAATCATGTCTAATTTGAGGGCGAAGATCGTATGAAAAATATTCATAAGATGATGCGGCGATAGAGACAGGTTCCTCTATGTAAGGTCTGATCTCCAATGAATAAGTAAGAGTTGCCTGAGAGATGTCAGCTCTGTCTTCTGCTTTTTCACCGCTAACGAGGCGAATTAACTGCCAAAGAATTCAGAGCTCATTAGAGAAAAATGAGAAATATCCATGAAAGTACTTTCATGAAACTAACGAACTTTTATAAACAAGTTCAGCATTTAAATTTTTCTCTATGATTTGTTTTCTAACCCATTTTTAAAAAGAATAAATTATTTTTTCAAAAAAAAGAATAATTTGTATTGTGTCACTCCTGCACAGGATATTTTGACAATTGGACAGTTCTCATGTCAATGAAACTCAGCATAAACCCTTCATTATCATCGTCATAGCCATCACCCCGGCACCTTAATCCCAACTAGTTGGAGGCATTGGCATAAACTTAATTGTGTCAATTAACTTTTAACATTATAAATTCATGCAAAAAACATGTCGCGGAAGTTTTATGCCATATGCAAAAAATTGTGAGACTGTCATCACTCATCATCATAAGGTTATTAAATGCAACAGGAGATGTGAATGAGTTGAGGTAATTGTTTAAGCCATGTTCAATTACAAGATTGATAATGCAAATCATGGATGATGACTGAACACATAAAAAGTATAGAACGTTCTTCAAACAAGAAAATTTATATTTCCAAAGAGTACCAAATGTTTTTGCCTATGCATTGGAAGAAAGGCGCAAATGAATCAATCACACTGCAAAAATGATCTCTTCACATTCCATTTATTTTTTTGGAAGGTGGTGGCGTATTTTAAAATGACACCATGCAACTGCACATCAATATTCATTTATCTATAGAAATAAAGAAATTGGTTCAAGGATTTCCAATTAGAGTTCTTTACTTGTAGATGCACTAGTGTTGTTTTTGTTCTCCATCAAGGATACATAACAGGCAAACACGACTTGTAGGGAGTTGCAATAGAACTGATCTCCAGAGAGCAAATAAAAACATAGCATTAACTTACATGAGTCGAAATAAATAAAATTGTATCTTAAGCAAGCTAACATGTCAGTGTGTAACATCACATGTATGATTTTATTCATGAATAAATTGCACTAAAATAGCCTTCAGCATGCATATGATTCCAAAAATACCTTTAACCGTCGTAAAATGTCAATTAGCCATGACAACCGCCCTGTTGCTCGCGAATCCATCAGACACTTGTACTCCTGCGGAGGAAGATCAAGCAGGCACAAACCATCCCTACATTTCTCCATCATATCCTCAAACTTCTGAGTAGAGCCCACAATCTGTGAAAACAATTCAAGCGGCATTGCCTTGATGGCTGCGTCTAAGTTTATCAACCTACAAGTACTGTGTGGATTTTTCATGTCATAACCATGCTTGCAAGATGACAAAAAATCATCAAAGCCAAGTGGAATAGAGATGTAACCCCACAAGTAGATGTGAAGAAGCTTTGTTCTGACCATCTTAGCCATTACATATCCATTAGCCCGCATCAACTCCAATTTCTCAGTTTGGCTGTCTAACTTGGTGCCTTTTGGAATTCTCTGAACATCATTCAATATAGGAATTGTTTGAACATTTTTTAATCGAGATTGACATTGACTACGGACTTGTGTTTCAAAGGACCTCAGCTTCTCATGAATTTGACCCAGTACTTCAGGGGATATGGTACACAGAGATGGATGCAGGACCACCTCTGTAGTACGGGTGCGGCCACAGTTTGTGACAACAGGAACACTAACATGAATGCATTTGCAATGACCTTCTTGCTGAAGCTTGTTCAGACACCGCTCTAAGGTCTTCCTGTCTATCGCACGGTTCTGAAGACTATCAAGCCGCCTATGTAGATCAGGCTTTATAAGGATCTTCTCATCCTGCCCATTGAGGAAAAAGTTTCAAGTGTTGACGTGATCTTACTTGTGACGAAAATGGTAGAAAATTTTATTGTAAAGAAACATTTAACTACACTAATCCTAGTTTTGGGCGAATTATAGTAATCCTATTTGCATTAGATTTAGGTTTCCTGCTCCTATTGGGTTTCCACACATTATTTCTCCAGCGATAATCAAAAGAAAGAGCGAAGAATTTGTCAATTGAGTTTCAAGGGTAAGAGATTGAGACCATGGACAACAAATGGATGTTGTTTCAGGAGTGGAAATCAACCATGAATTGCTTACCAAGACAAAGACAGTCATCTTACAGTCATAGTTAGTAATGCTTAACTTGCAATGAAGTTGCAATACTCTAGGAATTATGAAATTGCAAATTAAAGTCACATCAATAAATTAGTAATCCTTTCATCCCTGAAAAATACTTCTTTCCTTTTAAATCATTCGAACATAAAAGCGAAAAGGGTCAAATTGACCCTTCTACTATTCCCAGGCCATCACTTAAGCCCTTCTAAAAAGAGCATCACACAAATACGCTAACTTTTTAAATATAATCAATCAAGCCATTTTGACCTGCTATAGCGGGGGGGGGAGGGGGGGTAACTAAATAAAACTGTTGATAAATCTTATAAAAATTAAAGTAATTTTGAAAAAAAATATGATACTAATATAAAAAATAGCATAAATGTAAAAATAGATAAATAGTTTAAAACGTTAAACTAAAATAATAATTAATCAAACGATAGTATAACTGAAAATATAAAGTGTAAATGTAGAAAAAAAATTGTAAAACATTTTAAATAGATATAGAAAATATATATATATATACACACATACAAATAATTTCAAAATTTTAAAAATATTGACTATGACATTCTTTAAAGTTTTGTTAATATAAAAAATCTGCTATTACAGGTCAAAAAACTGAATAAATGGCCAAGTTGATCAATTTTTTAAAGTAAGCGTACTTATATGATACTCCCTCCGTCCCCCTAAGTTTATCCTGTTTTACCTTTTTCGTCTGTCCCACTAAGTTTGTCTCATACCATATTTAGTAATATTTGAGTGGTTAGAATTCATTCTTTCTTTATTCACACTTTATCACTTCAATACCAACCACACAATTCTACTTTTTTTAAAAACCACACCACACCCCTTTATCCCAAACTTAGGGGGACGGGGGTAGTACTTTTTTAGTGCATGGGCTTAAGTGATGGATTGGAAATAGTAGAAGGGCTTATTTGATCCTTTTCCCAAAATAAAGTTACTATTTCCTTGTAAGGAATGAATGAATAGCGTGTTTCATATTTTTTTAATCCTCTGCATAAATTTTAACCACGTAATGTTACTGTTCCTAAGAAACAATCCCAGCCAAAAGGGGAGCTTTTGGGGGGGGACAGAGGGAGTAGTTTACTAGTTTATAATTCACCACGTAAGAATAAGAATTAGTAGATGGGTGAACAGACCTGCAACATCTTAAGTATCCGTTGTTCCCTCTGTGCACTGACAGCAACCGTTGTAAGACAAGGATACCTATGATCTGATCGGCTTTTGGAAGGTGTAGATACCTCTGATGGAACAACGTGAATTGATTGTGTGCTCACTATCTGTAAATCGGCATCTGGAACTTTATTTTCTGTCTCGGGATCTAAGTTCTGCGATTTAGTCAAAGGGAGTAAAGTAGAGCTGCACTCCCCATCCTGTATTATATTAACTTCATGTTCAACCTCTATAATATCATTTTCACCAGTAGCTGTACAAGAATCGCAGGGAAGTGGTGCGCTTATATCCTCAGTGTGCATGCCGACTACAGGCGAAGTCCATGCCCGGTAGGAAATACCTTTATAAGGGCGTTCAGCCTCTAGATGCATTCCAAGTCTAGAAAATGTTTCATTACCATGTCGTGCGCAGTACCGCTTCTTGTTTATTCCAAGCCTTCTATAAACCTGTTGCAACATCTCAGATGCTGAGAAACGAGCAATTGGTGGTGCACGTTTTTGCCACCAAAAACACATTGAATATAAACAGCATAACTGAAGTACAACACTTCATCATATAAAACCTGATTAAATTCAATTCAACAGTTAAGCATTACGTACTTCAGTGAATGTCAACCCTCTAGACCCTTCTGCATCAACCATATCAAAAATCTGATGCTCAATTGGGAGCTCTACAAGCTGGTCAGTTATTTGACCTTTCCTTGCCAACTTTGTTGTTTGTTCTTTGCAAAGATTTATACATTCACGTGCACGAGATTTTGGCTCAAAATGATTTGGTGAAAACTCCTTCAAAAGGTGCAAGCAATTGACTTCCTGTTCATGGTAAGAAATTGAGGAATAAATGATCTTGTAAAATCAATGTTTACCGCCCGAAGCTACATTCATCCATTTGCAAACAATAAAATGATTGCTAGAGCACATCTTTGAAAAGGTAAACAAACAAATAGAATACTAACAACAACAATATCAGTTAATATATGCTTCTTCTCAATCCAAGTCTCTTTTTCCTAATCATCACAAGATGATGTAGTTCATTAGACAAACATTCATTATCCAATTCCTAGAGAAATCGGGCTATCTATTATCGAAATGTTAATACAGATCTCACTGTTTTTTTGGCTTGAAAATTTGATGGAATAGAGCAAAATGGCCCTGCGCCTCTTTGTTATGAAGCAGCAATCAGTCCATGCAATTATTCGACGCAATTTTCACTATGGGTCATCCGGTATTTTGTACTAAAATACAGTCTCTCTGTATTTTAGTACAAGGGTAAGACTGCGTACATCCGACCCCCCCCCTTTCACCACCGAAGGTGGGAGCCTTTGCGGCACTAGGGTGATGATGATGATGATGATGATGATCTATAAAGCATCTCAAATTACTGGTACATAAAAAGCACTGTTCCTTGTAAGTTTTCAACGTGGAGCATTGATTTGGGGTGGATTTACAAGAGTTCATTATTCCATGAAGTAGGAACTACTGAACTACATCGTTAACCTAAACATTATGATCCTCTCTCAAGCTTACATACTTCTACATGTTTTTAGACACTAAACAATTCACAATTTAATTCATAGAAGTCAAATCTGCAGGCACTTGTCTGTGATTCTTCACACCTTTTTAGGATCTCTGGATTTGAATAATATACCAAAATTATAATGTTACACGAGACGAATAATCAGATAGTGTAAAATGATTTTCAAATACAATGTATAAGATGAATACCTTCATTTTTGCTTTACCATCCACCTTAGCCCAAATCTCCTCCACCACGTTAGCCTCTTTCAACTTGTGGCAAATCTAAAGGAAAGCGCAATTGGCAGTTTCCTTTGTTATTAACTTATTACCAATATAATGATATAAATAGTCCCTCTGTCCCAGCATGTAAAATACATTTAGGTTGGCCACAATTTTTAAGATAATAAGGAAAATAGTTGTTAACTTGTTGTCTTACAATTGTAACATTCTAAAAGAAAGAAAAAGTAACATTCAGGTAATCTAAGTCCACAAAAAGTAAAAATGAAATGATATATAGAAGATAAAATGGGAAAGTAAAAAGACAGAGAAGTTCAAATTAGAAAAGTGAGCGTAATTTTGGGACAGGTAGAAAAGGTAAGTGTATCTCACAAAATGGGACAGCATGAATAATTAACAAGGGGGTAAGTAAAAAGAAACAAATCAACAATTTATAATAAAGTACGGGCAACATTTACATTTCTCCACAATCTATGCCCAGCAGTTCCTTTGTAACCAAGCTCTCGCTTAATGTCTGAGACAACCAATACCTTCAGTTCAGAAAAACATAAGTTAATAAGAAAAGGCAAGATTGTAGACATAAAAGCAGATGCCGATGAGTACCAGTAGAACTAACCTTTCCCTCAGCATTTGAGAGCTTATCACAGATAGCTTTTAGTGCCGGCATAAAATCTCGTATGTGCACGTCCTCATTAGTTGATTCTTCAGCAAAACAGTCATTGCTTGCAGCATTTCCCCCGCCACTCTCAATGCCGACTAAAGACTTGTCTCCTTTGATTATTTCAAGCCTTTTTTGACCACCCAGATGCCTTGCATAGCGATACAAGTAGACCATGTTGGTGTTAATAACCGAAGCACTTTTCGCCTCGTCTACATTGGAAACATCTTTTGTCTTCACAACTGTTGACTGCCTTACAATCATTCCGCGGCTTTCTAGTTTCTTCAATATGTAGAAAATGTCTTTCTGACTGACGCTAAATTCTTTACCAAGCTCACTTTGTGTAATTCCATTAGCTCTGCAAATGAATCAAGTTTAATTGGATATGGATACCAAAGTTTGGGTCAAATGATGGTTCAAAAACTTATAGGGTGTGTTTAGACATTCCCTTTAAATAGTTCAAAATGCATGTAAATACACTAAGACACACACGCACGCACATTTAAAGTTAATCCACAATCCTAACGTTCATCAACTAAAATACAAATAAAGAATCTGCTTCAGCATCTCTTTTCTCTTGCAGACAATCTAAGCTTCTCTACTAAAAAGCTAGTGCAGATGGCGAACTCTAGAAAGATAGAGAAGGAGAGACCTTGCAATGGCTAGGCGTTCTAAAACACGACGCTGCAGAGACGTAATTTTTGTTACGGATGCATCTGCATCGTATATCCCAATGAAGCTATCACGGAGATGCTCGGGCGCAATGACTTTCAGATTCATTTGTTCAGAATCTATGACAGAGCGAATGATATCTTCGTGCGGGCCATACATGATCCCACTACATTCGAATTGGAGGTCCGGAATGTCAAGTAGGTTGGTCCATAATGCTTGTTTGACTTTAGGGCACAGAGTTAAAGCTTCACTTGTGAGCGTCGGCTGCAACTTTGACCAGAGCTTGGGGAGAGAAAGGCCAGCGATTCCCAGAGAACATATATGTTCGAGAGCTGCGTGAAGGACTGTATCCATGGAGGCCAACTTCTGCAAACAGAAAACATTCAGTCGACAGTGCTGATCCCCTATACTCAGCAAACATTCAGAGAACATTCAAGAAACATCCTACTTAAACTCGAGACTGAGTCCCATCGAGACTGAGTCGAGCTTCTTTAAATTTAAATAATTATCATAAAAATGCAATACTTAAATAAAAGTCTTACAATATAACAAAATGAGAATTCCATAATTACAATATAGATAACCCTAAATAAAATACAAGCAAGAATCAACTTGCACTAAATTTTAAATAGCATTTTGTTTAAACAAATACTTCTAATCGGTAATCCCCAATGGCTGAACTATTCCACCCAATAAGGCAATAATATAACAATAAGTTATTAATTATAGCATTTAGAAATTTACAAATTTAAAAATTAGTCCATTAGGCATTCACCCATGACAAATCAATTGTACACAGGGCCGGCCATAGATGGGAGGCACATAGGCAAATGCCTAGAGCACCCATCAATTCACAGGGCACCATTGACAACTAATAATAATCAAACATACTAACTAAAATGTCCACTTAGAGGTTTGGCCAACTTTAAAAAAACTGATGTCCATAAAAAAAGTTAAATTAAATATGTATATCACATCATCATCACTTGGCCTGGATAGAATACTGCAACTCATTTAATGATCATTAATTAATAATATAATACTCTAATATTGAACGTACCATACTAAAAATTACTCAAGTAGAATACTACTCGGTAATAGTTAGGACTCTCAGCCTCACACAATTTCAAACTCTAATTAAAAGGTGACAACTTTCACAAGATCAATCGCTAATCAGCCTAATTGGTATTACAAAGACTAAAGATTATACGCAATATGTCATTTCTCGAATTTACCATTTTTTCAAAAATGTTCTTTTTTCAGTTTAGAAAACGAAAGCCCATCAATACTGAAGTTAGAGAAATATAATTTCGTATCTCTAGTGCGATATAAATTTAATCTAATTCAATTTCATGGTAAGTACTCTTTTAGCAAAACTTAGTGTTTTACATTAATTCAACTTTATATTGAATGGAGATTTGAAATATTAAATTTCAATTTACGTTCAAAAAATATAAAATCTAAATTTTAATGTAAAATTTTAAGCAATTACTCTGTAAATGATATCTTATGTCTAACAATTTTCACTAATATGAAGATATATTTTAGTTTATGCCTAGGGCCCAAAAAATGGTAAAGACGGCCCTGATTGTACATCATAATGATCATATTAGCAAACCAATACTTTGTATAAAGTTAGAAAATTTCTGCAAGTACAAACAAATAAGAAAATAAAGAAATTAAAAAAATACCTATGAAGCCGGAGAAGTCAGGGACTTCCTCCTTCGGTGGTGTTTTGCCGTCTTGGTGAGCTGAGTGCAAAAAAGCCAGAGAGCAGTCAGTGGGCCGGGCAGGAACTCACACGGTCACAGCTCTTCCTCCATGGCTCAGTCGTCCTTCGCACTGCTTGAGTTCGTTGGTCATTCCGCCAGGGCCGACTACCCGCATCAGTCGTCCAGCGACTTCTGTTTTTTTAATGTTTAGCCTCGACAGGTTTCTTCTAAAGCTACGTAGATTCACATACCTTTTTTACGGAGTACGGAGTAGTTTTTTTATATAGAATAATAAGGAGTAGTTATTTGTTAATTTAGATTTAAAAAAAGCGCTGCATTAGGGCTAATGACACATGTTTGACTGACGATAAAGCAACTTGATCTTTGTTCACACTCAGATTATCTTTAGTAAATAAAATTTACATATTAAGCAACTACATTAAAACTGCTACAAAGTCTGATCAAGTAAATTTCAATTTGATAAAAAATTGATATACGGAGTATATAATAAAAGATTAAGAGTAACTTAAGTTGACCCATGAATAGTAAAGTGGAACTTGTTTTTGAATCGGATGGAGTATTTACTAACAGAGATATTGTTAGGTCAGGGCATGTTTACTAACACTGATATTTTCCAGTTTTCTAGAAAACTAGAAAATTGGAAAACAAAAAGCAGGAAACGTGTTTACCAAAAAAATTGCTAGAAAACTGGAGAAAGGAAAAAAAATGTGTTTACCAAATCGTTTTCCAAAACGAGAAAAATGATACATGTCTCTCTTTTCCTTAATGATTTGGAAAAGTGACTTTTACTAGTTTTCCAAATTTGGAAAACGCAGATGCTACAGTGTCGCTGCAATGAATTTGCATACTTACACCTAGTGTTGGGTCCGGTCCCGCTCCAATGTCGATTCATTCTGGTACCTTCATCCTCGTACCTTACCCCTTACCCTACCCTACCCACCCTACCCCCACCCCGCGTACCCATTTTTTCCTATAATGACCCTACCCCACCCCCTACCACATGCCCCTACCTCGGCCCCACCCTGATCCACCCTACCCTACCCCCCACCCCTCATAGATTACCCCTTACCCCTTACCACATGCCCCCTACCTCGGCCCCACCCCACCACCATCCTACCCCCCACCCTACCCTTCCCCTACCTCGGCCCTGCCCGGATCCCGGGCCCGCCCTACCGCCATCCTATCCCAACTCCCTACCCTACCCCTACCTTACCCCAACCCTACCCACTACCCCCCACCCTTACCGCCATCCTACCCCCACCGACATCATACCCCTCACCCTACCCCTTCCCTACCTCGGCCCCACCATGGTCCCCGGTCCCACCGTACCACCATCTTATCCCAACTCCCTACCCTACCTTACCCTAACCCTACCCACTACCCCTAACCACGACCCTAACCCACCCATACCCCCACCCAACCCCCTACCCCTAGACCTTACCACTCCACCCCGACCATACCCTTACCCCACCCACACCCATAACTTCCCTACCCCGACCCCTTCGAGTAGGTATGGTGGGTATGAAGGGTTGTGGGGGAGTATGGGTAGAGTGTAAGATCGTGGTAATGGTAGGGGTAGGGGTCAAGGGTGTGGAATTGGAGAACTGGGTGAAAAAATTGATGAACATGTTTTCATATTTGAAAATGGAAAACTAAAAAATAGAAACAGAAAATTGGAGATAGAAAAACTAAAAAATAAAAACAGAAAATTGGAGAACGAAAAACAGAAGTAGAAAACAGTAAAATATCTCTATTAGTAAACAGGCCCTCATATTTTTTGGGAGGATGAAAAAAGGTCGTATTTTTGTCATTGAAAAGCTCAGCGGTTATACACACGTCATTCTTTCATTCTAAAATAGGACTATTATGTTTTTATTTCATAAATAGGAGTAATCAATGTCATGTTTTGGCAGTAAATACTCTTATACTCCGTATTTAGGGAATAAAAACATGTTAGTTCCATTTTGGAATTTTCAAACAGTTTTATCCTATTTCGGGATTTTCCCTAAATTAAAATAATGTAAAACTAATTATATATGCATTTTTCAAATATGTATCAAAAACTTTCTAAAAACTAAACTTGAATACTCTTTGCATGACATGGTAAAGAATTAGAGAAAACCTAATAGTCGAGGTTGTTTTGTTGTCAAAGGTAAGTTTTTATCATTGTTGACGAGTCAACAATCAACTTAAAATTTAAGAATGAAAAAGAGAAAAATAAGTTTATAGAACCAAAAATGTATTATAAATTTACAAAATGGACTATAAAACATCTATAAACAATAGTAATACGGATTAATATTGATGATGAAAAAGAATACTCATGGTTTCATGAATGTTTCTCATCATCCATTGGAAATTTGAAGAAGATATTTAAACCATAATAAATAACATGGTTTTAAAGAGTTTTTTCCTGGTCAGATAGTTTTCAATCTTATCTATATCAATATAATATAATAAAGCAATCCTTTGAAGAACCATTTTGAATAATTATTGACAAGTGGCAACATGATTGTATGACAAAATGACATGTGGCAACACAATAAATTAAAGAAAAGTTATTCAGCTTCCAAAACTCTACTTTTTCATCTTCCAATATTGTGTGTGTACGTGTGTGTGTTAATGGTTTGTTATGGTGTTCCATATAAAATTAGGTAAAATTTTGCACTCGCTGCCATTACAAAATTCAACTACTCAAAAATAAAAAATAATTAACGATTTTTAGCCGCTATTAAAATAAAAATACTACTCTCTATTTCTTTTCTCATAAACTCTTGGAGATTCTCCCTTATTCTGGATTTTTATAAATTGTTTCTGATAGGACACTGGCAGAGATTCAAAGTAAAATACAGTAATTCAAGCAGGAAATAGCGAACACATATCAAAGTAAGGTTTATTGATGTAAGAGAAAATCTCAGAGGGAATACAAGATAAGGGACTGTTCGAGAAGCCCACTCTCCAATCCAGGACACAACCAAATAACAGCCTGCCTTATTTAGACTTCCCCCTTACGATTTATAGCCCCCGCTTACTAACTGACTAATTATTTATTACACCCTTCTTATTCCTCCTCTTATTCACCTTATTAAAGTATTGAGTAGACTGCTGCACCGTTTTCAGGGAAGGTCACGTGCTCCTATATTTTTTTGCTCTTCGATCAATTTGGTGGGAGCTGGTATAAGTTGGGTAAAATTATTCTCTCCTAGTATAATTTTTTCTGCACTGTGAGAGGCAGATACCGAAGAGTTCACGGGCAGACTAGGAAATGTGCCGAAAAGCCATTACAAAACGCTACGGATGTTGGTGTTTAAGAATTTGGCTGTTTCGAAAAAAACCAATTGAAAAAGTCATTTTACCAAACAATTTTATTAGCTGGCTGATCTGGTCAAAAGGCTAAATATAGTCAAATCAGCCAAAAAATGGCTGATCAGCTCTTAACCAAACACTCCCTATAATTACATTGTAGTTCTATATCATTCTTACATATTGTCCCTACTTTTTCATTTCAACATTATCTAGATAAACTCTTTTTAAATACCTGCACATGCCTCAATCTTAATGAGATAAATGTGATATTACTTGTCTATTTACTAATGCATAGGGTCTACCAAATCAATGTCTATATGTAGATTTATTTTATTGTCTCATATTTATTTATTTCATTCGCAATTTTGTGGCCAACCCATGGTAGATTATGTTTTTCATAGCTTGGATCGTCTAACTGTCTAATGGTCTCAAATGATGAGAACGATCCCAAACAATGCACATTATTTTTAATGGAGGTGAATATTACATTTATAGTAAAAATAATTTTAACTTTAAATGGTCAGGAAAGGTTGAATTTATTAACAAAAATGTCACTACATTTTTTATTTATGATACCACATATTTCTATTTCACATCATGCACAATTTTCAAATCTAACATTCCAGTTTATTCTAATTCTCTTTTTACAAGTTAAGATGTTTTCTCATTGGAACTCAACCTTATATATAATGTACAATTTTCAAATCTAATGTTCCAGTTCATATATAGGAATAATGTTAGAGTAATTTATTTGAATAATTATTATATATCGAAACAATAGTTTAACAAGGGTTGTAAAATAATAAGTATATTTGAAAAATATTTTGGTAGTATAGCATCAATATTGAAGATAATGAAAGTAAAAAATAGATGTTTATATTTTGGTTTACTCACAATCTGCATGAGTCAACCCACTTAACCTACAGCCCGTGCAAGTTGATCCACAAAACTGGTGAGTTCATCAAATTAAAGAGTGATGACTCTAATCCACCGTGAAGTGGGATGTAATGGGCTAGCCTTATGGATTGAATTTGTTTTAAACTCTGATTGACGTAGTCACATATAATTTATTTTTTCTACAATTTTTAAAAAACTTTAAACACATATTTTACGGTGCAAATAGGAGTAGTTTTAAACTTATTTTCTAAATAGTGGTAATCTTACACTTATTTCCCTAATAAGGGTATTCTTGCTTCGTCATCCGTCATTTCAGCACAATTTCGATCCGCCATGTCAGCACAATCCCCATATCCACATGGTGAACTCTGGTACCTATTTAAAAAATGTGGTACCGTACCTATCATGCATTTGATTGGTCCAAATAGGTATATCATTTTTAATTTAGACTTAACATTTTGATTGATACATGTAGACAAAGTTATGGTACCTTTTGGGTACCATAGAATCTATCTATCCACACATGCCCTGTCAACACAATGGCCACATCGCATTTTCCACGTCATCCATTGGCTGGTTTTGCTCTTTCACATCATCTAATTTAGGTGTGCTTAAAAAGTGTTTATTAAAAAATCATGGCTAAGGGGAGTTGAACTCATGACCTTACATACAATTATACAAAGCACAAGCTTCACACCACTAGGCTAACTAATTCAATATTGACAACTTCTCCCTTTGAGAATATTTTAATTTAAGGATACTCATGTTAAGTTCTGTAACGTACAAACTTAACTTATGTATTACTCGTTTCTTGACAAACATACTATCGTATTACTTCTTCCTCAAATAAGTATAAAATACAATGAAAGAATAATAATTTCTGACATTCAATTATAAATAAATGCCTAATTAAAAAGATGCTAAAAACTTAATATTGGATCGAAATTAAAAACGATTCAGCGCTAATTAAAATAAATATAAATAAGTGTCATGCTATGCCCAAGATCACATCAAATTTAAAATCAAAACTTATATTATTAATGTAAATAAAGTGTAAAGAACTATACATATATATATATATATATATATATATATATATATATATATATATATATATATGGAGCGGTTCCGGTAAGAACGGATCTCAAGAGAAAAATGAGAACGAATCTGGACCGTTGGATTAAATTATGTGGAACTGAATTGTGCATTTGGTGAAACCAAAATGTGCATTAGATGATATTGAAATGTGCAGAATAAAAATTTAAACTCACATGTGCATTAGGTGAAACTGAAATGTGCAGAATAAAACATACAAAAACAACATTACATCGTACCTTTTATTCCGCACATTTAAGTTTCATCTAGTGCACATTTCAATTTCACCTAATGCACAATTTAACTTCACATAATGCCACTACATCATACATTTTGTGCTGCACATTTCAATTTCACCCAATACACATTGCAGCTTCATCTAATGCACATTGAATTTCACATAAAGCAAATCTAACGGTCCATATTCGTTCTCATTTTTCTCATAAGATCATGTTCTTATTTGAACCAAAACCTATATATATATATATATAAACTAAAAATATTGCTCTACCTTATATGGATTCATGGATTTCTGATTTTCTTAATTGGTGTGAGATTCTTCAGGCGATTGTATGTCATATATACAGGGAAATCAACTCCATAGCCCACTCATTACCGAAGGAAGGTTTGTCTTCAGCAACGGCCATGGAATTTAGACAAAGAAGTGACCTTTCCCCTTTGACGGCTCTGTTGCTGGATCAGGATAAGGATGGATATTTTTATGTGCGACAGTAGCTTTACATATTGTTTAATAGATTGTTTTACATTATCCTTATATCAGGATAAGGATGTATATTGTTTAATACATTCAGGATCTCGTTGGGTTCAGACAAAAGGATATTAGTGAAGTTGACAGATTCAGACTCTTCTCTCGGGAAGACTTTGGGCCAGAGCATTTTTGGGCTAATATTCATACGGCCGTCATAAAATTTATTTGTAGAAATTGCCTTTTATTTTCATTATAATTTGTTTAATAGATTGGGTCAAGTCTAGCCCCCTCAATCTATTTCATTTGCTTTATTTCGTTGTTTTTCGAGAGGTATGCCTTCTCTGAAGAGGTTTTTGGTATAGTCCCCCTCTTCTTTTGTATCATCTTTTAATTTTAATAAAACTCTGGTATATATATATATATATATATATATATATATATATATATATATATATATATATATATATATATATATTCTGGGAAACAAAATTGAAAACAAACAGAAAGGTTAAATGATAAAGACCAGAAACACTGAGGTGTTCTGTTAACACAACATCAATGTAAACACTGATGTGTGGCCTGTATAAAATGATAGAAGCATTAAACTCTAACAAGACTTCCAACCAGTCATTGTGAAGCATCTGAAGTAGATGTCACTCTAGTTGTTATGGCATAATCATAACGATCAGCAAAGAAAGTGGTAGTCCCCCGAGGTTGCGTAGACCCCCGTTATCATCACTATAGAGATAAACTCTAGAGCAATGGCCTGAACATGTTGGTGATTTCTATGTTGCAACAGCAGGACTTCCTTCCAATCATTGGTCTACATCAAAAGTAGATGAGCCCTATGGAAGTTCTCGCGGGTCATGAAGACCTGCAACTGACTCAAAAAAATGTCCGTGTCCTAGAAAATTCAAAACATTTGGGAGTGCGATAACTAGACACGACGTGATCAATGAAAGTTCAGTGGCATGGGGCTAAGGCCACTGTAGTCAGTATCACTTGCCTCAGAAGGAGACAATAATAATAATAGACGAGGTTCCCCGTGAAATATGATTAAACACATGTCTATTGGGAGACAAGTGAGTGGTCTAGGGTAGGGTTGTGCACGCGCCGTTTGGACAAAATGCAGCGACTTCTACCCGTGATCTGAATAAATTCAGTCCTGAACCTATGGGGAATTGTCCGGATTATTTGAGTGACTGAGAGTAATTCTCTCAATTGAAAGCGCAATTGAGGTAGCAGACATGTCATTGATTATTGTTTTCTTGCTCACATGAGCCTTCTGCTTCCTCACTCTCATAGTGTTCACTCAGTTACTCACTCACTCTCGGTTTTGCCCCTTGGGTAGGCTTATTTGGGTTTACTAAGCCATTTGGACCTATCTCTCATTTCTCTTTGCTCTTTTCTCTCTGTGCTCCCCCTCAACTGTAGCACTCAGTAGGATGCCTTTGATGATAATTGGTGCTTGGGAGGAGAACCTTGAAAACTCCCCCTCAAAATCTGCATCTTTGAGAGAATTCTTGCATTTTATCTTGGTTGTTTGAGGGTTCAGGTTGGGGTTATTGGCTAGATGAAGCACCATGCTTGAGTATCCGCTGGCGCTTGTTCTCCCCCTTATGAGGAGCCGAATCATCGGGGTCCTCATGCGAACGTTTGTGACCGCGGAGACTGTCATGGCATGTGCTTTCGATTTCAAGTACCACAAGAAGAGCTCTTTTTTTGTCAGTGAGTTGAGCTTCTTAGGTGTCCAAAATTCTCGCTAGCATAATGGATGTTAGGTCATCGAATGGCATGGTAAATGTAATAGGGTAAGGATTGGGGTGAGTTGCTGTTGGGAGTGAAAGAATGAGGGTTGAGTTAGGGTTTGGATGATGTCATTAAGAAACGCTGGGGTGAACCTGAATTCCTGTGCCCGAGCGGTTATTCCTTCGTGCATCCATGGCCTAATGGTGGAATCCAAGAAGCGCTGCAGAATGACAGAAAGGTCGGTAGGGTCAGGGTTTCCGGTTATAGGGGTAGTAACCGTTGTCACAACATCAGTAAAGATTATTGTTCTGTGGCCTGCAAATAATGATTGAGTTATATGTTGAGCAGCAGAACTTCCGATCATCATTGACGTATCTCCGATCGTTGTTGACAGGTAAAGTGGACCTGTAGAGTACGTTGGTGTGAAGAGTGTATGTGTCCTAGAAAAAATAGAAAATTTTGAGAGGGTGACACCTAGATATAAAGTGGTAGAAAGAGGGGTAGTGACCTGGGGCTGGTGGTCACTTTAGATATCCTCGACTGCTCCGAAAGAGGGCAGAGAGGTGGGTATGAGATCCCCTTATGTTGAAACTACTACCTGTTGGGAGGCAGCAGAGTGGCTAGGGGAGGCTTGTGCATGCACAGTTGGGCTGGATGCTGTGTCTTCTACTCGGAGACTGAAAAGATCAGTCTCTGTGCCTATGGGGTTAAATTAGCCCGGTTTATTTTATCTAGGTCTGAGCAACTGTCATACAAGGCCATTTCTTCTGCCTGGTTGCTTGGTGTTTGCACTCTTTGCGTAGGAATGAGTGATGAAGAGGGGACGTCATGATGTTGCTTAGAGCGAATCTCACTGGTAATCTGTCCTTGAGTATTCTTTCTCAAGTAAGACTCCCCTTCATCTGCAGCCGTAGGAAGCTTGATATTGAATCAACATTTTTGTACCTGAGCTTTCCTGGCTTTCTTTGCGTTGTTGTCCGCATGATTGTCGTCCTCACCACCCTTCTTGTTGTCGCTCTTTTCAGCCTTGCTCCCGGAGTCCTCATCATCAGCGTTTTATGGTCTGGCTGCGCTAGACGAGTCATAGGTAGTCTCCTCAGCAACTTGGGGATGGCCCTCAGCAGACGTAGTCTGATCATCATGGGGCCAATTTGCCACTGGTCTTTGTGGCCGGTTTTAACTCTCAGAACCCTCACTTTCTCTCGGCTGACTCCCTTGGGAAGGCTCGGGAGGGTTTATCTGAGCTGTAAGGAGTATAATGTTATTCGTCAGGCAGTAGCGTCGAACACATGAATCATTTGGATCAGCTCACTGCAACAGAGACACTGGTATTAAGAGAGGTACAAGCGTTGAATCCTTAGTCATCTTTTGGAGATACTTGCTGACGTTCTCCGTTGATAGTCTTCAGTGGATGGATGGAGTTGTTTTGGAGAAGCGTCACACCAGTAGTGAAAACCATCATGGAAGACAGTCAAAAAGTAGATGTTGCACTAGTCGAGCCGGTGTGTTTGCCAGTGCAACACTTGTTTAGTGTAGCCATCATAGTCTTCCACGGTCTGAGTAGTCTTCCTAGCTTGACTTCAGAAAAGAGCCTAATAGGTTGAGCGTGGCCCAGTGTGATCATGTCCTCCATGATATCTTCTTCGGTGGCCAGCTCATCATATTCATCCTGCTCTGAGACTTGCAGCACTTGGTGCATCAGCTCTTTGGTAATCATGACTTTGGTGTCCTTGATAGTGGCGGTCAGCACGTCATCTATCTCATTATCATCCTCATCAGCGTCCTTGTCAAGTGTTACCAAAAATTGTTGGAGATACACCTGAGGGACTTTATCTTGCATTGATCCTTGATTGGCGTCAGGAGGAGAAAAATGTAACTCCCCCTCAGAATGTGCAAGGTGTTGTTTGTCACCCAGAGAGTAAAGTAGAAAACTCCCCCTTTGAATGTGCTTTCTTCGTTGTTTGGCACCAGGAGGAGTGAAAAAGAAACACTCCCCCTCGGAATAAGCACTTGTTGTTTGTTCTTGGCATGTGTTGGTGTTGAGGTGTGCATTTGTTGATTTTTCATCTCAGTGAGGAGTATACACGCCTATACTCCTTTTGATAATGTGAACCAGTTGATTGCTCGCAGCTCGTCTTCATACCCGCCATGCGTGTGGAGCAATCGGTTCAGTTACCACACATGACAGACCTGCAAAAGGTTAGGAAGCCTTTGGTATCCATTTCAGGGTGGGTCCATCCCTTTTAGCACAAAACAAATTTTGAAATTTTTGTTTTGTTTTTGTTCCTAAACCAGTTTCTTTTGAAGCTTTTGGAGAGCTATATGACTGGGATTCTGATTTAGGAACCCATTTTTGAGTTATTGCAGGTGTATGAGAATTTTCAGCGCAGGTGAATGATGGAGCAGATTTCTGAGAAGTAAAGATTTTCTCCCTTGATAACCGTTTCAGGTGTTTAGCTGAATAAACCTTGAGGGGATAAGTCAGGCAAACACCATCACAAACAGTATAGGTTGAAGCTTCAAATCTTTTTAGGTTTGACAGCCTTAGCCTTTTGTTTAGGTTTCTCAGGCTTTCTAACCTCAACTCTAGAATGAGAAAACACAGATCCAGAGTTAGCAGAAAAAGATTGAGAAGAATGGTGTGTGATAGAGCTAGATCTACGTTTATTTGAATAAAAAACAGCACTAGAGGAAGCGTTCTTCATTTTTGAAAGTGTCTTTTGTTTTTCTGTTTGTCTTTTTCTCCTCTCTTGTATACACTCCATTCTTCTCTCCGGTCTCTTACTTACATTGTTTCCTTCTTTGATAGGAGACTCAGAGTGAGTGGACACTTTTTCAGAACAACGATTTTGATTATTAAAAGTCTTTTCAGAACAAGTATTGTATGATGAGGAGGGAGTTGTGCCGGACTAGGATTTTTATTTAAGAATGGTGATTTCACTCAACAGTCTTTCCCTTTCAGATTAAAAAATTCTCTTTTCATTTTCAAAACTTATCCTTTGATTTTCATAGGAAGCTGTGCTAGACTGAGAACTTTCTCTTAAAAGGGTCAGTTCTCTCAACAACCTCTCCCTCTCACTTTCAAAACTTTTTCTTTCCTCTTCAAAACTTTTTCTTTGATTTTCTAAAGAAATGTGTAAGTTTTCAAATTTTCTGATTAGTGGAGGGATATAAGGTTCTTCTTCACCTAAATCTGAGGTTGAAGGGGCTTCTGGGTCTGACACAACTTCCGTCTCAGAAGGATACGGACTAACACTCTCATAATGTGAAAAAACAGGTTCTTTGTGGCATAGCTTTCGTTTAAAGAGTCATAACTGAATGGAACTTCAGCTTTAGAAGGGTTTGATCTCTTTGTCTCTTCTTCTTCAGCAGTTTCTTTTGCTCCGACAAATAGCATCAACTTGGTCAATCACAAACCCATGTAATTGATATCATAAAGCCAATGACAATTGATCTTTTTCAGATTACGAGGGTTTGTGATGCCAAGACCTTCCTTAGAATTGTAAAAACGAGTGTCCTTGTTCTGATTTAGAAATATGGTTTGCTCAGACTGCCCTCTTTTGGCAATTAAATCTTCCAATTCTTTAATTTTCTTATAAAGAACGTTGATTTTATCAAATAGCATCTCCTTTCTGGCTTTCTCACAATTTCGTTCTGCTTCTGTTTCGCTCAACTGCCTAGTGAGTTCAGCAACTTTCTGTGTAAGCATTTCTGCTTCAGAGTTTCGCTTCTTCAGCATGTCCTTTTCATTGTCAAGTTGTACACTTAATGAGGAAATTCTGTCAAGTTTTGTGAGAAGGTTTTTGTAAGTGTGATCTAACCTGTCTCTTAACTCCTTTAAAATGTCATCTTTTCTTGAAAAGAATGAACTTTGAAAGTGGAGGAACATTTGCTTACCTGGAGCTTATCAGAAATTTCAGCGCATTTGCTCTTACCCATTGATGATGAGCTGGAGGTATCCATTGTTGATTGTTGAATGTTGACCGTAGACGTGAGGTTGATTGAAGTTTCTGCAATTTTCTAGACCTTGAAGTGTAGCTTGGAGTTTGAGAAAAATAGCCTTAACCTTGAGATTGTTTTTTTATTTTGATTTTTTTTTTTTAAATCTCAAGGTTGACTCTTGGAAGCTTTGATTGAAGTGTTGGCCTCTGGTGTTGGAGTTTTGGACTTTGTAGTTTGAAGTGACTCAAATTTGCTCTTGAAAAAGAAAGATGGAAAAGTGTACACTTTCAAGAAAAGGTGTAAAGTGAGCTTCTTTAACTTTCCCACACCTAAACTCCTTGAGAAGTTTGAAGCCTATAAATATGAACCACTCCTCTCTTAGAATTAAAAGGTGAAGGAGAATAGGAGAGCTCTCGCGCACACAAGAATTCCGGCTTTCAGTTCAGAATCGAAAATTCGCACCCCCCTTGCGCGGACGACATGCAGACACGATAGCCGTGAAATTCAACGGATCTCAAAATACAATTTTGCCCCTATTATTTTTTGTTTTAGGCTCAAACTTAAACTTTTTTTCGATACTGGACCCGTTGATCTCGAGGTTGACTTAACTTTTCGATGTTGACTGGAGTTCTCGAAGTTGACTTAAACTTTTCGACGTTGACTGGAGTTCTCGAAGTTGACTTAAACTTTTCGACGTTGACTGGAGTTCTCGAAGTTGACTTAAACTTTTCGATGTTGACTGAAGTTCTCGAAGTTGGCTTATCGAGAATCTGTGCTTCGAAAAGAACCTTTATCGAGAACCTTGGCTTCGAGAACCTGTGTGTCGAGACTCGAGAAGCTGTATATTGAGAAACGAATATCGAGAAGCTCAAATCGAGAACTCAAATGTCGAAATAAATCCGGCCCAGACCAGGCCCGAACCGGCCGAGCCGGTTCACCATTTGGAAGGCCCGGGCCCGGAACCGGGAACCACCGGGCCGGTTCGACCCGAACCGCCGGTGGACCGGGCCACCGGGCCGGGCCGGTTGCTACAGTGGCCGGGCCGGGCCGGTTCCGGGTCGGGCCGCCCGGCCCGAGTCCAGGCCTACCTGATGTCGAGATTCTGCACACACAAAAAAACAGATTTTTGCAATTACAAAACTTCTTCTGCAAAGTCCTTTGCTACGAGAAACACCCTGTGCTGTTTTCGAATCGAGATGAACTTCCTGACCTCCAGAAACCTCTTTTTCGATATCAAGGTATCGAGAACTTGAAAATCTAAATCTTACAAAAATGAAAAATGAAGATGTGCCGCTGAATCGTTTTGAGATGGCGATTCTAACAGTATAACTTCTATACTTGAAATAGCAGAAATAGATTTACAAGAGCAAAAATGAGAAGACATCGAGAAACATAAAACAAAGCATTTTTCGCAGTTTCTTCGGCAGACAATCTTCAATCGATTTCACGCTCGGCTCTGATACCAATTGTTTGTCCCTGTATTCAACAATCAAACTAACAATATAGCATCAAATAGAGAAGAGAAGAACAGTGTATTCGATATCAGAATAATGTTTTCTAATACAGAGCAATATTCGAAATACACAGTGCGGAAGCCTCTCTCTCTTACTAGATGTATGCGTGAAAAAATCTGTAAAAGCTTCTTCCACATTCCCTAAAAGGCGATATTTATATGCCTAGGGAATGTGTGATGTGACCTAAGCATCATGATTGGGCTCTTTTATTGATTGGGCCCAATAGACACTTTACACATTTCATAATGAAGCTAATCTAATAATAGCTAACAAAGATCCCAATGGGCTAAAATATCTAGACAAAGTAGATACACAAATACAAAGATATTTATCAAGATTGGACACCATAAATATTCCTAAGACAAACTATTTTCATTAATTTATCCTATTTCTAGGTGTCATTAATGTGTTCAAAATGGTTGGCTTGAATTAAATTCTAACCTCATAGACAAGGTAGAAATAATTCTCCAATATTTTAATTAATAAAAATAGCCAAATTCATTAACTAGTTAAACTCATTATTTAAGCAATTGAATTTATCTCTCATAGACAAGATGTAAATCCCTTTCATTAAATTATCCTATTTCTAGGCCTTATTAATGTGCTTGAATATGGTTGGCTTAAATTATTTTCTAATCTCATAGACAAGTTAGAAATAATTTTCCAAGAATTTAATTAATGAATATGGCTAACAATTATTAATTACTATTTCATCATTTCAAACAACTAGTCCAAATTATTAATTTTTAATCCCTAATTTTCGGTCAACAAGTCAATCCATATTCCTTTAGTCAATTCATGCCCAAAACAAATTTAGCTAATAAACATCATTTTTTCATTTAACAATACAATGAATAAATTCAACATTAACAAGGAATTAAGCATGTATAATAGCGAAAATTAAACAAAAATAATATTCTGCCAAAATAAACTTGTAGAACTAAAATATCACCTTCTGGAATTTTTCCCGAATTTTATAACCTAAAATCCAATTTTAACAACTAATTGATAATTTTCCCAATATTAACTAGAAAATACAAAAAAATCAACTACAAATATTCTAAATTCGTTCTAAATTTTATATTGACTACTAGGAGTGATATTACTGTGAATTAAACAGGAATTAGGACAGAAACTAATTTTTTGCCTTTTTTGAGTATTTAATTTAATTTGTGCAATAATAACAACTAAATGCCGGAATTAATTAAAATTTACTTCTACTTCGTAAAAATTAACCTTGTTTTGATAAATAACTACCTCGAGGCTAGTAAACAACTATATAATTAATTGGAATGGATTTAATGTCAACAACTATTTTATTCAAATTTAAGAAGAAAATGCGAAATAGTGGAATAATTTTCTGGAAATTTTCGAAGCACAGATAGAAAAAACTAAGTACAGATTCAGATTCTACTCATTGAAAGGATGAAAATACATATAAAGAACTCACAATTTGGAGCTAAAATGAGAAAGATATGAAAGATTGAAGTTGAAGGTGCAACAATGGTGGAAATCCGAGCTTTGAGGAGGAAGAAGACGCCCTTTTTGATTTGATTTGGGCTTGAAATCTGTGTATCTGAGTTTGGCATAAAGCCTGCTATTTATAGCAAAAACTTTCCCGTAGGTGGCCGAAAGGGCGGCCGCCCTTCGTACCAATCTGGCAGCCTTCCGTCGCATCGCCGACAGCCGGTCAAATCTCCGCCGCAGGCTGTCACAAGGGCGGCATCCCTCCGTCAAATCTTACCGGCCGGTCGTTGACTCCGTCGCAGGCGTGCCGCAGGCGGTCACCGAAGGCGGCCGCTGTCCGTCATGTGTCGGCAGACTTCGGTCTTTCCCGGTTCCGGTCAAAGCCAAACTTTGACTTTTCATATTAGCCATAGGCGGCCAAATAGGCGGCCAAAATGGCAGCCTCCCAGACAGCCTTTGAGTAAATTCGTCTGACTTGTGCTCTATTATTTGCTCTTCAAGATTGTCTTCTGGACCACTTTGATATTATGCTTGCTTCTTCCGATATGAATTTATTTGTCACTCAAATTGACTCATTTTGTGCTCAATTGACCCGGAATTTTGCCAAACATATTATGAATGTGATTTTTACCTGTTTTCATGAAACTTGAACCAAAATATCTAAAACATGCCTTTTCTTTCTGCTTTTATTCAAAAATTGCTTAATTTTGATAAGAAAAACAAGTACAAAAAATGGACTTATCAGTTATCCCTAGCGTGTTTGTTCCCGGCGGCCGTCAAAGGTTCGTTTCCGGTGTTTCTTCTTCAGTGCTATCATGAGCTTAATTAGTTGGAATTGTAGAGGCATATCTAACGCAGCCACCACTCAAACTGTTGCTGATTTAATTCAAAGCCATAGACCGAGAGCTCTGTTTTTTATGGAGACGAAGACCAGCGCTAATCGAGTTAGGGAGATTCTGCGAAGTCACGGTCTATCAAACTCGGCTGGCATGGATAGTGAAGGAAGCAGCGGCGGAGTGGTACTGGGCTGGAACGATGATATTGAGATTAAGGTACGGAACACTAATCAGAATTACTTGGACTGCGAAGTCCGCATCGCGATAGGTTCTCCGGTCTGGCGTATGACTTGCTACTATGCTTAACCGGACACGACTAGAAGACGGGCGGCCTGGGATATGCTGAAGGGACTGGCTGCAAATAACACTCTCCCATGGATGGTTATCGGTGATTTCAACGATATCCTCTATGAGTCCGAAAGAAAGGGTGCGGCAGTCCAACAACAATGGAGGATCCGAGGCTTTCGTGATGCAGTGATTAGTAGTGGTTTGCGAGATTTTCCTTTTCAGGGGTACCAGTGGACCTGGGATTGGGGGAAAAATACTCAGTATTGGGTGGAGAAGAAATTGGACAGAATTTTGGTGAATGATGACTGGTGGAATATGTTCATGGAAGCACAAGCTTATTCTGTTGAGGCACCAGTGATCATATGGCATTGCATATTCAGACTAAACCAACTGTGCATGCAAGGACACCGAAAAAATTTAGATTTGAAAACATGTGGCTTAGAGAAGAAGAGTGCCGCTCGGTTGTTCTGAATAGTTGGAGTGCGGGGCAAAATTTATCGGTAAGTGACCGTATCTTTTTTTGTGGTAAAGAATTATTGCATTGGGATAAATGTAGACCGAAGGGATTTCGGCACCATATTCAGGCTTGCAAAAAGAAGTTAGCAATTTTACGAGGCCGTACGGATGCTTGGGGAATAGGGGAGTTTGTTAGACTAAAAATGGTTTGACAGACACTGATGGAAAAAGAGCACCTATACTGGAAGCAAAGAGCCAAGGAGTTTTGGCTTAAGGAGGGAGATATAAATTCTCGTTTTTTTCATAATGCTGTTAAACAAAGAAGAAGATGGAATAAATTGCAGGGACTCAGGACGGATAATGGGGAGTGGATTTCTGATAGGGGAAAGGTGGGGGAGATGGTTAAAAATTATTTTGACACCATCTTTATGGAAGCCGCCGGGAGCAGTCAGATTGCGGAAGCTATGACTTTCAAGTAGGTCTCGAATGCTCAAAATGCAGCTTTACTCCAACCAATCAGTCTGGAGGAAGTTAAGGAAGCCATCTTTGACATGCACCCGGATAAGGCCTCGGGTTCAGATGGAATGAACCCAACTTTTTTCCAAAAATTCTGGGACATGGTTGGTCTGGACGTAGTTCAGTTATGCTCAGGTATTTTTGACTTAGGTTATTTACCACACGAGTTAAATGTCACTAATATTGTTTTAATCCCTAAGAAAGATAAACCAGACAATATGGGGGATTGGAGGCCAATAGCTCTGTGTAATGTGGTCTATAAGATATTCTCAAAAGTTATTGCTAATCGGCTAAAAGGCATTTTGGATGGTTTGATTGGAGAAAACCAAAGTGCTTTTATTCCAGGGCGTTCTATTATTGACAATATTGTTGTAGCTTTTGAGACACAACATTTTTTGAAAAGGAGTACTGGAAAGGAGGGTTTTGTTGCTCTTAAGTTGGATATGAGCAAGGCTTATGATAGAGTCAGCTGGCATTTTTAAAAGGAAGTTATGCTACGCATGGGGTTTCAGGCCAGGTGGGTGGATATAATCATGGTGTGTGTGTCCACGGCTAGTTATTATGTCCAGTTTGACAAGGATTATCTGGGCCCTATTCAGCCGGGAAGAGGGTTAAGGCAGGGTGATCCTCTTTCACCTTATTTATTTATTCTGGTTGCGGAAGGTTTCAGTGCTTTGATGCGTAAAGCCGAGGAGACAGGGGAAGTGCAGGGTATTGCGGTGTGCCGAGGGGCTCCTAGAGTGTCCCACCTCTTATTTGCTGATGATTGTTTTATTTTCTTCAGAGCCGATCATAGTAATGTTTCGGCTGTTAAGAACATTTTGCGGGTTTGTGAGGAGGGCTCCGGACAGATGATTAATTTTAATAAATCATCTCTCACATTTAGCCCAAATGTGGGGGAATTTTTTCGGGAGCAGTGCTGCGGTCAGTTTGGGATCCCGAGGGGTGGGGGTCAACAACTTTATCTTGGTCTTCCGGCTTTGGTTGGTAAGAACAAAGCTGTTATTCTGGGATATCTAAGAGAAAGGGTTTTTAATAGAATTAAAAGTTGGAATAACAGATTCATATCTAGAGCTGGGCGGGCTGTTCTTTTGAGAAATGTTATTCAGGCTATGCCCATTTATGCGATGAATGTTTTTCTTTTGCCTAAAGATATTTGTGATGATATAGAAAAACTAATGAATGGTTTCTGGTGGAGAGGGGCAAATTTTGAGCAGAAGGGGCTTCGCTGGCGAAAGTGGGATGCGTTATGCAAACCCAAGGAAACAGGAGGTCTGGGCTTCAGGAAAATAAGAGAATTTAATCTGGCCATGCTGGCTAAGTAGGAGTGGCGTTTAATTACGAAACATCATAGTTTGATGAGCCGGATTTTGAAGGCCAAATATTTTCCAAATGCCTCTTTTTTGGAGGCAAGGGTGGGCAATAACCCTTCTTTCATTTGGAGAAGTATTTTTTAGACTTAGACTATTTTGACACGAAACATTAGACGCCGAGTGGGGAATGGCATGGAGGTACAGGTCTGGGCGGATGCTTGGTTACCAGGACCAGGAACTGGGAGGATAACTTCGGCCAAGCCACCAGGAGTGAAAGATATGAATGTGGCTGCGCTGCGTGATTTTACGGGTAAACATTGGATTCCGGAAAGAATTAATGCTATTTAAAACGAGGCGGACAAAAATCTTATCATGAGCGTGCCAATTAGCATGCAAAACCGTGAGGATAGCTACTAAAGGATAGGGGAGAAGAATGGAGCTTTTTCTGTTAAAAGTTGTTACAGGAAGTTGATGGGTGATCAAAGCTCGGGGTCTTGGGATGAGTGGAATAAAATTTGGGATCTTAACATACCTCCAAACTTTAAATATTTTGTTTGGCAGGTTTTGGATGGTACGCTTCCTATTGTGGATAATTTGAAGAAAAAGGGAGTCAATATTCAAGGCGGCTGTAAGGGTTGCGGCATGGCTGAGGAAACACTTGACCATGCCATGAGATCGTGTCCAAGGGTAGAGGAGGTATGGCGGGCAGCCCGAGTTCGGACGGACAGTTCGATGCTACAGGGGGAAAATTGGTTGCGGCAGCAGCTTATGCAGCAGGATAAGGTGAGGCGGGGCAGGTTTGTGGCACTGCTATGGTGTATTTGAAAGCGACGGAACAAAGTGGTGTGGGAAGGAAAAGGCCAGGAGGCGGCAGCAGTTGTCAATATGGCGGACAACATGGTTATTAAATGGAAAGATGCACAGCTGGGGAGCGTGGGCGTGGTTATTGGTGCACAGCAGGGGGGAAGGGGAAGCAGCGAGCAGGGGGTCGATGGCAGAAAAATGGCAAAGACCGGAGACGGGAACTATTAAAGTGAACGTGGACGGTGCTTTAAATCAGGCTGAGAGAGTTCGTGCATGAGGATGGATTGCAAGGAATCATCAAGGGAATTTTATTAAAGCGCGTGGAGTTTCTGTTCGGGCTGAGTGGTCTGCCGAAGAAACAGAGGCTATGGGAATACGAGATGCTATTCAGGAAGCAGTGTTAGCAGGCTGGCAAAGAGTTGTGATAGAAAGTGACGCACAAATAGTGGTGCAAGGTCTGAAAAAGCGAGGTGGAGGATCCTACTTGCAACTAATTATGGATGATATTTCTTTTTTCTTGAGTCAAAGAGTACTTTTAATGTCTCTTTTTGTAAAAGATCTGCGAACCATGTGGCTCATACATTAGCTAGAGCTCATTATCTGCCGGTACACACACTCGGTCACGAAATAGTAAGAGACCGTCGTCTCTTTCCCTGAAGTCCTCCACCAGTCCCGCTTGCATGCGTTCCCGAACCTTCATAATCTCTGCGTCGGTTTCCTGACCCTTCTTGACCTCATCAAGTAAAGTAGGTCTCACCTCAAACCGTGCCAATAAGGCACCGTTGCTAGATACCTCCAATTTGGCCCTCAATGCACTCAAACTGGCTAGCAATGCCCCTGACGAACTCTTCCGACTGAGTGCATCTGCTACCACGTTTGCCTTTCCAGGATGGTACTCGATCACTAGATGGTAGTCTTTTATCAACTCCATCCACCGTCTCTGCCTCATGTTTAACTCTTTCTGAGTAAACACGTACTTCAAGCTCTTGTGGTCAGTGTATATGTGGCATGTCTCCCCGTAGAGATAATGTCTCCATATCTTGAGTGCAAACACCACTGCCCCGAGCTCTAAATCATGAGTAGGATAATTTACCTCATGCTTCTTCAACTGTCGTGAAGCATAGGCAATTACCCTCCCCATTTGCATCAACACACATCCAAACCCTTGGATGCTAGCATCACTATAGACATCGTACCCCATACCCTGTTTGGGTAAGGCAAGTACCGGTGCCTCGGTCAATCTCTTCTTTAATTCCGTGAATCCCTTCTCACATTTGTCATCCCATGCAAACTTAGCTCCTTTTCGAGTGAGCTTCGTCAATGGCGATGCCAAAACGGAGAACTTCTCCACGAACTTTCTGTAGTAGCCTGCCAATCCAAGGAAACTACGAATTTCCTTGACATTCTTTGGCCTCTCCCATTCGGTAATGGCTTCTATCTTCTTCTTATCCACCGCAATTCCCGATCCCGAAACCACATGCCCGAGAAAGCCAATCTCTTTTAGCCAAAATTCACATTTAGAAAATTTGGCATAGAGTTGTTTCTCTCGTAGTGTCTCAAGAACGAGTATCAAGTGTTCCTCATGCTCTTCCTCACTCTTTGAGTAGATCAAGATGTCATCTATGAACACTATCACGAATCGGTCCAAGTATTTATGGAATACTCGGTTCATCAAGTCCATGAATGCCGCCGGGGCGTTTGTTAACCCAAACGACATAACAAGGAACTCAAAATGTCCATACCTAGTGCGGAAGGCACTCTTCGGTATGTCATCCTCTTTGATCTTCAATTGATGGTACCCCGACCTCAAGTCAATCTTCGAGAACACAGTTGCTCCTCGTAATTGGTCAAACAAGTCATCAATCCTAGGCAAAGGATACTTATTCTTGATTGTGACCTTGTTCAGTTGACGATAGTCAATGCACATTCGAAGTGTCCCATCTTTCTTTTTTACGAAAAGAACCGGTGCTCCCCACGGGGAGTGGCTTGGTCTAATGAAACCGTTATCCAAAAGCTCTTGCAATTGGGTTTTCAACTCGTTAAGTTCTGCGGGTGCCATTCGGTATGGCGGTATGGAGATTGGTTTGGTGCCGGGCTCGACCTCGATCACAAATTCAATCTCCCTATCGGGTGGAAGTCCCGGTAAGTCTTTTGGGAAGACGTCCGGATACTTTCACACCACCTTCACATCGTTGATGTTTGTCTCTTCTTTGGTCTTGTCCACCACATACGCTAGATATGCGTGACATCCCTTCCTCATCATATTCTTAGCTCTCACGGCGGATATGATACAACTATTGGATTTTGCCCTATCCCCCTCGAAGCGTAAGGTTACCCCTTCGTCGCCTTCGAGTTCAAGTACTTTCGTGTAGCAATCGACCCTAGCATGATGCTTCTCAAGCCAATCCATTCCCAGGATTGCATCGAACTCAATCATACTCAGCGGTACGAGATCACACGACAAGCTTTGGCCCTCCACTTCCACCTCACACGATGGATAGTGGCTATCTCTCTCGATGTCTTCCCCTAGAGGTGTGGATACCAATAGGGCTTGAGCCATCGGTACAAGTGGTTCTTCGAATCCCCCGGCAAACGCCTCACTCACGAATGACCGTTGCGCCCCGGTGTCAATAAGGATTCTTGCATCTCTCCCGTTAATCTTTAGTGTTCCTACATTCATAAGCAATGTAAGACACCCTCCCCACTTATTAGACTCATTTCTTAGGTAAAAGAGTACCCCGGCTATGGTTTGGATGATCGTCATCTAACGCCCCATCCCGATTCCATCCCGGTTCCCACCCAAAAATCAACACCATGCACCAATAAGGGAAAGCCGGCCGCTTTTCGTGAAAGACGGCCGGTTTTCGTACCTTGGCCTTCGGCTCGGAATGGCTGGTTACGTAAGCCGGCCGGTTTTCGCCAAAGCCGGCCGGTTTTCTGTCGCCGAAAGAATTCCCAATTTTAATTCCTAAAAGCCGGCCGGTTCTTACGAATGCCGGCCGGTTTTCGTTAACAGCGCCTCACACCGGAGATGCCTGAACACAAGCCGGCCGGTTTTTACGAAACTCGGCCGGTTTTCCTCCGCCGAATGATTTTAACAAAAATCCTTTACGAAAGCCGGGCGGCTTTCGTCAACGTCGGGCGGCTTATGGTCGCCGTAGGATTTATGTAATAAATCATAGACAAACGTCGGGCGACGTTCGTCAAAGCCGGGCGGCTTTCGCCCCAGGCAGATATCTGTCCACTTCTTTGAACTTTAAACAGGCTGGGTTGGCCATATAACTTATACATTTCAACATTTATATTGTTTACAAGGAAATAACATCAAAGGTTCAAGAATTTACCCGCGACGGAGTCCGGGTTAGCACGTGCATCGGCTTCCGTAATCGCATAGACCCTCGCTTGAGTCCTCCCTTGATTCACGGACGGTGCATTACTTGTGCTAGCTCCACCGTGCCCCGTGTTTGCGTGAGGTGCCGCTGTCCGGTTCCTGCTCATCGTGGTCCCACCACTCGGCCCGGCACTCACGGCTCGCCCAAGTTGCGGGCAACTTGACCTCATATGCTCCGTGTCACCACATTGATAGCACCTCGGGGGATCACGACACTTGCCCACGTGGTTTCTCTTGCAATTCTTGCATTTGGGCGCTGTTGAGGCTTGTGATCCCGAGTGTTGTCCACTCATTCCCGGGTTTCCTCTCGATGGCGGTGCAGGGGTTCTAAAAGAGCTCCCTCCCCCGTGGTTCCCCTTCTTATTGGAACCTTGGGAGCCTTGGTTCTCCCATTTTCTCTTCCTTGCCTCCTCGGCATTCCTCCGCTTTCTTTCTTCCCATTCTTTCTCCCCCTTCAAGCCTTGCTCAACAACTTAACTAAACGTCATATTAGGCAATTGTGTTGCCCTCTCGCGTATGTCAAGGTCCAAGGCATCCCAGAAGTGGTTCACCATCCGGTTCTCATCACATATGTACTCCGGAATGAACTCGGCAAGCTCCCTGAACTTATGCTCGAGTTGCCTCACGGTATACTTGCCTCCTTGGGTCAAGTTGGTGTATTCCCTCCTCTTCAAGTTCACCTCGAAGTCGGAGTAGTATTGGTTAAAGAATTCTTGACGGAAGTTCTCCCAAGTGACTGCCTCACCATACTTCCCCTTGACGCCATCCCACCACGTGGACGCCATTCCCTCTAGCAACCTCGTTGCCACTCTCAACTTCATGATCGGCGGCAGCTCCATGTCAAGAGCCGCTTCGTTGAATCTCTTGATCCACTCGGCCGCAATGGAGATGTCTCCCGTTCCATCAAACGGTTTACACCCCAAGTCTCTTGCCTCCTTGAGGTACTTTGAGATCCTTATTATCGGGACCTCGGTACCTCGATCATTCCGGGACTCTACATGTCCCCTAGAACCCACACGGCTTCCTCCCCTGGAAGCCCCTCCCAAAGCACGCCTTGCCCGGCGCCTTTGGCGATCCTGTTGGTATTGACGGAGCAGCTCCTCCATCCTTTCTAGAGCGTCATCATCGTCGCTCTCGTCATCATCATCATATTCCCCATCATATGGGGTCTCAACCGGCTCGGTTCCCGGTTGATACGTCGAATCCTCCTCGGAATCGTATTGTTCATCGATTGTCTCCACATGACCGTCACTCACCGTTAACGAGTGACCCGCACGGTCCTGCCCACGAGACGCCCTCGATGCCCCTCGACTGCCGTGTTGGGATCCTCCCCGTGCCTGGCCAGTCGGGTTTCTTCGAGTGACTTTACCGGTACGTTCCATTTCTGAAAGAGATAGAGATTGAGTCATTAGACCCGTATCAAATGTCAAATGACGGATATGCACTTAAAGACATCCCTTGGCTCAAATCGCCGCCATGCCAATTGTTAAGGGTACCATCTTAACAATTAGAGACCTTGCAACTCAAGTACCAAAAGTTCTATAAGTACAAAACTTTATGCTCATGGTTTTCAAAATCATTTTCAAAAAGGATTTTGAAGCTTCATTATGAAGTTTACGGACTAAGGCTCTGATACCAATTAAATTGTCACGCCCCGGACCCACCGGACACGTCAACAACCCGCCGTACAGTACGAATAGTCAACCGCAGTCCAACTCATCCATACTATACTAGGCGTCATGAATATCATTCACAATAGTACATCCATAAACAATCATAATGCAAAATATTTAATCAAGCAGCGGAAACATTAATTCAAATATCCAAGCCACACGTGGCAAACACGGGCATACAAGCCCAAATAAATATTCAAATAGTATCCATGAGCATTATTTGAAAATGTTTTCAAAACAGGAACGGAAGAAGCACGAACCACGTCTCCTTTCTTGAACCTCCCCAAAGCAACGGCGGCGGTAGCAACCTTCAAGTCCTACCTGAAACTGTGAGGTGGCCTCCCCCGTGAAGGGGAGGTCAGTACTTGGAAGCATTTGACAAGTACAATGACAACTATACTAAGTATAATCAAAGTTTCAATTTCCAAGACCCTCAAATAGGGTGATAATATATTATAGGTCATAACCCGTGGTTACCCTCTTTGAAAATATACTTACTTTATATATAAAGTCAAGTAGTCGGCCCGAAGACCCATGTTTTCTTTGAAAACGTTCAACCCTTTCCCTGTGACTTCAAGTCACGCCCATCTATATTTATTTACCATGCTAGAGGCTTCCTCTAGTCATGTTTCACCGTGCTAGAGGCTTACTCTAGTCACTACATTCGGTGTTAGAGGCTTCCTCTAATCACCTTACATACTTTGTGCTGGAGGCTTCCTCCAGTCACATTAGGTTATGCTAGAGGCTTCCTCTAGTCATCCTATTCTACGCTAGAGGCTTACTCTAGTCGTCCTACACGAATGCTGGAGGCTTCCTCCAGTCATTCTTCATCGTGCTAGAGGCTTCCTCTAGTCACGAAACTAATTCACCCTACACGAATGCTGGAGGCTTCCTCCAGTCATTCTTCATCGTGCTAGAGGCTTCCTCTAGTCACGATACTAACTCACTAGCAATTTCTATGCCTAGAGTTTCTCAATCTTGAGTAGCCAAGGAGGCCTACTCCTAATGTAACTTAGTGGTTACCCATTCCTACCTTAAGGCATCTCATAAGACTACTTAAGGTGCATCCTTCACAATCCAAGTCCTTAGGATTTGTTCTATCACTTTTTATACAACATTCCCGATTAGTAAATTAAATACTAATCCATAAATCTTTAAACAGCCAAGCTCCTTAACTCATAGTTATAAGGCTCATTTCTATGGATTTTCTAATCCGTATACGATTTAATCTCAATATCAAAAATATCACTTTTATCCATTCATGATTTCTATACATGAAGTAAAAGTATATTTTATCACAAAAATTCATGGTTTATACAATCATTATACCTTCACATTTATTATGCATCATCATACACAATCTCTCATAAATTTGTATGTTATGCATCTTCTATTCACAAACAATGATATTTTCATTTAGGCATTATTAAGCATTAATAATCCATGAAAATCACATTTAATTACTTTAGGTAATCTTATGAAATTAACCCAAAGATTATAAGCAATATAGTCAGCCATCCTCACCTTATGAAGTGCTGAAATAGTTGCCTTTATTAAGCCCTCCGATCAACCCCCGTTCTGAACCGATCGAAAGCGAAAAATCTGGGCAGAAGGTGAAAGCCGGGCGGCTTTCACGAAAGCTGGGCGGCTTTCGTCGTCTGCTACTACGAACAGCCTCCTACACTTGGCGGTTTCCGGCGGTTTCAACTCCTGTCGATTCCACGACTCTTCTAAGTTAAATACCCCCACTTTATAACCATATAATACACCTTTAAACGTGTAAAACTCATGGTTTAATCCACCATATGATTTCTTAAAAATCATACAAAAATAAACTAGTTAAAGAACTATTTGTGTTCTTACCTCGATCCTAGCTTCTTGCTCTATGGATTTCCTTGTGCTCCTCCACGTCCAGAGTTTGTGAGAGCTCCCTCCAAGCTTCCTCTGGCTCTCCCTCTAGTTTGTATGGTGTAGAAGGCAAGGGGAAATATCCTCTCCCAATCCCACTCCAATCAACATAGGAGACAAGGCCAAGGGGAGTGGGTGTTTGTCTTGCACCTCACCTCCTTCATTTCGCCCCAACACATGCCAACTTGTCCCCTTCCCATTATTTGGGTCTAATAGTGTGTAAAAGTTTACCCCAAGTGGGTGTGGAAAGTCCCTCCCAATTATTCCTGCTATTTTTGGCAGGTTGGGCCAAAATAGCGCTCAGGTTGTCCAATTATTTTTATCAACTTTAGTTGGCACTTTATTGGGCTTCTATAATTATCACGATGGCCCAACTAAATATTTGGTAGCCCATTCTCATATACTGGACCCGATAAATAATTTAATTAACCGCGCATTAATTAAATGTACCAATCAATTACTCGAATTTTATTTGCTAGGAAATTCAAATACATATCAAATTTCGAATCCAAGTACATCCGGGTGCGGTGTCACATTATATGTTCCAAAACTTAACATGAGTATACTTAATGTATTTTCAAGGGAGAAGTTGTCGCAAGTGGATTAGGAAGTGTTTGCTAAAACTTAAAAAATACTTTTCTGCTTTTGGTTAAAAAAACTCAAATAAGTGTTTTCAAATGACACTTTCTGCTTAAATTAAGCATTTAAAAGCTAAAAGTTGAAAGCATATGAAAAGATGCTTTAAACTGCTCTTCATTTTTTGTGTTATACAAGAAACACCTATTTTATCAAACACTACCAACTTTAACTTTTTCAGAATCATTTCATTTCTCAAACACCACCAACTTTTGCTATTGAGTAGAAGCAATCACAAACTCTCCCTTAGCTAACGTAGCGGTTTGAAGCATATGTTGTATATGTATGATCACGAGTCCAATTCCCCGTCACGATTTTTAAAACATTTTTAGCACACCTGAATTATATGATTTGGAAGAACCAATTAATGACGTGGAAATTAAAATGTGTCATGGCGCATATGTGGATAAGAGAATTGTGCTGATATGACAGATGACAAGGTAAAAGTACGGTAAATTATACCGTACAACCGGCTGTACGGTGAGCACCGTACAACCGGCATTTTTGTAATTAAATCGGCACTCTGCAACTCATCGACAAAGGGAAAGACGGGTGGATCCTGAAGAAGACGGTCAAGATTTGTGCTCTGCAATTCATCGACGCTCCTGAAGAAGACGACCAAGATCCGCGCTCTGCAATTCATCGACGCCGTTTGAGTTCCAGCAGGATGGAAGAAGCAGGGACTTTGATCCGTAAGCTTTCCTTGGTGACGGATGATCTGAGGTGCCGTCATCACTTGCAGGAGTAACTTTTGAGCTCACCAATGAACGGGGGAAGTACTCGTTTGGACAAATGAAATAGAAAGCTACCCTACTCGTTTTGGACAAATATAATTGTAGTTGAACCAATTTGAAATGAGTATAATGTCTAAAAGAAATGAACAAACACAAATAAATATTAAACACATTAGAATTGAGTTTTATATTAAACTCAAATGAATATACGTTTAAAAGAAATGAACTTACCCAAACTAATATTGAGCACATTGAAAATGAGTTTTATGTTAAACTCAAACGAGTTTATATTAAACTCAAATGATTATAAGCTTAAAAGGAATGCACATACACAAATGAATATTGAGCATGTTAAAAATGAGTTTTATGTTAAACTAAAATGAGTCAAAACCCAAAATGAATTGAATAAGCATACACAATTGAGCTTTTGAATTTTTTTATACTCGTTTAATTTTTTAAGTTATGTATGCTCATTTGGTACTTCTTTATACTCATTTTGAAATGTTGCACATTTCAATCGTATCATACTACATTTTATTAAACTCAAATGAGTATAAAGTCCAAAATGAATGAGCATACACAAATGAGCTTTTGAATTTTTTGATACTCATTTCACAAGTTATATATGCTTATTTGGTACCTCTTTATGCTCATTTTAAAATATTGTACATTTCAAACATATCACACTACATTAGATTTTACATATTGAAATTAATTGGAATTGAATACAGACGTTTGATACTCATTTTGTAAGTTATATATGCTCATTTGGTACTGTTTTATGTTCATTTTTAAATCTTTCACATTTCAAACATATAATCCTACATTAGATTCACATATTGAAATTAATTGAAATTGAATATAAACATAATTTAAGAAATTTTTATAAACGAAAAAATAATAAAAAGAAATTGAATTAGAAGATATAAAACAGAGATCGTTGGTGCTCATTGTTAGCCTCCTAATACTCAACAGAACAGACTCGATGCTCATCAGAATTGTATAAATGCTCATTTAAGAGAAACCAAGATTTTCATCAAAAATTACAAATTTGCCACCGTTTTTTAGTTGTGATATCAGCTTTCTTTTAATAACACGGCGCTCCTTATTAGATTCATAATACTCATTAAAATTGGATTCTTCCTCATTAACAATACACTAATGATCACTTAGCAGAAACCGCGATTTTTACATTATATTACAAAAATGTCACCGGCTGTACGGTGAGCACCGTACAGCCGGTTGTACAAATAAAAGTACTACTTTTATTTGAGAAACTAGTTTTGTAACGCGCGTTGCGCGATAGATTTAATGCCCAATATGATTTTTTAATGTAAATACTACATACTTCTTCGTCATATATAAAGATTCTCACTTTCCTTTTTACACGTCTCATATAAAGGTTCTCACTTCTATTTTAGAAACCAATTAACACTCTTAAATGATAATTTAATCATTAAATATTAAAACACACACGCTTATAACACCACAATTATCACCATTAATCTCATTATGTTATATACATATCAAAATTATTTGTAAAAATATACTCAAATTACTTTATTTAATTATTGGGTAAATAATTGTGCCGTTTTTTCACAGGAACCTTTAAACGGGACGGATGTAGTTTTTATTATTTTTGGCTAATTGAAAGAAAAAACTGATATTTTCTAGAAATGCATTTTTATATGTGGAAATTACCCATATGAACCACTTTTAGGCTTAACATATCATTTATGTCCGCCAAGGTATCACTTTTCAAATTTAAACTTTCAACATTTCACTTTTGTCTTTTTATTTTAAAAAAAGTCTAAGAAGTCTAATTGAAACCCGACTCTGCATCGACTTTCATCTCCGAAAAGCTTTTGCCCGTCTTTCTATTTGCTTATCGATCTCCTCAACAACTTCTCTTCCCTCAGTGACTTCACTTCAACCGCTACACCACAGCTCTCTCAATCGGTATTTCTCCAACCTGCAATTCGATTGTGGAACAGATGCAAGGCTTATTATCACCATCGCCTGGCTTTGCAAATTTTCATCCGTTTCTTATCAAATATCAACCGTCCGTTGCTCATCGCCTACCTAGTCCTCAACCGGTGCGACACTTCCTACGGCTCGCCGTGTGCCGCAGCTGGCCAATTGCCTGATGGTCTGCCGTTTGCTTCTTACTCCATTACTCTACACTAGAGATTTCAATTCATATCGGATTTCTTCTAATTTCATCTTTATTTTTTGTTTATAGATTCTGGATTTCAAGCTTTCAACATAAGTTTTTAGTTTTAACCTTAATTTTCTTTTGCTTATTTTGTATACTGATATACGGAGTAATAAAGTTGAGGCTAAGAACTGCTTTGTAACGATCAACGCTCATATCCTTAATTGTAAGGCATTAGACCTGAAATCTGGATATATGAATGATGATTTCAAGATGTATGCCTAGGACTCTAGTGTTTTATCTGAAATCAGGCTTTCCATCCGTATCCTGAGATTTTTAACTTGTCATATTTCATTATTTTGTACAACGTACGAAGTATATGCCTAGGACTCTAGTGTTTTATCTTTGGTTGTAATTCGATATAGCAAATATCAATCAAATAAGATAATTTCCACTATCTCATTCGGCAGAAGTTTCATTCTTACATGGTTGGGTATTTCTTAGTGATGTGAATCCTTAACTCAACTCACCTAAATCATTATCTGAATTTAATTTGATCTGCTACATTGATTACTTTTTATTTACATTAGGTAGGAAATTAATTATAGTTGGTTTCAGTGTGAATTTTGGTTGTTCATCTTTAAGTGTAGATCCTCCCCCCTTTTTTATAACCTAGATTTTCAATAAAGTTTGGACAGACTCTAAGAACCCTTATTGATGCATTTTTGGAGAACCCGATTTTTTTAGATGTTAAGTTATCTTTATAAGTAGTTCTAATATGTTCACCCAGTTTAACCTACATCCAAACAATCTTTTTACTTCAAGAAGGGTGAGACGATGAAACACTACATATTCAGGAAAGGATGATGATCAGATAAATATTTTATTGAAAGTGACTTTTCATATGCCACAGGTAGATATATATGTAATTTAATTATTTGGGTTCATGTGTAGCAGGTGGTTTAACGTGCGAGTGGAAAATGCCGGGGAAATTGTGGATTCTAAGAGTGCTACTTTTTTTTATTGACGGTAATTACCCAATGTAGCAGAAACATTAATATATGCATCTATGTCACCTAATTTTGCCCAAGTTCTCTAAAAGTCCACCAAGTTTACTTTAGGTTTTCTGGAAATCACATGAGTATCATCATAGTTTTTTGAGTATAACACACACGAATTCGCTGGGGAGTTGGAAGGAAGATGCCGGTTTGAATGACACAACTTATACAAATTTGCAGGGGAGTTGGCCAGAAGGATGAAGTATATAAGTCTGAGGCTGATTAGTGATGTGCCTGTGAATGCAAGCTTGAGTGGGAAATTGATAGATGTTGTATCTCAAAATTTTAGCTAAGGGATCATCATGTGACACATTAAGCTCACCTTCATCAATGGGCAGTGTTGAGGTTTATTCCCGAAGATCCGAAAGCCCAACACAAGCCTTGGATATTGTAGGGATATAGGGTAGGGTTGAAATGTGTATAAAATATAAAATAGTGAGATATTTGCTCAACTCAAAAGCTTATCGATATTCAATAAATATGTGATTACACTGAGACTACCCGAACGGTAGATGAATATGAGATTACAAGGATAGAAGATGTAAATCTATTGCTAAGCTCTGAGTATTAAAATGCTAACCCTTTACAATGATCTAAGCATGGGTATTTATACTAAAATGAGGATGGGCAAGGTGGACACGTGGTCGAATCTGGTAGGCTATCACCTCTGCCATGTAAGAACCCACGCCCCCACTTGCTGCCGTCATGATCCAGCATTAAATGCGGCTTCCACTTGCTGATAGCCCGCTCGGGCAGGGTGTTCGGTGTGTGGGGCCCCGCCATAGGTGCTATTATGCTTATGAACATATGCCGAACGCCGATCGGTATCTCTGCCATAGGTGATCTAGTTGATGGAAGTATCCCGAACACCGGTTGATACCTGGCCTTGACGCTTTGGCATAATTGTTTCCCAGAATGTTCCAAGTATAAGTTTTATCCCGAATGCCGTTCGGGAGTTCTTTGGGCTTGCTGCTTCTTCCCGGATTTGGGCCTAGGGATATTGGGCCTGGACCCAATATCCCAACAGGCAGATATGCCTCAATAGGTAGCCAAGTCAATTAATTCTGTTTGGATGTTAGGTAACGAGAACACTTTAGCTGTGAATTGAACTGCTGAGAAGGTGTCTATGCCAAAGGTCAAGCTCTCAAGGGAGAGGATGGAGCAGATCTGTTTTCATTATGTCAAATGGGAATAGGATTCCATACGTTTGGAAAAGGCTAATGGGAAAGTTGTGAATAATATATTGAATTGAATATTTGTTGTGATACTCAAATATTATTTTTTGTTGCTTTTTGTTGTACCACATGTATTATATTGTGTTGTTTTTTGTTGCTTTTTGTTGTACAACATGTATTGCATTTTGTTGCATTGTGCTGCTTTTTGTTGCATATTGTTACTTTTTGTTTCACCGTGTTTCCTATGATTGTTTATTGTTGATTTTAATTTTTAATGTTTATTTAGATTTCTATTTATTTTTCTACATCTTTAAAATATAAATATGTATATAGGTTAATTCTAAACCATTTAGATACAAACACTTAAAATATTAAATTTTGATTTATGAATATGAAAAAAACCGAAACACAATGAAACAATAAAAAACATAATTTTCAGAATTATCAACAAAAAGAAACTATAAGAAACAAAAACTATTAATAAATTGACAATACTAATAATTAAAATTTTAAGTACTTTAAGAACAATTACATTAGAAAATTCGTACTTCTTGTCTTTTTTGAATATGTAATTATTTCTCATGTTCATGATTTTAATTTTTATACATTTAATTCTCTGAGATTTTTTTTAAATTTACACACTTTTTAAGTTACATTAATTTTCGTATAAGAATTTGTATAATTATTATATTATAAATTTCGTATTCTTTATTTTTCAAACTTTTCTCTCTCTCTCTAAAGTTCATTGTTTTACTCTTTTTCATTCTCTGATTTATTTTAATATTACACTCTTAGGTTACAATAGGTTTCTGATTTTTATATTCCTGTATACGGAGTAATATTTTTTTAATTTTATTTTCACTTTTCACATTTTATTACTTAGCTCTTATTTTTACACTTTTTTTATTTTCTGTTTTTTATTTTAAATTTATTTTCGGTTTTTTATTTTATAAGATTTACTATGAACTTTGAATTTTATAAATTTTGTATATTTAAAACATTTCTTAGGTTTTAAATTTACATATTTCGGTTTTTGTACAAAAATACTCTTTTAATAAAAAAAACTTTAAATACTCTTTTTAAATTTACGTTTTTATTCAATTTTAAAAACAAAACAAAAAAGTATAATACATAGAACTTGACAACTTAGCTTGTATAATCGTACTAGTTATTTTATCGCGCGTTGCGCGAGAGGGTTATGCCCAATCTGAAGTGTTGTATAATTATTAGTTTGTTGTAACATACACTGCAATGTTGTTGAGCAATCAAAAGCATAGCAAAAACACATTTGGATGGGAAACGTATTTGTAAACATCTATTTCTAAATTGCTAAAATAACTATTTTGTTAAAATAGTTATATGAAACAAAGTGATGTCTTGATGTCTTGATTCTTAATATCTAAGTCGTACATTTTGTTCGTGTAGTTTATAAGATTTAAGATTTGCCAGTAGGATAGGTTGATTTTTCCTAATTTCAATGAGAAATAATCCTATGTTGGTGCTTATAAAAAATTTCACGCTTTGGTGTAGCTACGAACACGTAATATGCTTCAACTGTTGTTTTTTTTTTCTGTATGAAATAAAGTCTACACTGGTACTTGCATAAAATGCACACCGAGAACTGGATCCCCCTGTTGTTACTCTACTCAAGCTTCAAATATAATCAAGATGGGCATATAACAATAATACATAGCTTATTCTGGAGAATTGTGGATAGATTAATGAACAATAAAATACTCGATTTAGCAAATGAAATCATATATTGAGAAATGTTAAGCGAACAACCACCAACCTTAAGAATAGAACTTTTTTTGTTAAACCCTTGTTTAACAAATATGCTCAAACAAAGTTATATCGTGTGTTGCTGGAAAATTTACATCTTGGTAGTAAGAAGGATGCAGGAGTTTTTTGCACATTGGCAACTGCTTAGGTATTATGTATTTAAATTTATTTTAAAATCCAAAACATCCTCTAGTAGTTTTGCAGAAAACGCGATCGTTGTGAATATGTATTTAATGTACAACAAATACCAATGCTTGCATCCCAATTGAACGAGAAACGGTGGGTTGTTTCTTAGGGCGCCAAGAGATGCCTTCTTATGAAACACAAGAGGTTTGTTTCTTGTGCGTTGCCTGTTTTATATGCATTATACATATGTGTCTGTGTGTCTGGTTTATTACCATATACGAAGCATTGCTTTTGCTTAGCTTTCTAAACTATGTAGTTCTATTCATAATTTATTGTTATATATGAACCAAACAATGAATCATTATACTTCTTTAACACTTCTTGTCCACTACATTCTTTACGGAGTCCTATTCATATTCTCTCTTTTTCTTTATCTTCATTAACCATGCTGATGTATTTCTGAAAATCACATGGATGTTTAATTGTGGCATGTTATTGAAGTTTTCCTCAGTAGCAGTAGACATGCTGGCAAGTTTGATGTCTCTGCAATGAGGCTTCTTTTACCATGAAAATATATTGATTAATCATAAAACAAAATAATATAAATATATGCCTGCAAGCCATGTGCTTAATTACTATCGCAATTGATGTTACTAAAGAAAAATAAACACAAGACTCACAGTTTCTCCAAAGGTAATGTTCAATTTATTCTGAGTGTTTTCCGTCCTACTGTGTAGCTGCATCTGTAATTAAAAGAAAATGTTTTCTATAATATTCCCCTCTCTCCCATTTTATCTGTCTTGTTTTTATTTTTAGTGCCTCCCAAAAAACAATCCACTTCCAGAAAATCAATATTACTAACTTTTTGGCTTCCTAATTTGCCCCTCTATATGTATCGTTACTTTACACTTGGAACTACTCTTAACTAAATATTCCCTGTATTTTGTTATATTTAGGAATATGTTATAAATATAAATATAAATAAAAAGAAAAACATATGATCTTTTATATAATTGTGAAGCTGCAGGGTTCACAGGTGAAATGAAGGGAAAGAACCGGACTTTTAGGTTTCAGTCTGCTGGGGTCTGTTTATACACTAAAAAGCTAGGCTCATTTGTGGCCTATCACTCTAGGAGTCTAGGGTGAGAAGTACTAACTTATGGGACTATAAATAGAGAAATTATGAATTTTGGGGACTCTCTTTGTTCCTCTGTACACTCAGAACCTCAGAGTCAGTAGAGCTCATAAATGGCTTTCAATAGCCTTATGTACATGGATGACTTACAAGATCAATATTAACCGATAGTTTGGAACGTTGGATTGCTTTCATCGAAAGAGACCCATAGCTTATCCACTCAGGTTTCTTTAAATATAATTTAGGCCATATTTATGCTCTTGCGTCTTTATTAATGTTCTTGAGCCCCAAACTGATGTTGAGTTATGGGGCTATGAACTTTTATGCTTCACCATAACTAATTTAAGGCAAAAAGAGAAGCAGTTCCAGCCAGCCTAGACTTTGTACACTATTAGCTAATTTATCAGGCATGATTAAATAAATTATATTTCAGTCAATGCTTTAAAAGATATTCGGGGATGAGCCTGATTAACTTCGAGGAGATTACTGGGAATTTGATGAGGATTCAGGAGAACATTTCTGTGCTCCATCCCCACATGTAGGTTTATAGGGAGGCTTTTAAGCACATGTATATGAGGGTAGGCTGGCACAATAATAAGTTCTAGAAAAGTTAAGTCTAACTGGTTCGCTACAACAACCTAACACATAGTATAAGCTTCAAGCCAAATGAAAAACGGGTCATCGATAGTGCACAAGTATTACACAACATCATATGGTGAAAATATTTTCCAATCGGATGAACTGCAAATGAAATAGCGTGTACCTTGCGCAATGTGAACTCTCTTTTCTGAAGCCTAGAGGGCTCACGCAGCCTAAAACAAACAATTTTAAAAAGGGAAATCAAATACCACCTCAAAGTACTGTAATAATATTGAAATGGATTCACACATTCAAGACAAAACCTTAGATTTAAGATTGCATGAGCACCAAAGAAATAAGGTTACTTTTCTGCCGTTGCTTCAGAGGCTTAAACTTATTTTAATTATATTATAATAAATGGGTTGGATTTACTCTCAGCCTAATTCATGTAATGTTGGCGAGGGATTTCAATCATACAAAACAGCCATCCATTCTTTATCAAATTCAGTCGTTATAGGTTTCCTTTATTAACTATACCTAGTTAGCCACTTAACAAACCCAGAATTGCAGCACCATAAACTCTGGGTATCTATTTATTTCATGCAACAACCAAGTGATTTTCCCCAGAATAATAAGATTATTATTTAAACCCACAGTTTGTTTCCTTTCTAACTTCCCTCCCCAGTAGCCTTTGAGCTACACGCTGAATAACTCAGCAGGCAAAAGCTACTGTATGGCAAATGGCTTATTTATTATCCCTAATTTTAGTACGTAAACCTCTACCCCACATCAATAATGTTTTCTGTTTAACAAATGTCACTATGATAACCGTTTCGAGAAAGTAGGCTGAAAAACTACAACTCCTAGCCGACTTTTTAGAATGGCCTCGAAAAATCACGCCTATTATCCTAAATTTTGTAAACAACTTCAGCCTGAAGCCAGAGTGGATGATGTGTGCACTTGCAGCAACGTGATAATTTAAAAGGGGGAAAGCAGCATAGAGTTCAAATCCAATACATTTCTGTGATAAAGTTAAAAATCATGATACATCACACATAGAGTTCAAGCAACCGTCTGCTATGCTATTGAGCAACTCTTTACTTAGAAGTGACTGGAAATTCAGAAGCACAGATAATGAAAGAAAGCCAGAGATGGTATGCTTACAACGCAAACGAGGGGCGGAAGCGCGGAATCTTTTCCAAGGGTGGACAGAAGCACATTTATACCTGCTGAAGGAAGGAAGGCTAGACATTGCAGACCGCACATCATCCATAACTGATTCAAACAATAATAAGGAATTCAATACAACAATAATGCGGGTATTAATGAGAAAGGGGATGTGTAAAGCTGAGCGTAATTCGGAGAAACGGTCCGAACATATACCCGGACAGTCATCGCAAGTAGAAGGGAAACGGCCGGAGCCTGCGCAGTTTGGTTAAGGCGGGTCCCATTGACACCTGCGGTGCGCGAATCCAAGGCCAGGGCGACCGACATCGAAACGAGGGGGAACCACCGCGTGCGAATTGAGGGTTGAAGGGTATAACAGATGGGAGGGAAATGGGGAATAATCCGTCAGGGTAAAACGGAAGCAGACGGTCTAGTTAACGGGAGAAATTAATCCTTTTAAAAAGTACACCTCATATAACACAATGTATCACCCAACAAAGCTAAAGATTACACCAACACAACTTTCAATCCAAGAATGCCCAAACCCCCATTGAGCATTATAAGCTTTTAAAGATTAGTAAATGATCCGACCAGGGAGTAGAGACACGCGTCTAACCCACTTGCTCATCAACCACTAATCTTTTTTTAAGAGAACCACTAATCTAGGATACGGAACTCCACCGCTTTCTAAGGAGTGGATGCGGAGCCCTGGTCTATTTGTGAAAGAACAAATTTGATTAGTCTATTTTTGAAAACTAAATCGGGAGATGACAAAAGTGATATTTCTTTCACTTTTTAGTCTATTTGTGATAATTTCCCTTTTTATATTGACACGGTATCTACAAAATGCGAACATCATAAATCATAATTTGCAAGCAAAAAATGTCAACGGCGGTGCATCTTTAATTCCAGATAGAGTGGTATGACATGCTCAATTGCATATGAGATTTTTTTTAAAAAAATGAAAAAGTAGAGAATGTGAACTGTAAAATTACATCAAAACAACACCAGAATTAACAAAATGAGCATGAATAATTACCTAGTGACAAAATATCTCTAACCCAAAAGGTAATAATGGGGGGCTAGTCAAACCTAGGAGGTACGTAGTATACATTAAGATAGCAGATATATCAATACCTTGCGCTTTTCAATTTTCCAAACAGAAACACAATCTCCAAGTGACATGTCCCAAACTGATATTTGGTCAACGACTTCCAAGAGTATACCAATGTGCGTTCAAGAACTGCTCATTGTAGTCAAGATGTCAAATATGTGGGCATATGGTGGAAAATAAAGCACTTAGTTCGAAACATTTATTTTAAAAAATTTAGTAGAAAGTTCTTTTTCCCGTTAGGGTTATTAGCTTTGGTGTGCAAGAAATAAGATTTGTTCAATCTACTTTTATTAAAAGGTTCACTTTTAAGATGAATTCCGCCTTGTTCTAAGCTTCTAAGTTCCTAAATCCTAATGCTTTTTGAAGTGCAAGTTAATTTGCCAAGAGAAAGGAGAAAAGAATTGGTTTGTCCTACATTCCTACCTATGGTTGGAACTTTTTTTTATATTTTGATCTTCTTTCTTCTAGGAAGAAGTTTCCCCCACCCATAATAAAACAACATACACCCTCGCCATAATTGTAAGGGCTGTTGCATATGCTGATAATGAAATTTTAGACCTCTAATTTACCATAAATGCTTATGAGATAAAGCAATACTCAGCCCCCAAGAAATTAAGCTTAGTAGAAAGTTATGGTGTGAAGTTCTAAGTTCCTAATGCTTTTTGGAAGTGCAAATAAATTAATCAAATGGAGTTTCCATAAAAATATGATACTAAATCAGTAAATCTTAGTATTTACGAGTATTATTTATTAGTCTGTGAATCTATATTCTGCTTTTGTTGAAATCTAAATATAACCTCACAACAAGCCTTGATCGATCTAACCATGATGATCACTTATACTCTATGCCTTGAAAATATATGTCGTTCATTGTGCAAAATTAATTCATTTGTAATATAAATAAATAATCAGAAAAAGAAGATGAAATTTCTACACAATAACATTCTCAATGAAGAGATAAAAGAGGATTAATAAGTGAAAGAAATTAGAACTGGCCCTAATCCCTAAACCTAAACACAACCAATTAAAACCATTGCTTTCCCAACATAATCAAAGCATGCAAGACTATTGGTGATGGAGAATAGTTATTCTCAGAAACGATGTCGTTCAAAGGCATAACCAAATCAATTGAATAAATTTAGAAGTTACTGCTCTTACATGGAGAACAACGATGTGGATAAGAAGGGAAGAAAGATTGATGGTGGGAGAACCCCTTTTTCAATTGGTGGGGTGGATTAAGGATGTTAAGAGGAGTGAGACTTTCCATGTTTCATGTGCTACCTATCGACGTATAAGGATGTTAACCGAAGAGATAAACAACGATAACGGAGATGTCTTTTAAAATTAACGGAAGCCGTATGCGGATAACATAGGCACAATGCCTTTTACATAATGTACAAGCTGATATTACTACAATGTTACACCAACACATTTAATATGCCAAAAGTACCATAACCTCCATTGGTGTTTATAAGATTTTAGATAAGTTTAGGACTATCCTTAATTGGAAAATACTCCCTCCGTTTCATTTTCTTTGACACACTTTCTTTTTTTGGATGTTTCAAAATGAATGCCACACTTCCTTATTTTCTTATTTGGTAAACAAATCTTTACCAAAACAGTGCAAAACAGTGTTAAACAGTGCCAAACAGTGTTCCGGCCGTGCCAAACAGCGTCCAAACAGTAAAATTTACCCCCTTCAGTAAATTTTTCTCTTAAATGTTGACAAGTCCAACTGTGTCAAAGAAACTGAAACGGAGGGAGTAAGACTCTGTTTGCAAACACAACTAAAAAAGCACTTCCCAGCTTTTGGCTTAAAAAAGCTAAAAAAGATGTTTTCAAATGACAACTTCTACTTAAATGAATTACTTAAAAGCTAAAAGCTAGAATCTGCTTTTTACTTTTTCTATTACACAAAAAGTACTTATTTTACCAAACACCACTAACTTTTACTTTTAAAAATCACTTTTTTCTCAAACACTACCAACTTTTACTATTAATCACTTTTTTACCAAATCATTTAAAAAAATTAAAAGCACTTCCCAGTGGGTTTGCAAACAGAGCCTAAGATTAAAAATTACCTTGCTCAGCAAAAACTCTATTTCCTAGGGCTGGGACCGGTTCGGTTCTTACTCAAAATGAGTGGAACCGTTATAAAAATTTTAACTAATGAAATCGGTTCGGTTCCTATATAAAAAATCAAGAACCGTTATGGAACCGAACCGGTAGTAAACGGTTCGGTTCTTCCTTTTACCGGTTCCTAGAATAATTTTTTCTCGTCTAAGAATTAACACATAATTTTAAACACGTCGAAAATTCAAAACACGAGTATTAAAATTTTATTTGAAGCTCTAATCACTTCAAACATCAAAGCTCAAACTTAACTAATGAACTTTGAACACTTAATAGAACAAAAGTGATTTAAATCTTCATGTAATAAATCAAACATTAAAAATCGTTGTAGTGTCGGAATGATGAAGGTTACTCGTCATCATAGTAGCAAGAATAGGACGCCTACTTCAAGTCTTTCAAAACATAAAAAAAGACATTGATTTTGCATGTATAGATGTAAAAAAAACATTATTATATTTTATTGATTCATAATAAATCTAATAATTAGAAATATCATGAAAATAGTAAAGTAAAATATGTGCAATCAACTACAAGTTATTTGGGTTATTTTATATTTATAAATTTTGTGTGATGGAACAAAACTTGATTTGTAGAAAGGAGTTTAATGTATTATATCAACCTCATGTACAATATTTATTACTTCTTTTCCGTTGATTAAATTAGAATTGTTAGTCAAATATCTTATATTGTTTTATTATTGTTGTTGTGGTGGTGGTTATTATTGCTATTATATTATTATTATTATTATTATTATTGTTACTACTACTACTACTAATAATAATAATATTTTTTATTTTTTAATAACGGTTCCTTAACGGTTCCATGCACATATTTTTTATAGGAACCGGGAACCGAACCGTTATAACCCGTTTCGGTTCGGTTCCTACAAATGAGGCACTAATTGTTAACGATTCGGTTCCTAGATGTTGTTAACGGTTCGGTTCCAATCGGTTCTACGGTTCCCGGTTCCAAAATCCCACCCCTACAAGTATTTCCTTACTCTTACTACGTCATACTCCATTTAAACCATAAGACGAATAAACAGCTCCTCAGCCTCCATCGAAAATTTGAACTGCAAGTCTGCAACGGTCCGTATTTCTTATCAAGAATTCAAAATCTGGAACGAGACAAACCCAAATTCAATAGCTTCGCCAACCGGCGGCAAGAGAAAGATGGGTGTGAAGAACCTGTGGGACATCTTGGATTCGTGCAAGAAAACTCTCCCTCTTCACCATCTCCAGTAAGTTATCATCATCACTTCGCAGACACGAGATCCACTAATGCTCTGAATCTTTTAGTATATTTGTAATAGTAATAGTAATAATTGTGTGTGTACAATAAACCAAGGAACACGAGAGTGTGCATAGATTTATCGTGCTGGATGGTTCAACTTCTCAAGGTTAACATATCCTATAGCGCTCTCAAAGAAAAAGTTTACCTTAGGGGTCTCTTCCACCGCCTCAGAGCTCTCATTGCTTTAAATTGCACCGTCATCTTCGTTACTGGTACAACACCACCTCCTTTCTCTAATGCTAATCAACTCTCGGCTTGTTTTTTCCTATTCTTTTTTTTATTATTATTACAAAGTTTGCATCTTTATTACTTTATTCATAAAAACAAAGAATGCAATGCTTAAAAAGACTCCAACTATGTAGCTGATTAGAAATGATTACGTTATAGATTTTTCAACTAAGATATTTGTGGGCTATGAATTTCAAGTAAAGGTGAAGGTTACAGGGTGATGCCAATGTAGACCTTTTTATAGTGGTTACTGATTATAGTAAGTTGAAGTACCTAATTAGTAGTAGGCCTAGTGCACTGAGACTATGAGAGTTGATTTCACACCCGAATCCAGATTATGATTCTGAATTTCCTAACATGTTGGATAACTTTCAGCTTTGGTTGTATATTCTTCTGTTTGAATGCATTTCCTTCTTCATTATCTTAAAAATATCTCAACAGATGTAAGGGATCATTCATGGGTAAATAATTATATTAAGTTTTTGGTTTGTGGGTTTGGAATCTGCATATTGCGTGGGGAAACATTCCAATCACATTTCTCACACAAATATTTATTTTCAAGATGGAGCGATTCCTGCGATCAAATCTGCAACTTACAGGCGGAGATTAAAAGTATGCTGGAATTTTCCACACATGTTTGATTTCATTGAACTGTTTTCTTCCGGTGTGTATCTTGTTGCATAGTTTAAAAGAATTTAGCTTTCTCAGGAGGATCCAAACCTACAGATACTTACATCGATTAAAAGAAACCGTGGATCTGCATTTTCAAGCGTGATAAAAGAGGCTAAAGTTCTTGGCAAGGCACTTGGCATTTCTTGCTTAGATGGGTAAAATTTAAAGTGTTAGAAGAATATTGTGTTCACCTTGATGTATCTATTTGAATAAGCATCTGAAATGTGCATTATTGAACTCGGAATCTGAGTCTTGATGATTATGTCTTTTATGGCCCATTAATGTATTTTGGGATATTCTCAGGATTGAAGAGGCTGAAGCACAGTGTGCATTATTGAACTCAGAATCTTTATGTGTGAGTATATGCAGTTGAGTTAGTACAAATCCATTAGCCATCACTCTGTTCGTTTCTTCTTATACTCGTATTAGAGTCTATTTATTTTGCATTTACTTTAAACCTTCCAGTTAACATGTAATTTATAGCACCGCAAATCTATTTGTATATTGACTGCAGTCATGTTATCAGGATGGATGTTTTACTTCAGATTCTGATGCATTCCTGTTTGGAGCAAGGACTGTGTATAGGGATATTTGCCTTGGTAGGATTGGGATTGTGTTATGTGTGAGTGGATATTACATAATGTATTTTGCTATGGTGATGTACTATTGTACTGTAGTGCTACTAAGCATTTGCAACTGTTTAGGTGAAGGTGGCTATGTTGTTTGCTATGAAATGGATGATATTGAGAGAAAACTGGGGTTTGGAAGGAACTCATTGGTAAAGTTTAGATCTTTTTTCCTTGACAATCTTTTAGGTCTGCACAAATCTTCTCTCTCACATATCTCTCTCTTGGGATCTGTTTGGAAGCCTGAAAAATCTATATGGATAAAGCAGGTGGAGAACTTGGGAAGAAAAAAATCAGTTCAAGCTCAATAAATCAATTTGGAGATATCTGTTTCAACTTTCAACTCGTTTTGTTTATCTCTTTGTATTAAATATAAAGAATATGAAATCTTAAGACATGTGAAAACATAAAAAGTTTTAAACAAATTTGAACTTTCTTTGCGTTTCCCACAAGTACAACCTAACATAACTATTTTCATCCACACAACTTTCCCATTGCCCTGCCATTTTCTGGGATCCAAACACAGCCTTGAAGTTTGTGTCCAAATATCAGAATGGGACATTTCCTTGTGACTGTTGTGAGTTTCTGATTATTCCCTCTTTCTCAAAACTTTTAACACTTTTTGTTTTTGCGCCATCCTAAAAAGTTAATTTTATAAAGGAATCATTGGGCGGTTTATCTTAGATCTTTGTTTCTGAACAAATGTCAAGCATGACTTCCACTTTGGGCTTTTTCCTTGGTTGTTTCAAGGTTAATAAAGTGATAGCTTATGTGAAACTGCATGTTTGCAGGTTACTCTTGGTGTTATTCTTGGAGGGGATTACTCACAAGGAATTCTTGGGCTTGGTAGGGTATGTTATCCTCCACTTTATATTTCATTTCTGTTCCTGAAGCCTGAAGGACCTGAACACTCTTTCTCTACAATTGTGAAAATAATAAGTTCATGGATGTATATATAGGAGTCTGCTTGCCAGATTGTTAAATCATTAGGTGACACTGCTGTTCTTCAACGAATATCATCAGAAGGATTATTACCTTTTCTCAAGAAGAAGAAAAATTCAAGAAGGCATATCAAAGCTGTGCATTCTGATGACAAAGAGAACTTTCCTGTTAATAAAGGCGGTCCAGAAGGTTATTTTCCCTTCCCCATTTCCCTACCCGAGTATGAGCACAAAAAAAAAAAAAAAGAAACACATATATTTGTGTACTAAGGTGCCATTTGGAAATGCTTTTGTTTTTCATTTTCACTTTCTTCTAAACGAAAACAATAAAAACTTATTTAAGTGCATTGCCTTTTAATTTCAGCTTCTGAAACAAAAAAATTGAGACAGAACACATTTTTCAATTTGACATTATTCACTTGAAAAAATGTTTTCATAAGAAAGAATATAAATCACCATGTGTACAAACCAGACGAACCAAACATAAATACTTAAGAGATTGGAAGAAAATAACATAAACAAACGTTTACAAAATAAAAACTACACATAAGGGTAAAGTTGGAATATTACCAAACTAGCTTAAACGTCTTTGTTTGCCTCTATGTATCAAAATATTTTTTGTTCATAGGAAGTGGATGTGATTTGCAAAGCGATGATGAAGTATTGCAAGTAGTAAATGCTTATTTGGAGCCTAGATGTCATTCAGCGGACTCTGAGGTTGTTCAGAGGTAAACTTTTGTGTTTCAATATAATAATAAAAGCGTTTTTCGGAATTTTGTTGGTTTTGATTTTCATATGCTTCTCTTTTTTAGTGTTCTTGCACTAAATCCATTTGATCGAAGTCAACTTCAGCAGATATGTGCAAAGTACTTTGAATGGCCTCCAGAGAAAACAGGTAATTTCTGTTAATAAACCAAAAGCAAGTTTTCTTTTCTGCAGTTCTATCTCAGTGACCTCCTCCAACAAGTCACGGTTGTTGCTGTATCTTTTGTATTGCCCCAGATGAGTACATCCTCCCTAAGATTGCTGAAAGAGAGTTAAGACGGTTTTCTAATTTGCGTTCTGCTTCATCCAAAGTGGGACTCCAGGTTCCCTTGGACATGGTAGGTTATCTACTTATCTATAGAAGCTGCTACATTTTCGGATGAACAAATAACTATATCGATGATAAACATAATACATAGGTTGGATACACATATGCCAACTAAGAATGCACAAAATAAATGTACATGTAGGCATAGTAAAAAAGTATCACATGCGCTTTTTTGCATTAGAAGCTAACTCAGTTGGTGTTTAGTACAAGAGTGGTAGTTACATTGTTTGTATTTCTTATGTTACTAGACAATATTTCAAGGGAATCATTATGGATATGAATAATTAACAGATGCCCATTAAGTGTCACATTATAAAAGAAAGAAAAGCTCAGGGAAGACACCTTTTTGAAGTATCATGGGAAGGAGTCCACGGACTAGAGAAATCCATAGTTCCAGCAGATCTTGTACAGAGGTATGTATGCCAGTTAGTAAATGGGGGGGGGGGGTATTTGGCAATAGATTCTAAGACTGCACAAAGCAGTATGAGTACAGGATTTGTGTGAAAGTTTGAAACAATTAACCCGAGAGTGTTTGACATTGATGGTAATCTCATTAGGTATGTAACTTGATTGCTCGAAAATAATTTGTGGAATATATCACACTGAAAAATATTCTACAACAACAACATTACCCCACGCCTATGGTGGGGTAAAGGGGACCGGATGTATGCGGCCTTAACCTCTGTATTAAAGCAAAGAGAGACTGTTTCGGGACGACCCATATGAAAATTGTGTTGAAAATTGCATGGACTAACTGCTGCTTCATGACAAAGAAGCGCAAAAAGTTTAGTGAACCATTTTGCTTTATTTCATTATATTCTCAAGCCAAAAATTAGTGAGTCTTTGGCTCCATTGAAAATGATGAAATATCAATGAAAATTATTCTCTTGGAAGATTAGTTGTTTTAGATGTGATATAAACTTTGAGACACAACAAACTTTAGTTTGAAACCTAAAGTTTGATCAGGAAATCGACTTCCTGTTTGTTATGAAAAAATTTCCGCGCCAAACATAGAAAATCTTTGGAGCAGTTCCCTGGGAAAAAGGATCCCTGAAACAAATGGAACATTAAAGAGAATGTAACAGAAGAATTGATTGGACTGGTGCTAAACATTATCCTGGAACAAAATGATAGTTCGAGCTCATTTCCCATAATCATCATGTGAACTGCATGCAAAAATATTATCAGTATAAACTATAGATATTAGCCACAGACTGCAAGTCTGCAAGTAATATTAATCTGGCCTCCTATTCCCTGATTGATTTTCCTTTGTTTTTGTTTTCCTTTGTTTTTGTTTTCCTTCAGTGCTTGCCCTGAAAAGGTAATGGAGTTTCAGGAAAGAAGAGCTCAAAGGAAGAAGCCTAACAATCAGAAACCAACACGGAGAAAAGTAGAAAACATCACTCCCTCCTCCAATGAACTCGACTCCAAGCTCCAAGTGCTCCTGCTAGAACTTGATCAAGAAAACACAACCGTCTTAAACCGGATAACCATGTCGAATCCAACAGATGACAATCTGCAGCTGAACACAATGTCAGCAAGACTTGCATCATCTGAAAATGAGGTGACTGACCTCACAAGTCCTTCACAGCCAAGCCGTGTTTTTTCTTGTGTAGAAGACATTGATGACGTTGGAGGGAATGCAACAGAAGTGATTGATCTGTTGACCCCTCCTCCACGAGGCATTGGAATGGGCAAATGTCAAAATGAAGATGATGGTGCTATTGTCCTGCTAAGTGATTCTGAAACTGACATGTTTTCTCCGGACCATATTAAGAAAGGGATACAACTCACGAGATCTTGTATAACAAGTATTAGATGAGGAGATCTTTGTTGAAGAGAAATCCCAAGTCCAAATGTATAGTATGTCTCATACTATATTTGATCATATTTGAGTGATTGCAATTCATTCTTATTTTATTCACACTTTATCATATCAATATTAATTACACAATTCCACTTTTTTTTAATAACTACACCACTTGTGCCAATCTTAAGGGACATGTGTAGTACCTTTTATCATCAATAAAAAAAGTACTCCAACTTCATTAGCTACTTTTTTTATCGTCAAAATGGATGACTATCACATATTCAGATAAGGGGTAAAACAACAAAAGGACCACATGCAATCGTCAACCCTCGAACAAGACTTAAAGTTAATCACCTCCAAAAAAGCAATATAACTCGCTAATCCTATAATGGGCATAAATGAGCCAAAAAAAAACAGACTTTCCATCACCCAATCCTAATGCAAGAGTCTTACAACAACAAAAGAAACCAACAAAAAAATAAACATTTAGATCATGAAAAATAAATTGCAAACGAACAGTAAAATTAAAAAATTGATTCCAAACCCTGGACTCTTCTGCACTCCATGACGGCGGTTCGGGAGGGGACGATCCAGTAGTATTGTAGCTTCTTTCTTACCTTGTCTCCTTTTCATCATGTTCTCCATCAAATGTCCTCTGTTGCCACCTAACATGGATGACCTCGACTCCAGATCTGTTCCAGCCGCTAGCCCCATGCTTTGTCCATGACCTTTGGCCGCTTGAGACCAAGCATCCATCTTTCATCCCTGCACAACCTTTGGCCGTTGTTGATCATACATCCTCTTCCCTCTGCTTAATCTCGCCAAAGCAAAAGAAGAAAAACAGACACAATTGATGGCGGAAGAAGAAACCCTAGTGGTGAAAACCCACCCTAGAAGAGAAAAGAAAATAACTTCATTAACTACTTAATCAAGAAAGATACTTTTTTTTTTTGGATGAAGGGGGCTTATATTAGAATAAGAGCATTTAGCAAGGATCTAAAATAACAAGAGTACCACCGATAACCATCCGCCATTGGGTCAGACTCTGAATTAACCACCTTCAAGGAAGCAGTATAATTCGCTGATCCTAAATTGGGCATAATTGAGCCAACAATGGTTACTGTAACACTCTCATCACCCGAGTCTAATGCAAGAGTCTTACAATAGTAAACAAAACAACAAACAAAAACAACAGTCTGAACGTCAAACGAAACAAAACAAGCAATAATAAAATAAGCACCACCGTGGAACTTCTACACCTGCAACTTCACGAACATATCAGGCGGGCCTAGCAATTGAAGCCCGCCTCCTCCCCGTTTTTTGTGTTATCCAGTGTCATCTCCTCTTCTATATTGTTTTCTTCTGCCGGATCCTTCTAAACTCTCCTACGCTTCTGATCAACCGAGACCTCCCTTGCACCGCTTCTACTCTCTTCCTTTGTGCCACTACTTTCTGTCTCAACTATACTCCCCTTGTGTCCATGTCTCATAGTTTCTTTGTCATCTCGCTGAGCCCTCCTATAATGATTCGGACCTCCTTGTTTATCCACCAACCACTTACCACCCCTTATGGGGCTAATCTTTCCCCCACCACCTGCTCTGAGATCAGCACTAAAGTTTTTCTCCAACACGAGATCCTCCACATATTTTAATGGGCAAAATTTCTCAGAGTGTCCCATAACCCCACAAATGAAACAGAAACTGGGTAACTTTTCATATTTAAAATCAACCCAGTGTCCTTCCCCTCCCTTAGTCAAAGTAGAACCCTTTTTAGGGGGCTCCTCACATCCATCATTACCCTAACCCTCAAGTAAGAACTCCATTTTCCCTTAAAGTGGCTCTCATCAAAACTGGTAAATTCCCCAATATAGTTACCCGCCCTCCTAGCAGTATCAACATTCATAAACTTATACGGCACATTGTGCACTTGCACCCAGAACTCTGCTTCAAACAAGTCCATTTTATGTGGTATATCATTAGGGCCAACCGCGTTTAGCAATAACAGATTTCGCTCAAACAACCAAGGAACATCCTCTATAACACGATTCATATCAATTTTATGATTAAAAGTAAATAGATACCTCTTTTCACCAATTTCTTGAACCGTCATTCCTCTTCCTGGCCTCCAGAGCGGAACAAACAGGTCCTGTACTGCCTGAAATCTAACTTTCCGGTCGGTCGGTATGAATGACTCCCATCACCGGAAACTCCGCCGCCTTTGCGTTTGGAATGGTAACCTCTTCCGATCCTCCTCATCATCAAAATTCAGCCTGCTGTTTTCTTTCTCCAAAGCCTAACGTCTATACTGCTCTACCACATCCTCCATAGTTATAAAATTCGTCCGCCTAGATGCCCCTTCGAGAGGAACTCTGCTCGTCCCAAAAGTCGAAGCCGCAGCAGACAAACCAAAAGCCTTCCCCTGCACTCCTCGATGCCTGCCGATAGAAGTAGACCCAAACCACATTCTCGCCCCACCTTTGATTCGAAGAAGACCGAAACCAAGAATGAAAAGCAAGAAGGGAAAAACTCAACCTACGCTAAGGCGGCGGCGAGAAGCTACCGAACCCTAGAGAGAGAAATTCCCATGTTCCAAGAAAGAAAATTATTGAAGGAGAATTGAATGACTTTTAATAAAATTTCCGTTGTGATTCAAATTTTAAGTGTGAACTTAAAATTAATCTCAAATCAAATATATAAGAAATATAGAATAAAATCTCTAAATATAATTCTCTTATTCTTCACTTAAGAAAAGAAATTTAATTTAAGAATTTAATCTAGAATTAAACTTTAATTCTTCAGATATTGGAATGGTTTTTCAAATTTTTGAATCTTCAAATCTTATTTATTTGAGATTTTAAATATTTTTCATTCATCTCTGAATATTTAAGTCTTGAAAAATGGAAAAAATATTATTAATGGAGTTAGCATGGACAAAAATATGACCGTTGGAATATTTATTCGTCAGTTTATTATTCCTCTCTACTTATTTTTGCACTCGCTATTAGTCAGTTTATTAGTCTGTTTTATTTTCAAACCACTTAAAAAATATTTATTCGGAAAGATTACCATGACTTGTGCTAGCCTGTGATCACAAACTGTATTTAAAACTTCCTTTTTGCCACTCCTTGAGAGACGATACTCGTGGTCTGGTTATTCTTCGGATTAGCCAACTACGTTTTACTCACTATAAAATACACCGATCAAATGGCGCCGTTGCCGGGGAGTGGCACGGTTGTTTGTTAAGTACTTTTCTGTGGAATAGGTAAAAGCAAGTCGGTGAGACTTTCTATTTTTTTCTGTTATTTGTTTGTCTTTTTTGGTGTTCTTTGCACGTGAACTAAGCTGCAGGAACAAGTGTATGCGCACTCGCTCCTCGGGGGAACAAGATTTAATTGCAGGTTATTCTGATCCTGAACGCTTATTCCGAGGAAGAGCTAAAAGGCGTTTGCTAGAAGACTTGGAGAAAATGGCCGATCCGACAACTCTAGAGACGCTGACGCCTAATTATGTGGCGAGAAATAGCATTGGGGCACCCACCATTGAGGCCAACAATTTTGAAATCAAACCGGCCATGATTCAGATGCTTGCTAATAACCCATTCTGTGGATACGCCCATGAAGATCCAATGGATCATATTGAGAGCTTTATTCAAACTTGTGCCACATTCAAATATAATGGAGTGTCTAGTGAGGCAGTCAGGCTGACTTTATTCCCATTCTCATTGAGAGACAAAGCTTCGCGGTGGCTCCGTAGCTTTCCAAATGGGCATTTTGATACATGGGAGAAGCTTCATCAGGCATTTATGCAGGAGTATTTTCCTCCCTCTACCGCTATCAAAGTTCAGACGGAAATTCTCAATTTCACTCAAGCCCCGACAGAGACTTTCAGTGAAGCGTGGGATAGGCTGAAGACGTTAAAAAGGAAGTGCCCTGAAACATTCATGAATGCAGCCACAATTATGTGCAGATTTTATAATGGTCTTCGGTTGGAGTATATGAGAGAACTCGACCGGGCATCTCAAGGGGGTATGTTTCTGAAATTATCCCCACAGGCAGAAGAGCAGATAATTGAGAACTTAGCTTCAAATGACAAGTATTGGTATGCGGGTAAAGAGAGAACTCAAAATCCACCCGGTTTGCTCAATCTTGATCCCATCACTGCACTCACAGCGAAGATTGAGGGGCTGGCAGTGGACGTGAAAGACTTGAAGGCACAGACCTCTCAGCAGCAAGTTCATAATATTGGGGCATATCAACCCTCTTATCCTATGTATTCTGCCCCACTTCCTGTTCGAGCAAGCTATCCAAGCCCAACCGGCCAAGAACTCGCTTTATCTTGCGAGATGTGCATGGGAGCTCACCTCACTCACACATGTCCTCTTTATGCTCAGAATCAGGCATCACCAGTGGTCCAGAACGTCAATTTCATGGAATATGGTCAAGGCCAGAGAGGAGGTGGACAATTTTTCAACAATCAAGGTCAGAGGGGAAACTTTCAGCAAGGAGGAGGCTCGTGGAGGCCTGAAAATCAGAATCAAGTGCAGCGGAATGCCCCCAATTACCAAGCAAATTTCCAGAATAGGGGCAATTCAAATCAGCCCGCTTATATCCCGCCTCATCAAAGACAACTTGAGCAGCCTCCTGTAAATGTAGCGTTAGAGAAAACAGTGGCTGAATTAGCCAAAAACCAAGCGGAGATGCACCAGCGTTTTAGCAACTTAGAAGCTCTTATCCGCCAGCTTGGCTCAAGTGCTTCAAGAGAACCAGGCAGCCTTCCGAGTTCAACAGAACCCAACCCAAGAGAGCAAGTGCAAGCTGTTACACTGCGAAGCGGGAGAACACTTCCAGAAGTTAATACTCCGTCTCTGTCAGACCAACATCCTCAAGGGCTAGATTCCCAGGAAGTTGAAGAAGAACCAGTGGCTGCCCCTATTCCATCTAGGAGCAATGAAGCTCAAAAAGAAGATTCTCAGGATAAAGCGGAGAGTAAGAAGACTCCACCCTTCCCGTTCCCTACACGGGTGAAGAAAAGCAACGATAACACGAACTTGATTAGATTTATGGAGCATCTGAAGCAGCTGCATATTAATATGCCATTCATGGAGGCTTTGACAGAGATGCCGAGGTACGCGAAGTTTCTAAAGGACCTCCTCACGAAAAAGAGGAGGTGGGAAGAGCCAGAAGTGGTGGATCTCAATGCAGAATGTTCAGCGGTTGTTCTGAGGACCATGCCACCAAAACGAAAAGATCCAGGGAGTTTTCTTGTACCTTGTTCTATTGAAAACTTTAAGTTTAATAATGCTTTAGCTGATTTAGGAGCGAGCATCAATTTGATGCCTTCCTCTGTGGTCATGAAACTTGGCTTGGGTGAACTTAAGCCCACTCGTATGAGCCTCCAGCTAGCGGACCGATCGGTGAAATACCCGAAAGGAATTCTAGAGGATGTATTAGTACGAGTGGACAAGTTCATATTCCCTGTCGATTTTGTGGTCATGGACATGGAGGAAGATCGTGAGACTCCACTTATTTTAGGGAGGCCCTTTCTAGCTACTGCTAGGGCCCTTGTTGATGTTGCTGATGGTTCACTTTCTCTGAGAGTTGGGGATGATGTGTGCACCTTTAAACTCTCAGATGTGATGAGTAAGGCCTCAGACCCCACTGAATCATGCAATTATCTTGATATTTTTGAGTCAGTGGAGGGTTATTTGTTTGGAGGCGATAGTGATATTACCCCACCAGATAGTGACATTCATTATGTGGGGGATATAGTGGCTGAAAATGAAGAAGAAATGACGGTTGATTGCGAGCAGGTGATTAGGGATGATGTTTTCCCTAAGTTGCTTACTGAGTTTGAGGAGCAGCCCACTGATAAGGTTACTCCTGAACTCAAATCACTCCCTAGTCACCTAGAGTATGCATTTTTGGACACAGAGGGCCAACGACCTGTCATAATTTCAGCTCAGTTAGAGTCGGGACAGAAGGAAAAATTGTTGGATGTCCTTAGGCGCCATGAGCAGGTCATTGCTCGTAAGCTTGAGGATCTTCGTGGGATTAGCCCAACCTTCTGTACCCACAAAATTAAGTGTGAGGAGGGGTATAAACCAGTCGTGCAACCGCAACGACGCTTAAACCCCAAGATGGTGGATGTTGTAAAGGCTGAAGTCCTGAGGCTACTGGATGTGGGTATAATTTACCCGATTTCAGATAGCCAATGGGTTAGCCCTACTCATGTGGTCCCCAAGAAAGGGGGTATGACAGTTGTTCAGAATGAGAAGGGGGAATTCCTACCTAGTAGGATTGTGACCGGGTGGCGGATGGTCATTGATTATCGTAAACTGAATGAGGCCACCCGGAAGGATCACTTTCCCTTACCTTTTATAGACCAGTTGATTGAGAGTTTGGCGGGGCATGCTTATTATTGTTTCCTTGACGGGATGAGCGGGTACTTTCAAATACACGTTGATCCCGTTGATCAGGAAAAGACCACTTTTACTTGCCCATTTGGGACATTTGCATTTCGTAGGATGTCTTTTGGTCTATGCAATGCCCCTGCCACATTTATGCGTTGTATGATTGCTATTTTTGAGAAGTTTATTGGTGATTTTATGGAGGTTTTTATGGATGACTTCTCTATCTTTGGAGAGTCATTTGATGAATGCCTCCATAACCTGGAGAAAGTGTTGATTAGGTGTGAGGAGACCCACTTGGCCTTAAGTTGGGAAAAGTGTCACTTCATGGTCAAGGAGGGTATTGTGCTAGGTCATAAGGTGTCATCTAAGGAGATTGAGGTTGACAAGGCGAAAATTGAGGCTATTTAGAAACTCCCGCCTCCAAAGAATGTGAAGGCTGTCCGTAGCTTTCTCGGCCACGCTGGCTTCTACCGTCGTTTTATTCGGGATTTCTCAAAAACAGCCAAACCTCTCACCCGTTTGCTTGAGAAAGATGCTGATTTTTTGTTTGATGATGAATGTTTGCTTGCTTTTAATTGTCTGAAACTTAAGTTGATGGAAGCTCCAGTTTTAGTTGCTCCAGATTGGGAAATCCCCTTTGAGCTGATGTGTGATGCTAGCGATCAGGTGGTCGGGGCCATTCTTGGCCAACGGAAGGATAATCACTTCCGCCCCATCTATTACGCTAGCAAAACCTTAGCGGGACCCCAATTGAATTATACCACTACAGAGAAGGAGCTTCTGGCTATTGTGTATGCTTTGGAGAAGTTTAGGTCGTATATTATTTTGTCTGAAGTAATTATCTACACCGATCATTCGGCGTTGAGATATTTATTTCAGAAGCACGACTCTAAACCTAGACTTCTCCGTTGGATTTTGTTGTTGCAGGAATTTCACATAGAGATTAGGGACCGGAAGGGTTCCGCCAATCAGGCAGCTGATCATTTATCACGATTAGATGCTGAATTGGTAAACTCTTTCGGTAATGATGTTATTGAAGAACTTTTTCCTGATGAACATCTTTTGCAGGTTGAGATTGCTTCCGAGGTACCTTGGTATGCAGACATAGCCAACTATTTAGTAGGCAATGTTGAGCCTACCGGGCTATCTCGGCACATGTTAAAAAAGTTTTTGTCTGATGCTAATTATTATTTTTGGGATGACCCTTATTTGTTCAGGATTTGCGCTGACCAGGTAGTAAGAAGATGTATTCCTGAGAGTGAAATAATGAGTGAGATTTTGTACCATTGTCATGCTGGCCCCGCTGGGGGGCATTTTTCTGGTAATAGGACAGCAAGAAGAGTGCTAGAGTGTGGGTATTATTGGCCCACGTTGTTCAAGGATGCGAATTCTTATGTTGCCTCATGTGATAGGTGTCAACGGGTAGGAAATATTTCTAAACGAGATGAGATGCCCCAGACATATCTATTGCCTTGTGAAGTTTTTGATGTCTGGGGGATTGATTTTGTAGGCCCGTTTCCTAGCTCAAGAGGCAATAAATTTATTTTAGTCGCTATTGATTATGTGTCAAAGTGGGTAGAGGCTATTGCGAGCCCTACCAATGATGCTAGAGTTGTTGTGCGGTTTGTAAAAAAATTGTTTTCCAGGTTTGGTGTCCCAAAAGTTTTGATTAGTGACCGAGGAACCCATTTTCGTAATGATCCGCTAGCTCGTGTTTTGTCTAAATATGGGGTTCAACATCGGCAAGGAGTAGCCTACCACCCCCAAACTCAGGGGCAGGTAGAGAATGCGAATCGGGATCTTAAGGCTATCCTGGAAAAAGCTGTAGCGCAAACTCGTAAGGATTGGTCAGAAAAATTAGATGATGCGCTATGGGCTTTTAGGACAGCTTATAAGACTCCGATTGGTACTACTCCTTTCCGATTAGTTTATGGGAAATCTTGTCATTTACCAGTGGAAGTAGAACATAGGGCACTTTGGGCTTTAAATACTGTTTGTCTTGATTCATCTAGTGCAGGTAAAGAGCGGTTCTTTCAGCTGAATGAGTTGGATGAGTGGAGGGCTCAAGCCTTTCATAATTCATATTTGTATAAAGAGAGAGTGAAGCAGGCTCATGACAAGCACATTAAGGCGGACCGCCAGTTTGCGGAGGGAGAGAAGGTGTTGTTGTATAATTCCAGGTTGAGACTTTTTCCCGGAAAGCTGAAGTCCTGATGGACAGGACCATACACTGTACGTCGAGTGTACCCTTACGGAAGTGTGGAGATTGAGCATAATGATGGCCGGGTTGTCAAGGTTAATGGCAGCCAACTGAAACAATATTTTGGGGGAACGTTTGAAAAAAGGAAGGAAGTTTTTTGCCTTGAACCAGTTTAGGAATGAGGGCTTATTGTCAAGCTAGTGACGTTAAAGAAGCGCTTCTGGGAGGCAACCCACCAAAAAAAAAAAATCATTTAAAAAAAAAAAAAGAATTAGGAAATTATTTCTTGTTTTTGCATTCTTGTTCCCATTGTTTTTATGTTTTCATCTTGTGGTTGTGCGGGTGGATCTCTTTGCTCTGAATTGCAGGTGCTGCATGGTGATCATAGACTGGTCTGGATGAAGAAACGCCCTATGTAGATGGGGTTACTCAGGGCTACACACTGTAGTTTACTTCACAGCAAGCCTGGGAGCGATATGAGAGCTGGATGCAACTTTAAACACTTGCATGGTTAATGATGAGTGACCTACACATGCTCAAGGAGTTGGGCTTTCGCTGGACAGAAACTTGGCAGCAGCAGAGGAACATTTCTGGCAGATTCTGGGAGATTTTGGACAGTGTGAGATGCCGACTTTTGAGGCCAGAACAGCTGATCCTTGGCCGTTTTCTGTCAGCATAAGCATCACAGTACATGAGGGAGGAACCAGTTGGATGCCACACACTCTTATCCGGTTCAGATTGAAGGGAAGCAATTTCAATACACTTATTGAGTTCGGTAACCGGCATAGGTGCAGGCAGAGTAGCTCCAGCAGCTCACTTTTGGTTTACCAGCAAGCTTTGGCAGCATAAATGGGCCATTCACAGTTATGGCACACTTGCCACGCTTTCTCAAGAGTTGAAGGACTTCAAGTAGCGTACGAGGCAGACTGTGTGCAGGATTCAGCGGCATGTATGCATCGAGGAGACTGAATTCAGCCTTACTAGGGAGGTTATTCACCGCCGTTTGGCAAGTACGGTATTCTGCCAACTCTTACTATGCTACTAATAATGTGTTCTTACTGTCATATTACTCCATTGTTGATTTGTGTTAATTATTATTCTGATTACGATGTGTTGCCGGGCTGAAAATCATTTTATTTGTTAACCTGCCCCTGTTATTTCTGTTTTAATCTTTTCTTTGACCTCGAGGGCGATGTCACCCCTAAGTGTGGGGAGGTTCGGTTTTAGCTTGAACATGACATTTGGTGATGAAATGATTCTGCTCAACAACATTTTGAGGTGCACAAGATTTTTTCTAGTTTAGCAACGCAACAGAGGTAACTTGTTAATCTTTATTTTTCTTTTGTAAACTTCTATCTCCTCCATCTTTCTTGGAAAGAATTAGTAATGGTGTAATCATCGGGGTGGTGTGTATATTCTTGGGAAATGCTGGCATGTTGGATGGTTTGATTTGTGTGGATTAAATTCCGTTTTACTCGTGATTCACTAGTTCGCATTAATAATTCCTTGACTGGCCAGGTGTTGAAAATCCTTACTCCGTAAGGAGCTCTGCTTTCTAAGCATATCGGGATAACTTCATGCTAAGCAGGTAACTGATTCTTGTAATGGGGTTACACTCCGTGTGTCGAGAATTTCATCCCCGAAATGGGGCTCTGCTCATCTCGCGAATCACCCTGTGTGAGAGTTGAGTACACAGTAATGAGATAAACTCCCAGGCCCTAGAGCTTGAATCAGTCCTGTAATCCAGAACCTGGTCAACTTTTCATATAAAAAAAGAATCACGAGTATTCCGAGTTTTTACCACACAATTCTTGGGTTTTTGGAATGATTGGTGGTTTGGATTTCACACACCTGTACCGTTGGGACCATCACACTTTTCGCTACATTTTAGTCGGTTGGAGAGGAATTTTACTTTTGAAAATATTGTTTAACATGTGAATCTTGGTTCCATTGTTAAGAAAGAAAAGACCTTGTGCACCTCAAAATGTTTTGGGGTGTGAATGATTTTTGAACCAGGTGTGACATGTGATTACTTTGTTTTTCTTGGGTTTAATGCACTGTTGCTTGGGGGCAAGCAACGCTCAAGTGTGGGGAGATTTGATAGGCTCGTTCCGTTCCTATCTTTCACTCATATTTTGGGTGTTAATTGTCTAATTTTTATAATTAATCAGGTGACTATTGGGGGTTTTGAGTGAAAACTTGTCATTTTTCGGTCCCGGTGGCATTCATATTCAGTATAGTATTTTTCTACACAATTTAACATTTTTGGAGTAATTTGATTGTAAAGTTACATGTTATTAGCAGTTGTGGTGAGTTGTGATTTTACAGGCCGAATTTGCGGTGAATAATATATTGTGTGGGCCGAATCATTTGCGGGTTACTTTATTAAGTGAAGTCCAAAAAGAAAAGAAAAAAAAAAGAGAACAAGCAGCCCAAAATGGAAAAAAGATGAGCTGAGTTTTTATCCCTAACAAAGTAGCACAGTCGAGGAGGTGGTTCTTTTTCGTTTCCTGAACTCAAGCAGCCGCACGGTAGATTTTTTTTCTTTATGTTCGTAGATCACCAGCCGGAAGGAAGTTCATCTCTTCTTTTCTATTCGTAGCATACAAACGAGCATGCCGCAGCAGTAGAGTTCATATTTGTTCTTTTCGTTTCTGAACAAAAGCAGCCGCATGAGTTTTCTTTTTCCGTTGGATGAACATAGTGTTAGCAAGCAGCAGTTCTTCATTCTTTTATTTGGAATCAACCACACCAGTAGGATTTCTAAACTACACTCCTTCAATTTCTTCCAAGTTAATTTAGATTCCAAACATTAATTGTAAGTTCAGTATACTTTACAATTAAATTTCGAATTTGTTTTTCTGTAGTTGACAATTGAGATTTCCCCAAACAATTACTCTAGTTCAGTGTTTCTAGCCCTTATCATGTTTAGCAATATTATTGTGATGTTAGTTTTAAATATGAGTAGCTAATTTCATATAGGGTTTGAATTGGGGCTAGGGTTCATGGGTTCTTGAGGGTGTGAATTTAGTTCTTTAAAATTCAATTAATTTTCTGGAAAATTGTATAAGATTAATCATAATTGTCTATATGAATTTGATCACCTCATATATGAATACTTGGATTTAATTCAATTCTTGTCTATGAGAAATTGAGTTAAATTAGCTCAGGTCTTATACAAGCAATCTAATCTTAGAAATAAGTTAGGATTGTCGAAATATGATTTAATTCTTGTCTATGAGAATTTATTTCATTTTCTGTCCAGGAATAATTGAAAATTAATTTACTTAATTCTAATCCGGAAAGAACACCCAGAACCCGAACCATCCAATTTGAACCCTGCTTTTATATCTAGAATTAATTTAATTATTTGTTTTTCCTCTCTACTTATTTTTGCACTCGCTATTAGTCAGTTTATTAGTCTGTTTTATTTTCAAACCACTTAAAAAATATTTATTCGGAAAGATTATCATGACTTGTGCTAGCCTGTGATCACGAACTGTATTTAAAACTTCCTTTTTGCCACTCCTTGAGTGACGATACTCGTGGTCTGGTTATTCTTCGGATTAGCCAACTACGTTTTACTCACTATAAAATACACCGATCATTTGTAAATTAGTTTAGCCCATTATTTGTTTAGTTCGTATTAGTGCGCAGGGCTCATTTTTAGGCCCATGCTATTGTTTTTTTTAAAGAAAACTAATTATATTATAGCAACCAAATTCTCAAAGTACTTCCAAACAAACATCGCCAAACCTCCTCATGAAGCTCCGCATAGCCAAAAGGTCCTCCCACTCTCTGGCTAGACATAGAATAGATCACCTCGCAAAGAGCGAGACTATTCGCGAACCATGTGAGAGCTTCGAAGCTTTTAACGGCCAAACAAGCCTTATCGCTTCCACCCAGGCCACAGACCTAATCTGAATAAAACAACTACGGAATTGAAACTACCTCTAGTGTTCACAAAGCAGAAATTAATTCAATGTGCTGAACAATAAAATAACAAATGAAAACAACAAAATTAACTAAAAGAAGCATCCAAACCCTAGCCGCTTGTTTCTTCACTGGCGGTGGTTCAGGAGGGTGAGGAGGGGGACGCCCATGCTATTGTTGTATATTTATACTACTTGATACGTAATGAAAGATAGTAAAAACATCACCTAAAATTCTCATGGTATCAGACCCTCACGCTTGACATACCGTATGCGTTTGACATGCGAAGACCTCCCCGATTGATCATTGAGCTTCATCGAACAAGACTGGTAGCTACACCAGCGTTGTAGAATTCTTCCGTCATGTCCGGTGATGAGAAGATTGCTTCTCCATATTATTTGGGTGCTGGAGATCAACCTGGTAACGTGATAACCCACGTCATACTTACCGGTGGTAACTATGTAGTCTGGGCTCGGGCTATTATGCTTTCATTGAAAGCGAGAAGAAAATTCTTGTTTGTGGATAGCATAATCAAGAAACCAACCTAAAATTCTCAATAACTAAATTTTGTTTGGACAAAAAAATAAAAAAATAAAAAACAAATTGGAGTATACAATAATGCACCATAATGCCCTTGCAACCCTAGTTTATCCTTCGTTTCTTTGGCTGATGCGCTCTCTCACATTTTTTGGTTGATGCGCTTCTTCTCAGAGCTCAGCGGCAATGCGAAAGATGTGCAGCGACAGCCAGCGGCGACAGTGACGGAGAGCACCGACATCGAGTATCGACGGCGACAGTCAATGGTGACAGCGAGCGATGACCTCAATATCCAACCACAACAATGTATAACGAAGATAGCTGTAGTCAGCTAGATGTTTCTTTTGGATTGAAATTTGCTGATCTGGTCTGATCTGGTTTGGTCTGAACTGTTCTGGTCTGATCTGGTAAACGTCTGGTATGTGCGTATTTTATAACTATGAAAGTCAAATCTGGTCTAATCTGATCTGGTCTGGAACTAAAAACAGTTCAAAAGAAAACATCCTAAGTGACATGATTTATCGGATGCCCCTTCGGGGACATCTAATAAAATTGGTACAATACAAATAAAATATAATACTCTGTATAAAATTAATACGTGTATAAATTATCCAAGTGACATGTGATAATAAATACAAAAAAGTATAATACAAAACTAATGCTTGTATATAATTTATATTAGTGAAATATTAAAATATATTTTCCCCTTTAAGAGCGAGATATATGTTGTCGCGAAATTCAAAATTACGTGTTTATTCACTTTAGTGAAAAAATTGACTGATAACTAGATAAGTCGAAACACATAGTCGTGATCAGAGGCTCCAAAACACCTAAAACCTTTTTGCCCTGTTTGGTTGGGGTGATCTCACATGAAGGCTGGAATTTGATGCACGTAATGTTAGATGCCCTTGTTTGGTTCACCGTTCACGGGTTTGAAAAAAAATCGGGAAAATTACATTCCTGGAAATGTAATATGGAAGGGAATGTTAAATCAATCCATGCCTTAGGTTATCTCACATTTCCGGGGTGATCTGATATTCTTCCGAAAATACCTTCAATTAATTATCTCTTTTCATTTAATTTCTTTATATATTCAACTGTAATCAAATTTGATTTTTTGTGACTTTATAAAACTTTTAATGTAGTCTCTAAATATGTAAATTTTATTTACTAAAAATAATCTTATTATTGATAGAGATCAGTTAGTTTCATGGTCTGTCGAACATCGTAAATTGTGTAACAACCTTTTTTATGGGACGGACGAAGTATTAATTATATTAGAATGTCTATTTTTGTTAATTGCATAACTTTTTCCCTTAACCTTTAAATTTTTTGGTCATTTTTTCTTATTTTGGAAAAAAGTGTTACGAATAACGTGATCAATTTTTAATTTTTTTGAGATGACAATTAATATACTACCTCTGTCCCGTTGGAATGTTCCCGTTCTGTTTACGATGCTTGACTGACGATAAAGCAACTTGATCCCTATTCACACTCCGCTTATTTTTAGTAAATAAAATTTACATATTCAGAAACTACATTAAAACCGCTACAAAGCCTGATCAAGAAAAGTTCAATTTGATAAAAATTTGATATATAAAGTAAAAGATTAGGAATGACCTAAGTTGACCAATGAATAGTGAACGGGAACATTCCAACGGGACGGAGGGAGTATTTATATTACCATTTGAACAAAGTTTTTTTTCCCATTTCTGTATTGGATCTACAACTTTTTACGATTAAACATATTTTACTTCAAAATAATTGAGTTAGGTTTGATTTTATTTATTATTAAGATAATTCATTTTTTCCTTAATTTTAATCAATTTAGATGTACTCCGAATGCTGTAATAAATTTATTGCGTTAAGAGAAAAAATTTAAAAGACATAAAAGTAATTCATCACAATATAAGACATCTTTCAATCAAATAAATTACGATACATTCTCTTGATATTAACCAAACATAAATGGAAATAGATTGAATACATTCTCATTAATATAACAATCTATGACTTTCTCATGATAATTTGACATTCCTTTAACGAAAGAGAAATTTACTGGAATATGACTAAAACTCAATGAGTTTCTCAATCTATGATCTAACTAGTTTTTATACCTTTGTATGACCAAAAATCCAAAAACAAATAGAAAATCTGTTTATAATTAAATTTTGAATGACGAAAATACCCTTATTTAAAATATGTGCATTTTCCACTAATTTCGTCCAATTAAAATTACTGCACTTTATATTGTCATTAATGCACAACATTACTGCACAACATTATTGCACAACATTACTGCACATCCGATAATTATCACCTCACTTCCGCCAAAATTAATTCTCTTCTCATCCACTTTATGAAATTATTTATGGTTCTATTTTTTTAGAATAGTTTATATTTAATTGAGTATATTGCATTTTATGGCGGCCTTACTGCATTATTGGGCATATTCAGTGCACAATAAAGTTCCTTAATGCATTCATTCAATGTCATGTACAACATGTATATTGTCATATTCACTGTCATAATTATTGTCATGTTCACTGCCAATTTTCAATGCCCACAAACCCTAAATTCAATCACCATAGTCGGCAATATCTATTATCATGCTCACTATTCATATTCAATGCCCACAAACCCTAATTTCTTTTAACCACAATTTCAAAATTAGAAAAAAAAAAAGAATATGGATGGAGGAGGACGGCCACTCAAAAGTCCATCTCTATCAACCATTCTTTTAACCCACCAAAGCAACATTATCTCTATATACTCCGTATATTCTTTTTTTCTTTTTGAAGATGAAGACGTACTACACAACCTCTCTTCCTCGAACAACCACGCTGGATAACTCTTGCGGGACTTGTTGAACCAAGTACCTGCATCGCGGATCAAATCATTGCAGTAGAAGATGGGCCATGGCCTGGACGGCTGTCACGCCCCGGACCTATCCGGACACGTCAACAATCCGCCGTACAGTACGAATAGTCAACCGCAGTCCAACACATTCATACTATACAAGGCGTCTGGGATATCATTCACACATAGTACATCCATAAACAAACATAATGTAAAATATTCATTCAAAGCAGCGGAGACATTTAATATAAGTGTTCGTGCCACACTTTGGCAAACATGGGCATACAAGCCCCCAAATGATTATTCAAAAATATAATATCCATGAGCATTAATTTAAATGTTTTTAAAACAGGAACGGAGGAAGCACGAACCACGTCTTCCTTCCTTGAATTCACCCGGAGCAACGGGCACTGGTAGCAAGCTCAGCTCCTACCTGAAACTGTGAGGTGGCCTCCCCCGTGAAGGGGAGGTCAGTACTTGGAAGCATTTGACAAGTACAATGACAACTGTACTAAGTATAATCAATGTTTAAATTTCCAAGACCCTCAATCTAGGGTATTATTATCTCATGATTAACTTTATTCGTTTAGTGTCATTTCATCATTTCTTACCACGGTCTAGAGCCCAGCTCAATAATCATCGTTACCTACTACGGTCTAGAGCCCAGCTCAATAATCACCGTCATCTACATCGGTCTAGAGCCCAGCTCAATAATCACCGATAACTACTACGGTCTAGAGCCCAGCTCAATAATCACCGTTATCTACATCGGTCTAGAGCCCAGCTCAATAATCACCGATAACTATTACGGTCTAGAGCCCAGCTCAATAATCACCGTTATCTACATCGGTCTAGAGCCCAGCTCAATAATCACCGTTATCTACATCGGTCTAGAGCCCAGCTCAATAATCACCGTTATCTACATCGGTCTAGAGCCCAGCTCAATAATCACCGATTCTTTACAATTCAATTTCTTAGGATCCATTCATCCATTATTCAACTACAATTCCAACTAATATTTCAATACTAGTTATTTACTCATTTCAATGTAATTCTTCATTCAATATGTAGTTTGACCTTAATATCAAAATATCACTTTTATTCTTTCATGGCTTCTTCTCATGAATTAAAAGCATACTTATCACCAATGAAATTTATGGTTGATACTACTATCATGCCATCATATTCATAACATATAAACATACACAATTTATTCAATAAATTTGTATGTTATGCAAACTATACTTATAATCAATAGTAATTTCATTTAGACATTAATAACCATTAATAATTCATGCAAATCACATTGTGTATTCATTTAGGAAATCTTATGAAATTAACCCAAAGATTATAAGCAATATAGTCGGTCATCCTCACCTTAAGCGAGTTTAAGCGCGTTCTACGCTTCCCGGTTGAACTTTGACTAACTTTGACCAACTCCGGCAAACTTTGACCAACTCCGGCGAAACTCCGGCGAAGCTCAAAGGTACTCTAAATCAAGTTCCTAACAAGGTTTTAACATCATAAAACCTTAATCAATACACATAACCTCTAAAAGGTTATTTTCCGGTGAACTTGTCGGTTTGGGTTCTAAATCCATTTTTTGACATAGAACCACCTTCCAACCCCTTGTTCCACATTTATCAACATGTAGAACAATCCTAGGGTTCTTCATAATTCCTCAAATAATAATATATTCAAGAAAATAGGAGAAGAAGGTAAATGAAGTCATTACCTAGTCTTTCCTCAAGTTTTGTACACTTTTGGAACTTGAACTTTTTCCTAGAGCTTCCTTCTTGTTGGAGCTTTCTTCAACAATGGAGAGGGAAGGTGGAGGGTTTCCTTGCTCTTGCTGGGTTGGTGTTTGGCCGAAATGATCAAGGGACAAGGGGGTGGGTGTTACTTTGTCTCAATAGCATGAGTGGAGTGGGGGAGGGTCCACATTATTTGTTTGATGCCTTTCCCCTCACTTCACACTCTCCTCCCATCCACCTCCAACACATCAACCGGCCACACCCTTCAATTTGGGTAGCTAAATTCGTGGGTTGGCCCCCACCCATGTGGGGGGTCAACCCTTTTTGTCCAGAAGTGTACAATCGGTCCCGAAAGTTGTATTTTTCGGACTGTTTTAAATATATTTTATTTTATCGGGCCGAATAAAATATATTATGTGCTCTTAATCATTATACCCTTTATAATGAATGTACATTTCCCAACTTTAATTTATAGGTCTCCGAAATCCCATTTCGGGCTTTTATCGGTTAAATTACCAATACCGGTATTTGAGCCACTTTTGACCAATCGGTTTACATTATACCTTTCCCTTGGCCCAAATGAATTACCCACTACTATGTAATTATTATCTTGACCAAAATAAATAAAGTATATGGTTTCGGAAATTTCGGGCGGCCCCCGCTCCCGGTGCGGGCCCCACGTGCAATTCACTATTCACGTGAAAGAATTAATAAAATTCACAACTTCGTAAATTTATTAACCATTCCATAAGGTCTAATACATTATTCACTTTAAAGTAAAATACATTTAGGGACGGTGTTACAACGGCAGCAGCGGCTGGATGAATTTGGCAGACGATCTTGCTCTTGGACGGCGACTGACGGCTGGCCATGGGGTGGCGGCAGGCAGAGGCGTGGGTTAGCTACGCAGGATGGTGGATGGAGGCAGGCCGATGGATCTTTGAAGTTGGGAGAGTGGAGAGAAAAGAGTAGGAGGTTAGGGTTTTGTAAATATAACATAAAGGTATATTTGTCCAACTATATTTTTTATTTAATTAATTATTACGAATTTAATTAAATATCTATAGATAATACATTTGAGAGATACAGTTATGGAAAGTTTTGTCACATGTCATTCTCTAAGCAATTCTTTTGAAAAAATATGTTTAATAATACTCACACGAGACCTAAAGACAAAAATAGATAGCTTTCCCGTTTTTTCATAAATGAGACTATTTCCAATATGAGTTTACAAAATTAACCCTAGCATCTATCATTACCGAATATGGATGGTCTGTTTCATCTTTGTACCTACGCCCATAACTCTCCCCATTTGCGTACATCTTCATACCTGCAACCTTAGCCATGGTTCTCCCTGCAACCTTCTCCGTTTCAGGTGATGCCCGCCGTCTTCATCGCACGCCGCACTGTCGACTTCGTCCCGCGCTGCTACCCAGCCACTTCCTCTTTCTTCTATCTTCTGTCAGACCCCATGGATGGCGACGATTCCCGCGACTGAGAGCGAAGGGATCAGAATCCAAGCACAGTATTGTACGGATGAGGATGACTCTGGCTAAGGTATTGTTTCCCTGCGGCGGCTTAGTTGGAGACTGCTAATTCTAGATCTGATTTGGCGGCTCATATTTGGTGGTTAGAGTCGGGCGGCGGCAGACTAGGGATATGTGAATCGGGGCTGGGATGGGCTTGTTGGACTTGGATCTGGAGAGGGGACATGGGTCAAGGTGCGGGATGGGGATCAAAGGGTGGAGGCAGAGGAGTTGGGGTTGGGGCGTGGGGCAGCGGACAATAGGCTGTTTGTGGTGCGGCGGTGCGATGGCGGCGTCACAGTGGCCGTGGCGGCAGCGGCACGGTGTCTCAACGCTGTTACTGTAGCTTTGTATGAAAATGTCATTAGGTGGTGGATTTGTAACCGTAAATGTAATTATCGGGTCTGGTAACTGGAATTAATCGGGTAGAGCTACTGTAATTGATCAAATCGAGTAATTATATTTAATCAGGTCAAGTAATTGTAATTAGTTGGTTTGGTCACTATAACTGGTCGGGTCAGGTAACAACTGGTGTGGTCATGTAACTGTAACTGATCGAGTCAGGTAACTATAATCGGTCGGGTCATGTAACTGTAACTGGTCGGGTCAGGTAACAATTGGTCTGGTCATGTAACTGTAACTTGTCGAGTTAGGTAACTGTAATTGGTCGGGTCATGGAACTGTAACTGGTCGGGTCAGGTAACAACTAGTATAGTCATGTAATGTAACTGGTCGAGTTAGGTAACTGTAATTGGTCGGGTCATGGAACTATAACTGGTCGGGTCAGGTAACAACCGATCTGGTCATGTAATTGTAACTGGTCGGGTCATGTAACTGTAACTGGTCGGGTTGGATAATTGTAACTGATCAAATTAGCTAACTATAACTTGTCAAAGTAGGTAATTATAAATTTATAATTGATCGGGCGAATAATTGTAACTGGTCGGATCAAGTAATTATAAATTATAATCGAGTACATTATAATTGATCGAACGAATAATTGTAACTGATCGGATTTGGTAATTATAAACGGTAATTGGATAAATGTATGGTGAAGATTTTTTTTTGAACCATGTATGGTGAAGATTATAAAAGCCAAAAATAAAACTATTGTCCTTACTAGCACCGGTGGAATGTGGGAAATAGGCAAATAGCTTGGAGCATTGATTTTACGTACAAAATTAACTAGCGGCCAGCCAAGCCACTGTTCAAGAAAAGAAAAGTTCGGGACCAGCAATGAAACTGAAGATGTGTTATACTTCGTACTTCGTAATTACTAGCGGGTAGCGGGGCATATAGGAAATTTCGTTTCCCAAATTTTTGAATGAGAGTGCCGAATTGTCTCTTTTCTGGAAATCGATAAAAGAGTTCACATATTTGTCCAAATCCATTTAATTAGTATTATTCATGACCAAACACCTTTAATAACTTAGAAGCAATTAAAAGCTCCCTAAAATCTAGAATACTTATTCGTAGATTATTACTCCAAAAAGTTTTTAGTACGTAGTTAAAACTCCTAAAACCTTGCACTTTAAAAAACTCTTATGTAGATTAGAATTTGAATTGCTAAAAATTCGAACTAAGATAGATCAGAATTAGAGTTCAACAGAATTGGAATTTCTTAAAAATCAAAATTAATGTAAAGCTTTCTGTTTCTAATTAACGAGCACTAGAAATAACACGCTTTAAAAATCACAATCAAAATTGGAATATCCAAAAACTTAAAAAAAAAACACTATCAAAATTGGAATATCCAAAAAATCACAATCAAAATTGGAATGTCTCCTAAGAAAATGATTTTTTAATATATGACCAAAATATGGATAATTGATAGAAAAATGATTTATAAATATTTATTATATTTACCCGTGCCGTGCACGGAAAAAATGGCTAATTTTATTTTTAACATGTGTGTACACGTGCATTGTCATATGTATGCCTTATTAGAATTAACGTAAAGTCACTTATTTAGTTTTGCGATCTAGTCCAGTTGGTCGCCGACTCACTTTCCCTTACGAGATTTCTCGGGTTCGAAACTCAATAAAGTGAGTTTCAGTCTCGATTACTCATGCCCCCCAACACTATCCCCACACGGCCTCTGGAGTAAAAAAAATCTTATTTATTGGGGAAAATAGAAACTAATAACCCAACATTTTAGCGGTCTTCTTACAATAATCCCACTTTTTTATTATTCATATAATCCAACATTTGCACCTTATCTTCATTCACTTGTCCCTGACCGGTTGATGACCTCCTATTCCAAGTTATTTTCTTATCTTTGCAAACCATTATACCATAAATCTCACCTTAGACATAGATAATATTTTGCAAAGATAAGAAAATAACTTATAATATCAAGTCATTAACCGGTCAGGGACCAGCGAATGAAGATAAGTTGCAAAGGTTGGATTATTCATGAATAATGAAAAGATGAGACTATTGTAAGAAGACCGCTAAAAGGTTGGATTATTAGTTTCCATTTTTCCTATTTATTGAGTATATATGTCTTATTTTTAACTAAATATCTAAACATGTTGTCAGTATATATTATCCAATTAAAAAGCACATCTTTTAAAAGCTTCTGTTGCATCCAAATGAATTTCGTCTTTTCAAACATCTTTATATAAACAAAAAAAAATGCTCAATGCCTATTTTTAGCCATTAAGATTTCATCTGTAGCTCACTGTTTTTTCAAAACTAATAACCACTCATTTTTGTAATTTATTTATTTAATAATGGTGTGGTCTTTTTTTTTAAATATTAGCCCTTCTAGGATTTAGAATTGAGCAAATTAGTCCTTCTATCTCCTTCTTTAAGAGAAGAATTAATTAGAATACATAATTTTGTGACTTTTTTTATTTCAATGAAGGTAATGGCGGCAATGACAGTCCGGCTGCATAACGTCATTGGTAGCGGTCGATTTATTTTATTTTAAACTCCCTTCATTCCGTTTAAATTATTTTTCAAAATTTATATTTTATTTGTCCTAAAACTTTGTTGGTTTACTTTTGAAATAACAAATTTGTGGTTCAATTTGTTTTGCTCTCCTATGCATAAACATAAATCACACATTTTTACGTTTTTATTTCACGCCCAGTATAAAGTTAGCTTCCAAAGTCTAATACTTCGTAATAAACAAGTTTACTAATACTATTATCGCATTCAATAGCGGCTTTAGGCTGGTGTAATGACACTCCATTGATTCAAAATGAAGATGTTGGGAATTCGGTAAAGGTTGGTTAATATACTCCCTGTGTATCTAATTAGTTGTCTCACTTTCCTTTTTGTTTGTATCAAATTCATTGTCTCATTTCCTTTTTTGGAAAGAAATTCACTCAAAACGTAGCTACAGTACCACTATGATACCGCTACAGTACCACTACATTACAAAAACCTCTTATTTTTATAAGGTCTACAGTAATTCTCTTAAACTGTGTGAAAAGCAAACGGGGCAATTTAATTAGATACGGAAGGAGTAGTATTTTAAGCAAGTGATTTTTGGTCGTCCCATAAATTTTGTGAGTTTTTTTCCGTATTATTGTTAATTAATTAATTAATTACGAAAATATGGCTGAGTTAAAAGTATTTACCAAAATACTGCTGGGTTAACCATGGTCGGGGTAAGTCGCCCAACGGTTTGGCGACTTATAAGTCGCCCAACCGTTGGGCGACTTTCCCTTTAAGTAAAAACGGGGTCGGTTCAGCGAGACAGAACACTTCTTCCCCAATTTGAAAGAGCAGCAGTGGCCGATGATCCCAGCAGCAGCGAGCGACGACCGGTGATTCTCGAGCTCCGGCGAGTGCTCCTCCTTCTTCCCAAGAATACTTCATCTCCATCCTCTTCAACACTCATCTTCTTTCTTCTAGGTAAATCCAAATCCATTTCATCTCTTTTTGAACTTAGGGTTTTGAATGTTATAATTTTTGAATTTTTGGATTATGAATTGATTGTGAATTGAGTTGTTGTGAAATGTGGATATGTATGAAATGTTGAAATTTGATTTTACATTGATTGTAAAATCTAATGTGTATTTTTACATTTGGGCATTTGGGTAGACTTGAATGTAGCTAAATTTGGGTATTGAAAGGTAGACATTGAATGTAGATATCAAAATTTGGGTAGTTTGTTATTGAAATGTGAATTGTTTGTGAATTTGGATTTTAGGATATATTACAATTTTGGAAGCATTTTCTATCGAAAATTTGAATGTGTATAAAGTGTGTATATTGATGCCTACTCATGAATGTTGGACAATGAATTGTTATTAGAATATGGATTTCTCAAGCTTCCCACTCGTGTGTCATTGGGGAGGGAACTATAATGAGAATGATGGGAAAATATGCCATGAAGGTGGTAGAACCAGCTTTGTCATGGTTTCTCGTGGCGCTTGCATGCTCGAGATCCTTCAAAAAATACATGCAGCCACAATGATTCATCCTAACCGTTCTTTGCGGTTGAAAATGAAATTTCCTATGAACGGGGGAAAGTACATGCTTATGCCCCTCATTGATGAGCTAGCTATAACAAATATGTGGGGCATAATTCAGATGGAGGATATGTCGTCGCTGGAGGTATACATTGAGGAATGCTTTGACGCTAATGCTACTCAATCGACATCAAATGTTGTTGTATCTAGGCATGATGTCCTTGCAGGGGTGAATGCAGGGAAGTCGTCAAAGATTCCATGCTCTCATGTATTAGCCGTGTGTAGACAACGTAGTTTGTCTTATGCTCCTTTTGTGGATAAGTTCTTCTCATCTGACCAATACGCCGCCACATATCATAGGGTGTTCAAACCGATTCCTGATCGTGATTATTGGCCAAATTACAATGGACCCGAAATCGTGCACGATCCATCCATGCTTCGGGCAAAGGGAAGACCAAAGTCGACCCGTATTAAGAATGAGATGGATGAAGGTCCACGAGGAACGGTTAGATGTGGAAAATGCCACCAAACCGGCCATAATAGAGCGACATGTGCGAAAAGATCGTCTAGACAAGAGGGGGGGTCCGCCGGGTAAGGTTCTATTTAGAGTCAATCATAAATCATGTTTTCCTTGCAAGGAAACTTAATAATTTCAAAAAGGAATGTTAAAAAAAAGTAATACATTATACAATTAGAACTAATACAAATTTTATTTGTTTGTAGGCATGGAGGTGATAGCGGATCCTGGGCCGAGTGATCGTTCTGTCCTGACATTGCAGGCCTCGCACAGGAGTGAGGATGTTTGGCTTGGCATGGATGTCCAGGTTGATAGGTGCCGCGAGCACCTGCGGGGTTTGTCCCATTTACATGTCGACCCCAGAGTCCTAGCCTATGTTCGTGCTGCTGGTTTTTTTACACTGCACAGATTAGTGGCTACTGTGCCTCTTGATAGATCCCTTCTCACTGCTCTACTTGAGCGTTGGAGGCAGGAGACACACTCATTTCACCTCCCTGTTGGTGAGGTGACTGTGACATTGGGAGATGTGGCTGTACTCACCGGGTTAGAGGTTCATGGGAGAGCTGTTACCGGCACTGCTTGTCGACAGTGGGTTGATGAGTGTGAGCGGTTGTTAGGTATCCGCCCCGTTCTTAGGACTGACCTTCAGGGGTCATCTCTTAGGATGCCGTGGTTGAGGGAGCACTTCCAGGTCCTTCCTCCCGACGCTGATGAGGTGATCATCCAGCAGCATGCTCGGGCGTATATATTGATGATGATGGGAGCCTCCATTTTCGCTGACAAGAGCGGAAATGAGGTTCAGGTGCTACACTTGCCTTTGCTGGAGAGGTTTGATGTAGCAGCACAGTTCAGCTGGGGTAGTGCCACCCTGGCTTATCTATACAGGCAACTGTGTCGCGGCTGCCAGAGAGGGAGCACAGAGCTGGGGGGATTTTTGCTACTCCTCCAGATTTGGTCATGGGAGTATATCCACATTGGCCGTCCCATTATAGTCGGATATCATGGCATTGATGGACATCCACTGCCTGATGAGCCTCCACGTCTGCTAGGACCACATCATGTACGGGGCGAGGACCCTCTAGGCCGTCGGTATGTTTTCAATCGTTTGTATTTATGTGAGTATTTGTTGAATGTTAATAAATTAATAATATCCATATTATTGATATTGTTACATGAATGGTTAGGTGGCTATATGCTGGTCTATCTCGCATGTCATCCGCTACTGGGCTTGGTGTCTACAGGGATGCATTGGTTCAGATGTCCGAGGACCAGGTATGGTGTATGTAGTATAACATTAACTAGAATAGGTGTAGAATAAAGTCTAATTTTGTATGTTTATGAAACAGATCACATGGATGCCGTTTAGACCTGATATGTTAGCAGAGTTGCCCCCAGCTAGACGAGAGCATACTCACATCTGGCGAGCACGTGTCCCGTTGATATGTTTTGACATTGTTGAGCTGCATTTGCCTGATAGAGTCATGCGACAGTTTGGGTTTGAGCAGGTCGTTCCACGTCCTATCGACACTTATGTAGAGCTGCATAAGCTGGATAGGCGTGGGAAGCATACAGAGGATTGGGCACTCAGACATGTCTGATACGTGACTATGTGGGAAAGGAGAGCTGAGCTAGCTGTGGTTGGGACACCCACATATGTGCCATCTGTTTCAGGAGACTACATGGGATGGTACTACAACATCACTCGGTTATTTGTGTCTCCTTCGTTCAGACTCCCTACTCATCATTATCAGCCTAGCTCCTTGGCTTTGCATCTTACGGTGAGTATATTAGTAATTAGTAAAGTAAGTCATTTTATTTATGTAATACTTGTATGTATTTGAATGTAATTGTAATTGTGTTTCATATTTCAGACACGAGCTTTGCAGCGCATACATCAGCGGGCTACTGCCACTGTGACTGATATTCCTGATGTGGACATGTATGGACAGGCTCTGACAGGCATTGCCTCGTTGTGCTCAGATGTGTTGGGCCGAGTAGACTACGGACATCTTATACACATGCCCCCATCTCAGGGGAGATGGCATCCACGTCTAGTGCAGCCGCGACTTCATCATCCCAGACGCAACATGAGAGAGTGGTTCTTCAACCACGACAACGCCGTAGGCGTAGACATGAGCAGCAACATCTCCATGACGAAGCTAATGATGAGAACTTGTAGTTTGTCTTTTGTATTGTAGTTTTTCTTATGCAGTAGATGTTGTACGAACAATGTACACGTTTTGATGTATTTTGTCTTGTTAAGTATTGTATGGTGTATTGATGTGTTCGAGTATGAATATTAGATGATTACTTGTTATGGCATATATGATGATTGTATTGTGTTATTCCGGTTATGATTTGAAGGTTTTTTACGGGTGTTTATAAGGTGTTCTTAATATTGTTGAGAGTAGGTCATTGTGAAGACGTGTGTTGTATGTTTTATAATGTGTTGTATCTAGTTCGTAATACTTTAACAGGAGAAGGGAGACCTTATTTATAGCAAACAGATGAGTCTGGGTTGAACCGAGGCGAAAAACCTGATGAAATGCTGTTTTCGGACATAGGCACGATCGTGCCTGGCTGGCAGTAGCTGCTCGCCTTCAACCATATTTCAGGGGTAAGTCGCCCAACGGTTGGGCGACTTATAAGTCGCCCAACGGTTGGGCGACTTATAAGTCGCCAAACCGTTTGGCGACTTATAAGTCGCCCAACCGTTGGGCGACTTACCCCTGACCGTGGTTAAGGGCCAACAGTATTTTGGTAAATACTTTTTTTCCAGCATTATTTCCGTAATTAATTAATTAATTAACATTAATTCGGAAAAAAACTCTAAATTTTGTCAGTTCCATTTTAAACAATTATATGGTTCCTATTAATTCTTCCTCCTCATAAAAAATAACAATTACATGTTTTTACATAATTATTCTCCATGCCGGTCAACTTGGAAAATTTTTAATGTACGGAGGGAGTAATTTTTAAACACTTCGAATCAATTAAAATTAGGGAAAATGGAAACTAATAATTCAACCTTTTAGCGGTCTTCTTTTAATAGTCCCACCTTTTCGTTATTCATGAATAATCCAACCTTTGCACCTCATCTTCATTCACCGGTCCCCGACCGGTTGATGATCTGTTATTCCAAGTTATTTTCTTATCTTTGCAAAATATTATCTTTGTGAAAGGTGGAATTTATGGTATAATAGTTTGCAGAGATAAGAAAAATAACTCGGAATAGCAGGTCATCAACCGGTCAGGGACCTGCGAATGAAGATGAGGTGCAAAGGTTAGATTATTCATGAATAACGAAAATGTCAGACTATTAAAAGAATACCGCTAAAAGGTTGGATTATTGATTTCCATTTTCCCTTAAAATTATTAACCTTGGTTGTGATTTTAACACAAACAACATTCGAGTACCGTTTAGAATACCCCTTATGTTTATCTGACCATCTCGACAATAAGAATTCGATCGGGAGGGCATTTGCTTAGTGGGAAATCCCAATTTTGCCCTTGTGGGAAGTGTATCTGTACATTGCATAAGTAGTAAAAGTGCTTCAAATTTCAATTTACTAGATTGTGCTCCCTCAGTCTCAAAGCTAGAATTTATTTGCCGGTTGATTTCAAATTATGCAATTAACATCATAAATTTACATTTTTGAAAGAAATGATACATGACCATGGTGCTAAAATAGCATTTTATACAAAGTTTGGGGTATTTAAATTACATATGCAAGTTTGGGGTGATAATCTCACATCCCTCCATAGTTTGGGGTATTTTAATTATTTTTCTCAATTGGATAATATAGAGTGAGAAAATGTTTGGATAATTAGTTAAAAATAGGGCATGCTCAATAAATAAGAATATTCATTATCAACCAATGTTATAATTGACTAAACAAGGGACTTTCTATTAGTTCTAATAATAAATCATAAAAATGTCAGCGCGCGCGCACACACACATATGCAGTAAACCTAAATCAAATCGTTTTATCCCGTGCACAGCACGGGAAAAGATACTAGTTAATAATATTTTGGTAAAAAAAACTAGTTAAGTCGTAGATTGAGAAAGTGAAGAAGTTTTACTAATACCTAAGGTAATTAACTCTTAACGAAACATACCCAAAACTTATCAGGTTTTGAGTCCCAATTGGACTTCTTAAGTTCTTAGTTCTAGCCGTCTCGGGCTCATTGTTTTCCAATTGAGATTCAAAATCTTGCTATATATTCTCCTGAACAAGCTTGAATAAACTCCGGGTAAGAACTAAGAAGGGAGCAAAGTAATAGCAGAACAATAGGTACCCATCGTTTATTTTTCTTCTCCTTTCGATGTTTTGCAGGGTAAAGATCCCTTCGATAGACAGCAAATTCCAGTTTCTATTGATGGTGCCCAATTGATTTCAATCTCACCAGATAGAGCCCTCCATTTATGCTCATACGGTTTAATGGCCTATTTTATAATTTTCTTAATGGTTGAACCAGTAGGTAAATCTCACCAGACCAACTATTGAACCTTCATGATTTTGACGTTATCACAGATTCACAGAAGACCCATTAATTCGTCGTTTTAAATAGAGCCGTTTCTTAGTTCATCTTATTCTCTCTACCAGTAAAGAGATTCAAATGAAAAGTTCATTCCAGGTTGAAGAAGGGAAGCCATTATCAGCGATAGGATCACTTTTCTCAAGCAAATAATAGCGTTATTTGCTGGGGGAAAGAAGCTCCCGGAATTTCGATGTTGGCCCATTCCTTGAGCCCTCTTTAAGAGGGCCGTTATTTTAATGGCCCAATTTTGAGATGCTTGGGGATTTTATTACTTCCCTTTTAGAGCTATTTTATTATTTTAAAGTTCAAAGTATGAGGTTCCTCTTTTCCATAACAATGCCCCCTCCTTTTTAACTAAGAGCATATGTAAAGAAAAATATTGATTTTATGACATTTCTCTCTCCTTCATTCACATTGTGTTTGACATTGTAAAGAAAAATTTACCAAAATGATGTAAGATCCTTCAAATAAGGACTTTTTTGATTGATTATTTCTCATGTCACGTATGCACCGTTAACGTTTTAGCATTGAAGATGCTTAAAGTCTTTTCTCATTGCAGTGCGAAAATGGTGTTCTTTAGAGACATAAAGTGTGAGGGTGTTGATGAACCGGCTATGTCACGAGCTTTTTGTGAGAATATAGAAGCTAGGATATCTCAAAATCAAGTGACATTATTTAATGTCATCCTTCCGAAGTTAAATTTATTGAATGCGAAGATAACTCGGTTGAAAGAAGTGGTGAAGATGGCACTTGCTGAAGCTAAAGAAAATGAAGCTTTGGTTTATAAACTCCGTGACATGGTTATTTATTTAGAGACTTCTCTTTCGAAGGTTGAGGAGGATATTTTAGAAATTGTGAAGATTGTCAAAGCATATGATGAAGATCGACTTGCTCTAATCACCAATAAAAAGGAGCTAGAGGCCATGAAGGATGATCAAGTCAACATTTAGTTGCTTTTAGACTGAACTTGTTCTTACTTAGATTTAATTTAGATTACCTTTTAGCTAGACCATGTCTTTCTTCTTTACTTTTCTCCAAGATATACATGGATTGTCCTTCTCTTTGCTTCAGATGATTGAATATTACCTTCTTCAACATAATTTGATTCAGGTTTGTGTTTGTTATGACTTATGAGTGAACTCAAAATGAAACTTTTGGACCGTCAAACATAGTTTGTAATGTCGTTTGAATGCCTACGTACTCCTATAATGGAGATGTAATGTCATTTGAATGGGTAATCTAAAGTCGTGCCTTTTTTATTTTTAACTCATGAGGGCAACGAGCTCGTCTGTACATATTTTAATCTCTCGTGGGTCAAGAGTACACATTTTAAACACATTTTAGTTGTAATATTCCCATTTTAGCACTAGTCAACACAAAACTTTGATCGTCATTATATTTTTTCTATTTCTAAAAAATTAAAATCAAATTATGAAAATTTGTAATGAAACGAATTCAATAATATTTTTTTTTTTAAATAATCTTCATATATTGATAAATAAAATGTAGTGAAAGTAGAGCATGTGAATATTGTAAATTTTCTATGTTGCAACAAAAAACGAAGGATAGTATTACAATTGGGCGGAGTTTATAAGAGTGAGTTTATCATTTTTAACTTACATTTTGTAATTCTAATTTTACTCATTCTCCATAACAAAAACGAAGGATGCATCAAGAATAATTCTATGACAACAATGTCACCTTCTTCATAGTGCAAGGGTTGATGAATGAAAAAAAAAATCATTTTGAATTCATATACATGGATAGGTTTGCTTTTAGCACTGCTCATGTATGTGACTACTTCATAATTTCAACCTATACCACATTACAGTAATCTTTAAGACCAATCACTGGAATTCATCCTTGAAAACAGAACTGCTCCAAAGAAGAAGAACAGCTACATTAACAAGTATACCAATTGGAATCCATTTCACAGCAATGATCTAATCAGACAAGAAAATGTGTCAAATCTTTAGCAAATCTATGAACTTTAGCATCAGCACATTCTCACAAATGACATACCTCAAGAATTTTTGAACCCCAGATTGGAGAATCACTCAAGTTTGCTTTTTTCATTTTCTCCAGAATCTCTGGTAACAATGGCAAAAAAATATAAATTACCCTTGGTTTCCATAACTAGGAGTACTACATAGAAGTATAATCCAGGGATGACAGTACATTTTCAGTTTTCAGGATGAAATACTTTACTTTTATTTACAGAATAAAACACAGTACTCGTATTCATGGGAAGCACCTATTTTTACTTCTATACAAGGAGGTCTCCAAAAAACCAATGAATTCCTTATTTCTACACTGAACATTATCAAACTGGAAACAACAGCATTGATATGTAAAGGTTTATGAATGGTAATCTTACCATGCTTTTGCTTTCGGGCTATTATTTCTGACATGTCATCTGTAATGACATCTAGTTCTTCTCCAATTTCAGTTTTCATCTTTGATATATTTGCTTGTGTCTTTGTATCAACATATTTCTTTCCAACACTGCCAATGATTGTATCTGCAATGGAAATAATAAAATCCGATTTCTGTTCTCGCATTTGTCCTTGAGATTGTGTACTATACTTTGATGTTGAGTTAGTATATAGATATGTATACCAAGTCTTAGGAAGCTATATGGATTAGAAACTCTCTCCATAAGTGTCCTATCCAACTTGTCAAACTCCCGTTGTAAATCTTTGAGGTAATGGAATGCTAGCTTTGTTGGATAGGATGAGTCACACAGTGTCATAAAACATACTCCACTTTCAACCATAATCCTTCAAACCGCATGGTGAAGATAGAAGTAATTACTCAAAGTATGTTGGTAGAGAGTATAATTCTCATAAAGAAAATTGGATATCTTCTTTGGCAATTTAATTTGCTATATGTTATCCTTAATGATAAGGTGATCAAACTAAAATTGTGCTCTTTGAGTTGTCCTTTGCCTTTGCTAAAAGGAACTTGCTTTAGCAAAGTACTGTTTGGTAGCATTATTGCTAATCTGGATTTGCTTATCAGCATAATAATTAAAGTCCTTGTAAAAAATTCAATTGACCATTGCCAAACAAGAACTAAGATTGAAGTATTGAACAGAAGTTAAGAATTGATATGGGAATTGATTATACCTGAAGTAATGGTGATCTACATGAATGGTCATGTTGGAAGAAGGCAAGTCCCCTCTTGAGATTTCTTGGAGAATGAACTCTCCTTGTTGCTTGTAAGTGGTGAAAGTATCATTTTCTTCATTCACATATCTCTTACCTGCTGCAAGTGCCATTCCATCTCTCACCCTTCCAATTATTGTAAACTTCACCATTCCTAGCCATAGATATAATCAAGGTTGAGGGTTTATACTTCATTTTTTGGAAATATGACAGTGGATACCAATACCTGCTAAAGAAGTAAAAATGACTAAAAATATGGACAGTTTTGATCAATATCTAGCCATCTAGGATTGTTTTAATCTGTGAATATAATTACTATGCAAATTACCTATTGACCTTTTTCTTGTTTTGGGCTTTTGAGGTGGACTTTTTTTAAGATTTGTGAAAAATGTCTGCAAGAATGTGGGACTTTATAGGGGGAAGTGGATATAAGAATAAAACTTGGCAACTAAGGTTTCCTTTGCAAAAGTTTATTATAAAGTCGGGATTATAATCCAGAGGAAAATAGAATATATTCCCAAATACGGAAGTATATGAAATATTATTAAACTTTACAGAATCTCTAGGCGTGCCCTCAATTAATTAAATGGGATAATGCAATGGTTGCAATTTTGCATTTTGTCTTGGTTTGTATGACGGAAGTACTAATTAATTAATTCCTCCCTTCCAAGTTATTAGTTTACTATTTGAAGGGTGTTAAATTGGCAATCATTACCTGCTTTTCTTGATTTCTCAAAATAGCATCATCTATTTTATTTAGGGGTAATTTGAGTTTGCACTCCATATTATTATTTAAATTGGACTTTACATCCCGTTTTTAAAAATCTTTGTTTTTGCACCCCAACCCCATATGAAGAGACAAAAATGCCCTCAATCGGGAATATGTTGAAGGTCAACAAAATTGTTAATGAATGGACAATTTTGTCTTTTCATATGGGATTGAGGTGCAAAAACAAAGAGTTTAAAAAACGGGGTGCAAAGTCCAATTTAGACAATAAATTGGGATGCAAACTGACAAACTCAAATTACCCCTTTTATTTACTCTGATATATTTTTAGCACGTCATGTAATTTCAACAAATATGTTTATATATTTCCCCCTTATTCAAATATTTGAGATATTAGACTTTCCACATAGTTTAAGGGCGAGATAATTGAAATACTCCGTAGTAAATAGTGTAGGACATGTGTAAAAACGATAGAGAAAAATAAAAAAATTTAGAAATATTAAAGACAATTGAATTTTTTTTAAATAAGAAAAGTGTTGCTAGCATTACTTTACAAAGCTAACAATTTACAAATTTAACCATGTTACGTTGGCAAATTCGATAGTGGCAAATTTAACAACGTTCTAGGCCTCTAGCACGGCGGATAGTGGCAAATTTAACAACGTTCTAGCACGGCGGATACCAGGCGTGTTTGGATTTAGCGATTGGTGTTTAGCGGTTAGTGGATAAAGAATTATGTTAGCATGTTCTTAATAACGGATTCAGTCAATAAGTTTGACTAGCGGAATAAGTTTGCTAGTTGTTAGAAGATGTTTGATAGTTTAGCTGTTTAATCTTAAAAATTAGTACAAACTCAATTTTCCAAAAGGCTAATCCAAAACTCTCCGACTTGCAACATTTCCATTTTAGGAGTTCCGTCCAAAAGCGCTAGGGCCGAACAACTATCTAACAAATTGCGTTTTCATGTATTGAAAATGCTAAAATAGGTCTAACCATCATTTTTTGCTAAAACGCCATTTTCCAAACAACTCCATATACAAATTTCAATTTATACGTAGTCATTTGTTATAAATCCTAGAATGAGTTATTTTAGATATGCTCCCTTCGTCCCGTAATTAAGTTCCTACTTTCCTTTTTGGGAAGGTCCATATTAAAGTTCTTAATTCAAACCTTTCCTTATTTGACAAATGATTTACACCAAAACAGTGTCAAACAGTATTTAAACAGTGCCAAACAGTGTTCAAATAGTGCACTTCACAGTAAAGTCAAATTTATTTATTAATATGTGTGAAGTCAAACTAGGAACTTAATTAAGAACCGGAGGGAGTACTATTTTTTTTATTATCGTAAGGCATTTTAGATATACTATTTGAAAATCCACAAATTGATTAAATTGGTTAAATTTATTGAAATTGGTGATATTCAAATGAACTGATTGAATCTGCTGAATTGTGAAAAAATAATATTTAAAATACATTTTATTAGGAAAATAAAGAAAAACTTACATGAGAAATACCTAAAAATGGTCTTCTTCGGGAATTTCAATCAATATAACTTGAAAAGTAACTTTACCCTTACTTGTTTTTATTATAACACAGTTTAACGCGCGAAAAGGTTTGCCATACCGACTTTTCTTATATTTACGTGTTTAGGGGGGGAAATGGTTGATAAGATTAATAAACTGAAAATTGGGGTTATCAAAACGAGCTCTTAGGAGGTACTACCTTTGTCCCGAAAAGGGGTTTGTCATATTGACTTTTCTTGGTCAATGATGGAATATTTTGTATACTTTGATTAAATTATAATTATACTTTGATTAAATTATATAAATTATAAATTTTAACTTTTATGAAAACATTTTGAAGAAGGGGAACATGTTGATATAATTTTCAAAAGATTTTTTCATAAGAAATATCATTGGTCAAAGTTGATTGTAATTGATCAAGAAAAGTCAATTTGGCGAACTTTTTTTGACGGAGGGGTATTGAATTCAAGATACCTTATTTGGGTTCAAGGCATAATCTTTCCAATACACCTTTGTATGTTTTTACTTGTATTTATTTAAATCTCAAAACAGACCAAATAAAACTTAAATAGACCAGACTATAACAAATCAAACCAGATCAATGCTAGTAGTTATAAAATACAAATATATCAGATATTACCGGATCAGATCAGACTAGTTCAGACCATACCATATCATACCAGAACTAAATAGATCGGATCAAATCAGAGCATTTCAAGTAAATTAAAAACATTCTTAGTCACAATGAGAATGTAATGCTCTTACCCGCTTAAGTAGCTTAGTTGGTTGAGTGGTGCAAAAACTAGAACATTGACTAAGGATCGAAACCCGCAACAACCGTGTAAAGGATACAACTCATATGTGCTTGGTTGACTTCTGAAACACACATGTATAAGATCTACCACTATTTAGCTGACTGAGTCACCGGGATTTGCATCCTCTCAGATGCCTTGTCAGATGAAAGTGCGGGGCTAGCTCTATTCAACTTTTGGATCAAAAAAAGGTAATGCTCATTCAATCTGATGACAACCTCTTGACCTCTTGTGTGTAGTGCAAGTGTAGATATAGATGCCATTTAGCAACACTGTTTTTCGGCTTATTAGGCTTATCGACCAACTTTTTCACCAAACATGTAATTTTTGCTTTCACGCGCTGAATTGTGTAATAAATAGAAAAAGTGAGGTTGAAGTTACTTTTTTGGCTATATTGGCTGAAGTTACTCTAGATGACCATTTTAGCTATTTTACATATAATATTTTCTTTATTTTATTAATAAAATATATTTTAATTTTCCCCCTTAAATTAGCGGGATCGGCCAATGCAACCACTTCAGTCAAAACTTCATAAATTTCAGCAGAATCAACCAAATCAGTCGATTTTCGTGCTAGCAAACAAGCTCATAATTGGCCAATGTTTTCTATTGCTTATAAAGTATTGTTTTGAAATATGTGCTTCTGGTCAAAGTCTCAAAGGTTAAACAATTTAAAGTTCAAAGCTAAAAGTAAGGGAATGTGTTGTGAAGTTTTAATAGCTTCTCACTTTGCAATTACTCGAAAAATATTCTTATACTCGCCACTCTATCTTTTACTTCTTCAAATTACTTTTCTTTTAAAATACTACCTCTCTTTCTCAATAAACTTCGCACTCTTTGATTTAGGTGAAAAATAAAATCGAATAACAAAAATTGTGTTGTTGAAATTTGTGTAGAGGAGAGAGAAATAAGCAAAACTATAAAATATTTTCTTTAATAGAAAAGTGACAAATTTTTTTAGACAATCAAATGGGAGAAACGTAAGTAACAATTTTTATTATTAATCAAATCACTATCCATTTCGATTCCTGATCCTGATTTTTATTATTTCCTTTAGCACTTTGTACTACTTTCTTTTATCAATAAAATCCACTTTTTATTAAAAAAAAGTTGAGTTCAAGCTAGGATGTCTATCATAGGTAACAAACAAAGCGAGGACTCCTCCAATAGTCAACAGTCAACATAATTTGACCGTCCCTGTCCGTCTTCCTGCCATCTATGCATGCCCTGAGCACACAGCTCATGAAACGCGCAAAGAAAACCCCAAAAGCAGCGGAAAACACCCCTTCTCACTCTCACTCTCACTCATCGTCCACACCCATCTTCTTCCTTCTTGCTTGGTAATCCCTCTTTTCTGCCCCCCCCCCCACCCATCACCCCCCCTCCCCTAAAAAATATCTGCAATCCCTCGAGGCCTCAATGTCTGTGCTTGTTTTATTGAGATGTAAAAATGAAAATCTGAAGGTGTAGAATCTTGGCTCAAAGAGTTATAGTCGGAAAGATGGAATCTTTGTTGCCTTTATGAGCCTGAAATTGCTGAATTTAATGCTTCAGATTGTTTTTAATAATGGGATGTGTTTCATAGTCCAGAGAGGGAGGGAGGGAGTAGTAATAAATTTTAGGGACCAAGTGATAATGGTGGCCTGGCTTACATTATTGTGAATATAGATAGCCCTGAAGCATTTATACTCTTGAGATATAGACATATAGTCTTTGCTCTTTCCTATTTGTCCAAATCTATACTGCTTAATGAGTATTAGCTTCTTGCTCTTAGCCTCTTACTATTATCTCCCTGCATCATATAATTATTATTAAAAAAAACCTTTTTTGTTTCAAGTCCCCTCTTACTTTATTCTCTTGTGATGAAATTTTTCCTGGGTGCCTATTTGAAAATGAAAATGAAGGTGAAGAGTGGAGAGTAAGAACGATAGAATGGGAAGAAAACCTTGCTGTAACAAGGAAGGGTTAAGGAGAGGAGTATGGACACCTGAAGAGGACAAGATTCTTGTTGACTACATCACTAACAATGGACATGGTAACTGGAGATCTCTCCCTAAACTTGCAGGTGTGTTTTCCATTCCTTAAAAAAGCACAACTTTATGGTTCTTGATTTTCCCTTTAATTCCCAAATCTTGAAAATCATACTGTAGATTCTATGTATTGGGTTGTACCTTGTAGATTTGTACGGTTGTACCTCTTAAGTCTAAACTGATTATACTTTGGAACTTCAAAGAATGTCGGTATGTGGAGTTGGGAGCATAAATGGCTGAATGGTCTTAATAATGAAATTATAATAAACAATCTAAATGGGTTACCAAATTAGACAATTATTACGAGCTTACTGGTTAAAATAGTGAATGATTGAGGAAAAACGAACTATTAGACTTATTTATCACTTACAGGTCCTCTCATTCTTCTTTCTTATAAAGTTTCTGCAACAAGGACATCTTGCATTCAAAATTGCCACTATGTTTTTTTGCTTGAATTGCATATATTCTTTACAGTTAAGTAGTACTATATATTCATTGTAACCTAGATTGATAAGATTACAGGTCTGCTCAGATGTGGAAAGAGTTGTAGACTTAGGTGGGCAAACTACCTTCGCCCCAATATTAAGCGTGGTGAATTCAGTGCAGAAGAAATTAACACTATCATTCAACTTCATAGTGTTCTTGGTAACAAGTAAGGTTTTTGCCAAGTTTTTTGTGTTCCGTAGTTATAGTCTTCTCATATGGCTAATGGTTGAAAAATCTTTAGGTGGTCTGCCATAGCCTCCCATCTGCCAGGAAGAACAGATAATGACATAAAGAACTACTGGAACTCACATTTAAGGAGGTTGACAGTTCATCCCAACCATCAAAACCAGCAGCTGTCTCCTTCTGTTGAATCTTTGAGTAAGATGGACTGCGACCCGTTTCTGCGTCTTTTGAATTCTAAAGTAGGAGAATCATTTTGTGGTGGTTTCCAGAAATCTTATCAAAACCCAGAAATTCCACAAGCTTCTGCTTCATCAACTGGCAAAACTCAGTCATGTTCTGGGATCACACTGCAGAAGGATGAACCTTCTTCAAAGAATTTCTGCTCTTCTTACACCATGCCTATGCATTGCAAAGTAGAGGAAGAGGATAGCTCAGAGATGGCAATCAAGCTGCTGCTGGATTTTCCTGCAGGTGTTGATGAAATTCTGGGATTGTTGCATGGGCCAGAAGATGATCTCTCGTTTTATGATCATCAATGCTAACTCATCTAAATCTGCATATTAGCAGCCTAGTTTGATCATAGAGATGCTGCTACATGTATCTAAATATATTTAGCATCCTGGTTTTGTTTTTACTTAGTACTGCTTAGGGTGTGGTATGATTTATAAGTAGTTTTGCTCTTAGTACCAGTGTACCACAATACATTTAGAAATATGACAAAGAAACTGGTATGTGACTCATTTTGGTAGGTATGCTTGAGTGCTTGACACAATTAAAAAATTCTATCCTACTTTCCTCGACTCATTTTGGAGACAATTAGTTACGCTATCAAGTTTAACTTAATCTTGATTTTTTTAATTGTGACTCATTAACCATTATTTCAAGCTCTAACTTATAATCTTATATAGGTTGAAACTCGGTTTCCACAATTCCACATGTTTGATACTAATTCAACACAAATATGTATGTAGATTGTTGAGAACTATATGAACACTCGATTTTAATGTGAAAACATGAAATAATTGAAAATCGTGGACTTTTCATGATAATTTTCAAGTCCTCTCGCATTTTATTAACACATTCCTCACTATTTAGAAATTAGAATGTACAAGCAGAGCTAGTGCAGGAAAACCTCTATTTATAAGAAAAGGGGATGGTACAATTTTACTCTAATGGACTCCTTATGAGCTGGAATGCTGGATATTAGGCTTCTAGAATAAAAAGGTCGGATTCCAATATTCCAACACCACCATATTGGACTCTAATTTAGGATGTTTTTACTGTCCCAGACCAAATCAGACCAGATCAGACCATACCAGAACATACCAAACCAAACCAGATCACACTTGGATAGTTATAAAAATACAAAGAAACCGGACATTACCAAACCAAACCAAACCAGACCAGACCAGCAAATTACAGTCCAGGTAATAATTCCAAATTTTTATTAAAATGTTTATTAAAGAAATCAACAGGGCTAAATTATAGAGGAAGTTTCAAAATTAAAATTGTTATGTTTTGTGTATCCCCTAAACATTTTGACATCTAATTGTAAAATAACACGAGATTAAAAATGCCAAATCTTAAGTTAAAATGTTGTTCTAATTCTTGGTATTGAAGATGTTGTGAATAAACACAACTAATTTAATTGAAAGCAACTAATTTGAATAAACACGTGCAACTAATTGTTTAATTATAATACTTTGAAGGATACTGTAGAGTTTGTTGATAATATATCGTTGTAAATTATAAAAAAAAAAGATAAATAAGAGCGATCACACAATCAATTCTTTTGAAGGACATGTAAAGAAAATTCTTAAGCATGCCAATTAATTGGGATTTGGGATGATGATTAAAACGGCATTACTTTACATTACATACGGGGAGGATCCATGTACGGGCTATGGTAGGCTGAAGTCCAGGGCAACTAAGAATTTTTTTAATTTTTTTGGTGTAATTTTTTTTTATTTTTCACATTTAGTCCACCCATCTAATATTTAAGTCTAGTATAATTCTCATTTAGCTCAGGACATCTAAGAATCCTGGATCCGCCTCTGATTACACATCTTCCAACTTTTTGTAATAATCCAAATTTAAAGAAAGAATACATAATAATACATCAATGCGAAACTTAAATGTGAGTATGGACGTAGAATATGTAATAATTACTACTACATTTGTCCCCAAAAACTTTGTGATCATTTTTCATTACTAGTAGTATTATGAGTTGTTATACGTATAGAAAGAAGGTAGGCGCTTAAGTTCCTTTGGCTGCCACATCTTCGTTTGGATCATGTGATGCTGTGCCACGCGTCGGTCCCACAGTGGAAACAATCACCCTCATTTAACACGTGTAGTCCTTTCTGCTTGCCAGCGCCATGCATGCGGCGGCGGCGGTCACGTACCCTTATCCCCAGCTAGCTAGCTATTCATCTTTAAGAATGAACTTCAATCAATTCTTCTTACCTCAGTTTATCCTATTTCTCGTAATAAAGATTCATTATCGATCTTCTATCTCAACCAACACGAAACAATAGAATGGATGAGACACAGATTCTTCGAGGGCATGATGAAGGTCAAACCCACGGTAGAGGCGGTGTGGTGCGCCCATCAGGTTACATTAATTGTGTTTATATTAATTAAATTGAGTTTTAAGTTGATTCTTTCTTTTATAGTCAATTGTGTTTTCTTCATTATTGTTGTAAGATTTGAAGTTGCAAAAGTTGTTGAATGAGCTTTAGATAATTAGATGGTTGAAACTAGCTAGTGGAGTTCTAAACGGTTACCAAATAAACTGTTCTATTGTGTGAACTGTGAAGTTACCAATTCATTGAGATAGATAGACATCGTTCTAAAAAATATTGCTTTATCGATTCATATTTTTTCTATGAGAAAACTTCAACATGAAATCAGGCACAACAACATTAGGCATGCAGTTAAAGAAACTTCTTGTTGTACACATTTTTTTATACATGTCTGTACATATGTGCAGACTATTTTTTATATCTCAAAACATTATGGCGGTGAACATTATGAACATGTGATTCAAGACAAAATAATATAGAGAAAAAATCCTGTTCACCAAGATGTACCGACATGTACACCGGTGCATACAATAAAGTATGCACAAATAATTTCTTTCGTAGCTAAATGAGTTAAACAAATTTTGAATGAGATATTTTTTTTTTTAAATCAAGAATTAAACCTCAACCGATTCTATCCTCCTCGGATAGAAGGGGACTACACTCGTACTACAATTAGAATGTTTTCTTAGAATGTTTTCTTTTGGATTCCGGACCCGAGACCGGACATTTACAAGACCAGTCTTAAACATATTAGATCAGACCCACAAATTACCGTCCAAAAGAAAACATCTTTAGCCTCATATTTTAACAAAAACTTCCCGACAGCTCATTATTTTTTTCGAGAATCCTGAAAGCTCATTTAACAAAAAGTAGTTAAAAGTATTATTTTTATTTTTTTCAATAAAAATCGTCTTCACAAGAGCTCAAAAAAAACTTTTTGCCTGGGCGCATGCAGTGATCCAGGAGGAAGAAAGTGGTGCTCATGACGAGCATCATCATGACAAGAAATCCGTGCTGAAGAAAGTGAAGGAGAAGGCCAAGAAGATAAAGGACACCCTCAAGCATCACGGCCATGCCCACGATCACGACGGTGATGAATCACTCGAGGACGATGATGAAATGGAGGTTGACCCAGACGTCCATGGCGGTCATAGTATGTCACCAATTAATCAATTCATACCTTCAATTTTGCACTAATTTAGGCTTTTGTGAGGTTTAATCATGATGCTTTGTGGTTAATTACTCTTATTGATGATGATCAGTTGGCGGTGATAGTGCGATTGGCGGTACTGCCATACGCCACAAAACCCTTGATGATTTTGGACATGTGGAGAAGCCAATAGTTAAACCAACTAGTCCCAGGAAAGATCATCATGGTTTAGGGTTGAAAGACGAAGGAATTATCAAACCTGGTGAAGAACTAGAGTCCAAACATACCAGAGGAATCACGCGTGTGCCTTTACATAAGCACAATCAACCGTCTGTTCCTGAACCTACTAATCAAAGTTCTGCCCATAGAAACCCTGGAGATCTTTTGCAGCAGCAGCCTGAGGTGTCGAAAATTGGTGCACCCGTCGGTCTTGAGGAGGATCCTCAAGCCCCCTCGAACCATCCCCGCGCGCCTTCAAACTATCAGAGTAAAACTATTGATCCAACTGGTGCGGGTAAGGCCAAACTTACATCCTTAATTCACAATAGCATTATGAAATTTAGAATAATGACTTGAGCATCTAGTTTTGGGACTACTATTTACAATCTTTAGAAGGCTTAATATGTATTGGAATCAATTGAAGCTCAAACGAGCAATAAATATGAACACTTGGACAAAGAAGGAGTAAGTGAGAGCTTAATTTTATCATCTAACTGATATGTCTAATATTGCTTTTAAATGATTATTGGGCAAAACTGACAGGAGGTGTGGAGGCTGGGATTAGTCCGCTAATTCAATCATTTGAGAATATGGAAGTTGGTAAGCCAGAATCAAGAACAACAACCGGAAGCCATGACCAGTTTGCTCCGGATCAATCTGTGGCTGTAGACTCTATGTCTTCAAAAGACACTGAATCAATCCCGAAGAGATTTGATCCCAGCAAACCTGAAGACCTTCCTGTTGATCCAGTTGATGGGAGACCATCAGCTCCACAAGGAGGAAGCTATGCTGGGAGAAGTGCCGAGTATGCAAAGAGTGCAGCAATTGCAGTGGCTGAAAAACTGGCACCAGTCTATGAGAGGGTTGCAGGTGCTGGAAGTGCTGTGATGGAAAAACTTCCTCTACCAGGTGGGAGTGGACAGCGGGTAAAGGAAACAAGCAGAGATGAACATGACCAGCAGGGAGGAGGAAAGAGCGTTACAAGCACAGTGAAAGAGAAACTAGCACCTGTTTATGATAAAGTAACAGCTGCAGGAAGTACATTGATGTCGAAAGTTCAAGGCCCGGGAACAGGACAGGCTATAGTGAAAGAAGGAAATGAGGAAAATGTTAAGAGCGACAAAGGAGTGTCTATGAAGGAGTACTTGGCAGAAAAATTAAAGCCCGGGGAGGAAGACAAAGCACTGTCTGACATGATTTCGGGAACCCTTTCAAGACAGAAGGCGGAGAAAACAGGGGAAACTGGGAAATATATTAGGCCAATGGGTAGAGTGACTGAATCCAAGAAAGTTGCAGAGAGATTGGGTCCTCTTGATGATACGCCAAAAGAAGGAAGTGAAGAGAAGGGAATGGTGGATATGTTGAAAGGTGCAGTTAACTCATGGCTTGGGAGAGACGATGAGTTGAGGGCTGCCACACATCACACAGATGGTAATTTAACGTGAATAGTATATTCCTGTTCTTTAATGGCATTCTCTAGTTGGATATTTATCACTCGTTTGTTGCTCTTGTTAAACTTGCTTGAAAATGCAGAAAAAACGGTTGGAGTCTCCAGAGCTGAAGAGGTTCATGATGAGAATGCAGTGGGTGAGAGAAGAAGACTTCAGGAATCTGGGCAGTGAAGAACATTATATATATGGTCTAAGAAGGGATTTGTTTTTGTGGGGGTGGGGGGGGGGGGGGGGTGTTTGTGTATATACAGTTATATGTATAAAGCCTCGTGCTCTGTGTAATAAGTGGTTTGCATGACAGAAACTGAATCAAGTATTTTTAAGGAAGTGGGGATTGTTGTGTGCTATTCAACCTGGAATTTCATCCATTTCTGTCTTTAATTTTCATCTCCAACTTCAAACACATGAGAACATGAGAATTACCTTTACGCATTACATGGTTTCTGAGTAAGGTCAAAGTGAGGGGGGGGGGAGGGGGGGCTGTTTGTGTATATACAGTTATATGTATAAAGCCTCGTGCTCTGTGTAATAAGTGGTGCATGACAGAAACTGAATCAAGTATTTTTAAGGAAGTGGGGATTGTTGTGTGCTATTTAGGGCTGGACTCGGGCCGGTTCGGGCCTGGGCCCGGCCGGGCCTCGGGCCGGGAAAGGGGAGGCCCGAGCCCGAACCGCCGGTGGCCGGTTCCGGTTCCGGGCCGGGCCGGGCCGAACCGGCCCAATAATATTTTTTTTTTTTTGTTCTCCTATTTAATCCCCTACCCCTCCCCCAAACCATCCCAAACCACCTCAAATGGCCCAAAATACCTAATCCAACCTAAAACTTAAAAAAATTTCAAAAAAAAAAAAAAAAAATTAAAATCCGGCCCGGACCGGGCCCGAACCGGCCGGGCCGGTTCACGAAAACCTGGGCCCGGGCCCGAACCGCCCAGCAGCCGGGCCGGGCCGAACCGAACCGAGGGACCCACCGGGCCCCGGGCCGGGCCGGGCCGGGCCAAACAGTAACCGGGCCGGGCCGGTTCCGGGCCGGGCCGCCCGGCCCGAGTCCAGCACTAGTGCTATTCAACCTGGAATCCATTTCTGTCTTTAATTTTCATCTCCAACTTCAAACACATGAGAACATGAGAATTACCTTTACGCATTACATGGTTTCTGAGTAAGGTCAAAGTGAGATAGCCAGTGGGAAGACCAAGTATTTGAGTTGGTAGTGTACAAATAAGGAATGACCATGGTGTTTTTGACAATATCACTACTTGGTTTTCCAACCTCGAACACACTCGTCTCAACCCACATAAATTATTAAAAAAAAAGCCATTATTATTAAAAAATATATATATGATGTTACATTACAGGTTCGCCATATGGTAACTGTTAGAAGGATATTAACTTCATGCAGTTTTGTTTTATGAAATATTTTGGCTAACATAAATAGCAAAGGTACATAATGGCGATATGTTGCCCCAACCCCCTTTTTGTTGGGTGGTGAGGGGCAAAGAAGACATTCTTAGGCACTAATCTTGGGGAGCTTAGCAATGGAGATTTGTGCAAGGAAATGCTCTGCCACTAGTCTTCTCAAGATTTTGCCTGTGGCAGTTTTAGGCAGAGTATCAGTTAAGAACACCTTCTTTGGAACCTTGAAGGCTGCCAGATACCTCTTGCAGAATTTCAACACTTCCTCCTCATTAATGTTTGCTCCTTCATTTGGAATAATTGCACAGTTTATCTGGTAAAAATCAAAGTAGGATCTGTCATACACAATAATCTACTGCTCGTATAAAATATAGCATGCCAGGGGTTTCAACTATGTATGGTCATGGTGGCATTAGCTGTAATATCTTTGCAGACTAGTGTTAATGTTGTTCACTCCCTGCCAGATTCTAAATAGCTTTAAATTGATATGGATAATAAATAATCCCAACTTTAAGAGGCAGGTAGCTAATAGTTTTACATATCAAATGTGTACTTAAATAATTTCAACCAATCGTTTTAACATACATCAAACAAAATATATTATGGAGTACCAATTATTAGTGATAGGTGAAATCTAGTATATTTTAATGTCAAGTGGGAATATATTCTTGACAACATATACGATGAACAAAAATGCTATGTGTACATGACGACTTACAAGCCTGTTTACACACCGAGTACATTTTGTGATTTTCATATTAATAATGAGATTATGAGAATTGTCTGTAATCTTTGAAAAAGGGAATTGTATATACACGGATAGTTTGGGAGGAATCACAGACAGGAATTTTATTCATGTCCGGAATTCCGGACAGGAACCGCCGTCCGGACGGTGGCGTTTGGCCACCTTCCCGGTGACATTTTTTGATGAAATTTTTATGGCATGTTCTCCATCAAGTCTAGTTTATCCACACAAAAATTCAGCCAAAAACTCAATCGGGAAGGTCGTCAAATGATTTTTGCAAGTTAACTCATCCGGAATATGTATTTTCCGGACCAGTTAACTTGCAAAAATCATTTGACGACCTTCCCGAATGAGTTTTTGGCTGAATTTTTTTTGTGGATAAACTAGACTTGATGAAGAACATGTCATAAAAATTTAATCGAAAAATTCCATCCGGCAGGCGGCCAAACGCCGCCGTCCGGACGGCGGTTCCGGTCAGGAATTCCTGACAGGAAGAGTGCTCTCACAGACAGTACCCTTCAAAATACATCCATGTGTAAACAAGCTTGCAAACTGGCGTGCAGCATTTTTTAATTGCAATAATGCAGCTAAGCCATTTTGCTTGGCGGATCCGTGGATGCAATAATGCAATCCACACTGATTTCAAATAATCACATTCCCGTCGTGTAATTGGGACCTACATCATTATTTTCCACTACGTATTTTACTTTGTATTAAAAATAAAAAAATGCAACATTTGCACTTGGGGGAATCTATATCACAGTCAGGAATGTAATTGGATAGAAGCAATTTAAATGCAATTGATCTCTTACCTCTTCGCCATACTTATCATCAGGGACTCCAAAAGCTACCGCTTGAGCAACGTCTGGGTGGGATACCAGCACAGCATCTACTTCAATGGGCGATATTTTCTCCCCTAAAATAACACTTTTCAATTGTAAATATCTGTAATAACATAGAATTTAAAAAGTATTTTACGAGGAAGGACTAGAACATATTTACGTGCATACATACCTCCACGGTTGATCATCTCTTTGATCCTGCCGACAAGATGTAAATATCCTTCAGAACCAATGTATCCAAGATCTCCCGTATGAAACCACCCGAATTCAAAAGCTGACTTATTGGCTTCTGGGTTGTTTTTGTACCCTTTAGTCACATTTGATCCTCTAATGCAGACCTCTCCGGTAGTCCCTGCCTCCTGTACCACACCATTCTCATCCAGGATTGCCATCTCTTGACCCACGGGTTTCCCGACGGATCCTGGCACGTGAGGCCCATCTTCGGGCAACGGGTTCGATGCCATCAAATGGGTCGCCTCCGTCATTGCGTACGCCTCCAGAACAGGAGCCCCAAACGCTTCTTCCAGCCGGGTCAATATTGACGGCGCCAGGGCAGCACTGCAGCTCCGGATGAAGCGGAGCTTCGGGTAAACGGGTTCGGGTTTAGTGAGGTGGCGCTCCAAAATGATTTGGTGTATCGTCGGCACGGCCGTGTACCAAGTGGCGTTGGACTTGTTCATGTCTGGCCAAAAAGTCGACGCCGAGAACCTCCCGGTAGCTGGGAGCGTCACGGACCCGCCGGCTACAAGCGAGCTCAACAACCCGGCAATCAACCCATGAACGTGAAACAAAGGCAAAACGATTACGGTTGAGTCTGACTCGGTGAGTTTGTAAACCGATTTAATATTGCTCACTGAAGAAGCTAGGTTAGACTGAGTCAATGGAACGCCCTTGGGGCGGCTGGTGGTGCCGGATGTATGTAGGAACAGTGAAACGTCAGACGGATCGTTAATCAGATTCGAGATCGAATCCGGATTCGAATCTGGAACAGCTGGAGAGAGAGCGATCTCCGATTCAGCGTCCGGAAGTGTAGCTGTAACGGCCGGAATATTGAGCTTGGCGGAAGCCGCTTGAGCCGCCTCGTTTCCTTCTTTCGGAATCAACAACAGCTTCGACTCGGAGTCGGACAAATAAAATTCGAACTCCTCTGCCGTGTAAGCCGAATTCAGCGGGGCTGCCGTAGCCCTAACCCGAATAGTTGCCAGAAACATTATCACAAACTGTAACAATGAAAATCAACGATCAAATTCATTCAACTAAACATAAGTATATACCGTAGAAATTCATGAAAAGTGCGATTAAGCTTTCTCTTATCCTCTGTTGAAGTGTTGATGATGGATTCCGAATTTAATTCCCGTTCCAAATGCCAAATTTCATCATATTGCTAGTATCTTTTTAGGCAAGCGAACAATGAAAGAGTCAACGAACCTCGACGGTATTGGGGAAGGTGAGAGCGACAACATCGCCAGGCCTAACGCCGGCGGTGAAGAGGGAAGAAGCGGCGCGTTCGACGAGGTGGTGGAGGCGTGAATGCGTAAGATCGAACATGCCGGAAACGGATATGGCTGTTCGGGAGGGGAAAGTTCCGGCGATATGCTCGAGAAGTCCGGTGAGCGTCGATTTCTCCATGTTTGAAAAACTTGTAATCAAACTGGAATGGTATGGAACGCCAAAGCGAGGAGGCGCCTATGAAGTTGGAAGTTGGCAGAGGGAAGGACTTGAAGGTTGAAAGAGTTTTGTTGGGTTTTGATGCAGAGGATCGGCCAACTCCCTTCTAACTTCGGGAGTGGTAATACGTGGCAGCCACGGGGAATATTTCCGTAAAGATTCTGCCATCTTGGTCTCACACCAACCCAGAAATAATTGAAAAGGTCAGGCGTACCACTTAATAAAAGTACTCGTTGTACCGGTAGGCGTAGCTCAACCGGTCAGGCGTACCACTTAAAGATTCTGCCATCAAGGGTTAAGTCTCGGGTTTGAATCCTGGCAACTGCGATAGGGGGTTACTATGCTGAAAAATGCATAGGGCCTCTGCAAGTACCGGGAACGGAGCCCGACTCTCTATCTGTCAGGTTGTGATTATAGTCCAACTTACATCTTCCCATCGTGGAACAACTCTTTTGGTCCTCTTTGGCTAGAGGGTTTGGGGCGTAGCTCAACTGATAGCGATACTGTTTGGCACTGTTTGACACTGTTTTGCACTGTTTTGATGTAGGATAATTTTCCATTTAGGGAAAGGGGAACTTTTTTGGGACATCCAAAAAAAGAAAGCGGGAACATCTTTGCGGGACGGAGGGAGTATTATAGAAATCATAAATTTTATACTGTTATTAAATTACTTATTTTTTAAATTATATTTAAAAACTAACATTTTCATACAGAAAATTGATCTAAATAAGAGTAAAAACGTTTTGATATTCCAAAATAGGAGTATCATATTTTTTATTTTCTGAATAGAAGTAAATTTCTGCCAAGTTTGGCATTACAAGACTTTTAAACATGACAATTTCTTTCAAACTTGGCAGATTACTCCTATTCAAGGAATAAAAAACATGATACTCTTATTTTGGAATCTCAAAACGTTTTTACTCCTATTTAGGGAATTCTCTCATTTTCATATCATTTTTATATTATAAGTAATTTTCAATAAAATATATAAATTCAAAGATGTCAAAATTTTAAGGGCTAAGAAAGTATATAATCAAGGTATACGGAAAGGATTACTCTTGTTCTATTAATTATAAAATTTGAAATAATATACTTCTATTCAAAATGTTCTTTTTTTTTTTTTGCATTTTTCTAAAAAGTCCTTTTCTATTTAAACAGTACATATTATGCCTACTTTTCTAAATACATTGGAATTTACAGTCAAAAAATAAATGTGAATTTAATACTCGTAATATATTCATTGATTATATTTGATTTGATTTTAGAAATTTATTAGGAGGGAGCACCATTATATAAGAAATTTCAAAAATATGGCCAAACTACACATTATCTTAAAAAACGAACATTCTATCCTAGAAAAAGTACTTACAATGTTTATCCGTTTATGAGTACCGAGTGAATTTTAATTTGGTTTAAATACAAATAAAGAATGTTTATATTAGTAATTGAACATATAATTTACGCATATTTTATATGTTCACCTTTCAACATGCATTGAAACGGCAAACTATTACAATTAATATTGAGAAATTTCTCAATATGAAATAAAAAATAGACGAAATCCTAAAATACAAGCTGTTGAGGTTTATTCCCGAAGATCCGAAAGCCCAACACAAGCCTTGGATTTTGTAGGGATATTGGGTTGGATTAAAATGTGTATAAAATATAAAACAGTGAGATATTTGTTCAACTCAGAAGCTTACTGGTATTCGATAAATATGTGATTACACTAGAACTACCCGAACGGTAGATGAATATGAGATTACAAGGATGGAAGATGTAAAATCTATTGCTAAGCTCTGAGTATTAAAATGCTCACCCTTTACACTGATCTAAACTGGGGTATTTATACTATAATGGGGATGGGTAAGATGGGTACGTGGCCGAATCTGGTAGGCTATCACTTCTGCCATGTAAGCACCCATGCCCCCACTTGCAGCTGTCATGATCCAGCATTAAATGCGACCTCCACTTGCTGATTGCCCGCTCGGGAAGGGTGTTCGGTGTATGGGACCCCGCCCTAGGTGCTATCCTGCTTATGAACATATCCCGAACGCCGATCGGTATCTCAGCCATAGGTGATCTAGTTAATGGAAGTATCCCGAACGCCGATCGATACCTGGCCTTGATGCTTTGGCATAATTGTTTCCCGGAATGTTCCAAGTATAAGTTTTATCCCGAATGCCGTTCGAGAGTTTTTTTGGACTGCCTTGGGCCCGCTGCTTCTTCCCGGATTTGGGCCTAGGGATATTGGGCCTGGACCTAATATCCCAACACTAGTCCCCCACTTCCTATGTCTCGAACGGTAGTGAGTGCATAAGGAAGTATAAGTTTATTGCCCGAATGCTGTTCGGATGAGTATCGGATGGCATTCCGCCGGTTCCCGAGGCATATTTTGACGGTTATTTGCAACTGCCGTTTCACTTCTCCGATAAACGTCATGATTACTTGAGAAGGATTCTCTGTGCGACACGTGTCTCTGTCATCATTTACAAAAAACGTGTCCTCTTCTGATTGGCAGCTGAATCGGCGTGACAGAGTATAAATAGGCTCTTCTGGTTTTGATTCTGGGTTTCGAAACTTTGCATCTCCGGCTTATCATTCATCCTTCTCTCTAGAGCTATTCCTTAGTTCTCGCTCAGGTACTTTCTGGCCTTTGTTTTTTCTTCTATCCTTCTTGTTCGATCGGTATGGCAACCCGTCTTCATCCTTCCGAGTGTTCTGCCTCAAACGTTGATCTCCCTGAGAATACTCCCAGCTTGGCACTGGAGGTCACTCCTATCCCGGCGGAGGTCCCCCACGACGATGCCTCTTCATCCGGAACTTATCCTGATGGTACCAAATCCGGGGGTGAAATGGAGGCCATGGAAGCCGGTCCCCCTAGCGGCGTTTCTTGCCATAAGCTCGACCTAGCCCTAATTAGGCTGATGCGTCAAAAACTTACGGCCCAAAATAGGGCCCAAATCCAGATGATGATCCCGGACTCGGTGGATTTCAGACTCCAGGCCGGGCTTCACCCAATGCGTCATTTCCCTGGGATGGTAGTGGTCCACTTTGATTCAATTAAGGCCGGTCTTAGGTTTCCACTCCACCCGTTTTTTGTCTCTTTCTTAAATTTTTACAATGTAGTACCAGCTCAGATAATGCCGAACTCCTACCGGTCGATAGCTGGTTTCATTTGTCGTTGTCATAATGTCAAGGTCATACCCACTCTAGAGCTTTTCCACTACTTCTTTTCGGTTATCCCCCAGCAGTCCCACGGTTTTCTGGTGGTAAGCTCCCGACCAGGACATATTTTGTTCTGCGATGCCCCTTCTTCCATCAAAGGTTGGAAAGATAGGTTCTTCTTCGTCTCTGTCCCGAACGGTTTGATTCCTAGGAAATGGAACGCATTCCCTCCTAAATCCCCCGAGCCATTCATCTCCGAAGAGCTTAGCAGAGATGTCATTGCTGTGGAGGCAGGAGGCTGCTTCAAAATTATGTCTTACCTGACTCCCGAACGGCTAATTAAGGCCGGGATAGGTACTGCCCGTATTCCTGGACTTACTTGACTGAAAACCAAGTACCATGGCCCGGGCGGTCCTTCCCGTGTGATATAATTTTTTAATCCACGTGTGAACCGCTCGGTACTAATTTGTTCCTTTTGTCTTTTCAGCTCCAAAGCAAGGCGAATCTTCAGATTCCGAAGGAGACAACCCCGAACAGCCGGCAATGGATGACAACAGGCTCTTTACCGTTGGTTTTGACGATGAGCCACCAACCTCTCCTCCCAAGCAGCAGAGGAAGACAAAGAGGAAGAGGTTGAGGAAGGCCGATCAGGGGACATCCTCCCAATCCGCCCCCATCGTCCCCGAGCAGTCTGAACCTGTTCGGGATGTAGAACCTGTGCAGCAGGTTGCCCCTGAACAGCAATCTTCACATGCTGATATGCTGATGGATCAGCTCTTCTCTGATCAGCAGTCTCACCACTTTTCCGCTGAGGAACTGGCCGCCAACCAGGCTGATTTGGCGAGCCAGTTTGAGCAGATCTCCCTTCAAGATCCTGCTCATGGAATGCTGGAAAGGGGAGGCTGTCCAGCAAGCCAGATTTGGTCCACATCGGGCTTCCTCAATGGGCATAACCTTCCTCCGATGCCGGTCGAGGAGGCCGAAGAGTGTATTGCCTTGGCTGCCCTGAAGGTAATTTCTTATCACCTCTCTTTTTTCGGTTGTTCATTAACTTACCAGGTTCTCATTTCTTATTTGTACTCGATCAATAGGTAGGGATCTACAGCCTGAAACTCAGAGAGGCCAGGCAGGCCAAGGAACAAGGGCTGCTGATGGCCAAGGAAACGGCTGAACAGGCATCAGAGGCCGAACGCCGGGCTTTTGCCGAGGAGCGGAGGAAGCTAGAAGCTGAGGCTGGGGAGCTTCGTGTCAAGGTGGGCTCTCTCCAGGCCAAGATCGCGGCAGCCGAGGCCGCTCAGGTCAAGTTTTCTGAAGCCCCTCCTCAAATCCCGGATGGCCCTGCTGAAATGATGGTTGATCTTTCTGCCGTTCGGGATTCATTCAAAGCTTCCGAGGAGTTTTTGGCTTTCAAGGAAGAATATGCCACCGAACAGCTCCCTGCTGTCTTCGGAAGGCACCTGGAGAAACTGGCCGGAGAAGAGCGCCAGAAGGAGGGGATCAGGGTGCTTGATCAGCACCCTATCACCAAGGAGTGGGCTGACAATCTCGCCCGAGGGGTCTACAGCTCAGGCTGTCAACATATGCTCCAGCCCCTCCTTCCCCTCCTGGAAAAACACATGGGCCGAGCAGTGCAATCTTCCGACTTCCCCTCTGACCTCCATCCGGGTCACCTGAACGCCCTAATGGCACAGATGAAAAAGTGCCGGCGAGCCCTGGGGATGGAGGTGGTGCAAATTGTTGATGAGGCTGATGAAGATGATGATGAAGACGATGAAGATCACCCCGAACAGTAGATTAGACATTATCTGTATTTCCTTTCCTTTGAATCAGTAGTTTTTGTACTTTCCGGCCAGTAGAGCCGATGAATATACAATTTTTGCCTGCTCATCTTGTCTTTGTGACCTACTGTATTTTATATTTGTTTTTCACCTATCAATTCGCCTCTGCAATACGTTTCATGTTGCTTTGTTGATCTCCATAATCTGAAGCGATCAGGTTACCTGTTCGGGTGAACTCCTTGTTAAATCCAGAATTCAGGACTTGATAATCTTGTTAACATATGTTGCGTATAATGAACCCGTTCAGTCTGTACTTATGATTTCAATATAAGACCCCTGTGCCCTTTTCATTCGTTCGTAAGCTTTCATTCTAGCTGGAAATTGTGTCCGGTATTCGGTATGTATTTTTGCTCTCCTTGTCGCATCTGTCATATTCTTCCATGTTAGACAACCATACTGTTCGGGTACGCCCATCATTTTACCACCGTGATAAATTTCTTTCCTGTTCGGGGAAACGTTTGTAGCCCTTTTTCTCTTATCTCATTCGGGGAAACGCCTTAAGAGGTTCGTGAATTTTGCTGATTTCAACTCCGTTCGGGTGTTCACCCACCCCAAAGGATGTTTTAACTTCTCTCAACCGCCTTGACACGTGTCTATTATTCATTCGAATTCCTGGCGGTTGTATTTCCTTATATAAGGATGCAGCTACTTTGTTTCAGTTTTTTCTGCTGCTTCTGAATTCTTTCAAGCTTTCTCTCTCTAGAATTTTCTCCGTTATTCACAATTAATGTCTGCCTTTTCTGGTTCGTCAGACTCCGAAGACATGGCACCCACTTTGATTCGCCTTTCCAGGGGAAAAGCTCACCCCAAAGATCAAGGCACATCTACCCGATCGCCGGGTTCTAACGGGTCTTCTGCCTCACTTCATCCCGAACAGCCCCTCCCTGATGATGGATGTCAGTCGGGAGACGACCTAGCTATCTACAATAAGGGCATGCCTGAACGGCCCCCTCGTTATAGTCTGAACTTCCATTGCATCAGGAAGCAACGTCAACGCCTTCCTGCTGATGCAGAACAGACGCTCCGCCAATTACTACCTCCACCCCGTCAGTTCAATGCGGGGTTCATCAAACATCCCATGCGACACCGTCCAGGATGTGTGGTTGTGCACATGGATGCCTTGGTTGCTGGTTTGAGGTTCCCTTTGCACCCGTTCATTGTGGAGTTCCTCCGCCGGGTATCAGTACTGCCGGCACAGTTCGTGCCCAGCACCTACAGGATCCTGAACGGCTTCATTGTCTGGTGCCATGAGTTGGGGATTGCTCCTAGCGCCGATCTCTTTTTGCATTGCTACGGCGTTCAGCCCTACTGGACCACCGGGTACTTGCGGCTTGTGGCCCGTCCTGGTCGTTCGCTCTTCACTGACAACCCCACACCTCCGGAAAAATGGGAGGAAAGATTTGTGTTCGTCTATGTGGGGTCGCCGCTTCCTTTCCCTGATCGGTGGAACACCTACCCTGTTCAGGATGCCTCCCCAAGGGTGGATGCAGCTATTGTCTGTCAGTACGAAAGGCTCCGTCTGGCCGGTTCCAAGAACCTACGGTCCTTCTTGACTCCTGCTAAGATGCTAGCTGCTGGCATTGGTATGTTTCTTCCCTTACTTTGTTCGTTCGGTGTATTTTTCAATCTCTTGTTCATTTCCCTTCGTTCTTTCCTGTAGGTGTAATTCCCCCCGTTTCCATAAAGCGTCCTGCTCCTACTCCTTCCTCCACCGCCATAGTCAGCAAGGGAAAGGAGAAGGCTATTCAGCCAGGTTCTTCCGCTGGCCGGGAATCTGGGCCCGTTAGCAAGCGGCCAAGGATTGAGAGCAGAGCCTTGGTCCCGGTCGATCATGTCATTGATCTGACGGACCCTTCTGTGGAAAGGATGCCTGCTGTCACGCCCCGGACCTACCGGACACGTCAACAACCCGCCGTACAGTACGAATAGTCAACCGCAGTCCAACTCATCCATACTATACTAGGCGTCATGAATATCATTCACAATAGTACATCCATAAACAATCATAATGCAAAATATTTAATCAAGCAGCGGAAACGTTAATACAAATATCCATGCCACACGTGGCAAACACGGGCGTACAAGCCCCAATAAATATTCAAATAGTATCCATGAGCAATATTTAAAATGTTTTCAAAACAGGAACGGAAGAAGCACGAACCACGTCTCCTCCCTTGAATCTCCCCGAAGCAATGGCGGCGGTAGCAACCTTCAAGTCCTACCTGAAACTGTGAGGTGGCCTCCCCCGTGAAGGGGAGGTCAGTACTTGGAAGCATTTGACAAGTACAATGACAACTATACTAAGTATAATCAAAGTTTCAATTTCCAAGACCCTCACATAGGGTGATAATATAATATAGGTCATAACCCGTGGTTACCCTCTTTGAAAATATACTTACTTTATATATAAAGTCAAGTAGTCGGCCCGAAGACCCATGTTTTACTTTAAAAACGTTCAACCCTTTCCCCGTGACTTCAAGCCACGCCCATCTATATTAATTCACCATGCTAGAGGCTTCCTCTAGTCATGTTTTACCGTGCTAGAGACTTACTCTAGTCACTAAATTCGGTGTTAGAGGCTTCCTCTAATCACCTTACATACTTTGTGCTGGAGGCTTCCTCCAGTCACATTACATTATGCTAGAGGCTTCCTCTAGTCATCCTACACGAATGCTGGAGGCTTCCTCCAGTCATTCTTCATCGTGCTAGAGGCTTCCTCTAGTCACGATACTAGTTCGTCCTACACGAATGCTGGAGGCTTCCTCCAGTCATTCTTCATCGTGCTAGAGGCTTCCTCTAGTCACGATACTAACTCACTAGCAAATTCTATGCCTAGAGTTCCTCAATCTTGAGTAGCCAATGAGGCCTACTCCTAATGTAACTTAGTGGTTACCCATTCCTACCTTAAGGCATCTCATAAGACTACTTAAGGTGCATCCTTCACAATCCAAGTCCTTAGGATTTGTTCTATCACTTTTTATACAACATTCCCGATTAGTAAATTAAATACTAATCCATAAATCTTTAAACAGCCAAGCTCCTTAACTCATAGTTATAAGGCTCATTCCTATGGATTTTCGAATCCGTATACGATTTAATCTCAATATAAAAAATATCACTTTTATCCATTCATGATTTCTATACATGAAGTAAAAGTATATTTTTTTCACAAAAATTCATGGTTTATACAATCATTATACCTCCACATTTATTATGCATCATCATACACAATCTCTCATAAATTTGTATGTTATGCATCTTCTATTCACAAACAATGATGTTTTCATTTAGGCATTATTAAGCATTAATAATCCATGAAAATCACATTTAATTACTTTAGGTAATCTTATGAAATTAACCCAAAGATTATAAGCAATATAGTCAGCCATCCTCACCTTATGAAGTGCTGAAATAACTGCCTTTGTTAAGCCCTCCGATCAATCCCCGTTCTGAACCGATCGAAAGCGAAAAATCTGGGCAGAAGGTGAAAGCCGGGCGGCTTTCACGAAAGCTGGGCGGCTTTCGTCGTCTGCTGCTACGAACAGCCTCCTACACTTGGCGGTTTCCGGCGGTTTCAACTCCTATCGATTCCACGACTCTTCTAAGTTAAATACCACCACTAAATAACAATTTTATACACTTTTAAACGTGTATAACTCATGGTTTAATCCACCATATGATTTCTTAAAAATCATACAACAAAACTAGTTAAAAGATAAGAGTTGTGTTCTTACCTCTTCTTCTAGTTGTTTTCTATTGGATTTCCTTAGCTTCTTGCTTCCTTCAAGCCTTGGATGATGTGAGGACTCCCCTTGAGCTCTCCCTCTCCCTGGCTGGTTCGAATGGATGCCAATGATAGGAGACAACTCCTCAATCAATTGGAAGATAATCCAAGGAGTAGGACATGGGGGTATGGGCATTTGTCTCAATGAGACTCCCCTCATGCCTAGCTCGCCCCTCCCCTTATTTCCTTGTCCCCTCCCCATTATTTGGGGGTTATTTGACTGGTGGAATATCCCAAGTGGGTGTAGGAAGTTCCTCCCAATTATTCCTGCTATTTCTGGCAGGTTGGGCCAAAATAGCGCTCGGGTTGTCCAAACATTTTTATCAACTTTTGTTGGCACTTTATTGGGCTTCTATAATTTATTATTATGACCCAACTAAATATTTGGTAGTCCGTTCTCATTTTATGGACCCGATAAATAGTTTAATTAATCTCACATTAATTAAATATTCCAATCAATCATACGAAATTTATTTGCTAGGAATTTCAAATACATGTCAAATTTCAAATTCGAGTACATCCGGGTGCGGTGTCACAAGTTCACCCCCCCTTAACGGGAATTTCGTCCCCGAAATTCACAATGCTTATTCAAACAGAAATGCATACTGTTCCTTCATCAAGGCTTCCGTTTCCCAAGTTTCTTCTTCAACTCGGTCACTTTTCCAAAGGATTTTCACCATAGGAACTTTCTTGCTTCGTAGTTTCTTTACTTGCCTATCAAGTATTCTCACCGGTCGCACGGCATAGTTTAAATCCTCACGTATTTCCACCGGTGGTTTCTCTAACACGTGAGACGGATCCGGTACATATTTCTTTAGCATAGACACGTGGAACACGTTATGTATCTTCTCCAATTCTGGAGTCAACTGCAATCGGTATGCTACGGCCCCGATTCTTTCGAGGATCACAAATGGCCCTATGTAGCGTGGGTTAAGTTTCCCTCGGCTTTGAAATCGGATGATTCCTTTCCAAGGTGAAACTTTCAAGAATACCTCATCTCCCACCTCAAACTCTAAGGCCCTCCGGCGCTTGTCGGCATAGCTCTTCTGTCTATCTTGGGCCGCCTTAAGTCTCTCTCGAATCATTTTCACCTTTGACTTGGTGATCTCCACCAATTCCGTGCTCTCGAGCTTGGCCATGCCAACCTCATCCCAACACAAAGGTGTACGACATCTCCTCCCATACAATGCCTCGTATGGAGGCATGCCAATACTCGCCTGATAACTGTTGTTATAGGCAAACTCCACGAGTGCTAAATGGTTGTCCCAACTCCCTTGGAACTCCAATGCACAAGCTCTCAACATGTCTTCTAATATCTGTATGACCCTCTCAGATTGTCCATCCGTCTGTGGATGAAAAGCAGTGCTAAACTTCAATTTCGTTCCCATAGACTCTTGGAACTTCGGCCAAAATCGTGATGTGAATCGTGGATCCCTGTCGGACACAATGGTTATAGGAACGCCATGTAGCCTCACGATCTCATCCACATACAACTTGGCTAACCTCTCAAGTGCATAGGTAGTGTTGATAGGTAGAAAATGTGCACTCTTTGTAAGCCTATCAACCACAACCCATACGGCATCATAATTCTTCACTGTCCGTGGTAGCCCTACCACGAAATCCATAGTCACATGCTCCCATTTCCACTCGGGAATGGAAAGTGGCTGCAATAACCCAGCTGGATGCTGATGTTCGGCCTTGACTTGCTGACAAGTAAGGCATCGACTGATGTACTCGGCTATTTCCCTCTTCATACCAGACCACCAGTAACTTTCTTTCAAGTCACGATACATCTTCGTGCCCCCCGGGTGCATGGCATACGCCGATGAATGGGCTTCCTCTAGGATGGACTTTCGGAGCTCACTATCTGACGGTACACACACTCGGTCACGAAATAATAAGAGACCATCATCTCTTTCCCTGAAATCCTCAACTGGTCCCGCTTGCATGCGTTCCCGGACCTTCATCAGCTCTTCGTCAGTTTCTTGACCCTTCTTGATCTCATCAAGTAATGTAGGTCTCACCTCGAATCTAGCTAACAAGGCACCATCGCTAGATATCTCCAATTGGGCCCTCAATGCCCTCAAACTAGTCAACAATGCCCCAGACGAACTCTTTCGGCTCAAGGCATCCGCCACCACGTTGGCTTTACCGGGGTGGTACTCAATGATAAGATGGTAGTCTTTTATCAACTCCATCCATCGCCTCTGTCTCATGTTCAGTTCTTTCTGAGTGAACACGTATTTCAAACTCTTATGGTCAGTGTATATATGACATGTCTCCCCGTAGAGATAATGTCTCCATATCTTAAGTGCGAACACCACTGCCCCGAGCTCCAAATCATGAGTAGGATAATTTACCTCATGTTTCTTCAATTGTCGTGAAGCATAGGCAATTACCCTCCCCATTTGCATCAACACACATCCAAACCCTTGGATGCTAGCATCGCTATAGACATCGTACCCCATACCTTGTTTGGGTAATGCGAGTACCGGTGCCTCGGTCAATCTCCTCTTTAGTTCAATGAAACCCTTCTCACATTTGTCATCCCATACAAACTTAGCTCCTTTACGAGTGAGCTTCGTCAACGGTGATGCCAAAACAGAGAACTTCTCCACGAACTTTCTGTAGTAACCTGCCAAACCAAGGAAACTACGAATTTCCTTGACATTCTTTGGCCTTTCCCATTCCGTAATGGCTTCTATCTTCTTGTTATCAACCGCAATTCCCGATCCCGAAACCACGTGCCCGAGAAAGCCAATCTCCTTAAGCCAAAATTCACATTTAGAAAACTTGGCATAGAGTTGCTTCTCCCGTAGTGTCTCGAGAACGAGTATCAAGTGCTCCTCATGCTCTTCCTCACTCTTTGAGTAGATTAAGATGTCATCTATGAACACAATCACGAATCGGTCCAAGTATTTGTGAAATACTCGGTTCATCAAGTCCATGAATGCCGCCGGGGCGTTTGTCAACCCAAACGACATAACAAGGAACTCAAAATGTCCATACCTAGTGCGGAAAGCACTCTTCGGTATGTCATCCTCTTTGATCTTTAATTGGTGGTACCCCGACCTCAAGTCAATCTTCGAGAACACAGTTGCCCCTCGTAGTTGATCAAACAGGTCATCAATCCTAGGCAAAGGATACCTATTCTTGATTGTGACCTTGTTCAGTTGACGATAGTCAATGCACATTCGAAGTGTTCCATCCTTCTTCTTCACAAAAAGGACCGGTGCTCCCCATGGGGAGTGGCTTGGTCTAATGAAACCGTTATCCAAAAGCTCTTGCAATTGGGTTTTCAACTCGTTAAGTTCTGCGGGTGCCATTCGGTATGGCGGTATGGAGATTGGTTTGGTGCCGGGCTCGACCTCGATCACAAATTCAATCTCCCTATCGAGTGGAAGTCCCGGTAGGTCTTTTGGGAAGACGTCCGGATACTTGCACACCACCTTCACATCGTCGATGTTCATCTCTTCTTTGGTCTTGTCCACCACATATGCTAGATATGCGTGACATCCCTTCCTCATCATACTCCTAGCTCTCACGGCGGAGATGATACAACTATTGGATTTGGCCCGATCCCCCTCGAAGCGTAAGGTTACGCCCTCATCGCCTTCGAGTTCAAGTATCTTCGTGTAGCAATCGACCCTAGCATGATGCTTCTCAAGCCAATCCATCCCCAGGATTGCATCGAATTCAATCATACTCAGCGGTACGAAATCACACGTCAAGTTTTGGCCCTCCACTTCCACCTCACACGATGGATAGTGGCTATCTCTCTCGATGTCTTCCCCTAGAGGTGTGGATACCAATAGGGCTTGAGCCATCGGTACAAGTGGTTCTTTGAATCCCCCGGCAAACGCCTCACTCACGAATGATCGTTGCGCCCCGGTGTCAATGAGGATTCTTGCGTCTCTCCCGTTAATCTTTAGTGTTCCTACATTCATAAGCAATGTAAGACACACTCCCCACTTATTAGACTCATTTCTTAGGTAAAAGAGTACCCCGGCTATGGTTTGGATGATCGTCATCTAACGCCCCATCCCGATTCCATCCCGGTTTCCCCCTTGAAATCAACATCGAGCACCAATAAGGGAAAGCCGGCCGCTTTTCATGAAAGCCGGCCGGTTTTCGTACCTTGGCCTTCGGCTCGGAGAGAAAGGTTACGTAAGCCGGCCGGTTTTTGCCAAAGCCGGCCGGTTTTCGGTCGCCGAAAGAATTACAACCTTTTTAATTATAAAAGCCGGCCGGTTCTTACGAATGCCGGCCGGTTTTCGTTAGCAGCGCCCCATACCGGAATTCCTGAACACAAGCCGGCCGGTTTTTACGAAACGCGGCCGGTTTTTATACGCCGAATGATTTAACCAAAAATCAAGCACGAAAGCCGGGCGGCTTTCGTCAACGTCGGGCGGCTTATGGTCGCCGTAGGATTTATGTAATAAATCATAGACAAACGTCGGGCGACGTTCGTCGAAGCCGGGCGGGTTTCGCCCCAGGCAGATATCTGTCCACTCCTTTGAACTTTAAACAGGCGGGGTTGGCCATATAACTTATACATCTCATCATTTAAAAGGTTCACAAGAAATTAACATCAAAGGTTCATGAATTTACCCGCAACGGAGTCCGGGTTAGCACGTGCATCGGCCTCCGTAATCGCATAGACCCTCGCTTGGGTCCTCCCTTGATTAACGGACGGTGCATTGCTTGTGCTAGCTCCACCGTGCCCTGTGTTTGCGTGAGGTGCCGCTGTCCGGTTCCTGCTCATCGTGGTCCCACCACTCGGCCCCCGCACTCACGGCTCGCCCAAGTTGTGGGCAACTCGACCTCATGTGCTCCGTATCACCACATTGATAGCACCTCGGGGGATCACGACACTTGCCCACGTGGTTCCTCTTGCAATTCTTGCATTTTGGCGCTTTTGAGACTTGTGATTCCGAGTGTTGTCCACTCATTCCCGGGTTTCCTCTAGATGGCGGTGCAGGAGTCCTAAATGAGCTCCCTCCCCCGTGGTTCCCCTTCTTATTGGAACCTTGGGAGCCTTGGTTCTCCCATTTTCTTTTCTTTGCCTCCTCGGCATTCCTCCGCTTTCTTTCTTCCCATTCTTTCTCCCCCTTCAAGCCTTGCTCAACAACTTGACTAAACGTCATATTAGGCAATTGTGTTGCCCTCTCGCGTATGTCAAGGTCCAAGGCATCCCAGAAGTGGTTCACCATCCGGTTCTCATCACATGCATATTCCGGTATGAACTCGGCAAGCTCCCGGAATTTGTGCTCAAGTTGCCTCACCGTGTACTTGCCTCCTTGGGTCAAGTCGGTGTATTCTCTCCTTTCAAGTTCACCTCGAAATCGGAGTAGTATTGATTGAAGAATTCTTGACGGAAATTCTCCCAAGTGACCGTGTCACCATACTTCCCCTTGACGCCGTCCCACCATGTGGACGCCATTCCCTCCAGCAACCTTGTTGCCACTCTCAACTTCATGATCGGGGGCAGCTCCATGTCAAGAGCCGCTTCGTTGAATCGCTTGATCCACTCGGCTGCAAAGGAGATGTCTCCCGTTCCATCAAACGGTTTACATCCCAAGTCTCTCGCCTCCTTTAGGTACTTTTAGATCCTTATCATCGGGACCTCGGCACCTCGATCATTCCGGGACTCTACATGTCCCCTAGAACCCACACGACTTCCTCCCCTGGAAGTCCCTCCCAAAGCACGCCTTGCCCGGCGCCTTTGGCGATCCTGTTGGTATTGACGGAGTAGCTCCTCCATCCTTTCTAGAGCGTCATCATCGTCGCTCTCATCATCATCATATTCCCCATCATATGGGGTCTCAACCGGCTCGGTTCCCGGTTGATACGTCGAATCCTCCTCGGAATCGTATTGCTCATCAATAGTCTCAACATGGCCGTCACTCACCGTCAATGAGTGACCTGCACGGCCCTGCCCACGAGACGCCCTCGATGCCCCTCGACTGCCATGTTGGGATCCTCCCGGTGCCTGGCCAGTCGGGTTTCTTCGAGTGACTTTACCGGTACGTTCCATTTCTGAAAGAGATAGAGATTGAGTCATTAGACCCGTATCAAATGTCAAATGACGGATAGGCACTTAAAGACATCCTTTGGCTCAAATCGCCGCCATGCCAATTGTTAAGGGTACCATCTTAACAATTAGAGACCTTGCAACTCAAGTACCAAAAGTTCTATAAGTACAAAACTTTATGCTCATGGTTTCCAAAATCATTTTCAAAAAGAATTTTGAAGCTTCATTATGAAGTTTACGGACTAAGGCTCTGATACCAATTAAATTGTCACGCCCCGGACCTACCGGACACGTCAACAACCCGCCGTACAGTACGAATAGTCAACCGCAGTCCAACTCATCCATACTATACTAGGCGTCATGAATATCATTCACAATAGTACATCCATAAACAATCATAATGCAAAATATTTAATCAAGCAGCGGAAACGTTAATACAAATATCCATGCCACACGTGGCAAACACGGGCGTACAAGCCCCAATAAATATTCAAATAGTATCCATGAGCAATATTTAAAATGTTTTCAAAACAGGAACGGAAGAAGCACGAACCACGTCTCCTCCCTTGAATCTCCCCGAAGCAACGGCGGCGGTAGCAACCTTCAAGTCCTACCTGAAACTGTGAGGTGGCCTCCCCCGTGAAGGGGAGGTCAGTACTTGGAAGCATTTGACAAGTACAATGACAACTATACTAAGTATAATCAAAGTTTCAATTTCCAAGACCCTCACATAGGGTGATAATATAATATAGGTCATAACCCGTGGTTACCCTCTTTGAAAATATACTTACTTTATATATAAAGTCAAGTAGTCGGCCCGAAGACCCATGTTTTACTTTAAAAACGTTCAACCCTTTCCCCGTGACTTCAAGCCACGCCCATCTATATTAATTCACCATGCTAGAGGCTTCCTCTAGTCATGTTTTACCGTGCTAGAGGCTTACTCTAGTCACTACATTCGGTGTTAGAGGCTTCCTCTAATCACCTTACATACTTTGTGCTGGAGGCTTCCTCCAGTCACATTACATTATGCTAGAGGCTTCCTCTAGTCATCCTACACGAATGCTGGAGGCTTCCTCCAGTCATTCTTCATCGTGCTAGAGGCTTCCTCTAGTCACGATACTAGTTCGTCCTACACGAATGCTGGAGGCTTCCTCCAGTCATTCTTCATCGTGCTAGAGGCTTCCTCTAGTCACGATACTAACTCACTAGCAAATTCTATGCCTAGAGTTCCTCAATCTTGAGTAGCCAATGAGGCCTACTCCTAATGTAACTTAGTGGTTACCCATTCCTACCTTAAGGCATCTCATAAGACTACTTAAGGTGCATCCTTCACAATCCAAGTCCTTAGGATTTGTTCTATCACTTTTTATACAACATTCCCGATTAGTAAATTAAATACTAATCCATAAATCTTTAAACAGCCAAGCTCCTTAACTCATAGTTATAAGGCTCATTCCTATGGATTTTCGAATCCGTATACGATTTAATCTCAATATAAAAAATATCACTTTTATCCATTCATGATTTCTATACATGAAGTAAAAGTATATTTTTTTCACAAAAATTCATGGTTTATACAATCATTATACCTCCACATTTATTATGCATCATCATACACAATCTCTCATAAATTTGTATGTTATGCATCTTCTATTCACAAACAATGATGTTTTCATTTAGGCATTATTAAGCATTAATAATCCATGAAAATCACATTTAATTACTTTAGGTAATCTTATGAAATTAACCCAAAGATTATAAGCAATATAGTCAGCCATCCTCACCTTATGAAGTGCTGAAATAACTGCCTTTGTTAAGCCCTCCGATCAATCCCCGTTCTGAACCGATCGAAAGCGAAAAATCTGGGCAGAAGGTGAAAGCCGGGCGGCTTTCACGAAAGCTGGGCGGCTTTCGTCGTCTGCTGCTACGAACAGCCTCCTACACTTGGCGGTTTCCGGCGGTTTCAACTCCTATCGATTCCACGACTCTTCTAAGTTAAATACCACCACTAAATAACAATTTTATACACTTTTAAACGTGTATAACTCATGGTTTAATCCACCATATGATTTCTTAAAAATCATACAACAAAACTAGTTAAAAGATAAGAGTTGTGTTCTTACCTCTTCTTCTAGTTGTTTTCTATTGGATTTCCTTAGCTTCTTGCTTCCTTCAAGCCTTGGATGATGTGAGGACTCCCCTTGAGCTCTCCCTCTCCCTGGCTGGTTCGAATGGATGCCAATGATAGGAGACAACTCCTCAATCAATTGGAAGATAATCCAAGGAGTAGGACATGGGGGTATGGGCATTTGTCTCAATGAGACTCCCCTCATGCCTAGCTCGCCCCTCCCCTTATTTCCTTGTCCCCTCCCCATTATTTGGGGGTTATTTGACTGGTGGAATATCCCAAGTGGGTGTAGGAAGTTCCTCCCAATTATTCCTGCTATTTCTGGCAGGTTGGGCCAAAATAGCGCTCGGGTTGTCCAAACATTTTTATCAACTTTTGTTGGCACTTTATTGGGCTTCTATAATTTATTATTATGACCCAACTAAATATTTGGTAGTCCGTTCTCATTTTATGGACCCGATAAATAGTTTAATTAATCTCACATTAATTAAATATTCCAATCAATCATACGAAATTTATTTGCTAGGAATTTCAAATACATGTCAAATTTCAAATTCGAGTACATCCGGGTGCGGTGTCACACCTGCGGTCCCCTCTCCTCCAAGGAAGCTGGGCAACAGGGGAGGTGTTGCTTCAGATAGTCTCCCTATCCCCGATCGGTTGACGGTGGAGTTTTCCGCCATGGGTCCCCGAGCCGAATGCCGGACGCTGTTTGGGCAGACTGCATCCTCCATGTGGTGCAGCACTTCTTTGAAGGCTGGAGAGGGCTTCACCAACCTGACCCATTGGTCTGATTTGGTCGAAGCAGGCCACGCTGAGTCCCTTAAGGTATGCCTTTGACTGTTCAGTTCTTCCTCCTCATAACATTTTTTTGGACTTGTTCTTACTGCTGTTTCTTTTTCCACAGGCCGGTACATACTATCACCGTGCCTTCCTAGCAGCTGAACGGGAGATGACCCTCCTTCATCAGGAGCTGGACGAGAGCCAAACCCTTTTGGCTGCTGCTAGGAAGATGGCTGCAGATCTCCAAGATCGAGCCAACAAGGGTGACAAAGCCAGGGAGGAGCTGGCCGAACTGGAGCAGAGGCTCCAACGACGCGATCGGGAAATCCGTGATCTGCGTGCCAAGGTGAAGGTTGCCGAAGCTGCTGGCCTGAAAATTGAGAAGGCCAAGGGGGATAATCCCCCTGCCCCCTATGCCGCCGACGTTTCCAAAATCACCACGAAGGCGGTGATTGACTTCCAAAAGGGGAAAGGCCTGAACCTCGCCCTAGAAAATACTGCTCGGGAGTTCCTCGGCAAGCATCTGGGCGAATTCCTAGAGAGGAGCAAGGACCCATTACATGATGGCCTCAAGCTTCTTGATGAGACCCCGTCCGGGACAGCCTTCGCCAATGCTCTAGCAAGGGACACCCTTGTTAAGTGCCAGGATATGCTAGTCGACCGGAATCTGGAGGTGATCAAGGAATCGTTCGATGAACCCTTCGACCCCAAGGAGGAAGGTTTCGATCCCTTATTCTGCCGTGCTTATCAACGGGTGATGGAGAAGAGGCAGAAGGCTAAGGATTCAGCCAATCCCCCGAACTCCAACTCGGATGGCTTGCCGAACAAGGATCCTCCCGTAGCTTAGTTATTTCTGTTGTAATCCCCTTTTCTTCTTCTCATGTATAATTCCCGGTCAGTAGTGCCGAAGAATAAAGATTGATCCGTTTCCGAATGACTTGCTTCCCGAACACTCAATTTTTATTTTTTTTATTTTTTTTTTATTTTATTCAACTCAACATCATGTTTGAGATGTAAGCTGTTCGGCCCGTCCCTAACACCAAAGTTGAGGTGCAAGCTGTTCGATTGATTTTCGTCTGTTGTTCTTTGTTTCCTGAACGCACAAGACATAATGTTAAATGCTTGCTGCGCCCCCGAGCACCATGTTTCAGATGCATGCCGTCCGGTTTATTACCGTCGACTGGTTGTTCCTTGAACGCGCAAGTCATCAATGTTAAATGCTTGCTGCGCCCCCGAGCACCATGTTTCAGATGCATGCCGTCCGGTTTTCCCACAGACGGCGCCAATGTTGAGGTTTATTCCCGAAGATCCGAAAGCCCAACACAAGCCTTGGATTTTGTAGGGATATTGGGTTGGATTAAAATGTGTATAAAATATAAAACAGTGAGATATTTGTTCAACTCAGAAGCTTACTGGTATTCGATAAATATGTGATTACACTAGAACTACCCGAACGGTAGATGAATATGAGATTACAAGGATGGAAGATGTAAAATCTATTGCTAAGCTCTGAGTATTAAAATGCTCACCCTTTACACTGATCTAAACTGGGGTATTTATACTATAATGGGGATGGGTAAGATGGGTACGTGGCCGAATCTGGTAGGCTATCACTTCTGCCATGTAAGCACTCATGCCCCCACTTGCAGCTGTCATGATCCAGCATTAAATGCGACCTCCACTTGCTGATTGCCCGCTCGGGAAGGGTGTTCGGTGTATGGGACCCCGCCCTAGGTGCTATCCTGCTTATGAACATATCCCGAACGCCGATCGGTATCTCAGCCATAGGTGATCTAGTTAATGGAAGTATCCCGAACGCCGATCGATACCTGGCCTTGATGCTTTGGCATAATTGTTTCCCGGAATGTTCCAAGTATAAGTTTTATCCCGAATGCCGTTCGAGAGTTTTTTTGGACTGCCTTGGGCCCGCTGCTTCTTCCCGGATTTGGGCCTAGGTAGGGGTGGACCGGTTCCGGTTCGGGCCCGGTTCGGGCCTGGGCCCGGCCGGGCCTCGGTTCAGAAAAAGGAGGCCCGAGCCCGAACCGGTGGTGGGCGGTTCCGGTTCCGGTTCCGGGCCTAGGGATATTGGGCCTGGACCTAATATCCCAACACAAGCGAATATATATTCTTTCCTAACTAAGATTTATTAACTCCTTTTAAAAGAATAAATTGATCTAAATTTTCAATAATATGAGTGCTTTCTAAATTATTAATATATTGAATTAATCTGGTGAAAATGGAATTAGGAAAATAGGATTTATCTTAGTTCTAAATTTCCATATCGTTTTTTGTATTAAATTGAATGAATCCTATTTTGAAAATAGGATAATTCCATTTAGGAACTTTATCCTTATTTTAATTGTATTTATGGAACTTCTATTAATATTTCATCCAAATTTCTCTTCAAAGCTTCTGTTTATTTTCTTCCTCCACTCATAATTCCTATCCCTCTATTCTTTTATCTTTTTTATTTTCTTTTGGGCGACAAGTGAACAATTTGGATTTGTCTTTTGATGCAATTTGCGATCCAATGCCAGTTGGGGAGGCACCAATTGGTTATTGAAGCTGTGAGAGGGCAATTGGCTTTTTCCTTTAGTCGATTTCATATGCACGTGGGTCATTATTTCGTTCTTGACCCGTCTGTGCCTGTAATTCAATATGGCTGTACAGAACTGGTTTGTAGCCCGTGAGGCCGTGATGCATGTTTGGTTAATTTTTTAATGTACTACAAAGTTGTGGTACAAATTTCCAAAAAATTCTGTTGGTAAAGTTAGTGGACAAACAAAATATGTTAAATTAATATAATGACACATATATTTGACATATAAACAATGTACTATTACAAACATCAATATTTGCACAGACAATAAGAGCCCACTTGGTAACATCGAAATTGGCTGAATTGGCTAATTCTGTTGAAACTTGTGAAATTCTGACTATATTAGCTGAACTGACTGATTCTGATGATGTATGAAAAATATTTAAAAAGAAAATTATTAATAAAGTAAAGAAAAAATTATGAACGAATAGCTAAAATCAACCTTACAGTAACTTCAACCAATTCAGCCAAAAAAGAACTCCACTACTTCTTTTCATTATTACACAATTCAACGTGTGAAATTAAAAGTTATGTGTTCAATGAAAAGTTGGTTGATAAGAACGTTAAGCTGAAAAATATGGTCATCTCTCCACAAAAAAATGCATATTAATGTGCAAATTATTCCGCCATGCCTATGAACAATGTCAACAAACACAGACCTTAAACCATTGGAAGCTCCATTGAAAGCTCAGCCGTATGACCAGTTGACCACCCAAGCTATTTAGCCATGTTAAAGCTTCCCTATCAAGCTACCAGATTAGTTGACATACCAAAGATATTTCGAGTTTTTTTTCAGAATAATGATAAATAAAAAATTAAAAAAATATATACAAAATTAGGGCCGAGTTAAAACTATTTACCAAAATACTGCTGAAATAAACCCGGTTAAGCAAAGTCACGCCTAGGGGTGAGCATGGGACGGTACGGGACGGTTATTTCGAAAAACTTGTCCCGTCCCAAAGTACGGTTCTTTTAAAAATCAAGAACCGGTACCGTCCCGCATATATATAGAACCTGTCCCGTTCCGTCCCAATTTTCGGTACGATTCTACGGTGTTATTTAGTTCCTAAATAATTAAACACCATAAAATATAAAAAACTTTAGATTTTAACATTTATAAATAACTCTACAAAAATTTAAGAGAAGAACTTGCAAGACTACATTTAGGATGTTTTTACTTGGACTTTAATTTGCTGGTCTGGTCTGAACTCGTCTGGTTTCTTTGTATTTTTATAACTACCCAAGTCTGGTCTGATCTGGTCTGAGACAAATTACAGTCCAAGTAAAAACATCCTTAATTGATCTTGTGTGATCAAATTGAATTATGAAATTAATAATCAAACTATAATAAAGAAAAGTAACATCCAAACTAAAAATCAAAAGTGATCGTCAAACTGAAAAACCAAAAAGTATCACATCACATGACAAAGAATATGCAAAATAATTCGGTACGGTATGAGACGGTTCGGTTCAATACGGTTCTGGAACGGTTCTCACTAAGAACCGGTACCGTACCATCTTATTAAAAAAGATCGGTACGGTACAGTACGGTATTACATTTTTCCGGTTCTATCGGCTCTGGAACGGTTCGGGACGGTTCTTCGGTACGGAATGGGAATTCCCAGATCCGCGCTCAGCCCTAGTCACGCCCGGTTAAGCAAAGTCACGCCCGCAAGAAAAAAAGAGGTGACCAATAGAAATGATTCATGGACCCGCACTTTAAAAAATCCCTCTTTTTTAAAATGGTTATAAGTTTTTTTATTTATAATCCGATTTTCATAAAAAATATATCAAAACTCATAATTTTTATTACCTTTCATATCACACCAATATTCAATATATAAAATAAAAAAATCTGAAGATACAATTAGTGGAAGTTTTTAGGCTATAAACTTTTTCAAGTAGATCAATGTTCTAAAATTAAGATCTCATAATTTCTTAGATTCCGTTTGGTAACACTGAAATTGACTGAATCGGCCGACTCCGCTGGAGTTTATGAAATTCTGGATAAATTGCCTGTATTGGCTGATATTGTGGATTTATGAAGAAATATTGTGTATTGGATGTATTGGTTGATATTGTGTATTGGCTGATATTGTGGATAAATTGCCTGTATTGGCTAATATATGGAGTATAAATTTTTTTATTATTAAGGTAAATAAAAAGTACATGAAGAAATAGTTAAAATAGTCTTCTACAATAACTTTAGTCAATATAACTAGAAATGTAACTTCAACCTTAATTTTTCTTGTTATTACACAATTCAGCGCACAAAATCAAAAGTTACATATTTGGTGAAAAAATAGCTAATAAACCCGATAAGCCAAAAATAGAGTCACCAAGCAGGCTCTTAGTGTCAATAAATAAATAAAAATTCCTTTTAGAAAAAACTATTGACACCAATATTGAATAAAAAAAATTAAATCTGGAAATTTGATGAGAGCTGTGGTGGTTTTTAGGCTCAAAACTTTTTAAATAAATTCATGTTCTAAAATTAGAACTCGCGGTTGTATACCACAATTTCATGTTATAATTACGGGATATTTAATTTATTGGTCGAAAGTGTCAATAAGGAGTTATTGAACTTGACCAAATCGGTCTAATTTAAATAATTGATTTGAATTGTGTGATAATAAAAAAGATTAACATTTAAGTTACTTTTTGATTGTATTGAATGAAATTACTGTATGAAATTACTAGAGGATCACTTTCAATATTTCTTCATAAGTTCTTACCCTAGCCTGGAATCCGAGTTACAAGATTGGTTCAATTTCCAAATCTGTTTCATACACAAACGTAAAGCAAAGCTACAGGACAGGTTGACTACGCAAAGCCAAGTCATGTCCTTAAATGACCTTAAAGCCAATTTTACAAGAAACAGCCGCAATTAGACTAGGATTCAACAAGTTTCGTACAACAACCAGGGACGGATCCAGGATTTCTATTCAAGGGGGGCAAAATTTTTCGGTAGTGTAGGAGGTGAAAAAAATTTCGTTAGTGCAGTGGGGCGAATTTTTTTCCCTAGTATAGCGGGGCGAATTTTTTCCGCTACTGTAGGGCTATGCGACTAATTTTATTCAAAAAATGACATTAATACATACACATCCCCAACGACATTTAAATCTATTAAGTAGTACATTCTAAGTTTAAATTAGACGATGATAAAGACATCAACCAATACATTTTTAATAACTTCTACATTGTTTAACCTCATGAATCGGTTATTATTGAATTGTAATTTTTGTCCGGCCACCAAGGATGGTGTTCGTGAGTCATGACTCATGAGAAGTTTTCTTAATATTACAATAGTAGTGATAGAGTATATGGGCCTGGACCCCATAGCCCACATACTCAATGGCCCAGAAGACACCAGCGGGGCACCCGCATCGGCCAGAGGCACGTACCGTCCAAGAAAGAAGATATCGCCTGAGTTATTTGGATGGCATCGTCCATGGACCGCATCGTCCATGGACCGCGTCGTCCATGTACCACATCGTCCGAACTTCGCCCGGACAGAATGTGTTTTCCTATTTTTTGTACTAAGTGTTGTACTCAGCCCATTAGTGGCCTTATTTCGCCCAAAGGGGGCATGATTATTGTAATGGGCCTCCTAAGCCCAAGGCTAGGGGCCCAGATCCACATTTTTACCTATAAATAGACCCCTAGGGGCTAATTATAGGGGATTCTTTTCCCAATTGAGAAATATAATTACTCACTTTCTCTCTCTAGCTCTCTCTTCTCTCTAGGATTAATACTCTATCATTTGGAGCTCTCGTTGAGAGCTTAGAACAGATCAAGTGAGTACCCCTCATCGCTACCAGACGCAACAGAATGACAAGAACTAGGTCAAAGAACACCGGTAGGAATGCCCCTCTGAACCAGGAAGGGCAGGGAAACGTTGCTGACAACGTCCCCAATGACCTCATCAACCAGGATGAGAACGCTCAGGAGATCGAGCACGCGACGGCTGACCTTCGCGTCCAGCTCAACAAGACTGCCCCAGACGCCCGCATCGGGCTCGAGGACAGGCGCAATGCTGATCGCGCTTCGGGCCAGCAGGCTTCTCACCCTGCTGCCCCCCAGATCAACCCGGCCGCACTATCGGCCATCGTCGCGAGCATTCTCCAGGACCCCAACGTGGTCAGCGCTCTCGTCGCAAAGACAGGGGAGAACAACACTCCGGCAACTGGAGAGGTCGCAACGGTGCCACCACCGCCACCTCGTCCGCAAGGCGTCACCTTCTTCGGTGACAACGAGGACGTCCTCGCCGTGGACACCCATTCCCACACTGCCTCACCTACCCGGGATACACCGGCCCAACCTCGCGGTAAAATCTCAGCCTTCAACAGGCTGGGTGACATCGCGAGCCGTCGGGTACCTACGAGAGGGGTGGCGGGTCGGTTGGGTGGCCGCGAGCCGGGGTCGCCAAAGGAAAGCTTCGGGTCCGTTTCCCGGACAACGGATCGGCCCCGACAAGACAAAGGAAAGGGAAAACTGAATGATGATGATGCGCGTCATCAGATCAACCTGGCTCACGCGGCCCGGATCCAAACCCCGTTGGGTGGCGCTGCGGCCAACACGGACCCGAGGGACGAGATCATCGCCCGCCTGGAGAAGCGCCTCGCAGATATGGAGGCCCGAGAGGCCGCAGGGCGCGCATCGGCCCAGACATCCCAGCATCCCAACTACGACGCGCTCCTGAGCAAGGTCAGTGCTCTGGAAAGGGAGTTGGCTGACCGGCGCGATGAGCCCGTCATCCAGATACGGACCAGAACCCCCTTCTCTGCGAGGGTGCTCTCCGCTCCCATCCCAGAGAAGTATAAGGGGAACCCGATCAAGCCATATGACGGCCGCACTGATCCCCAGGAGCACTTCACCCGTTATCAGAACAATATGATGATGACCAACGCTTCGGAAGAGTACATGTGTCGCTGGTTCCTATCCACCTTGGAAGGACCAGCGTACGATTGGTTCAACAACCTTCCGGAGGGGAGCATCGACTCATGGCAGGACCTTGCTCAACGCTTCCTCACCCACTTTGCCGGAAGGAAGCGTGCGAAGAAGCATTTCGCCCACCTCCTGACCATCAAACAACAATCGGAGGAGACACTCCGAGCCTTCCTCGATCGCTGGACAAGGGAGGCGGACGAATGTGAAGGGGCCGATGAACGCACTCTCTTGGCTTTCCTCCGCGGAGCACTCCGGCCTAGCCACTTCGCCCGGAGCCTGTTCACGGAGCCGCCGCGGTCATACCTCGCGGCGCTCCGACGCGGAGATAGGCACGCTGATGCCGACGAGCTCCTGAACCAGAAGAAGGGTGGGGAGAAGCAACAAAAGAAGGACTCCTCGTCCAACCCCCACCACCCGCCGGCCAACAAGGGACAGAACCAGCCGAAGAAGGCACACCAGGAGCCAGCCGGACAGCGTAGAGAGGATCGTTCATGGCGCCCAAAATTGGAGGCACAACGCATCCCCCTCACCCACCCGGTGAGCGTCGTCCTTGACCACGCCGAGGCGCAGGGCCTCATAGTAAAGGACCCCAGGTCAGAGGAGGAGATATTTGCGGTCCACAAAGGAGGGACATATTGCAAATACCACCGCCAGACATCCCACAGGACCGAGGATTGCACCACCCTGAAGAGGCACATCGACGGCCTCGTCCGACAGGGGGAACTTTCCCAATTTGTCAAGGGTGCCCCCAAGAGTAACACTTGGGTTAACCCTGGCAAAAGGGGGGAAGGATCCTCCGCGAAAAAGAGGGAGATCGGCGCCCTCAGTGAAGATGAGGACGAAGAGGAGCCCCGCCAGAAGAAGCATCACATTCACATCATCGTCGGCGGGAACACAGGGGGGGACTCGGCTACCCAACGGAAAAAATGGGCTCAGTCCCTATACGTTGGTGAGGTGACCCACGCCCCCCCTCAGCCGAAGCGGCGGCATGTGGAAGCCATCACCTTCACCGACAAGGACCTCCCCTTCGGCCCCTTGCCCCACAGGGACGCCCTCGTCGTCAAATGCGAGATTGGCAACAACATCATCCACCGCAACTACATCGACACTGGCAGCTCTGTCAATGTGATGTACGTTGACACCTTCAGACAATTGAAACTGAAGAAGACCGAGCTCCGGCCGATACGGACTCCGTTATCCGGCTTCACCGGGGACTCTATCGACGCCGAGGGCACGATAGTGCTTCCCGTTGTGGTCGGTGACGGTACCTGTCAGGCGAAGATTGACATGGAGTTCGTGGTTGTCAACCTGGACAGCGCCCACAACATGATCTGGGGACGACCGGCCTTGGAGGACCTTGAGGCCATCATCTCCATGAGACATCTATGCCTCAAGTTCCCCACCAAGGACGGCGTCGGCTACGCCAGAGGGAACCAGAAGATAGCCAGGGCTTGCTACCTGAAGCTCACAAGAAAGATTAATGAGGCCGAGGAGCGGATAGACACTATCACCACCGCCTCGGCCGAAGAAGACACACCGAAGGCTGAACCGGTCGGAGACGTGGAAGACGTTCCGTTGGACGTCTCCCGGCCGGAACGCACGCTGAAGATTGGGACACAGCTCCCCCAACAGTTCCGAAGGGACATCCTCTCTGTCCTGAGAGCGTACGCCATCGTCTTCGCATGGGGACCAGAGGACATGCCGGGCATCAGCCCGAAGGTAATCACACATCGGCTATCGGTGAACCCGGCCTCCTCCCCCATCAAGCAGAAGAAGCGCTACCTCTCAGCCGACAGGAGGGAATTTGTCAAAGCCGAGGTGGCCATGCTGCTCTCCATCAAGCACATAAAAGAGGTGAAGTACCCCACGTGGTTGGCGAACGTCGTCCTCGCACCAAAACCGCCCACGTTCAGAATGTGTGTTGATTACACTGACCTGAACAAGGCGTGCCCGATGGACCCATTCCCTCTCCCCAACATTGATCAGTTGGTGGATGAGACGGCGGGGTGCGAGTTGATGTCGTTCCTCGACGCGTTTAGAGGGTACCACCAGATATCCATGCACGAAGATGACGCGGAGAAGACTGCTTTTATGACCCCGGAGGGAATTTTTTGCTACCTCGTCATGGCCTTTGGGCTCAAGAACTCCGGCGCCACCTACACAAGGATGGTAGCCCGGATTTTTAGAGCAGTCTTAGGTCGGACGATGGAAGCATACGTCGACGATATGATCGTCAAGAGCAAACAATCCACAACTCATGCCGACGACCTCCGGGGCATCTTCGAAATCATGAAGAGGTACAACCTCCGGCTCAACCCGAAGAAGTGCACCTTCGGCGTCCAGGGAGGTAAATTCTTGGGGTACCTGGTCAGCCGAAGGGGCATCGAGGTGAACCCAGAAAAGATACAAGCCATTATCAACATGGAGCCGCCCCGCAACATAAAGGAGGTGCAACGGCTGACGGGACGCCTCGCGGCCCTGAACCGTTTTCTCTCAAAATCCGCTGAGAAGTCTCTCCCCTTTTTTCAAATAATGAGGAAGGCCACCAGCTTCAAATGGACGACGGAGTGCCAGCAAGCCTTTGAGGAGCTGAAGCAATATCTCGCCTCCCCACCCGTCCTATCCAAGCCCCAACCCGGCGAGACTCTCTTCCTTTACTTAGGAGTGAGCACGTCGGCCGTCAGCTCCGTACTCATCAGGGAGGATGACGGGGTACAAAAAGCTATATTCTACGTCAGCAAGACGTTGCGGGAGGCTGAGCTTAGGTACTCCCCCATTGAGAAGACAGTGCTGGCCATCGTCCACACGGTGAAAAAACTTGGGCACTACTTCCAGGCTCACCCCGTCCACGTCCTCACGCATCAGCCGTTGGGAGCCCTCATGAGGAGCCCAACCAGCTCTCCAAGGATGATCAAGTGGGCAATATTCTTGAGCCAGTACCAGATTGAGATCAAGCCGAGGCCATCCATCAAAGGGCAAGCCTTAGCTGATTTCGTCACCGAGTGCACGGCAAGGGAGACGGCCGTTACCACCACAGGAGCTGAATCGGACGAAGCCTGGACCCTCTACACGGACGGGTCCTCGGCCACCAAAGCCTGTGGGGGTGGCGTCGTCCTCATCTCCCCGGAAGGATTCAGAGCATACTACGCCATACGCTTCAACTTCAAAGTATCCAACAATGAGGCCGAGTATGAAGCGCTCCTCAGCGGACTAAGACTAGCCGCTGGCCTTAAAGCACGCCACGTTAGAATCAAATGTGACTCCAAACTCGTAGTGAGCCAAATGGAGGGTTCCTACGAGGCCAAAGAAGGGAGGATGAAGCAATACAAGGAGGCCACTGCGGAATTGCTCAAGGCGTTCGATACCTACGAGATCACTCAGATCCCAAGGGCGGAGAACGCCGAGGCCGACATACTCTCCAAACTTAGCTCCGACACCCCAGAGCACATCTCCAAGATAGCAAAGGTGGAGGAGTTGAGCATGTCAAGCATTCACGCCAGCCCCATACTCTCCATACAGCACCAGCCAGAGGACTGGATCACTGACATCGCAACATACATCACCTCCGGCACGCTACCAGAAGACGAGGAGAGGGCCAAACTAGCCAAGCTCAGGGCCCCAAGCTATGTCATTGAGGATGACAAGCTCTACAAGAGATCATACAACGGCACCCTCCTCCGGTGCCTACACCAGAATGAGGCCGAAGTGGCCATGGAAGAAGTCCACTGCGGCGTGTGCTCATCACATCAGGGGCCCTTCAGCATGTCGCGCCGCCTCGTCGTCCAAGGCTACTTCTGGCCGACAATGGCGCGTGATTGTGCTGAGGTCGCCCGCAAATGCAGCGCATGTCAACACTATCAAAGGGCACCTGGCCGACCAGCCGTCAACTACGCCCCGGTCAGCACTGCCATTCCATTTTCCAGATGGGGCATCGACCTCGTCGGCCCGCTACCAAGAGCCGCGGGCAACAACAGATACATCATCGTCGCCATCGACTACTTCACCAAATGGGTCGAGGCCGAACCACTCGCAAGCATCACCGGAGCGCGGTGTCGAAAGTTCGTCTACAAGAACATCCTCACCCGCTTCGGCGTGCCTCAGGAGATCATATCAGACAACGGCACCCAGTTTGAGGCCGAACCGTTCCAAAGCCTCCTCCAAGAATGGGGTATCAAGCACCGTTTCTCCTCCGTTGCCTACCCTCAGGCCAACGGGCAAGTTGAGAACGCCAACAGAACCATCTTGGAGGGGCTGAAGAAGAAGCTTGAAGAAGAAGGCGGAAGTTGGGTCGACGAGCTCCCCAACGTCCTATGGTCCTACCGCACAACGCCGAGGAGGGCCACCGGGGAGACACCATTCTCCTTGTGCTACGGTTTCGAAGCCAAGGCTCCCACTGAGGTGACGCTTCCCAGCCGACGGGTCACACAATACGACCCCGAAGCCAATGAAGAAGCCATGAAGATTGACTTGCATCTCATTGACGAAAGACGGGAGATGGCTTACCTTCGGGCAGAAAACTACAGACGCCAAGTCAAATCCTACTATGACGCCAAGGTACGCTCCCGCGAATTCCAAGTGGGGGACTACGTCCTCCGCCGAAGGGAAGCAAGCAAGCCAACGGAAGGAGGAAAGCTCGCCGTCAAATATGAAGGGCCCTACATCATCAGCGCCGTCATCAAAGCCGGCACCTATAGACTAAAGAACCCTAACGGGTCAGATGTACCACGATTGTGGAATGTACACCACCTGGTGAAATTTTACCAATGACTCGAGAAGTGGTGAAGCGGGCAACGTCCCCCACCCCTCGGCTTATTGGTTGAATAAAACACCCTCGGCCTAGCGCCACTTGTTGAAATAAAATAATGTTTCATCCAATCTTTTAAGATTTGAGCCAAGGGAAACCTAAGGACCGCATCGGCCTAAGCGGTGCAAACACCCGGGACCGATGCGACCTAAAGCCGTCACAATAAACGACGCATCTAAAAGCCGTTGCAATAAACAACGCACCTAAAGCCGTCGCAATAAACGACGCATCTAAAGCCGTTGCAATAAACAACGCACCTAAAGCCGTTGCAATAAACAACGCACCCAAAGCCGTTGCAATACACAACGCACCTAAGGCCGTTGCGATCCACAACGCGCCTGCAAAGCCGTTGCATAGACAACGCATCTAAATATCGTATCGGCACAAGCGGTGAAACACCCAAATCGGCCGGCGATATGCAGGACGAAGGACCTGTGTGTATGGCCCGACGTCTTCAAACGGAGAAGCATACCGCGTCGTCCGCGCGGAAACCGCAGGACGACAGGCCTGAATTAAGGCTGAGGTTACAAAAACTCCACCCGTCAGTAAAGTTTCGATCAGGACCACAAAGGGCGGCCGTCAAAAGACGATGCCTAGCCCGGTCCCTCGTCGCCGATAGACGTGGAAAGGCAAAAAAAGATGCCACTGACACACCAAGCCGAGGGCGTATTTACTCCCTCGCACTAATCCACGCGAAAAGCGTAGCGGACAAACTACCGCACATGGACAAAGGGACAGTAACCCTTCGGACACTCAAAAAAAAAAAAAAAAAAAAAAAGAGGGAAGCCGACGGACCGCGCACTCGCCGGCCTCGAGCAAAAAATAAAATCCCCAAAGCCTCAAAATCGGCTAAGTACATATCAGGTTTTCACCTTATAGGGATCCGAAGTGCACGCTTCGGCTCCAACCATAGCTTCACAAAAGGGAATCGCTTCGGCTTCGGTTATACAAAACCACAGTCCATTACTCGGACGATGGGACGCACCGTCTCCAATTAGCAAAACCCGAGTGACGAACCAAAGCAAAACACCTACATCAAGGAAGCTTGACACTTAGAACATTTTCTAAGTCGCACTACAAGAGAGACGATGCGCTACGTCCTCAACACTTCAGAATTAAGTTCCGAGAACTTGACTCGGGAAAGATGTAAAGGCAAAAATGGAATTCATCTAGGGACGACGAGGCGCATCGTCTTCAAAGAAAGGAGGTCGCTACGTCTCAGCTGACGGATGTCACAAGATAAACTCTTGGCGCTTAGAAAGATTTCGAAACGGTGGGGCATTGCCTTACCTAAGACGCAAGGGACGTAGCGCAGCGCCAAGAAATAGTTTCAACACTTGGTAAATTTTTCGAAACACATGTTCTAAACACATTGGTTCCGACGAAGGAGCGCATCGTCCCTAACATTAAATACAGGGAACACGCGCAACGTCCTCACATACATACCAGTAAGGCGAGGGTGCCCCCACATCAACACAAAGGAAACGATGGAACGCATCGTCCCAGACTTGGCAAATTCGCCAAAGTAAAAACTTGCGAAACAATGTCACTAAGACGACGCGACACTGACAAACCAAACGCCAAACATAAAAGAGAAAATGAAGCAAGGAACAACATTCATACTTGAACAAAGGTGTTATCATTAATAATTCAAAAAGAGGGCGCTTCGGCCATTACAAAAAGGGCGCTTCGGCCATTACATACACCAGGGCGCTTCGGCCATTGGGGCTACAACTATGAATATAAAAAAGAAATGAAGTACAAGGCACTAAGCAGCTTGTCCTTGGCCACCCTCAACGGCTCCGCTGTCCGCATCGTCTTGCTCATCCTCGGTATTCTTGGACTTGGCCGAGCTCCGAAAGAGGTAGTCGTCACTCTCGGTCCAGGGCCCGTCTTCCTCGCTAGAGCTCAGAATGGGGGGTTGCCTCTCGGACAGTGGGAGCTTCAACTCCTCCTCGGGGTCCTTCATCATCCGGGGAAGGCCGATACCCCTGGGCTTCAGGTTCTTAACGCGACGGCAGAGGCGTCGGTAAACCAACATCTGCATACGCCTCTGGCCGAGGTCGTACCAGACTTCAAACTCCTCTTTCAGGCGGGCTCGGCCAGCCTCCTCCTGAGACCACGCTTCAAAGCGCTCCGCCACGACGTTGAAAGTCCAATCGCGCCGGGCCTCGTCTTTCCACCCCTCGGCCATGAACAAATCAACAGCCTTCTCGGCAGCCCTCTCCGCTTCGGCCTTCAGCTCCTCGGCCTTCTTCGCCCTCTCTTCTGCCAACCGACGGGCTGCGGCTTCCTCCTCTAGCTTGGCCTCAGCTGCGGCAGCCCTGTTTTCGGCCGCATCGGCCTTCTCTTTAAGGGAACCGACCTCGGATCGGAGAAGCTCCAGGGAAGCCAAGGCCTCATCGGCCGAGGCAGCCTTTTTCTCGGCCTCTCGAAGGCGAGCAAACTCCTCGACTTGCCGGCGCTGCTGCTCCATCAGCATAAAAGCCCCCTGCAGAGACAAGTAATGGTCAGAAGAGGAAAAGAATGCAAAAATTACTAAGTACAAAAGCCGGATTTTACCTGGACGACGTAGTCCAAGCCGCCATCGAAGAGGCGCACATCCTTGCTCTGCCGACGTAGGTACTCCCTATCGGCATCGGGAATGGCCTGGAACAGGACGTCGTGGCCAGAGACCTTCTCGTTGAATAACCCGCCCTTCGTCGGGTAACGGACCGTCACCTCATACAGTCCGGAGGCCAAGTCGCGGCCGCTTCGGGAGCTTCACTGGACATTCTTGCCAGGGAGAAGAGACGTAGGGACGAGGGCAGCCGACGCCTCGTTCAGAGTCAGATCCTCAATCACATGGACATCAGACACCTGCTCTTTTTGAGCCGCAGTTTGCGCATCAGCCGTAGCGGCATCACCAGAAGGCAAACCCTGCTTCGGCCTCTTAGCATCCCGGGCCGGCTTCAACCCGGCTTCGGTCAGAGTCTGCTGACCCTCGGTGGGCCTTTTCTTCTTCTTCTGGGCCGCCGCCTTCTTCGCGGCATCGGCTTGACCCTTGGAGCCGTCGCCCGAACCCTTAGACGCTTCGGCCTGTTGAGCAGCCTCCATCTCTTTAGCAACCATTTTCTTGGCCTGAGCCATGAAAAGCTTGCGACTCATCTCAAAACCTGCGAATGCGACGCAAAGCAAAGAGTTAGAAACAAAAAAGAAAAAAAAGGGCCAAGTACACAAGGATTAAAGAAAAACTATCAACCTTCGGCCTCGGCCGCAATCCCAATAGATGGCCCATCGGCCTGCTCGAAAGAGCCAGAGATCTTCGGCCACAAACCGCAATCAGGGTCGCCAGGAATGTAGTACCGCATCATCCCGAGAGCTGCAATCTTAAACTCAGTGATATACGTGTTCACACTCCTCGGCCCACCTTTCAGGAATGCCTCAACTTGGGCATCAAGCTCAGCGCTTCGCGGAGGATTGTGCAGGTTAAACTCACCACTATGCCCTTGCGAAGGAAAGAAAACCCCGTCGGCCAACTTCACGAACACAAACTTTGCCTTCCACCCATGGATAGACGAAGGAAGGTCTTTAAAGGATTTCTTCTCCGGGAGTTGCTGAAGCGTAGCGTAACCAGCACAGTTCTTATGGCTCCCTCGGCCGATCCGGAACAAATTGGAAAAAAGAGCCGTCGTGGGCTCAAAGCCGAGCTCGTCGCACCGGATGAGGAACCCGACGATCAGAGAGAAACTATTCGGCGTCAAGAGCGCCGGAGGGAGATCTACCATATTCAGGTACTCAATCACAAAAGGGGGTAACGGAAACCGTAGTCCCTGCGAGAACCCCATCGGATAAACCCCGAAGTACCCAGGAGGAGGATCCAGAACATGATCAGTCGGTCTCGGCTCCCTCACCTTCCCATAAGGCCCAACATACAGCTGAGCCAGATGGTACTCACCTCGGGTGCTTTCAGGCCTTATGATATACAGGTTTGTCAAGTCTAACTGAGAACGCCCACCAGCCGCAGCTCTCCTCCGACGCGACCTGCGTTTCTTGGTGACCTTTGAAGACGACGCCCCACCTGGCACAGATGAAATAGGCGGCGGACATGGGATAGCAGCGGAGGAGGCATCACCCGCCCCGTCCCCGCGAAACTTGGGTTCAGAACTCGCCTCCTCCTCGCCCGATTGTTGGGAACCCGCATCATCATTCAGACGCTCCTCGTCCTGAGAAGTGCGGTAATCGGCAGTATTCTCCATCTCTGTTTCAAACGCTCGAACTATCTCAAGATTCACTCCAGGAGACGGGTCCTCGTCGTCAAAAGGCCAGTCCGACTCGTCTAAAGAAGCTGTTAAGTTAAGAGGGGAGGGGACGCTACGGCCGTCAGGGAACGGCATAACAACTATGCTACGTCCTAAGGGTTGTTCGAGGATCAAAGTGATTTTTCCTAGAAACACTAGATCTAACCCCCTAGGAAGCAAAGTATAAAGAAAAAAGGGAGAACAATTCAAGAACCTAACCTTGGAGTGGGTGAAGATCCGAAGAACACTTGAAGATTTCTGGGAAGCACTTTATCTCTCTAGAAATCTCAGCAGCACTTCAACTCTAGCAAACGCAAATAGGGTAGCGGCTACGGAATAGGGAGGTATTTATAGAAAACTTCCAACGGTCAATACACGTGGCACCACCCCATTGGCTCCACCAACGGCCACCTCTCTCCCTACCAATCAAGGGACATCAATTCAGAATCACTCAAACAAGCGCCCCTACGGCCCAACTCAACCTTACAAAGAACAAGGCATCGGCTGAATACCGCTACGGCCCAACTACTACAAGCTTCAAAGCAAGCGTCGGCCCATAAGGCCGGAAAAGGAACGCATCGGCCTAACTCTACATCCTCACAAAGACCCTGGCATTGCGGCCTTCGTCCAAGGGTTCTCCCACAGGGTTACCTTGGACAGGTTCGCCTAAGGGTTGGAGTCGCGACCAACGCATAGGCACCGGATCGGCTCGCTACTCCCTTGTGCCTCAGATGCTCTTCGGCCAAAGGAGTGGGGGACTGGGGGACTGCATCGGCCACAAGCTCTTGACTGGGACGCGGAGAAAACGCAACGGCCTTAATACAAAAGGGTCTGCTACGGCTTGCCAACAACAAAGAACTGGGGATCGCATCGGCTACAGAGCCCAGGAATTAGAACCCCAAGATAAAAAAATCTAGCGCAATGGCTACGTACACTGAGAGGACCGCATCGTCTCGCCATAACAAAAACTCACAAGTCAAAACGCTTCGGCTGCATAACAAAATCAAAGGTGCGCATCGCATCGTCTACATAAATGGAATCAACCATCTCCATCTCATGAAAATATGTCACCGCTACGGCCAAAAGAATGGATGGGAGCTCTTCGGCCCCAACAAGATGACGACGAAAGCATGCCAACTTGTCCACACCAAAACTCATCACATCTACAGAAAAGAAAGCGCATCGCCTCGTCTTCGGAGGCACTCCCACAGAGTATGCATCGGCCCGCATCAAGGCTGTGAGTTCCCAAGCGCGCTTCATCTACCTCAAATAAGGGAACCGCTTCATCCAAAATCAAAGCAGGAACTCTTCGGCCATCAAACGCCTTAGACTCACGCAACGGCCAGCCAGAAAGGAACAAGTACTCCCTTTCGCTTCGGCTTCACCTCAGCTCAGAGAGTGGGGGACTCCTGATAGAGTATATGGGCCTGGACCCCATAGCCCACATACTCAATGGCCCAGAAGACACCAGCGGGGCACCCGCATCGGCCAGAGGCACGTACCGTCCAAGAAAGAAGATATCGCCTGAGTTATTTGGATGGCATCGTCCATGGACCGCATCGTCCATGGACCGCATCGTCCATGGACCGCGTCGTCCATGTACCACATCGTCCGAACTTCGCCCGGACAGAATGTGTTTTCCTATTTTTTGTACTAAGTGTTGTACTCAGCCCATTAGTGGCCTTATTTCGCCCAAAGGGGGCATGATTATTGTAATGGGCCTCCTAAGCCCAAGGCTAGGGGCCCAGATCCACATTTTTACCTATAAATAGACCCCTAGGGGCTAATTATAGGGGATTCTTTTCCCAATTGAGAAATATAATTACTCACTTTCTCTCTCTAGCTCTCTCTTCTCTCTAGGATTAATACTCTATCAAGTAGTATGTATGATATTATTATTTTTAGAATAATATGCACCACATACACACACATATATGGTGCATATTATATTTTAATATTTGTATTAATGCTATAATAATTTAAAGTTTATTATCTATGCAATAAATTATTTTTAGAAAGCAAGAAGTAAATGAATTATGTAATTTAATGTCAATAAACATTTATATTTTGGATTCATTTCACGTGATCTAAAAACTGTGTAATTAGTGTGTCTGATATTTAATATTGTTTGATATGTATTTTACAAAATCAAGTACTTGTTATCTAATAAAGATAATTAAACATTACAAAACTAGGAATTCTTATATAATAAGTATCCTAAATCTTAAACAACGAGTTATTCTATTGTTTATTTGTTTAAGTTATGTAATTATTTTAGATGTTCCTTCTTTTAAATCTTCAATTAAGTATTACATTATGTAACACTATATAAGTATTACATTATGTAACACTATATATTAATTTTGAAAATTAAAAGTTAAGGGGGGCGAATCTAATTAAATTATGAAAGTTTTATGAAAATATTACATATATGGTAGAAAATTTTGAAATTCCAAGGGGGGCGGTCGCCCCCCCTAAATCCATATATGTAATATTTTCATAAAACTTATGAAGCATTACTTAATGAAACCATATTAAGTGCCAACCTAATTAGTTGTTGTAAGTTATAAATAAAACTTTAGAAAATTATTGTCACTATTAATGAAGCATTACTTAGTGAAGCCATATTAAGTGCCAACCTAATTAATTGTTGTAAGTTATAAATAAATCTTTAGAAAATTAGACTGAGCATAAATACATTAAATATTAAAAAATATTAGAAAAATATTAAAAGATACATATACATAATCAATCAAGAGACATAATATAATAAAGTTAAAAATGAAATGTTCTAATTTCAGACTATAAAATAGAGTATTACAATATATTTGGATACAAATATTGTGTAAAGGACAATGATAATACTCAGTACCCCTATTAAATGTGTCCAGAATTGACTTGCATGTGGAATATAAATAAAGTAAAAATTACTTTGTATGTGATTGAGATTTTTACAAATCAGTTGAGAAAAATAATTTACTTACACATTTATTAGTTTAAAATTTTAAATGGAAATGACAATTTTCGTTGGGGCAGTTGCAAAAATAAAGTTAGCACAATTTAACGAGATGAGGGAGTAATTGTTTTTAAAATTCGCTGCAACATAAAATACAAAAATTCATTCATTTAATTCTACTATAACTATTCATTAGTAAATAAGTAACTATTTTAAAAATCCGTTGAAATCACAATTTTAAATAATTTTTCCCAATTTTGAAATGATTTTAGCATTTCCAATTTTGTTTACGAGTCACATTGGTTCAATGATATTGAATTATACAATTTTAGGATTCAAGTCGCGATTTTAACAACATTGATATGTAGTTCTTATAAAACATATAGTGATTTTAACAATCTTGATTTGTAGCTTTTACAAAACACATATTGAGATGAATGAAGAGATATTATGGAGTATAAAATAAATATTTTCACTTTTTAGTTGGAATATATGTAAAAACTTTAAAACACAACAAGATAACAAAAAGTAATGTCATGTGCTGAATAATCATCATAATTATAACTAAATAATACTACGTACTATGTATGAGATTGTAATACAATAACAATTATCTTCATTAGACAAGATATGTTAGGGATGGAAGAATACTTATTTGGTAGTTTTATACTATGTACTAATAATTGGTGTATCTCAAACAAACTAACAATTATCATACATGTATTCTAATATAATTCTATATCATGTTTTTATTTTTAGACAACAAGTATGTATATACACATTACTCATGAAATAAATTATTTGTAAAAATATATTGATTTCATTTGTTCTTCGTGCAACGCACGGGTGGATTGACTAGTGAACATAATGAACAACTGGCAAACAATCCTTCATGACCTTTGTTCAGTCCAACAAATAGCCCACTACTGGGCTGTTTCGGAGCCATACCTGCATCATCGAACACCTCAGATTTAAAGTATATTATTTAATATCCATTCGTTAATGAATATTGAACCGACAATTGCATTTTACAGCATCTCAAACTCATTCATATTACTAAAATACTTAAATATCAAATCATTGAGTACATCTGATCCAAACGCAAAAATCTTTCAGTGGCTACACACAAAAACTGAAACTTTAAGACTACAAATTGAATACAGAGTAAAGCAAGAGCTAAGGTTGCCAGAAGAGTGCCTAACCTTGATCCTGCGATAGCCGGAGGCGTGATGGACGAACAATAGGGTTTCTGCCTCTCAGGAACGTACTTCGCTTAATACCTTTGAATCTGTACTTGTATAGTGTATACGAGTATTATACTCAAAATAATTATACGGAATATATAATTTACATATTTTATATATTTAATAGAAATTATTTTAATATAATTTTCATATTCAAAATAATTTTGTTTTAAAATATACGGAGTAATTGATTAAATTGACTATCATTTATCTAGAAAAGTGAACATGACTTACCATTTTAGATGAAAAGAATACATAGTAAATATAACTCCCTCCGTCCCATTTTGGTTATCTTACTTTCCTTTTTTAGTTGTCCCAAAATGAATGTCATCTTTCTATTTTGGCAAGAAATATGTGGTCTATACCATTTTACTTTACTAAATTATCAACCACAACTTTTACTTTTCAACCACTTTATTAATAATTGTGCCAAACTAAAAGAAGACATCCATTATGGGACGGATGTAGTACCTCCGTCCCCTTTTAAATGTCCCGGAAGAGGGTGACACGAGTTTTAAGAAAAGTAGGTTCGTGTGGTTGATATTAATTGATAAAGTAAGAATAAAGTAAGAATGATTTTGAACCACACAAACTTTACCAAATAAGGTATGAGACAATTATATAGGGACATCCCAATATGGTAAAACGAGACATTTAAAAGGGGGCGGATGGAATAATAAAGTAACTGTCCAGTAACTGAACTTTGAGTATAGGAGAGGAAAATAATTAAAAACACAGATTAATTGATTATAAAGAAAAATGATAAAGTTTTTGGATAATCAAAGATGAAATATAACAAAGTTTTAAGAAACAGAAAGAATAGTACCTCTTGTTGAAAAGCATATTAGTCAAGTGTCAAGAGTAGCTCCTCGAGGAGTGGCCGTCAAGTAGCCCAACCCTTCGACTTGGCCTCTATCTCCCATGCGGCTAATGCTACTGTGTGTCCCATGTTTTGAGGGCTTACAAAGATACCTTTATTGGTGCGCTGAAACGATGCTTTGATGAGCGCTTACAGAGTTGCCTTAGTTTGTTGCGAGAGCTTACATAGTGCCATAGTGGCCTGGATTGGTGCAGTGAGGAGCTGCTTTGACGATGGCTTATAGAGTTGCCTCAGTTTTGTTGCAAAGCCTTACATAGGGGTCTTGATTTGATTGTTGGGCTGAAGAGCCTATTTTGAGAGGGCTTACAGATTGCCACGACTTATATGACTTGAGAAGCTTCTAGTTGAAGGCTTACATAGTGGCTTCACTTTACATTGTTGGATGAAGAGCCGCCTCTGCTCGACTTATCTTGGCTAGTTCTTTTTAGGGCTTACAAAGTGGCATCGGTAGAAAACAGTTAGGAAGAAATAATTCTTTATTGATTGTAAAGTCCGTAAATGGCTTACATGAAGTGTGTCGTTGTATGATCTTTTATATAGCTTATCCTGCATGATAATGTAGCTTGGAGCTTAGAGCTTTACAATTCTTGCTTCAGCCTCGTCCTTGGGCAGCTTTCCACCAGTGATGTAGGATTTTAATCCATGATTGAGTCCTTGAGAGCATGTTGGATCTAGTGGACAAGGACGTGTTGGATACTTGGCATTGTTAGCTCTCCCACATGAGCAATCTGGGAGATGTACTCGGGCATCTTCGAGCTTAGCTTACACAGAATGTCAGCTTCCTGATAATCTGCCCTTAACATATACTGGATTTCATGCAACAAGAATGCTGCTAAGAGCTTCAGTCTAGCATCTTTGTATTCCTTCATTCTGGTCTCCTTTGCTTAACAGGATCTGTTGATTTAGCTAACCACGAGCCTCGAGTCGCATTTGACTCTCAAATTTCTCGCCTGCGTATTTGCTCAATCATGTTTGTAAGTTAGTTCCAATATGAACTGCTCTGTGAAGAAAATTTCTCTATAAGTTTGTTCGAATATCCCTCCGAGGATCATCCGACCTCACGTCGGCGCCGCTAGTTACGCCTTTCATTCTTGGCTGAATCATCGTTAGAGGCCAACCCGATCTCTTTCTTTCTTTGGAAAGGGGTTTGCTCCTCATCCCTAGCCCTCTGCTTATAGGTCCGCTTATGGCCAGCCCCGAGCTTCTTGATAAACGGCTGCATGTAGCCTCAGTTGATCAGTTATCAATCTCCCCTTTGAGATTGTGTCAATCTTCGATTGTATGGCCATTGTAGCGGTGGAACATGTTTTATGACCCACCTTTGTCCACTGCCTAGACCTCGTTGACCCTTGGGTCACGAGCCACCAAACCCTCCCACTCAATGTAGTCAAGAATTTATTGTACTTTTTCTATCTCTATTTAGGGGCTTTGGCTGCTGCTCTTTATTTGGGGGCTTGGAGGCAATCTATTGAGCCCTCTTGTGACTGCGTACTTCCTTCACCTCGGCGTATCTCTTGCCTTAGAGGAGGCTCTATGATAATCTCTTGGAGGCTCCGTGAATAGGATTCTGGCATAGCCACCAGCCTAACGAATCTCCTGGAGTATGGCCAGACGAGTGTTGTCGTCAGTCCCATAGACCTTGGAGGTCTCTTCCCTCCAACACTCCGAAAATTTGCTTAGGGAGTTATCCTTTGCTTGCTTGAGAATGAGCAAGTAGGATAATTGTTTCTTCGTCTGCATCCTCCCTGCAAAGTGGGGTGAGGAAGCTCATGTCCAACTGTCGTCAGGAATCAATGGACTCACCAAGCATATTGTTGAACTAATCATCCCCCCCAACCACCAAAGTGGAGGAGAAAATTCGGCACATGTACTCATCGCTAGCGCCAAGCATGAACATGCCAGATTGGTAACGAGAGAAATGCTCCTGGGAGTCAGTTTTACCCCCATAGAGTTTGATATTGGGCCCCTTATACTTTTGGTGGTATGGGGTCTGCATTATTCTGGCAGTGAAGGGAGTGGCATATCTTACCCTCACTGTGCGGGGCTCATTGTTGAGTTGAGACTGGATATGCTAGTGCATCCAGTTGAGGATTCTCTGTAGGAGGAGGAGGTGGCGGTAATGACGTTGCCACCATTGCCCGCAGCTCGATCATGTCACGCCCCGGACCTACCCGGACACGTCAACAATCCGCCGTACAGTATGAATAGTCAACCACAGTCTAACACATCCATACTATACAAGGCGTCTGGAATATCATTCACACATAGTACATCCATAAACAAACATAATGTAAAATATTCATTAAAGCAGCGGAAACAATATTACAAATGTTCAAGCCACACTTGGCAAACTTGGGCATACAAGCCCTCAATAATTTATTAGAAAACATTATCCATGAGCATCATTGTAATTGTTTTGAAAACAGAACGGAGGAAGCACGGACCACGTCTTCTCTCCAAGAACTCCCGAAGCAACGGGTACAGGAAGCAAGCTCTAGCTTCTACCTGAAAACTGTGAGGTGGCCTCCCCCGTGAAGGGGAGGTCAGTACTTTGAAGCATTTGAAAAGTACAATGACAACTATACTGCATATAATTAATGTTTCAACCCTTAAGACCCTCAACATAGGTGTTATCATAATACTAGGAAATAACCCATAGTTACCCCTTTCAAATCATACATAAGTATATATCGTCAAATAGTCGGCCCATAGGCCCATTTGTATTTTGTCAAAACCCTTTTGCATCGCCATGCAATATTTTATTTCCCCGTTTGTATTTAATAATACAATTCAAATCGCTTTGTGATAATTCAAAATATAATCTGTATCGCCCTGCGATAATCTAAAAATACAATTTGTATCGCCCTGCGATAATTCAAAAATACAATTTGTATCGCCCTGCGATAATTTAAAAATACAATTTGTATCGCCCTGCGATAATTCGTATTGCCCTGCAATAATTCATACAGGACCTGTCACCGCTATCCAAGTCTCCATGGAGCACTCGGTCGGAGTCCAGCATCCTGCCCCTGGACTCATACCCTGTTCCCGTAGGAAGGTAAGGCCCATTCGGGGTCCTATCTTATGTGTTACCGCTGTCAAAGCCTCGCAAGGTCTTTGATTCGGATTCCACCCTTATACGTGATCACGCTGTAAGTCCATGCTATCCATCTCGCTCTCTAGAGCCAAGTAGGGCCATGGTCCTTACATCTATCCTATTGTGGGCCCATGCAGTCCGGCACGATCCTCAGACTCGTCCGACCCATGACCCTCATCTATCTATATTAGCAAGTTCATGGGGTCGGGCATCTATCCTCAGACTAGAGCCGAGCCATGACCCTTGCTACCAATCAAACAATCAATTACGGGTATCCTAAAGACCACCCGGATAATAATATCAACGATCCAATCCTAGGATAATTATATCATTTAAATCATCTAAGGCTATCCCAATTGAATACCCTAGTGACGAAGCATCACAATCCTAAACTTAGGATTAATTTATAAATGTTCATATTATAACCTCGGACTAGTCACTTAGTATCACCCGAGTTATTCTTAGTTCAAATTCTCTTTCCCTTTTAAACAAACGTGGCGGCCATGCCATAACTCATTCTCACTCCATTCTATATTGACTTTACTAACCATAAAATCAATATAATTAAATAGTGATTAATAAAACATTTTATTAGTTCATCACTAAATCAACTAGAACAACTTCTCAAACATATCAAGTAATCATGCTCCAATTACTCATACCCCAATCAATCATGCATCAACTCTTCATATACAACAATATGATCAATTGACACTTTACTTGGCATATTAGTTAATTAAAATCATGCTTTTATAACATTAGGTAATCTCATGAATTAACCCACTAGTTATAAACAATATAGTCAGCCATCCTCACCTTATGATGTGCTCAACTAGTTGCCCTTGCTAAGCCTTTCGATCAATCCCCGTTCTAGGCCGATTGAAAGTGAAAATTCTGGACAGCAGACAAAAGCCGGGCGGCTTTTGCAAAAGGTGGGCGGCTTTCGGGCCTGCAGCTCGAAAACAGTCCCCAACAATGGCGGTTTCCGGCGATTTCGACTCCTATCGATTCCACAACTCTTCTAAGTTAATTACCACCACTTTATATCAATATAATACACTTTTAAACGTGTAGAACTCATGGTTTAATCCACTATATGATTCATTAAAAAATCATACAAAATAATACTAGTTAAATGAACTATTTGAGTTCTTACCTTGAATCCTTGCTATTTTCTCTTGGATTCCTATCTTCCTTTTTCCTCCAAGGTTGCTGGTTTTGAGAGCTCTTCCTAGACTCCCTTATCTCTCTATTCTCTTCGTATGGTGCAAATGAAAGGGAGAAAAATCTTCCTACCAACTAGCTCTTAATAATAGGGAGAGTAGGGCCTTTTGGATGTGTGCATATGCCTTCTCTCACACCTCTCACCCATATGTCCGCACATAGCATTTTAGTTTGTCTCCAATACATTATTTAGAGACCACAAGTCATGTAGGAAGATCCCCAAGTGGGTGTAGGAAGTCCATCTCAATTATTATTGCTATTTTTGGCAGGTTGGATCAAAATAGCGCTTGGGTTGTCCAAACATTTTCCTCAACTTTAGTTGGCATTTTATTGGGCTTCTAAAATTATTACGATGACCCAACTAAATATTTGGGAGTCCATTCCCATTATTTGGGACCCGATAAATAGTTCAATTAATCACGCATTAATTAAATGTACCACTCAGCTACACGAATTTTATTCGCTAGGAAATTCAAATACATATCAAATTTCAAATTCAAGTACATCCGGATGCGGTGTCACAAGTTCACCCCCCCTTAACGGGAATTTCGTCCCCGAAATTCACAACGATACTCAAAAGCATACGAAGTAGTGCTCTATTCTTATAACCATAATTTCCTGAGCCTCCACTTCGACTCAAATTCATAACCAAGGTCTTAACCATTAGAAACCCCCATGCTTCTCAATTTTCTCACTTGTTTATCCAATATCATTGTTGGTTGTCCAACATAGTTCCCATTATCCACTCTTCTGTACTAATGGTGTCTCCATGACACGATATGAATTTTGAACATGCTCTTTAAGCATTGATGTAAAGAACTCCATATAGTATCATTTCCAATTCTGGAGTCAATCATGGTTGGTATAATATGGCATCCATTCTTTCTAGAATTTCAGCTAGCCCGATGTAGTGTAGATTTCATTCACCTTTTCATAAGGATACGACAGCTCCTAGGATGTTAAAATTTCAAAACACCTTACCTTTGATTCTAGCTTAATAGATCTTCGTCCTTCGTTGGCACGAATCTCTTATTTACTTTAAACAAAACTTTGGTTCAATCCGAACCGATGTCACATCTCCCTTAGTAGACTCTACTACTCTTGTATGTCAGAGATCGTTTGTCCCAAACTCAACTTAGTGTATGGGTTTCTAACATCTTTATCCATACAACGCTTCTATGGAGGCATGTAATACTAATCTCATAACTATCCCTTTTTTTTTCTTGTTGCTAGCCCCATGAGTGCTTAATGTTTGGCCTCATACCAATTTAATTGTCATCATTATCATTCATGAAAATTTAAGGGACGTGACCCGACGTGCCCTTCCAAAGTATGTGTAACAATTAATGTAGTTCATCATTCTATGAATGAAATAATGTTCAATTCATCTAGTTAGCGCGGTACTCAAAAGTACACGGTGAAATCTCTAGGTTTCACTTACCTACAGTGTGCCTATCTTCTCAGTTTGATAGGTTGTGTCTATAGATAGTGGCTATGTACTCTTGTCAGTCCATCAACCACGACCCAAAACTCCATCATAACCTTTCACCATCATGGTGGCCGCGACACAAAATCTGTAATAAATGGTTACTACTACCACTCATGAATACAAGGTGGATGTGACAACATACCCAAGTGTTAGTGTACTACCTTAACTTAATAGCAAGTAAGGTATCCACCCTAACAATATCCTTCATCAAAATCACATACATAACGAACCTTACCAGTGTATGACATGCGTTAATCAATGAGCCTCTGAAATGATCTTTCAAAGCTCACCATCTGACGCTACACAATCTTGACTGCAAAACAAAAAGAGACCATCACCTCTCCCTCAGAATTTCATCATATGCTGAGTTCTCTTTGATTTCAACTGCTAGGATGGTTCTCATCCCAAACTCGCCACTCAATCGCTCTCCACTTCTATGTGGGTACTAATTGTTATTATGTTATTCAGTAGTAGCTCGATCAGGTCCTTTTGTATAAGGCATTTGTTACAAAATTTGGCATACATGTACAATACTTTATCACTAGATGGTAGTTTTCCAACCCCCCATCCATCACCGCAGTCAAGCGCTCAACTCTTTTGGAGTGAACACTCACTTCAAACTCATATAGTCAGATTATATGTATGACACATCTCCATGTAGAGATAATCTTTTCATTTCTTTAATGACTTACTAGAGCCCCCTACCATTATTCAAGAGTAGAGAAATTTACTTCTTTTTTTTTTCCACGGAAGTGAAACAGGTGCAATCATCTTCCCCTATTGAATCAACTCACATCTACCCCTTAGATGTTTGTCTAATTTTAGACACCGTACACTAACCCACGAATGGATAAGACAAGTATTGATGCTTGAACAACTCTTTTCATTGATTCCATGAATCATCCTCATAATGGTCACCTCCCTGCAACTTAACCCCTCCTGAGTAAGTCACGCTAACGGTGATCCCAACATGAAAGGGCTCATTCACCAACTTCTAATAGTGTCGTCCGTATCAAATGAAACTACGTACTAGTCTCGTTCACCTCCTTGGGCTTCCAGCACTCCGAGATGGTTTTAAGTAGTAGTACTTCAGTAACAAATACACCCCCAATTACATGTAGTGCCCGTACCGAGTGCATAAATCACTCCTAGGCATGTCACCCCTCCAAATGTTAGATAACTACAATCTAGTCATAGGTCCATTTCAATAATGTCATTGCTTCTTTAGGCGGTCGATCACGTCATCAATACCCTATAAGGATATATTCCCTTGATTGTGACCTTTCCCCTTTCTGGGAAATCATACAACTCCAGGATTCCTCATCCACCGTTTATGCAATTTGAACCACTACTCTCCCCGGGGAGTGGCTTGATCCGACCATTCGTATCCTAATATTGATCACAATTTGATTCTTAGTTTATCATTAACCTCCCAACATGTTTGCGTGGAAGTCACCCTAGCATGATGCTTTTACGTCTAATCCCTTTCAAGGATAGTCCTTAGCTCATTCATGTGTCATGATATGAGATCACACTAAGCATTCTCTACATACTCCCATATACCAAAAGAAACACATAAAGATCTTGTCTTAGATTCGTTCTATAATAGTGTGGGAATAAATCGTTTTATAACCTCAACATCGAAGGTACGCTTGCTACCCTCGTCAAAAACCTCATTCACTATTCATCGTTATGCTTTAGTCTTGATAAATATTTTCGCGTCTTCTTCCCAATCTTTAGTGTTCCCACATTTGTAATCGACGTAAGGTACATTCCCTACCCAATAGGCCTGTTTCATAAGTCGTAGGGTACACCTACTAGGGTGTAGATGGTAGTAGTCCCACGCTCCATCGCGACCCGACCAGTTCTTGCTCTTAAAAGCAACGCCGCGTACAACAAGGTGAAAGCCGGCCGCTTTTAACCAAAGCCGGCCGGTCTCCGTCCATTGGCCAACATCTCAGAACTGGTCGCTACGAAAGCTGGGCGCTGTTTACGATAGTCGGGCGGCTTTCAGCGCCGTGGAATTTCCCATTAATTACATCCCAAACGCCGGCCGCTCTTCACAAAGGCCGGCCGGTTTCCGGCCGCGTAGGATTTTGCCCACAAAACAAACGCCGGCCGGTTTCAACGAAAGCCGGCCGGTATCCAGCGCCGTAGATTTATTCCAAAATTAAATTACAAAAGCCGGGCGGCTTTATCGAAGCTCGGACGACTTTTGCGACCAACCTCCTTCCCACAAGGACTCATCACCGTATGCCGGCCGGGTTGCACACATGCCGGCCGACGTTCAGCGCCGTAGAATTTTTTAATTAATTCAAAGACAAGGGCCGGGCGGCTTCCGTCAACGTCGGGCGGCGTTCGCCCAGGGCTGGTATACTTCCCTCCTTTTTGATCCACAACAGGCTCGGTTGGTCGGGGTTATAAAATTTAGACACTCCCAAGACTTCTATTATTTACATAAGAATTAATATTAAGAGTTTATGAAAGATTACCTTCAATAGGGTTGGGTTTCTTCCCGAGCATCTACCGATGCAATTGGATTGACCGAATCTTGAGTTTCTCCCTCGATCACGAAGGATGACTTGCCTTTCATAACCCCTCCATCTCCCGTGCTTGGATGAGATGTTCTTGCTTGGCTTTTGCCTCCCGAGGTTCCACCATCAACCCTTGTGGCTTGTTTTCGCCCGAGTTGGGGGCATGCTACCTTCATATGCCCCACCTCCCCACATTGGTAACATTTAGGAGGATCCCAACACCTACCCATGTGGTTTTTCTTGCAGTTTCTGCATCTAGGTTTCGCCGAGGCTCGTGACCCTGAGTTTTGCCCGAGTTGTGGGCACGTTACCTTCATATGTCCCACCTCCCAGTATGGGTAACCTTTTGGGAATTCATAATTTTCCTCAACGTAGTTTTTCTTCTCCATTACCCTTCCATGTATTCGTTGAGGGCAATGGAACTTAATGTGTCCGTTATCCTTACAAAGATAACATCTTCTTGGTTCGAGACACTCTCCAAAGTGATACTTGTTGCAATTGTCGCATTTCCGGACCCTAGAGCCCTGAGGCCTCACTTCTTGACCTTTAAATCTATTATTCCACCTTGGCGGTGGTGCAGGTTCCCTGCAGGTTTTGTCGCCCTCAGTATTCCTTCTCTTAGAATGCCTTTGGGAGTCATTGTCCCCCCGCATCCTTTTCCTTCCCATTGGTCCCCCTTTTTCTTGCCTTGCTTGGCGTTTCTGTAAAAGCCTCACACGTTCACGCTGAAGCAATTCTATGATCATGTCCATTTGTTTTATAGACTTGTTGCCAAAGCCATCATCGTCGTAGTCATTGCTTTCCTCACTCGAAGCCTCGAGTGGTTCAACTTCCTTGGTCTCAACCTTATAATCACCCACAATTTGAGCACCTAGAGTATCTTGACCTCTTGGTACTAAAGACTCTTCTCGGTTGGCATGCCCGGTTCCACCCGGTGCAACCCATTCCGAGTCCATCCTACTCAAAATGCTTCCACCTCCCATTTCTGAAAGAAATGTTTAGAATGAGTCGTTAGACTCGTATCAATTGTCAATTGACAGATAGGTACTTAAGACATCTCATGGGTCAAGTCACCGCCATACCAATTGTTAAGGGCGCCATCTTAACAATTAGAGACATTGCAACTCGAATACCAAAAGTTCTTTAAGTACAAAATTTCTTATGCTCATGGTTTTCAAATTCATTTTTAAAACGAAATTTTGAAGCTTCATTATGAAGTTTACGGACTAAGGCTCTGATACCAACTTAATTGTCACGCCCCGGACCTACCCGGACACGTCAACAATCCGCCGTACAGTATGAATAGTCAACCGCAGTCTAACACATCCATACTATACAAGGCGTCTGGAATATCATTCACACATAGTACATCCATAAACAAACATAATGTAAAATATTCATTAAAGCAGCGGAAACAATATTACAAATGTTCAAGCCACACTTGGCAAACTTGGGCATACAAGCCCTCAATAATTTATTAGAAAACATTATCCATGAGCATCATTGTAATTGTTTTGAAAACAGAACGGAGGAAGCACGAACCACGTCTTCTCTCCAAGAACTCCCGAAGCAACGGGTACAGGAAGCAAGCTCTAGCTTCTACCTGAAAACTGTGAGGTGGCCTCCCTCGTGAAGGGGAGGTCAGTACTTTGAAGCATTTGAAAAGTACAATGACAACTATACTGCATATAATTAATGTTTCAACCCTTAAGACCCTCAACATAGGTGTTATCATAATACTAGGAAATAACCCATAGTTACCCCTTTCAAATCATACATAAGTATATATCGTCAAATAGTCGGCCCATAGGCCCATTTGTATTTTGTCAAAACCCTTTTGCATCGCCATGCAATATTTTATTTCCCCGTTTGTATTTAATAATACAATTCAAATCGCTTTGTGATAATTCAAAATATAATCTGTATCGCCCTGCGATAATCTAAAAATACAATTTGTATCGCCCTGCGATAATTCAAAAATACAATTTGTATCGCCCTGCGATAATTTAAAAATACAATTTGTATCGCCCTGCGATAATTCGTATTGCCCTGCAATAATTCATACAGGACCTGTCACCGCTATCCAAGTCTCCATGGAGCACTCGGTCGGAGTCCAGCATCCTGCCCCTGGACTCATACCCTGTTCCCGTAGGAAGGTAAGGCCCATTCGGGGTCCTATCTTATGTGTTACCGCTGTCAAAGCCTCGCAAGGTCTTTGATTCGGATTCCACCCTTATACGTGATCACGCTGTAAGTCCATGCTATCCATCTCGCTCTCTAGAGCCAAGTAGGGCCATGGTCCTTACATCTATCCTATTGTGGGCCCATGCAGTCCGGCACGATCCTCAGACTCGTCCGACCCATGACCCTCATCTATCTATATTAGCAAGTTCATGGGGTCGGGCATCTATCCTCTGACTAGAGCCGAGCCATGACCCTTGCTACCAATCAAACAATCAATTACGGGTATCCTAAAGACCACCCGGATAATAATATCAACGATCCAATCCTAGGATAATTATATCATTTAAATCATCTAAGGCTATCCCAATTGAATACCCTAGTGACGAAGCATCACAATCCTAAACTTAGGATTAATTTATAAATGTTCATATTATAACCTCGGACTAGTCACTTAGTATCACCCGAGTTATTCTTAGTTCAAATTCTCTTTCCCTTTTAAACAAACGTGGCGGCCATGCCATAACTCATTCTCACTCCATTCTATATTGACTTTACTAACCATAAAATCAATATAATTAAATAGTGATTAATAAAACATTTTATTAGTTCATCACTAAATCAACTAGAACAACTTCTCAAACATATCAAGTAATCATGCTCCAATTACTCATACCCCAATCAATCATGCATCAACTCTTCATATACAACAATATGATCAATTGACACTTTACTTGGCATATTAGTTAATTAAAATCATGCTTTTATAACATTAGGTAATCTCATGAATTAACCCACTAGTTATAAACAATATAGTCAGCCATCCTCACCTTATGATGTGCTCAACTAGTTGCCCTTGCTAAGCCTTTCGATCAATCCCCGTTCTAGGCCGATTGAAAGTGAAAATTCTGGACAGCAGACAAAAGCCGGGCGGCTTTTGCAAAAGGTGGGCGGCTTTCGGGCCTGCAGCTCGAAAACAGTCCCCAACAATGGCGGTTTCCGGCGATTTCGACTCCTATCGATTCCACAACTCTTCTAAGTTAATTACCACCACTTTATATCAATATAATACACTTTTAAACGTGTAGAACTCATGGTTTAATCCACTATATGATTCATTAAAAAATCATACAAAATAATACTAGTTAAATGAACTATTTGAGTTCTTACCTTGAATCCTTGCTATTTTCTCTTGGATTCCTATCTTCCTTTTTCCTCCAAGGTTGCTGGTTTTGAGAGCTCTTCCTAGACTCCCTTATCTCTCTATTCTCTTCGTATGGTGCAAATGAAAGGGAGAAAAATCTTCCTACCAACTAGCTCTTAATAATAGGGAGAGTAGGGCCTTTTGGATGTGTGCATATGCCTTCTCTCACACCTCTCACCCATATGTCCGCACATAGCATTTTAGTTTGTCTCCAATACATTATTTAGAGACCACAAGTCATGTAGGAAGATCCCCAAGTGGGTGTAGGAAGTCCATCTCAATTATTATTGCTATTTTTGGCAGGTTGGATCAAAATAGCGCTTGGGTTGTCCAAACATTTTCCTCAACTTTAGTTGGCATTTTATTGGGCTTCTAAAATTATTACGATGACCCAACTAAATATTTGGGAGTCCATTCCCATTATTTGGGACCCGATAAATAGTTCAATTAATCACGCATTAATTAAATGTACCACTCAGCTACACGAATTTTATTCGCTAGGAAATTCAAATACATATCAAATTTCAAATTCAAGTACATCCGGATGCGGTGTCACAGATCACATGTTGGGTGAGAGCGTCGATTTGTTCCTCCCTAGTATTCACATGGATATGGCACTGTGGTGGAGGTTTTTTGCTGCTGCCTTGGCGGTGAGATCTGTTGTTGGCGCAAAGGAGAGTTCCATTGTTGGCGCAGAGGTGAATTTTGCTACTGTTAGGGGGAGAGGGAGTTTGGTGGTGGCATGGGGGCGTCAATCTAGGAGAACGATTGCCCCCTAGCCTCTCCAATGCGAAGATTCGCTCTGGAGTCTTTGCCCCCTATTGTTGTCTGGGGTCCTGTTGTTGTGGTCGTTGCTGGCAGAGGTGATGCACATCGGAGTTTGGTGATGAACCCCAATTGACACCCTGAAGATATACAAAGAGGCGTTGGTGGGAAGTTGAACTTTCACCAAGCCCGTTGAAGATGGGGCGCCTCCCCACTTCAAATCAAGGGTTAAGGTTGTTCTCCCATGAAGTCCTTGGTCAGGAAGCAGAAGATCTCAAGAAATATTAATGCAGTGGTCGTGTATCTTGGCGCCAGAACTGGGGGTGGTGGCAGGAGCATGACTTCAACTGCCTACCAGCGAGAGATGTCAGTCTCTTGTGTTAGAGGGACAACACCACCTGAGCCGTCATTAACGACTATTGAGTAGCCACATGCTGGCTTGGAGGAGTAGGGGGCACCACCACTGTTTGGGTTGTCAGTCGACGAGAGATGTCAGTCTGCTGTGCTAGGGGGACAACAACAGTCACCTCTTTCCGCGGCGCCACCAGAGCCACCATTAGGGGATGTTGAATAGCCGCTTGTTGACGTGAAGGAGGAGAAAACACCATCACTCCGGGTTGTTGGTCAACCCATGAGATCTCCATTGATCCCACCCTAAAATATTGTATGCTTAAAGCCACATGAGAAATCTACCCAGCAGCACAGTTCGCTGCTCCGGTGCCAACCGAGGCAGATGGGTCCACAATGAGGAAATTATGCAATTGTGGAACCACCTACCAAGCGACATTGTCGATGCATTCCAGTTCTATGAGATTTGGTTTTGGAGATCAGGGGATTTCTGTTGGATCTGTTGGCGAAGATCCGTGGTGGTAGTGTAACACCATCCCCAAGTATATTTATTTATACCAAATTATGGAATGAACCTTGAGAAATGGTTAATGAATTTACGAGGGTGTAAATCTTTGTTATTTATTTTGTGTGAATAGTAAAGTGTATGTGAGGCCGAGATCGGGGGTGAGGACCACCCGATATTTCCGGAACCACATATTATATTCATCTTGTCTAGATAAAATTTATATGATGATGTATATTCATGTTGGACCATAGAAACGATTTAGAAGATGTCGGTTGATCAAACGAGGCCCATATACCATTATCGGTAACTTGATAGATAACAGCCCGTAATGAATTCTGGGGATCTCTAAATTAAAGTTGGAGACTATATATTCATCATAGAGTCCCATACTGATTGATGAAATGATATTTATTTTAGTTGACCCGATAAAATGAAATATAATTTAAACAATCCGAGAAATACAACTTTCGGGGCTAAGTACTGTACACTTTAAGACATTTTGGGATGACCTCCCACATGAGTGGGGGCCACCCCACGAAATAATAGCATCCAATGTGGCTGATTGACAACATGGGGGATGGGGGAGTGCAAGAGGTGATTGGGGAGACAAGGAAAGTCTCATAAAGGGTCCTTGATCTCTCACATTATTATGCTAGGTAAGACAAGGAATCGAAGGAGCCTCCCTACCCCTTTCCATATATCATTTCGGCCAAGACTCTCACAAAAGTGGGTGGATAACCCCTGCAAAACATTTCCTCCATATCCAAGAACATACTCAAGTAAGGGAAGGTTTAAGGGAGAAAGAAGAGTAAGAGAAAGAGGAGTAAAACCTAAGAATTAAGGTAATAATTTCTTTAACCTCATTTTTTCCGTAATTAAATGTTACATGACTAAATAAGTAAATAGTCATATGAATGACCCCCTAAGATTGCTCTACATGTTTAGAAGTGTAGAGTGAGGGGTTGGAAGGTGGTTCTAAGTCCAAGAACGAACTTAGAAACCAAAGTGACCGGTTCGCCGAAAAATAACCTTTTAGAGGTCATTTGTATTAATATGGATTTTGGGATGTTAAAACCTTGTTAGGAACTTGTCTAAGGTTAGTGTTCTCACAGAGTTGAGATAGTTGCCATAGGTATCATCGGAGTTCAACGAAGTTTGCCGGAGTTTTACCGGAGTTCAACCGAAGAGGGTAGAATTTCTTAAAACTCATTCAAGGTGATTTGACGACTTAATATAATCTCTTATAAGTCTTTGTTTAAGTATGAGATTACCTAAGTAGAATTTATATGTGTTCATAATGATGTTTAAAAGAGTTTAAACACGTGATTAGCCTAGGTGAGTAAGCTTGTATGAATTAACCTGTTGAAATATGTATGTAAATGATATAAAATGCATATAAAAACACATGTGATGTTTTGAATAGCCAAAACGATATATATTGTTTGGATATGACTAAATACATGTTGAGATTAAGTTTCATTAAAATTAGATTCGAAATTACTGGTCAAAGAGGCGTTGACCGGTTGCAAGACGTACAGGCAACCAGCGCCGGTTATGGCTAGAATCGGCGCCGGTTTGAGTTCGGGGCAACCCATTTAATTAAATTAAATGGGAACCGGCGCCGGTATAGGCTGAACCGGCGCCGGTTATAGGCTGAACTGACACCAGTTTGGCCCTGTTTTGCTTAAACTTGATTTAGTGTTGCATGGATTGTTGTGCTTAGGCTTAGGGCTTGGTTTAACTTTGATTATTGATTATGATATACAACCTATTTAAGTATGACATGTTATAGATCATACAAAATGGTGGAGTACCCAATGACTGGACCGTCCTCAAAACTCGGTATATAATTGATGGAGTACCAGGGACTGGACTATTCTCAAAACTCGGAATATAATTGGTGTACCCAGGGACTGGACTTTCATCAAAACTCGGAATATAATAGGTGGAGTACACATGGACTGGATTGTCTTGAAAAGTCCGTATATAATTGGTGGAGTACCCAGGGACTGGACTGCACTCAAAACTCGGAATATAAGTGGTAAAGTACACAGGGACTGGACTATCCTCAAAACTCATAGACTATAGTTTAGTAAATTAGAATTGGATGGTGTCCTTAAAATGCTTGATTGGACAAGGATGAGTCTCACGCCAGTGACTTTTTGAGGAAGCGCTCCAGCCCAGCTGGTCGTCGACTCACTCTCCTTTACGGAATTACGGGAGGTCTCGGGTTTGAAACTCAATGGAGTGAGTTTCAGCCCCAATTACTCCAGGCCCCCAAATCCCCCCTCCCCCAGATGCCCCCTGGAGTAAAAAAAGGACAAGGATGAGTCATATACACTCATAGGTATTTGGGTGAGTTTGAGATTTTAAATCAAGGACTATGACTACTATTATTTTCATAGGCAAACAATGGCACACGGGCCGAGTATTTTCCAAGTGTATATACTTATATGTATTTCAATACTTGGGGGAAAATATAAACATATGGTTGGGTCTTATACTTGAAAAGCTAGTTATTCTACATTTAGCCTGCTTCTCGCCAGTACAAGTGTACTGACCCCTCTAGAGCCCCTACCATTTTAAGGTTGAAGTTAGAGCTTGCTACATGCACCTTTAAAATCGAGTAAAGTCTCATCAAGGAAGATGTGGTTTGTGATTCCTTATTATTTCAAAACTATAAACATTGCTCATGAATATTTGGATTTCTAGAAATTGTTTTGGGCCTGCGAGCCCATGTGTTGGCTGGATGTGACCTATGATTTACCGTTGAATATTTCCATTATTCATTGGTTTAAATGTGATGGTGTTATGTATGTTTACTTACTGCGTATGGTATGAATATGTTCATGGACGCCTTGTATAATTGAGGGATGTTGACTTGAGGCCTGCGGGTGACATCACTTGATTGTGCGGCGAATGTACATGCGTTTAGATGCGGACTGGGGCATGACGGCTAGAGGCCACCTATGTCCCCTTTGCGGCCCTCCAGACACCAGAGGTCGCTGTGTTCTCCACAGTCTCCGGCTAAGCGACCAGAGTTGCAGCACGTCTGTTTTTTTTGCACGTCTCACCATTTTTTGATGTGAGAAAAGCATGTTGTAGGAGAGGATCTAAACTTGATTCACTATTCAACTCTCAATAAAAGAACCAAATGATAAAAATCCGACCCTGGAGTAGGCGAAAAACCATAGAGGAGAGACTGAAAAGTGCTAAGTGTAAATTGAGTAGAAAATTTGGCAAAGTAACATTAAGCTAAAGCGCAAAAATGCGACCCCTTTCCACAAGTTGGAAGGTCATATTTATAGTGTAAATGAAATAATTGGGCACCAAGTAAAAAGGATGCTAATCTAACAATACAGTGACACATGTAAAGCATGATTGGTAAGAAAATGTGGACATCTGACTGATTTGTACGACGCCTAACAGATTTGATTCCCTTAGTATTGAACTGTGTAAGAAAGCAACATGTGTAAGCCTAGAATCTTCTGTGTGTAACACCGCCAGGGTGACGTATGCCCTAGACAGCTGTCACGTTGATGACTTAGTCGTAGATGCTGGTGCGGAATTTGATTACTGAAAATAGCCAATTCTATAATCTTTCCTGAGGCCATGAGCTGTGCGGAATTGGGATCAGGGACAGTGTATTGATTTAAGAGGAGGATGGCCTCAATTTACTTATGTGGTACTTGAATATTGAAAATAGTGAAGTCCATAATCTTCCACGAGGCCACGGGCTCCGCGGAGTTAGGCTCGAGGGCAGTGTATTAAGAGGAGGTAACCTCATTTTGCTCATGCGAAGTGATTAATGCTCCTTTTAGTTCTTTGACTTCTTGGGGCGCTTAATTGACTTCAAGCTCGGTAATAGCGCAGACTTTCGCGTTGATCCAATGGGTAGTGAGCTTGGGCTCAGTTACAGTTTTAGACTTATCCTGACAATCTGAGGACTGATTTGGAAATCGACCTCGGCGGACGTGGGCTCGGCTGCAGTTTTGGACTTTTCTTGATAGATCCGAGAATTGATTTGGGGTCCGGCCTCGGAGGGTGCGGCCTCGGCCTCGACGGTAGTCTTGGACTTGTGTTTCTTGGGTGCTTTTGTCAGTGAATGTTGATACCTCTGAAATATACTCCCTCCGTCCCCTTTTAAATGTTCCAGAAGAGGGTGACACGAGTTTTAAGAAAAGTGAGTTTGTGTGGTTGATATTAATTGATGAAGTAAGAATAAAGTAAGAATGATTTTGAGCCACACAAACTTTACCAGATAAGGTATGAGACAATTAAATAGGGACATCCCAATATGGTAAAACGGGACATTTAAAAGAGGACGGAGAGAGTAGATAGTATGAGAATACACTTCATAACTAATTTAATTTCGTATCATATTATCTCTAGTTTTTGTCACCTATTTCTTATTGTAAATATTTTTAAATTTTCTTTTCATATTACGAAGTATAATCTTTTAGTTTTTTGTCACTATTTCTGTTCATCAATTCATTTTTGAAATATTTTTGAAAATCAGTTTCATTTTTGTCCACTTCATAATTCATTTACGAAATATTTTTGAAAATCAGTTTCATTTTTGTCCAGTGCCCGGGTCCTCATCTGCTCGATTCAGATGATTTTAAAAAGAAGAGTCAATTCCCTAAATAGGACTAAAAAGTGGCAAAATTGCACAAATAGGACTACATTTTTTAAATTCCCTTAATAGGACTATTTATATGTGTTTGGACAAATATACCCTTGTAACTTGTGAAATGTTTTAATTAATAATAAAATCATAAAAAAATTAATAAAAATCGAAAAAAATACTAAAAATCGTAAAACAATAATAGAAAATTAAAAAAATATTTTAAAAAAAAAAATAAAAAAAATATTTTTTAAAAAAAAAATATCATAAAATTAAAAAAAAAACATTACCACCCCTGCCACCCCCAGCACCACCATCTCCCATCACCGGAGAAAAATATGCCAACATTTTAAATAATGCCATAATGATGGCATATTCAATGAAAATGTTGGCATATTGAAGAGTAATTATGCCATCTTTTTGGCATTTTCAGAAAAATATGGCATTTTTTTATCAAAAGTGGAAGAAATTTCACCAATCGGAGGTGGTGGTGCTGGGAGGCGGCGGGAGGTGGTGAGAAAGGTATCCATAATTTTTTTCATTTTTTATGGGTTTTTACTATTTTTTATTATTTTTTTAAAAAAATTAAAAAAATAAAAAATTAAATTTTTTATTTTATAAATGTTTTATAAATTTTTTATAATTTTTTTTACGTTTTTTAAATATTTTTTACATTTTTTATGATTTTATTATGAATTAAAGCATTTCATTATGAATTAATACATTTAGGGGTATTTAGGGTAGAAAAATGTTAGTCCTATTTAGGAAATTTTAAAAATAGTAATCTGTGTCTTTCAGGAACTTATTAGTCCCATTTACTACAATTTCCGTAAAAAGAAACACAGGCTGTTACTTGGCTCCAAAAATAACAAATTTTCCGGCCACACCCCGGCCTTCAAGATTCCACCACTCCGCCATTGCGGCTCAACTCTAGCTCTAGAAATTAACTCTCTCACCGTCTCTCCATAAAACTATTACGGAGTATCTGATAACAGCAATGCCGGCGGAGGAGGACTCTACGAAACACGAAACCAAGGTAAACATCAAGCGCTTCTCAGCGCCGTCTCCTCCTCCGCCGCTGGTGGCGCCACGGTTGTCCATCAACGGGCGGGATTTTACGGAAGAGAAGAGAGTCGTTTTCCCTTTCTTTAGGCCGCTATCGCAGAGGAGCGAGAATGCGTGGATCATCTCTCTGTTCGTGATCGTCCACCTCATTTTCTTCACAGCCACCATGATTGTCAACGACTGCTGGCACAACTCTCGGGGGCAGTGCTCCATTAAGTTCCTCAGAAGGTTGTCCTTTCAGCCCCTCCGCGAAAACCCCTTGCTGGGCCCCTCCGCCTCTGCGTAAGTGATTTATTGCAACATTTCCTTGAACTAAAGTTCTTACTTACCATGTGTTCGATTAAATTCATCTTCAAGATCTTAATCAAGTTTAAAGCAGATTTTTTACAATTGAACTGCTGTAACTTCAGACCTTGAGTAATTGTGATATTTTCTCACATCAAGGTTTCAATATTTACATGCATCTAACTCATGTTGGTTTCACGTCCTTTGAAATTTATAAATAATGCCTTTTGATCGAATTTCTATATGAATGTATGTGATTCTTGATGAAACTATATGAATTCTTGTTTGGTTAATAATGGGCTTAAGATTCTGTGTACATATAGGGCCACTAGCCCACTAGTGAGGAGGGAAAGAACTCTGAATTGATTCATTTCTAGAACATTCTATAAAGTTCGTTTCTCTGTTCGTTGGATTAGCAGGCCAGCGAAGTGCTAGTAGTGTTGCTGAAATGCAGGCCAGCGAAGTGCTAACCTTGTAGCATACTTGTACAGTTGTACAAAGCATCTTACATCACCGCAGTCCAAGTTATCATCAGATAATTAACAAACTGCATTGACTTTTTCTTATGTGCTTGACATATAATCACTTTTTTTCGTTCTTTGCAGACTGGATAAAGTTGGGGCTCTTAGGCAGACGCTATTAATTGATCATCACCAATTCTGGCGTGTTTTCACAAGCCCGTTGTTGCATGCAGGGCTTTTCCACCTCATCTTAAACTTGTGCAGTGTAGTCTTCGTTGGGATTCACATGGAGCATGAGTTTGGATCACGTAATCATTCCTACCCTATAACTCTCACTGTCCAAGAAAAGAGAGTCCTCTATGTAAACATATTTTGGCCACTCTGTCCTACTTGACCAAAAGAAACTAACTTCTGCTACCTCCGTCCCGCTAGAAGGTTCCCATAGCAAAACGGCACGGTTATTTAGGTGATAATTAAATAAAGTACTTCGGGTATATTTTGAGAAATTATTTTAATAGGTATATATTATAATGTGTTAGTATTGATAACTGTGATGTTATAAATGTATTATTTGTAATATTTAATGACTAATTTGTCACTTAAGATTGTTAATTGTTTTCTAAAATGGAAATGGGAACCTTCTAACGGGACGTCCAAAAATGGAAAGTGGGAACCTTCTAACGGGACGGAGGGAGTATTACATTTAATGTATTTTGTACAAAATCAAGTGTCCCATACAATTTAATTATGGTAAATGAACAAATAAATTTAAAAATGTAGCCACAATTGATGATTACCAATAGTTGTACTTTACTAAAATTAGTAGTGGTATCTTGCTGACAATGTGACTTTATTTGGGATAGAGGTAGTATTTTTATTACCTACGTACATGCTATTACTGCTAGGTGGTTTTGATGTTTGTCGCATTCTTATCATGTTCTGCAGTAAGGACTGGAGTTGTATACATACTCTCTGCAATTACTGCTAGTTTAGTGGCTGCACTTTTTGTTACTGATCAAACATCGGTAACATCGTCTGGAGCCTTATTTGGATTGCTTGGTATGATGCTGTCTGGGCTCATTAGAAACTGTAAAATTTACACTAGAAAGGTTTACCCTTTTTTGCTCATCTCCTCAAGATTTCGCTTTCCTAGTTTCTTTATGGATAGAAATGTGATTTTTCCCTTGATTGATATCAGCTTGGAGCTGTCCTTATCTTTTTGGTGATCTTGGCTGTTAATCTAATCCTCGGACTGCTACCATACATCAACAACTTTTCCAATGTTGGAGGATTCATATCAGGATTCCTCATTGGGTTTGTGTTACTATTTGAGCCTCAACTAAGCACAAGGGCTCAAGAGAAAGGAGGTCTGTTTGAGTATGATCTCAAACATAAAGTTAAATTGAAGCAGAAGTTGGACAGACCATTTCTCAGGGGTGCTTCTCTTGTCATGTTCATATTCGTGTGAGTTTCTTTTATTCAGTCACTTCATTTAAGGTCTAGTTCACTTGGAGGTGAATATTTTATTTTATTTCAAACTTTAAAGCATTTTCTTGAAATGCAGGCTTGCAGGAGTCTATTTAGCAGTTATTCGTGGAATAAATGCGAACAAGTATTGTAGCTGGTGCCAACACATAGACTGCCTTCCGTCCAAATTGTGGAGCTGCTCGGACAAAGCAATGCACTGTGAGGTGTTGTAAATTTGTTTGGGGAACTTAGCAGTAACATATTCCATATACCAACCTGCATACTTAAAACCAAGACCAAGAGAACGAAATGATTTTCATAACTTTTCAAAGCTCAAGATAATGTTAAAAGAGCAAAGAGAACATTTGGAATGACTTAATTGAACAAATACTACGTAAGTGCTTCTTAAAGGAAGAAGTTTAATTTACTATAAAAAAGCGGAAAAAGTGGTTTAAGGGAAAAAAATTACTTCTAGTGCTTATTTAAGAAGGCAGTATATTAATGCTTTTCTATAAATCCCTATAAGTGTTTAGTTGAGAACATACTTGTGATAAAAGAATCTATACAATAGTTTATCCCCAAACACTCTCTTAAGACTATATGACAATAAGTATAAAACTACAGATATCTGAAAGGAGATTGAGACTTGACACTTTGTCAAGTTGCAAACTAATGACCTAATAACCATGAAGCACAACTGTTGCTTTAGTCCTGCAACTAGCCGCTACTGCATACTAGCATCTTTGGTCATCTGTTATTTGAATTTTAGATTACCCGTTGGTAAGAAAGTTTTTCTGCATATCAACTTTATGAGTCATATTTTCTATCAAGCATCAACATATTTGACTATGCTAGGTGATCCGGCCATAATAGAAAGCATTATTGCATAAGTCAATTTTTTTACTGAAATGGCTAATGAAAGAAACTGACACTTCAGCCCTTATTTTCATATACTACGTACTATTTTAGAGATATACACACATGCATACACGTTGGTTGAATTTTATTAGAGTATTCAACTCATTCTTTGTGGCACTGGGGTAATGATGATGATGATTCGGCTCATTCTGCCAGATAGCCATTTTGGCTACAATGTGAACAATTCCAGCCACTTTAATCATTTAAGCAGAATTCATGGTTACCAAGTGCACCCTTAGATTTGTAGTATGTTCCTGACACAATTTTATGTGACTTCCATGGCCTGCATTTCGTAACACCTTTGACACTTGGAAATGTTTGTGATTGTAGACCATGATCAACTTAGAGCAGTTGACTTTAACATGCTCAGAGAATGGAAACTTCAGAGTTCTCCCTTACACCGACATCTCTCCAGAAAGGATTCAAGATCTGTGCAGTCTGATATGCTATTAGATGAGTAATGTGATAAATATTACACGACTAACCGGTTCAAATATATCTGATGTTTACGTATTATTGCCTAAAATTAGCTTTTTAATGTGCATGTGATCAGCCTGTGTAAAGTTGTTCAAAATTTGTAGCTGTGCCAAATTGGTACACTTAAGCTGCACCTCTGGAAGTTGAATTTTGTATGTATATACACAAAACGTAAGAAAAAGAAATATTAGAAGCCTACTACATGCTTAGTTTAACTTTCTTTTCCCTTTTTAAAAAACAGGTGTGAAAATACTTCTGAAAGGAACACTTGATATACTTTAAATACAATTTCAGATCATATTGTTTGGAATTCTAATCCAAACCACTTTGTATGTTTTACATATTTCTAGTATATAATTTGATACGCTCGTTTAAACATTTCTTCTTGAAATTATTTAAATAGTACTCCCTCCTTCCCGAAAAGGTAGGCCAAATTTCCTTTTTTGGATGTCCCAAAAAGATTTGTCATTTTCATTTAAAGTAAGGAATATGTGCCTAAAATTAATTCTCTCTCCTCTGCACAAATTTCAAGCACACAATTTTTACTTTATTAATCCACGTGAAAGTCAACCTTGGTTGACCTTTTTGGGACGAAGGGAGTAGTATAGTACACTCAAATGAGCCATTAGTAGCACACATTTCCTTTAAGTTTTGGAAGGGGCAAAGATACAAAACTAGCCATTAGTAAGCCCGTGAAAACAAATTATTGAACTTTGAATGGTTTTAAACGCTTTCATTTCTTAGATGTTTGTAATTGGGTAGATGTGTGGCTCTATTATTTTACAACTATCGGAATCTGGTGTGGTCTGATCTATTTAAGTCTGGTCTGATCTCTTTAGGTCCGATCTTCAATCATGAGTATATTAATTGGGCTGGAATTTTCTAATCTGATAGATGTATGATCTCTGCTTATTTTACAAATGTCGAAGTCTGGTTTGATATGATATGTTTTAAGTCTGATCTAGTCTCTCATGGGTTTGAATTCAGTCTAAGTAAAAACATCCCCAATAGGTTTTGGTAGTATGAGTAAAAGAATATTGAAGTTCAACAATCAGTCCAACAGTGTGAATGTGTGATCCTTAGAGGAGTTAGACTTTGAAGTTCAGCTCGAAGCCTCGAACTAGTTAAAACTTGGAGGTCAAAATTCGTCTGTTGAATGAAATTCTACTCAAACTCATGTCAATTCGTCTATTTAGTCATTTGGTGAGCCTCAAACTGGTCAAAATGTCTCAACTCTCAATTCGCAATTTGTTGATTTTTCATACGATAGTACTTCGTATATTCTATGGATATTGAAAAATAATAATGTGTGAAAAATTCCTAATCAATCTTCCAACAATTTCATTTAGAAAAGTACTTGTACTAAACTTTTTCTTGTTACTAACTAATTCAATGCAAGATATAAAAAATAATGTAGTATCTTTTTTATGAAAAAACCGATTGCTAAGAGTTAAAAACTTAAGACTACTAAACCCAAAAAATGGATTGAGATCCTCTATAGCACGGCAGGGGTGCCTTGCGGCAACGGCCGGCCGGACGACAAAGAAGGCTCCTCGAGATGCGGTCCTCCAAAAACTGCGGTCGTTGATTTTTTGATCGGACGACTCTAATAGGTTGGACACCCTACCTTGCTGCAAAGCAAGGCAGAGGTTCCGGATCCCAAAAAAATGTGAGGTATCAAATGGGATTACTTAAAAACCTTCAAGTTACTCAAGCTCGACACAAATAAACATCCTTTAGATTTTTAATAAAATATGATCTTAAATTCTTAATCGCATTGGATACAAGAAGATCTTCAAGAGACGAGGAATATGTCAGAAGTCAAATTTTATATCCAACATTAAACCTGATTTAATTTAGACCAAATTTAGACTGCTATAGAGTGGTGTCAAGTAATAATAATTTCCTTCAACTGACAAATAACTTTAAGCACATATTTCTTTAACAGCTAAATAAAGAATTTTGATAAAGTTCCTTATGACAGAGAATAATATGTAGTATATAATCACTAACCATGCAACGCGGGAGTTACTTACGGTCCGTTTAATCATTTCTCTAGTTTTTGTTTTTGTTTTATATTTCTATTTTCCAGTTTTCCGTTGTTCAAATCTGAACACATATTTTCCAAATTTCATCTCTTTTTTATTTCATTTTTCGAAATCATAAAGTAAGTATATATATTGAAGAATTGAAACCCGGTTGAACCGAAGTCCCAAGACGTAAAAATGACAACTATTACTTGATACCGTTAAACCATTAATATGTGTGCATAATGCAAATTAAAGTACTCGTAATTAGAAACATATGAAATAAGATGAAATATTACATAAATGATAATCCATGAACAAAGTTTAGTAAAAATATTTTTACCTGGACCTATTTCAGGCCCAGATAAGACTAGACCAAACAAGAGCAATTTAGACCAGACTAGACCAAACTTTGACAGTTATAAAATGCACATGAATCAAATATTTAACAGACCACACCAGACTTAAACAGATCACAGACCAATAATACTTTGACATCACAAACATTATATTATGTCAAATTGCTTTCGCAATAGTTTATCGAGCTTCATGCATTTGTTGCCATTGAGACATATGAAATTGGATCGTTTCATGTTCACGAACAAAGCCTGACAATCAAATGAGTACTTTTACAATTTTTAAGTTAAAACATATGTCTCTCTCTAGGGCAAGACATCGCCGCTAGGATTTTTCTGTGCTATTGGGTTCACCGGGGAGCGGCGCCGAGAGGCGGTGGTTTGCACGAGTGGTAGGGGGAGGAGGGTTGCGACGATGTTGATGCAGAGTGACGATGGCTCAATCGAGGGTGCTGTGGGCTAGCGGAGGTCGGCGGCTGGAGGTTTACGACTAGAGCTAATCGGCGACTACAAATGTGTTTTCTTTCGATGGAAGATATTGTTAACCAATACAATTAAATGGCAATAGGAGAGGAAAACGAGGAATTGATCTTTGATGATGAGGAAGAAGAGGCAGCAACGGCAGGTGAGGGGAAGGGGGGCGTTTCCGGTGGTGGGTATGATACTCATGCATCGAAAGATTAAAGGTGTGTCAATTAAGGAAATTGGCGAAAAGATGTATATCTTTACTTTTTACCATAGTTTGGATATGAGGCGTGTGTTGGATGCAGTTCGTGGTTGTTTGAGAGAAATTTATTAATCCTTAAAGAGATTAGGACTTAGATATCCCTCTTAAGATTAGTTTGAATGAGGCAGAGTTTCAGGCTCAAGTTCATAATGTTGCTTATGGATTTATGAATCTAGCTAGGATCAACTAGGAGATTGGTAAGTATAAAAGAAAATTTATTATTAGTTTTGATAAAAGCCAATTCAATAAAAAAATGGGAGGCTTATATGCGTATTAGGGTCTATATGGATATAAGGAAACCCATGAAAAAAGGAACAACTTTGAAGAAAGGGGGAATTGGCCATTGGGTGGACTTCAAGTATGAAAAGCTCCCAAATTTTTGCTTTATCTGTGAAGTTATTGGTCATTCTGATAAATTTTGCCCAGTAGTGTATGAGGGTGAAAACATTTTGTTAGATAAATCTTATGGAGTTCAGCTTAGAGCTGGGGAAGGGGGGAAGACTAGTCCTACAGGAGGAAATAAGTGGTTGGTTGAGGGCTCCTCAAGTATAGGTACATGAACACATTAGAAGAGTGATAGCCAGGGAACACGAGGTCAAAGCGGGAAAAAGACTATTATGGGAACTGGAACCAGCTCCACTAAGGAGGGGAATTCTGCGAGTTCAGAGGAGGCACCGGGTGAGCAGAAGCGCAAGAGGATCTAGGAGGAGGGAGAACAGGATGGTCCAGCTAGGAGAGTATGACACTGGATAGGCCAAAAAACAGGGAGGAGACGGGTCTAGACCCTAGATCCGCCAACATATCTCATGTTGCGTGATAGGCCATTTGCTTGGGTGGTGGTGCACTTGAAGATGGAGAATGATTTTTTACATTATTGTTATTTTTGTTGTTATTTTAATTTATCAGATTGTTTTCCTTTATGTTGGTTTTGTTTTTTTTGTTGTAAGACTCTTCCATTAGGTTTGGGGAATAAAAGTTCTGTTGTATCTGTATTTGGCTCATGTAAGCCCGTTATAGGATTAACGAGTTGTATTGTTTCTCCGAAGGTGATTAACTATGAACCTGGTTCGAGGGCAGACAGTTGTCTATGGTCTTTATATCGTTTTCATCCCTTTCTGAATGCTTATGTTGTGATATCAAGATAAGCATCTCTCCTCCAAAAAAAGTTAAAACATACGTATGATGCGGTTATAGCTTAAAATGCATAAACATGTTATTTTTTCAAAATTTTATATATTCTTTATTTTAAACTCATATTAATTGGGGAACTTTTTTTAAGCCAAGTATCTATTTCATGATCTATGGATCGGAGTTAGTAATAGAAACTTATTTTGGGTAAAATTGTGATAACGGAAGTAAGTTAAGAAAACAAAACTGGGAAAATTAATTTTCCTAATTTAATTAATAAAATATACTCCCTCCGTTCCCTTTTAAATGTCCCATTTTATCATATTGGGATGTCCCTATTTAATTGTCTCATATCTTATTTGGTAAAGTTTGTGAGGCTAAAAATCATTCTTACTTTATTTTTACTTTATCAATTAATATCAACCACACAAACCAACTTTTCTTAAAACTCGTGTCACCCTCTTCTGAGACATTTAAAAGGGGACGGAGGGAGTATTATTCAACATACACCGTTACATATATCTAAAAAAATATAGAGAAAATTGGGTGCATGTACATAATTAAATATGTGTGTTTAAGTTAATATTATTGATTAACAAAAATTAACTAAATAGCCTTTCTTAAGGCTAAAAATTATTGGGCCTATTTCTTTAGGCTATATAGCATTTTTCCCAAAAATATATGTGGTCTTAAAAATATTACCCTTTTAGAAAACACCGAAAAAATAGCTTAAGAAAGAAAATCAAAGACATCTCGTTTTTTCAATTTTGAAAATAAACAAGTAAATATGTTTTCCTGTTTGTATTTCTCCGGTTTTTGAAAAAGGGAAGAAATATTACAGTTTTTTTAGGGGGATTTACCTAAATAGGAGTAATTATAATATTAATTGCCAAGATAAGACCAAAGTTTAACAATTTCCTAAATAGGAGTTACAATTTGCAGTTGGACAAAAATATCCCCAAAGTTGACAAAACGGGTGCCTTTGACAAACCACTTGACCGGCCGCCTCCGGCCGCCATCGTCCGCCACCGACCACCGCGGGCAGCCGACATAGCTTCAAAAATAGTCACCTCTGCATATCTGATCAGCGCCACCGTAGACCCGGCCGCCACCTCCCTAGATCGGGCGCCGGTCAGATATGCAGAGGCTGCTATTTTTGAAGCTATGGCGGCTGCCCGCGGTGGTCGGTGGCGGCCGGAGGCGGCCTGTCAGGTGGTTTGTCAAGGGCACCCGTTTTGTCAAGCATGGGGATATTTTTGTCCAACTGCAAATTGTAAGTCTTATTTAGGGAATTGTTAAACTTTGGCCTTATCTTGGCAATTAATATTATAATTACTCTCATTTAGGTAAATCCCCCTTTTAATCATAAAAATATTACACTTAGAAAACAAAAATAGTTTTCTTGAAATTTCTATCCGAACATTTTCCCTCTACATCACGGCCCGGCATGAGCCCGATGCCCATCCTCACCCACGAAAATCGTGCTGCAGAAGCTTTCCGTCTATAGTTATTTTTTCCCAACCGTATGGTGCGCATTTCTTTTCTACTCCCTGTCCCAGGAGATAAAAGCCTTCACTTCTAGCCTAGTCACAGAGCGCCAGTGCACTGAATTTGAAAACAAACACGCCTAACGGCTACCTTATACTCCCAAAATAATCAATACATCTGTATTGTTCTCCCAAAATAATCTACCTTCTCTGTAGTAGATTCGCAAAAACTCGAATTCATATCTAATTCTCTAGCCATTTTCTCTGTTCTTTGATGGACTCCTCTACGCCAGATTTGAGGCGGCTCAAACTCAGCGCCGGCTCGAACCCGTCTAGAAAGGTCCGGATCGTTGGCAAAGTAAGAAACTTCTCAGATCAAGAGTTAGGGTCTCTCAGCAATTCCAAGCCATGGGTTACTGTTCACAAACCGCGAGATGACGACCCATCTGGAAAAACCTCTATCTTGTTTGGAGAAAAAGGAACCAGGTAAGTTTCATTAATTAATCAATCAACATCAATTCTTAGTAATTCGCTGTTGTGCTATTGTGAGTCATGTTAATTCAAGCTGCAATTGGGGTTATGCTAAGTAGAATTTGAGTTTACTTGCCATTGATTTTAATCCGTGACTGAAATTTACGTAATTGTTGCTAAATTTTATTTATAGAGTAGATATTGACTTTTCCTCAATTATCTACTTATCCTCGGTGTATCGAGTCCAGGATTTACCTGCAATGTATTTCACCTTACTGTAAACTACTTTTTTTTCTAATTTGAAGTTTATTTTTTACCTGAGCTAATTTGTTGCGCATCACTTTTGAGCTTGAGTCCAACATTTGAGGTCGTAATTGGCTAAGAGATTACTGTTTATTTTTGCAGCCGGAAAGATACCTATGAACTAGATTATTGTTATGAGCAAGGAGAAGATGATGTTTTGTTCTCAAAAGAGATAAAGCCTGCTATTTCTCATATCTTCACTGGTAAAAGTGCTACAGTTATTGCATATGGAGCTAGAGGCAGTGGCAAAACTTGTACTGTTCAGGTGTGTGCATGGACAATTTAGCTCTCTCTCTACCAGCCTCCTTTTAATCCACATAATTGGTTTTATAAAGTTTTATTTGGAGTATTTTTGTAGGGTTTGGCTACTTCTGCAATTTGTGATATCCTTTCAAGAGCAGAGGAAGTTGGAAAGAAAGTGTACATATCTTTCTTCGAGGTGTTTCAAGAGCGTGCATATGATCTTTTAGATCCAAATCAAAATGAGGTACATGTATTTGAAGATTCTCAAGGCAGGGTGAAACTTAGAGGACTTTCTCAGGCAAGCATCTTTGAGATAAATGAATGCTTTGTTTTGAAAGTAGAAGTTTAACATTGTTAACATTGTTTTTGTCTTCACCTTTAGGTCCCAATAAAGTCTATATCAGAGTTCCTAGATATATATTCTTGCAAGGAAACATCATCCAAACAACCACAGAGGACATCAGTTGCATTGTTGAGAAGGAGCCATACGGGTTTGAGTGTAAACATTTCATCTCTTGAAGGAAACCAGAATGACAAACCTATGGGTGTGATAAACTTTATTGACTTAGCTGGTAATTTTTTTTACACTAGAAAGCAAATTATGTTCTCAATATAAATAGGGTATGTGTGGGTTATGGAAAATGTTATGGAAAGAAAAACAAATTGCTAAGGTAAGTCATTTTTCCCTGTGGGGTTTTAGATCATAAAATTCAAAGGAAAACTAAATATAATTAATACTTTTACAAATCTTACAAATATTTATACTTCTTAGAGTATATGATAGAAATAAGTTTATAAAATGAGCTTGAAAAAGTTTCAAAAAATAAGTTTGTTGAATTTGAACCAATGCTCTATTTTTCTCCACATATTGTTTTCTTCCAAATTCTCAACCCCCCATTTTCTTTTCCTCATTAGCAGAATTTGAAACAGACCTTTAATGTTTGTATTATCGGTTGACTTATATGTAAGTATGTAACAGTAACACAATACTTTTTTCCAGGATACGAGGATTCTAGAAGTAGTACTAAAGATGGAACAGCACTTGCAGAAAGCACTAGGATAAACAGGTCCCTCCTTTCCATAATGAATGTTGTGTTTGCACTCAACACCAATGACAGTCATGTACCATATCGAGAAAACAAACTCACTCGGATGCTAAAGGATTCTCTGGGGGGAAACAACTTTACGCTGATGCTTGCTTGCATGGTGCACATATTGCTATTGTCTGTTTATTTGTAATGCGGCATATCAACCTTCCATTAGGTTTAGCCATAAAGATTATGGTGTAATGGCTATTACTTATTAATAATTCGAAGTTGTGATGTGTATGTTTTCAGAAACCACTCTTTTGCCAAGACACCATCTACACTGTAAGTTTGGCTTCACGAGCATGTGAAAACATCAGGATTGCAATTTGGAACTCTACCACAAAATGTCACAGTTCAACCAACCGAGATAAGCAACGAGTCATCCCCACATCAAGTGTGAAAAAGCAAAATACGGGTGGTCATAATTTATCTTTAAAAAGAAGCACTAACCTGTTGAATGGAAGGTAGAGTCAGCCCCCTTTATCAATTGATATCATCTGTGTCATATATATCATGTACCCTGATAAAAATATGTGTTTCGTTTTTTTAAGGAAGCTATTCAGTGCTGGCAAAGCAACAACTTCTAAGAAGGTAACTATCAATTTTTACATTATTGAAGCAATTATCTATTTCTTGACATCATGGTTTAGAACATTGAATTAGTATATTCTATAATGTGTGTGGGCTTTTTATGGATAACACCCTGTCTTTAGTATATTCTCTTGACATCATAGCTTATCCCTTTCTTTATGGATAAATTATCAATTTTTTACATCATTGAAGCAATTATCTATTCTCTTGACATCATGGTTTAAAACATTGAATTAGTACATTCTATATTGTGTGTAAAGCATTAAGGCTATGTGTATCTAAATTTTACACTGGAAATGTTTCTTTTTCACTAACCTTTTTTCTTATTTTTAATTGATTTCAGGAAAAAGTGCCATTAGATGATTCTTTAGCTTCTAAGTCTATGCATCTCCAAGACAGTACTTTCATAACAGAGTCTTCCTTGTGTAAAGAGGTATTGGATGCTATATTTTGAAAAGTCTTATATATCATGTACCCTGATATTCAATGTTCTAACCTGTTGGATGCTTAATTGCTGCATCACTTTTTTACATTGGTTGTGATGCAGGAGGAGGTCCCTCTGAATAATTCTACTGTCACAGAATCTGAGTTTCTTCCAGAAGACACCCTTTCCTCAATAAAGTCTTCCTTAAATAAAGAGGAGGTATTGGGCATTTTCATTTGAAACCTTTTTAGGGTCCATAAACTAAAAAATGCTAGAGAAATTTTCATTTGAAACCTTTTTAGGGTCCTCAATAACTTTATTTTTTATAGTTTTTCAAACTCATTTTATTATCATGCAGCAACAACAACATTTAAGCCTTATTCCCACCAGTTTTTGAAGTCTGAGCCCAAAAGAAAAGAAATATAAGAAAAATAAAAAGATAGTTAAGGTAAAAAAGATAAGATAAAGATAATGATAAAGATAATAAAAAAGATAAGATAAAGATAAAGATAAAGATAAGATAAAGATAATGATGATGATGATGAGTTAAGATAAAAAGATAAGATAAAGATAATGATGAATATACGATAAAGAACATAAGAAAGATAGAAGATAAATATAACATAAAATTGTGTGGTACGGCTATTCGAAATTTTTGGCGGTTGTAAAGTATTAGAGGTATGCACATTATAGGTCATACCATGGTAGCAGGTACTCTGATTTTTTTTGGTTTTGGATACATTGAAGGAAAAGAGATAAGATAAACATCTTCCGTATTAGAGGTACTATAAAGCATCTTTAGGTGGGATCATGTAGACACTTTTTATGTTTTTCAACATTTTCTCTCTTGATAATTCAAATCTGCCACTCTGAAAACTTGAATGTAAAAATGTGATCTGTAAGATAATATCGTGGCAGTGTTTTCAAGATTAAACCATGTCCAAAAGATGGAAACATGATGTGTCATATAATACAGTAAGAAGCTATAACTCTCCCTGAGTAATTTATGAGTTTTTTAAAACTTCTAAGGAATTTCTTCATGATCTGAAAATTACTTTTTCTATGTAAAATGTGATATGTATGGTGATATTGAATGCAATGACTGATCACCAAAACCGGGACTAGAGATGATAAAAGAGTTAAAAATACTATCTTTGGCAAGGTTTTCAGGATTAGACCATGTACAAAAGGTGAATACAATATATGAGTTTCTTTTTTATTTTAAATTTATCAGGAGTGTCCTCAAGAGGTGAAAATTACTTCACCCACTCATAGGAGGGAAGCATTAGGATTAACAGGTGGACAAGGTAAACTGATTTACTCATAATTTTGCCAATAATCATTAGACCTTTTTCTCTGGTTATATAACTTCCATATTACAGGTGGTGGCATTGACATTGACGAGAAGGAGAACAACAGTTTTAACACAAACAAAGATGGGTCTCCCTTACTAAGTGAAAGACTTAGAGCATTAGCAAATAATTTAAAACAGTTGCAGGCTTTCACTCCTCCACTGGGTATACAATTGCCAGAGGGAAGCCACGCATTGGCTCTTCTTGACCCAGTGGAACCCAAAACTCCAGTTGCTGAAAATGAGTTTGGTGTTAGTGATAATAAGAAATTGTTTATGACCAAGTATTATAGTCCTTGGGAGGAATTTAGTGAGAATAATACTAAAGTAAAGGTATGTGATTGTTTTTTTCTTACAGTATTTATACTAAGTATTTATAACTTAGAATAATACCAAGTTAATTTCCAACCACACTTCTAATTAGTTTAGTGAAGTATTTATTGTTTTAATAACTTTTGTGCATTTCTTTGTGTTTGCTTGTATAGGCTTCCTTTGCTCGAGAATGTATTAAATTTTTGAATAGTGCCAGCAAGTGAGTATATTATTCCTTTTTCTCTCTCTGTTACACTCCCCCTACTACTGCATCCGTTCCCTGATTTTAGTTTTTGTTTAGATAGAAGGTGTGGAGGGTATGCTTTGGACGGTTCAGTTGATATTTTAAATATTTCTAAAAATGAATAAAAGTTGATTGGAGTGCTATATAAAATCTAAAGTCATACTAAGTCATACTACGATCATACGTAGTATATCATTTTCCTCTTTCATCCTTTAAAAAATCTAAAGTCATACTATGTCATACTAGCCCATATATCATTTTTCTGTTTCATCCTTTAAAAATCTAAGTCATACTCTGATGTCAAACTCTTTTGAGATTAGGACTTGAATGTTGTAGTTGTTGTATCCTTTATAAAATCTGTAATGTACATCAAGATGTGATATATAGGCTAATCCATCTAAAGTCATCCCTCCAAAACCATCCATCCAAAAAGATCTTAAACTTCTTGATGGTGAATGTGAAAAATGTAGAGATTAACCAGTTTGTTATCAATAACTATTTCTCATTTTTCATCATTATACCCTTCTTCGTATACTACAAAAAAACGGTGAAAAGCGAACGGAACTGTGGGGAGCATTTCTTTCATTTATATAATTATCATGCTTCTCTGTTTCTAATTTGCATGTATATTCTTTTATTTATAGGGATGAATTGAAGCGACTCAAGGTAATTTATTTATGTATTCATTTGACATTTATCATCATCATCATTACCCCCTAATTGTAATGTTCTTGAATTGTGTGAAATTCAGGGCATAGGAGAGAAAAGAGCTACAAACATCCTCGAGCTTCGTCAGGAATCTCCTGAACATTTCAAAACAGTAAGAACGTGCAGTGTGCAGTGTGCCAGGAACATTGTCTGAAATTACCTTATTTGTTATTATCATTGTTTGCACATATTTATTATCAAAATATAATTGTAATCTTTTTGCCCTGTAGCTTGAAGATTTGCAAGAGATTGGTCTGTCAGCAAAGCAGGTAAAGAGGATGGTCAAAACAATGGCCACAGATCTTCTCGTTTAAGCGCACTTCTTCCCTGAGTTGGCAAAGGCAATAGAGGTTGCTATTCATTTTTAGTGTTGATCCTTCTTACTAAACTTCACATTGTTTATAAATGTTTGGTCATGTAATGACAGTATATCAATATATAAATACTTGTCATGTATTAATATAAGGGTCCGTGAAAGGTAAGCAATGACTTCTATTAGGATGGGAAAACTTACTTTTGTCCTTAGTTGTTACTTGTTAGAATTTAGATCTGTACAAATGCGGGGAAGGCTGCTCAACAGGTCAATTAAAATAGATTGGTAACTAATATGTAAGTTTACCATGATTGGAAACTAAACATTGGAAATTAGAACCATTTGCAGAAGTTTACTAATCATTTTTTGTAAAAAACATGTAATTTAAGTTTTCACTTGTTGAATTGTGTAATAAATTGATGTTGCAGAACACCATTTTAGCTATTTTATCATTACAATTTTTTATTAATAAAATATATTTAATTGTTTAAATATTGTTTAGCTATTCATAGAAAAAGTTTAAGCAATTCTTTCAACTCTTCGAAAAGCGTGGAAGATTTCAAACATTTTGTGATACTATTATGGCCTCTGTTTGTTTGGAGCTTAACATAAGTTATTGCAGGTTCAATTTTTAGTTAACCTTGTTTGTTTGTGTTTTTGCAACAAGAATCTAGGTTATGAGTTAACCTCACTTAACTCACGAGAACATAGAAACACCTTAAATTGAAGAACCTCCGAAACGGGGGGTTTTGAAGGTTAAGTTCTCGGTTAACATAAAATGAGCTAGAGTACGTTCATGTAAGCAATATTTATTCCATTAACCTACTTTCACCTTATTTATTTCCAAACACTATTTTACGCATAAACCTAGGTTCACTTAGGTTAACCTAGTTTTTATTAAAAGGCTAAAGGGTCAAATAGGCTCCTGTACTCGTCCGGAATGCTCAATTCACCCCCTCAACTCTAAAACGCTCCAATTCACCCCCTCAACTCGATTAAAAAGTTCAAATCTCATTTCTTGTAGGTAAACGTCCGGTCACCGCCATGTCACCCAGTCAGATGCCAACCATGCATTCCACGTGGCAATTTAAGGGGTTAAATGGGCCCTTAAACCCGGCAGAATTGTTCAGTTTACCCCCTCAACCGTTAAAAAAATGTCAAAATTGCTATTAAAAAATAAGAAATTAAAAAATAGAAGATACAAATATAAAATATTATACAAGTTCATAATATAAAATATAGATGTCTATTTATAAAATAATAAGAAACTATTTAGATTTTTTGGTAAATTAAACATATAAAAATATAAGGAAAAATTGAAAACAATAATCCCAACTATTGCTGATCCGCTGAAAATAATCCCAACTATTGATTATTTTTGTATAATCCCAACTATATAGACCATCCGCCAATAATGGTCCATGACCATATATTACCTCTATAAAAAGTGAATTTTAAATAAAAATTAAGCACAAAAATTAAAAGTTGAGATTATTTATAGGGATTACTTATTATATCTCATCTCATCCACTTTAGAAACTACAAGAATTTATTCATAGGGACCATTATTGGCGGAAGGTCCCTAAAGTTGGGATTATTCTGTAATAATCAATAGTTGGGATTATTATGAGCGGACCGCCAATAGTTGGGATTATTACTATCAATTTTTCCAAAATATAATGAAAAATAAATTATTTTTAAATACATAATATAAAATGTAGTAGCTATTTTCGTATTATACTTTTCATGCACTACGAAGTATAGTATATAATTCTAGAAGAAAATAATACGAAGTATATATATATATATATATATATATATATATATATATATATATATATATATATATATATATATATACACATACATTTATGCATGTGTGTGTAATTGTACAACTCTAAAATATAAACATAATATAAATTGTAAAATAGAAAAACAAAATATGTTTTATATTACCCGTTACTACATATAATACACAAAAAACATATTTAATTTTAATTAGTAAAAACATGTATGTATTGTTTATTTTTTTTTTAATTAGATTTAAAATAACAAAATAGTTCTAATGAATTTATTTTGGTTTATTTTATATGCTTTTACCGAGATTGTAAATAAATCCGTATTATATTATTTAATAGCATGTCCATATTTTATACTTTCGACTTGTATCTTATTTTATATTTGTATTTTCTATTCTTTAAATATATTTGCAATTCTGACACTTTTTAATGGTTGAGGTGGCAAATTGAACAACTTTGACGGGTTCAGGGGCCTATTTGACCCCTTAAATTTCCACGTGGGATGCACGGTTGGCATCTGACTGGGTGACATGGCGGTGACCTGACGTTTACCTGCAAAAAATGATATTTGAACTTTTTTGTCAAGTTCAGGGGGTGATTTGGAGCTTTTTAGAGTTTAGGGTGCGAATTGAGCATTCCGAACGGGTACAAAGGCCCATTTGACCCTTTAGCCTTATTAAAACTTAGGTTTACTTTATTGCACTAGGTTTACTTAAATTCACTCTATCCAAACAGAGCATTAGAGTTTGGAGTAATTTTTCGAAAAACATTTTTTCGAAAACCTTGTGCATTGGTTTTTTTAACTTTTACTATGCAACATTTTCCGTACCTCTTTAGCCGAAGCACTATCAATTACTCCGTTTCTAAATGAAAGTCACACTTTGATTTGACACATATTAAGGAAATATATTTTTCGAGCGGTAAATTTTACTGTAGAGTACACTGTTTTGATACTGTTTTGCATTGTTTTGTAGTGTTTTGATATAAATTTGTTTACCAAATAAGGAAGTGTGACTTTGTTTTGACACATCTAAAAAAGGAAAGTGTGGCTTTCATTTAGAAATAGAGGGAGTATGGTGCTTAAGCTAATTCCAATGCATTACCCAAAGGCAAATTCTAAATTTAACTGTATATCTAACGTCATACTCCCTCTGTCCCTTAAAATTTTGTCAAGTTTGATTGACATGAAGATTAATTAAGTAAAAGTTGTGTGATTTAGATTTGTGCAGAGAGAGAATTATCTAGAATCACAAATTCTTTACTTAAAAGGGAAAGTGACAAAATTAATGGGACAACCAAAAAAGGAAAGTTGACAAAGTTAAGAGACGGAAGAAGTATAAACGAGGAGTGATTAAGGATGGTTTTAGTTGAGTTATTTCAGTCTCAGACTAGATCAAATCAAACTTAAATAAATCAAATCAGACCAGATTTAAGCAAACCAAACCAGATACCCTAGAATTTGACAATTATAAAATACACAGAGATCCACATTAACCAGACTAAACTAGTTCAGATTAGATCGGAACAACCTTAAATAGACAAGACTAGATCGCGCCTAATAAAAAAACCAGCTTAATTAAAAACACCCTAAGATTTACAAAGATGTCGATAGGGTGCGTACACATTGTCAGGGGCGGCCCTAGGGGGGGGGGTGCAAGCGGGGCGGGCGCCCTAGGCCCAAAAAAATTGGGTAAAAAATAGGCCCAAGTTTAGGTCTTTGTAATAGATGTGAGTAGGCTGTTTTTTCAGCCCTAAACTAACAATTTTTCGGGTGGAATTTGTTGAAGTTCTTCGGAATGATTTTGTTGGTGAAAATTATGATCATGTTCTCTATGAAGTGTAGATTATGTAAAAAAAAATCAGTTTAAAGTTCAATTTAGAAGTCAGTCAAATAAATTATTGAAAAACAATACGTTTTATACATATTTTGGCTCATATTGTTTAATAACTTATTTCATTGACTTCCGATTGAATTTTAAACTGAAATTTTATGGACATAATCTACACTTGATTAAAAACATTCTCTTAAAATTTTACAAAAAAAAAAATCACTCGAAAGCGGATTAGTTTGATATGATTATTTGATTAGTTTATTAATTGATTCCATTCATAGTTGATTGTTTGATTTCTTAATTGTTGATTGATTTTTATTAAGGTGTAATAAAAAGGATTGAATCTGAATAGGATAAATAAAAAAGGAGATGAATAGAGAAAGCGGCGCTAAGTAAAAAAAAGTTCAATGAAAAAGTTTGTTTGTTTAAATAAGTCAGATTCTGAATGTCCTTTTCAAGATGATAACTCATAGAAAAACAATAATTTAACTGCTGAAAATGAAGTGATTCAGAATGGTTACATCATTGGAGGAGAGAATTTAGGAGGTGATATAGAGTTAATTCCTTAAATATGACTTAAAAATTGATAGTGTACAAATAGGATTATCATGGTTTCCTTCTTAAATAAGGTTCTCCAATACTAAAATATGATTGATTTAGACATAATAAGTGATAGGGTATTAATTCTAGAGAGAAGTGAGAGCTAGAGAGAGAAAGTGAGTAATTATATTTCTCAACCCCCTATAACTAGCCCCAAGGGGTCTATTTATAGGTAAAAATGTGGATTTGGGCTCCTAGCCATGGGCTTAGGAGGCCCATTACAATAATCATGCCTTCTTTGGGCGAAATAGGGCCACTAATGGGCTGTGTACAATACTTAGTAAGTAAAGTAGAGAGATGTATTCTGCCAGGACGAAGTCTGGCCGATGCGATGCCTTCTGGCCGATGCGGTCCATGGCCGACGCGCACCCGGAAGTCCAGGTGCGTTTCCTGGGGCGGGTTGGTCCTGGCCGATGCGGACCCCACTGGGCCGAAGAGGCCACGTGGGCGCTTTTCTGGTCATCGTTGACTTGAGTATGTGGGCTATGGGGTCTAGGCCCATATACTCTATCAGGAGTCCCCCACTCTCTGAGCTGAGGCGAAGCCGAAGCGAAAGGGAGTATTTGTTCCTTTCTGCCTGACCGTTGCGCGAGCTCAAGATGTTTGGCGGCCGAAGAGTTTCTGCTTTGTTTTTGGATGGAGCGGTTTCTTCATTTGATGTAGACGAAGCGCGCTTGAGGACTCATAACCTCGATGCGGGCCGATGCGCTTTCACTCTCCTGCGGATGATGTGAATTCTGATAGAAAACTGGCCTGTTTCTTTATCATTTGTTGGGCCGAAGAGCTTCTTCATAACTTTTTGGCCGTAGTAATAACCTTCCCTTATGAAGTGAAAGATGTTTTGTTTCCGTCACTGTGGACGATGCGATGCACGCCTTTTACTTGCCTTGCAGCCGAAGCGTTTTCGCTTTGCGGGTTCTTGCTATGGTGAGCCGACGCAGTCACCCAGTGTTTGTAGCCGTTGTGCGCTGGATTTTGTATTTCCGGATTTTAATATTTGTGCTCTGTAGCCGATGCGATTCGCAATGCTACTGAGGCGATTTGTGTCTTTTGTTATTGGTGAGCCGTGGCGGATTCTTTGCGTATTGAGTCCGTTGCGCTCCAATTTATGTTGTTTTCCTTTTCCTGTAGCCGATACAGTCCCCCAGTCCCCCACTCCTTTGGCCGCAGAGTATTTGAGGCACAAGGGAGTCATGGTGTACTCGAGCCGATACGATACCTTTGCGCTAGTCGTGAGTCCGACCCTTAGGCGAACCTGTCCAAGGTAACCCTGTGGGAGAACCCTTGGACGAAGGCCGCAATACCAGGGTCATCATCAAACGATGTGCGCGTGAGTAGACGTAGCGGTATTTGTGGTTCTTGGGGTTGCTTCGGGGCCGTAGCGTGTCTCGCTGATGCGGCCATGTCTTTGGTAAGATTGGGTCGTAGCGAGTTCCTCCCTGGTTTTTAGTGAGTAGGCCGGTGCCTACCTTAGTCTCGGGGCCTGTTGGGCCGTAGCGGTGGCCCTAGAGTAGAATGTGAAAAGACAAGCGCTGATTAGCTTTAGGAGAGGTGCCGCTGAGGTGACCAACTGGAGTTTGCCACGTGTAGTGACCGTTGGAGGGGGGTTTATAAATACCCCTAACCCCCGAGGCGATACCTCATTTGCAACCTTGCTGAGCAACGAAGTGCTGTCAAACTTTCTAGAGAGAGAAACCTTCGGAGTGTTCCTTCAAGTCTTCATCAATCTTTTCCAGATCTTCAAATCTTCAAAGGTTAGATTCTTCTTTGTTCTTCGTTTTTTCCTTATACTTTGCTTCCTAGGGGGTTAGATCTAGTGTTTGTAGGGAAACCACTTTGATCCGAAAAACCACCCTTAGGGATAAGCTTTTAGATGTTATGCCGTTTCCTGACGGCCGTAGCGTTCCCTCCCCCGTTGATTTAACAGCCTCGTTAGACGAAGAGGACTGGCCCTTTGACGAGGAAGACGAATCGCCTCGAATCGATTTGAACCTAGTGGACGAGCTGGCCGTTGAGATGGAAAACACGGCTGATTATCGCACCTCGGTGGACGAGGAACGTTTGAGCGAGGACGGTGGTGCTCAAAACTCTGGTGAGGACGAAGCGACATCCAACTCGCCTCTGAGGGGGGATGGGACCTCTTCATCGGCCGCTATTCCCTGCCCCCCTCCGTTATCTTCTGTAGCAGGGGAAAGCCCTTCAGCTCCCAAGACGAAGAAACCGTATCGGCGGAAGCAGCGCAACGGGGCACCGCAGGGGCACTCGCAACTGGACCTCAGTAATTTGTACATCATTCGGCCGGAAGGGACCCTCGGCGAGTACCACCACTACAACAAAATAGAGTTTTTGTAACACTTCACTTGTAACACTTTATATATGTGTTACATATTATATTTTAGGTTAAATATATGTAACACTAATTTATCAATGTTGCATAAACATCCGAATCATACAATATGCAACACTTTTTGCAAAATGTTGCTTATAATTAAACTTTGTGTAACATTTTTTTATAGTGTTGCATTAAATTAGTGTAATAATGCATAACATGTTCGTATATATGTGACATTATTACTCGTATTAAATTGTGTATCTAGTTGATTGTGTGCAAAAATGAAAGAACTAAATTCAAATTTTTATATACTTCGTAATTTATTATTGACTAACTATGCCTCAATAATTTAATTTGATCTTTTGGTTATATTTTTTAAGAAAAACTAAAAATTTTAAAATTTAAAAATTACGAAAATTTAAACACTTACAAACTTAAAATATAAAAAATAAAACATATTAAAAAAATATATATATATATATATATATATATATATATATATAGACATGTGTTGCTGCCGCCCTCAACAATCTCCCAGCACCGCCAGATCCAACCACCTGAAAAAATGCCAACATGTGTCAGTAATGTCATCTTGGTGGCAATTTTTCGAGAAACTTTTGGCATTTTTAAAGAGTAAAATGTCATCTTCATGGTATTTTTAGAGAAAAAGTGTCAGTTATACACAAAAATATTGTTTTTTCACTGATAGGAGGTGACATTGCTGAGTGGTGATTGCGGTTAGGAGAAAGACCTCCATATTTTGTTTTTATTTTTTAATGTGTTTTATCTATTTTTAGTTATTTTTTTAAATAATATTTTTTTTAGTTTTTTATTACGTAGTATTTTATTACTTACAAGAATAGATTTTTTAATATATTTTTATATTTTTTACTACTTTTTTTACAAATTATTTTTTATTTACTTTTATTACAAATATAAATATGATTATTATATTAAGTTATATGATGGATCGAATAAGAAGATAGAGTACACTTTAATTTTATTTTGAGAATACAAATAACATAATTATATTCATGTATTAAGAAATTAGTTTAATCATATTTAAGACTATTTTCCAAATGTAATTTGCTCATACGTTTATTCCCCACTAGCATATTATTATAGGATTATTATTGTACCCAAATTCTCAATTTTGAATCTCTCATACGGAGGTAGTATATGCAAACCGCCAAACCCTTATACCCAAATCAGCACCCTGCACCCCGATAGGTCAGCTTTACATATCTCCCTAAAATTGCACTTCGGATCGCCACTGGCTGAAGCTGCGACAAGTCGCCACCGCCCACCGGCCAAAGCTGCGACAAATCAGGTACCGGCCAAAGCTGCAGCAGATCGACCCAGCAAAAGCTGCGGCAGATTGACGCCGGCAAAAGCTGCGGCAGATCAACGCCAGCGAAAGCTGCGGCAGATCGACGCCAGCGAAAGCTGCGGCAGATCGACGCCAGCGAAAGCTGCGGCAAATTGACGTCGGTATTAGGCTTTAATAAATTTATGGGTTGCAATTTTTACTTCGGTATTAGTTTGATTTGTGTTAAGGGGTTTAGTATTTTTAGCTGCTTTCGTAAATTGTTTCAATTACCACGGTGAATTCATGTTGAGGAAATATCATAAAATTGTGGTTCATATTTTCCTAATTAAAAGAAAGTTCTTTCAAGTTTCCACTATTGTGCTTATTATTTAGTTAGACAAGTTAAAAAATTAAACCGAACATGCAAGGGTGCATTATTTTATGAGTGGAATGTATCTGGTTCATAAGGGGCAGATGAATCTAATCTGCTTAGGACAGAGGTGAATGGGGGTATACATTTAAGAGTAGTCATTACTTTCCAATACCTCCAACCTATTAGCTTGAATATAAACTTTGACAACATTTCTTAACTAACCCGTACAATGTAGAACAACATAGCCTTCACTTTAACATACTATGCCTGAACTAGTTTCTCTAAACTAATTATTCTATTTAAGGACTAATTGATTATTTATATTCAAACATTAACATTGAGATGGAGTGATGGACTTTTAGTTTTTCTCTCAGCCTTATGTTTTTTAAGGACAAGTGCTTTGGTTGTTTCAATTCAAACAACTAATAATGTATTTTAAAGCATTTTTTTGTTATTATTAGTTTCTTTGATCTTTTTTTGTGATCTTGATGTGTATCTATTCATCTTTGTATGTATATGCTTGCCAATAATATGAAACATTGAATATGCTGAAATGAAATTGATCGACTGGTAGAACTATTGCATTCAAAGGCTGTGAATTCTCCTCATGAGAATTCTGGCCATGGAATTAATGTAACCAGCTTCAGATGCTTCGAAAGGACTACTGGGAGATTATAAGCCTGAGAGCGTAGTTTCACACTCGGAGTTACTTCAACTGCTATGATCAGCAAAAAAGTGAGTTCTTTCACACTCTGTTTTCGTAATACTTTGATAGATGTATTCTGCCATTTGTAAATCCTGAATAATAAATAAGAAGAAGAAGATTTAGAATTCTTGTTTAAAGTCTTCACAACTTTTGATTAGTTTTATCTTTGTTTTATGAACTCTGGAAACTAATGCTTTGCAGTGGTGTAGATATGTTATGAATAATTGCTACACCCATGAGAAAAGAGCATGCTTAACCTGAGAATCTGAGATACTCGTTTTGTATTTGGCATAATAAATAATTGTAAGCCATATATGACACTATGTACATAGTATATTATCTCTTTTTTTTAATCTAAGACAGTTGATTTCGTACTATGTTTTCTAACTTTGATGCTTCTTAGGTTTTAAAATCAGAGAGGCAATAGTGTCTCTACAACTAATAGAGTATTATGTGTTACTTGTATTTCAATTACATTGCAAGAGTTTGTGAATTAATATATAAAAGGGCAGTCCGATGCTATTGATCAGATTGTGTGTACTGATCAAAGTTTTTTACTCCAGGTATCTATTCAGCCCCCCATCCTCCGTTAGGTAAGTGAAAGTGGATGCTTCTTTATTTCAGTTTATTAATTATTTATGCATCTTAATTACAGTAGTGTGCAAGGCTCTATATCTCTTATTTGTGGATGTGGTTTGAGAATTTCAGTTTCCATCCCAGTTGCAAGTCATCAAACCAACACAATGACTTACTGAAACAGAGAATAGTCATTTTAAGAGACAAGTTTTTTAAGAAAAAAAGTGTAATAACAAGAATGAGATGAAAGTTATAGTGCTTGTAAAACTTTATGATGCTGCCACAATGCCCTCTTTCTATGGTTATTGTTTTATATTGTAGGTTAAAAAGCAGGATTATGAGGCACATAATATGACATTGCTAAGACAAAAGAGGTTGAACATTCGTATTCAATGACATCAAATGATGTGAATACAATTATGAGCACTATGATGTGGAAAATGAGAAAGAAGACGTTGCTAAGGCAAAATAGTTGAAGAAATGAAGTCGCATGTCTTCTGATGTACGGTTTCTGGCCCGTTAGAAGATTTATAGTTGCTATTAGAATTACTCTGATATTTTGATTTTTTTCAAATTGGGCAGTGTTATTTTCTAGTTTATGATACATTCTTTCATACTTTGAGATGTATACAGGATATTGTTTCTAGCATATGCTATGTTGGATATTTCTTCATTATAGATTATGAATATTTTAATACTTGTAATATTATATTATATAAATTTCATATTACAAGCATATTCTTTCATACTTTGAGATGTATACAGGATATTGTTTCTAGCATATGCTATGTTGGATATTTCTTCATTATAGATTATGAATATTTTAATACTTGTAATATTATATTATATAAATTTCATATTACAAGCATGTTATTTTATATCTGTATGTGTACAAAATTATAAAAAAAAATTGTTACAAAATGGTTAATATAAATTTTGGTAGGGGTGTTGCTTATAATTCTAGAGAAGTGTTGCCGATTTTGAATAAAATGTTACATAAAGTATTCATTAAAGTGTTACAATATATAATAAGTGTTGCAAAATAGAATAGCAAATACGTTACATATATATTAAAAAGTGTTGCCAAAAGTCATATCTTAAGTGTTGCATTTTATTTAAAAAAGTGTTGCATAAAATGCTCGTTAGAGTGTTTCAAAAAAAGTGTTGCATTTGAGATATTTATGCAACACTTTCATTTAGTGTTGCATAATCAGAGAAAAAGTGTTGCATATTACTTTATGCAACGAGACCTGATGTAACGCTCATAAAAGTGTTGCATTAGCCTTTTGTAACATTTTAATGATCTAATGTAACATTTTGAAGCTGTTGCAAAAGACTTGTTTTGTTGTAGTGCACGTAGCTCAGTTATATGTCGGGCCGTATGGACGGGTGCGGGCGCCGAAGCCGACGGATCACGTGTTGAGCCCCCCTTTGGGTTATTTTGGGATATATCCGATGAGCTTTGCGAAGGGTTTGCGGTTCCCTCTCCATCCTTTTATTAAGGAATATCTTGACATGGTGAGTCTTCCTCCGGCCTTGCTGACGCCCAACAGCTACTCGCTTATCGTCGGCTTTCTTATCCGTTGCGGTGAGTTGGGGTTCTCGCCGACAACTGCGCTTTTCACCAATCTGTACCGGATAGGCCGAGGGAGTCATCAGAATTGTGCCGGCTATGCCGCCTTACAGCAGGTCCCCAAGAGGAGGACGTTCACAGACCTTCCTTCATCAATCCACGGTTGGAAGGCAAAGTTTGTCTTTGTTAACCTTGGCCGAGGCGGTTACTTCCCGTCTGCGGGTCACAACGGCTTGTTTGAGTTGCATAATCCTCCGTGGGATGCCGAGATCAGTAGGCAGGTGGAGGCTTTCATCAAGGGCGGTCCGAGGAGCGTAACCACTTACATTACTGAGTATAGGATGGCCGCCCTCGGCTTCGTAAGATATTACTGCCCCGGTGATATGGACGATGACCTCTGGCCGAAGATGGAGGGGTCTTATGAGCAAGCCGACGGTCCCTCACTCGGTGTCCCTGCCGAAGCCGAAGGTTGTCCTTCGTCTACTTTCTCTTCTCGTAGTGTGTTTATTTATTGCTTTACTGATGTTGCTTTGTTCTGTGCAGGCTTTGCCATGGATCGTATGTCTTTTATGGCCAGGGCCGCCAAGAAGGCCGATGCGGAGCTAAAGGCCGCTCAGGCCGCTGAGAAAGCCAAGGCATCCACTGGTGGTTCTCAAGGGGGTGCTGAGGCCGTCAAGAAGCCTGCTCCGAAGAAAAAGAGAGGAGCCGATGAAGGCCAGAGAACTCTGGCCGAGGCGGGTCTGAAACCACATGCCTCAAAGAAGACGAAGAGGGTTCCCTTAAGTGACGAGGCCGGCGCTCCCTCCTCTCAGGCCGCTGAGGATGCTCAGCCGACCGTTGTCCCTCCTCTGCATGAACCACCGTCATCGGCTTTGGTGGCTTCGGCTTCCCGAGTGGCTCCTTCCACCGCCGCTGCTGCCCGTTTGGAGGAGGCCCTTGCCAAAGGGACGTACGAGGTGACGGTGCGTTACCCGGTGAAGGGCGGTCTCTTTAACGAGACCGTTAGTGGCGACGACGTGCTCGCTCAGGCTATGCCTGAGTATGACCGGCAATACCTCAGCCGGCAGGGCAAGCACGTCCACCTGTACGATGGGGGTTTGGACTATGTCGTCCAGGTAAGACTCTTCCCCATACTTTGTGACTTTTACTTGGTTTTCACTTTCATCTCTGACCTTACTTTGCTTCGTCCAGGGTGCATTGATGCTGAGGGAGCAGCACTGGAGACAGGAGGCCGAGATCGAACGCCTCAAGAAACTGGAGGCTAAGGCTCTTTCAGCCGATGAGGCCCTTCAGGACCTGAAGGACAAGGCCAAAGCCGCGGAGGATGAAATGAAGCTCCTCCAGGTGCGGCTTGATGAGGCCGAGGCGGCCCGGAAGAAAGCTGATGAGGCCATCGCCGCTGCCATCCAAAGAGCCGAGGAGGCGGAGCGGCTCAAAGCCAATGCTGAGAAGGCCGCTGAGAAGTCCGTTGCTGACTTCAAGGCCGAGGGATGGAAAGCCGATGATCAACTCCCCTTCTTCTATGAGGTGGTTGCTGAGAGGTTGAATGATTGGACGACGAAGGATCCCGCCGGCGAAGCATTTTGGATGAACGAGATGCAAGCTTTCTACGACTGCGGCCAGTATCGGATGCAGAAGCTTATCTATAGGAAGCTGCGTTGTCGCTTCCGGAAGATGAGGCCGAGGGGTCTGAGTCTCCCTCGGCGGATGAAGAATCCTGATGAGGATTTGAAGCTTCCCCTATCGGAGAGGCAGCCTCCGATCCTAAGTTCGTCCGAAGGGGAAGAGCCCTGGAGCGACAGTGACGACTACTTGCTCGAGGGGCCTGCCGACTCCCAGGCTGATGAGGATGGCGGCGGTGATGATGCTGGTGGCGGCAGCGGAGAGGACGTCGGCCAGAGCAAGGAGCAAGCCGATGAGGCAGCGTAGTTTGTACTTGGCTTTTTTATTACCTTTGTAGCTCTAGCATCAAAGTGCATGTAACGGCCGAAGCGCCCACCTTTTGTATTCGATATCTGAAATTAATGAACTCTTTTGCCTTTGAATGAATGTGTTGCTTCGTCTTTATCGTCCTCGTATTCCTTTTTAATTTTCCCAAAATTTTTTGCCAAGTATCAGGGGGGAGTGCGCCCCTGCGTGATTGAGACGAAGTATCAGGTGGGCACGAATCTGCGTACCCACGAGGCTTATTTCTCTTAGAATTTCTGAGTATCAGCATCAAAACATCCCCTTTTTTTTTAGGTGGTCGAAGGGTTACTGTCCCTTCGTCCATGTGCGGTAGTTTGTCCGCTACGCTTTTCGCGTGGATTCGTGCGAGGGAGTAAATACGCCCTCGGCTTGGTGTGTCAGTGGCATCTTTTTTGGCATTTCCACGTCTATCGTCGACGAGGGACCGGACTTAGGCATCGTCTTTTGACGGCCGCCCTTTGTGGTCTTGAGCGAAATTTTACTGACGGGTGGAGTTTTTGTAACCTCGTCCTTAATTCAGGCTTGTCGTCCTGCGGTTTCCGCGCGGACGACGCGGTATGCTTCTCCGTTTGAAGACGTCAGACCATGCACACAGGTCCTTCGTCCTGTATATCGCCGGCCGATTTGGGTGTTTCACCGCTTGTGCCGATACGATATTTAGGTGCGTTGTCTTTGCAACGGCTTTGTAGGCGCGTTGTGGATCGCAACGGCCTTAGGTGCGTTGTTTATTGCAACGGCTTTGGGTGCGTCGTTTATCGCGACGGCTTTAGGTGCGTCGTTTATTGCAACGGCTTTAGGTGCGTTGTTTATTGCAACGGCTTTAGGTGCGTTGTTTATTGCAACGGCTTTAGGTCGCATCGGTCCCGGGTGTTTGCACCACTTAGGCCGATGCGGTCCTTGGGTTTCCCTTTGCTCAAATCTTAAAAGATTGGATGAAACATGCATTTTATTCAATAAGTGGCGCTAGGCCGAGGGTGTTGTGTTCAACCAATAAGCCGAGGGGTGGGGGACGTTGCCCGCTTCACCACTTCTCGAGTCATTGGTAAAATTTCACCAGATGGTGTACATTCCACAATCGTGGTACATCTGACCCATTAGGGTTCTTTAGTCTATAGGTGCCGGCTTTGATGACGGCGCTGATGATGTAGGGCCCTTCATATTTGACGGAGAGCTTTCCTCCTTCCGTCGGCTTGCTTGCTTCCCTTCGGCGGAGGACGTAGTCCCCCACTTGGAATTCGCGGGAGCGTACCTTGGCGTCGTAGTAAGATTTGACTTGGCGTCTGTAGTTCTCTGCCCGAAGGTAAGCCATTTCACGTCTTTCGTTAATGAGGTGCAAGTCAATCTTCATGGCCTCTTCATTGGTTTCGGGGTCGTATTGTGTGACCCGTCGGCTGGGGAGGGTGACCTCAGTGGGAGCCTTGGCTTCGAAGCCGTAGCACAAGGAGAATGGCGTCTCCCCAGTGGCCCTCCTTGGAGTAGTTCGGTAGGACCATAGGACGTTGGGGAGCTCGTCGACCCAACTTCCGCCTTCTTCCTCGAGCTTCTTCTTTAACCCCTCCAAGATGGTTCTGTTGGCGTTCTCAACCTGCCCGTTGGCCTGAGGGTAGGCAACGGAGGAGAAACGGTGCTTGATACCCCATTCTTGGAGGAGGCTTTGGAACGGTTCAGCCTCAAATTGGGTGCCGTTGTCTGATATGATCTCCTGGGGCACGCCGAAGCGGGTGAGGATGTTCTTGTAGACGAAGTTTCGACACCGCGCTCCGGTGATGCTTGCGAGTGGTTCGGCTTCGACCCATTTGGTGAAGTAGTCGATGACGACAATGATGTATCTGTTGTTGCCTGCTGCTCTTGGTAGTGGGCCGACGAGGTCGATGCCCCATCTGGAAAATGGTATGGCAGTGCTGACCGGGGCGTAGTTGACGGCCGGTCGGCCAGGTGCCCTTTGATAATGCTGGCATGCGCTGCATTTGCGGGCGACTTCCGCACAATCACGTGCCATCGTCGGCCAAAAATAGCCTTGGACGACGAGGCGGCGCGACATGCTGAAGGGCCCCTGATGTGATGAGCATACACCGCAGTGGACTTCTTCCATGGCCACTTCGGCCTCATTCTGGTGTAGGCACCGGAGGAGGGTGCCATTGTATGATCTCTTGTAGAGCTTGTCACCCTCAATGACATAGCTAGGAGCCCTGAGCTTGGCTAGTTTGGCCCTCTCCTCATCTTCGGGTAGTGTGCCGGAGGTGATGTAGGTTGCGATGTCAGTGATCCAGTCCTCCGGCTGGTGTTGTATGGAGAGTATAGGGCTAGCGTGAATGCTTGACATGCTCAACTCCTCCACCTTAGCTATCTTGGAGATGTGTTCAGGGGTGTCGGAGCTGAGTTTGGAGAGTATGTCAGCCTCGGCGTTCTCCGCCCTTGGGATCTGAGTGATCTCGTAGGCGTCGAACGCCTTGAGCAATTCCGCAGCGGCCTCCTTGTACTGCTTCATTCTCCCTTCTTTGGCCTCGTAGGATCCCTCCAGCTGGTTCACCACGAGTTTGGAGTCGCATTTGATTCTGATGTGTCGTGCTTTGAGGCCAGCGGCCAGCCTGAGCCCGCTGAGGAGCGCTTCATACTCGGCTTCATTGTTGGATACTTTGAAGTTGAAGCGGATGGCGTAGTACGCTCTGAAACCTTCCGGGGAGATGAGGACGACGCCACCCCCACAAGCTTTGGTTGCCGAGGACCCGTCCGTGTAGAGGGTCCAGGCTTCATCTGGTTCAGCTCCTGTGGTGGTGACGGCCGTCTCTCTTGCCGTGCACTCGGTGACAAAGTCAGCCAAGGCTTGCCCTTTGATAGATGGCCTCGGCTTGATCTCAATCTGGTACTGGCTCAAGAATATTGCCCATTTGATCATCCTTGGAGAGCTGGTTGGGCTCCTCATGAGGGCGCCCAACGGCTGATGCGTGAGGACATGGACGGGGTGAGCCTGGAAGTAATGCCCAAGCTTCTTCACTGTATGGACGATGGCCAACACCGTCTTTTCAATGGGGGAGTACCTGAGTTCGGCCTCCCGCAACGTCTTGCTGACGTAGAATATTGCCCTTTGTACCCCGTCATCCTCCCTGATGAGCACGGAGCTGACGGCCGACGTGCTCACTCCTAAGTAAAGGAAGAGAGTCTCGCCGGGCTGGGGCTTGGATAAGACGGGTGGGGAGGCGAGATATTGCTTTAGCTCCTCGAAAGCCTGTTGGCACTCCGCCGTCCATTTGAAACTGGTGGCCTTCCTCATTATCTGGAAGAAGGGGAGCGATTTTTCCGCGGACTTTGAAAGGAAACGGTTCAGGGCCGCAAGGCGTCCCGTCAGCCGTTGCACTTCTTTGATGTTGCGGGGCGGCTCCATGTTGATAATGGCTTGTATCTTCTCCGGGTTCACTTCAATGCCCCTTCGGCTGACCAGGTACCCCAGAAATTTTCCTCCCTGGACGCCGAAGGTGCATTTCTTTGGGTTGAGCCGGAGGTTGTACTTCTTCATGATTTCGAAGATGCCCCGGAGGTCGTCGGCATGTGTGGTAGATTGTTTGCTTTTGACGATCATGTCATCGACGTATGCTTCCATCGTCCGGCCCAAGACTGCTCTAAAAACCCGGGCTACCATTCTTGTATAAGTGGCGCCGGAATTTTTGAGCCCAAAGGCCATGACGAGGTAGCAAAAGATTCCCTCCGGGGTCATGAAAGCAGTCTTCTCCGCGTTATCTTCATGCATTGATATTTGGTGGTACCCTCTGAACGCGTCGAGGAACGACATCAACTCGCACCCCGCCGTCTCGTCCACCAACTGATCAATGTTGGGGAGAGGGAATGGGTCCATTGGACACGCCTTGTTCAGGTCAGTGTAATCAACACACATTCTGAATGTGGGCGGCTTTGGTGCGAGGACGACGTTCGCCAACCACGTGGGGTACTTCACCTCTTTTATGTGCTTGATGGAGAGCAGCATGGCCACTTCGGTCTTGACGAATTCCCTCCTGTCAGCTGAGAGGTAGCGTTTCTTCTGTTTGATGGGGGAGGAGGCCGGGTTCACCGATAGCCGATGTGTGATTACCTTTGGGCTGATGCCCGGCATGCATGTCCTCTGGTCCCCATGCGAAGACGACGGCGTACGCTCTTAGGACGGAGAGTATGGCCCTTCGGGTATCTTGGGGGAGCTGGGTCCCAATCTTCAGCGTGCGTTCCGGCCGGGAGACGTCCAACGGAACATCTTCCACGTCTCCGACCGGTTCGGCCTTTGGTGTGTCTTCTTCGGCCGAGGCGGTGGTGATAGTGTCTATCCGCTCCTCGGCCTCATTGATCTTCCTTGTGAGCTTCAGGTAGCAAGCCCTGGCTATCTTCTGGTTTCCTCTGGCGTAGCCGACGCCGTCCTTGGTGGGGAACTTGAGGCATAGATGTTTCATGGAGATGATGGCCTCAAGGTCCTCCAAGGCCGGTCGGCCCCAGATCATGTTGTGGGCACTGTCTAGGTTGACGACCACGAACTCCATGTCAATTTTCGCCTGACAGGTACCGTCACCGACCACCACGGGAAGCACTATCGTGCCCTCGGCGTCGATAGAGTCCCCGGTGAAGCCGGATAACGGAGTCCGTATCGGCCGGAGCTCGGTCTTCTTCAGTTTTAGCTGGCTGAATGTATCAACGTACATCACGTTGACGGAGCTGCCAGTGTCGATGTAGTTGCGGTGGATGATGTTGTCACCAATCTCGCATTTGATGACGAGGGCGTCCCTGTGGGGCAAGGGGCCGCAGGGGAGGTCTTTGTCGGTGAAGGTGATGGCCTCCATGTGCCGTCGCTTCGGCTGAGGGGGGGCGTGGGACACCTCACCAACGTATAGGGACTGAGCCCATTTTTTCCGTTGGGTAGCCGAGTCCCCCCCTGTGTTCCCGCCGACGATGATGTGAATGTGATGCTTCTTCTGGCGGGGCTCTTCTTCGTCCTCATCTTCACTGAGGGCGCCGATCTCCCTCTTTTTCCCGGAGGATCCTTCCCCCCTTTTGCCAGGGTTAACCCAAGTGTTACTCTTGGGGGCACCCTTGACAAATTGGGAAAGTTCCCCCTGTCGGATGAGGCCGTCGATGTGCCTCTTCAAGGTGGTGCAATCCTCGGTCTTGTGGGATGTCTGGCGGTGGTAATTGCAGTATGTCCCTCCTTTGTGGACCGCAAATATCTCCTCCTCTGACCTGGGATCCTTCACAATGAGGCCCTGCGCCTCGGCGTGGTCAAGGACGACGCTCACCGGGTGGGTTGGGGGGATGCGTTGTGCCTCCAACTTTGGACGCCATGAACGATCCTCTCTTCGCTATCCGCCCTGCTCCTGGTGCGCCCTCTTTGGCTGATTCTGTCCTTTGTTGGCCGGCGCGTGGTGGGGGTTGGACGAGGAGTCCTTCTTTTGTAGCTTCTCCCCACCCTTCTTCTGGTTCAGGAGCTCGTCGGCATCAGCGTGCCTATCTCCGCGCCGGAGCGCCGCGAGGTATGACCGCGGCGGCTCCGTGAACAGGCTCCGGGCGAAGTGGCTCGGCCGGAGTGCTCCGCGGAGGAAGGCCAGGAGGGTGCGTTCATCGGCTCCTTCGCATTCGTCCGCCTCCCTCGTCCAGCGATCGAGGAAGGCTCGGAGCGTCTCCTCCGACTGTTGCTTGATGGTCAGGAGATGAGCGAAATGCTTCTTCGCACGTTTCCTCCCGGCAAAGTGGGTGAGGAAGCGTTGAGCAAGGTCCTGCCATGAGTCGATGCTCCCCTCCGGAAGGTTGTTGAACCAATCGTACGCTGGTCCCTCCAAGGTGGAGAGGAACCAGCGACACATGTACTCCTCCGAAGTGTTGGTCATCATCATATTGTTCTGATAACGGGTGAAGTGCTCTTGGGGATCAGTGCGGCCGTCATATGGCTTGATCGGATTCCCCTTGTATTTCTCTGGGATGGGAGCGGAGAGCACCCTCGCCGAGAAGGGGGTCCTGGTTCGTATTTGGATGACGGGCTCATCGCGCCGGTCAGCCAACTCCCTTTCCAGAGCACTGACTTTGTGCAGGAGCGCGTCGTAGTTGGGATGCTGGGATATATGGGCCGCGGCGCGCCCTGCGGCTTCCCGAGCCTCCATGTCAGCGAGGCGTTTTTCTAGGCGAGCAATGATCTCGTCCCTTGGGTCTGTGTTGGCCGCAGCGCCACCTAGCGGGGTCTGTATCCGGGCCGCGTGGGCTAGGTTGATTTGGTGGCGCGCATCGTCATCAACCAACTTTCCTTTTCCTTTATCTGGTCGGGGCCGGTCCGTTGTCCGGGACACGGACCCGAAGCTTTCCCTTGGTGATCCCGGCTCGCGGCCACCCAACCGATCCGCCACCCTTCCCGTAGGTACCCGACGACTCGCGATGTCACCCAGCCTGTTGAATGCTGAGATTTTACCGCGAGGTTGGGCCGGTGTATCCCGGGTAGGCGAGGCAGTGTGGGAATGGGTGTCCACGGCGAGGACGTCTTCGTTGTTGCCGAAGAAGGTGACGCCCTGTGGACGAGGTGGCGGTGGTGGCACCGTTGCGACCTCCCCAGTCACAGGAGTGTTGTTTTCCCCGGTCTTTGCAACAAGAGCGCTGACCACGTTGGGGTCCTGGAGGATGCTCGCAACAATGGCCGATAGTGCGGCCGGGTTTATCTGGGGAGCAGCAGGGTTAGAGGCCTGCTGGCCCGAAGCGCGATCAGCATTGCGCCTGTCCTCGAGCCCGATGCGGGCGTCTGGGGCAGTCTTGTTGAGCTGGGTGCGAAGGTCGGCCGCTGCGAGCTCGACCTCCTGAGCATTCTCATCCTGAATGATGAGATCATTGGGGACGTTGTCAGCAACGTTTCCCTGCCCTTCCTGGTTCAGTGGGGCATTCCTACCAGTGTTCCTTGACCTAGTTCTTGTCATAGCTAGCGGTAGTGTTGGTTGCGACGAAGGGTACTCACTTGATCTGTTCTGAGCTCTCAATGAAAGCACCAAATGATAGGGTATTAATTCTAGAGAGAAGTGAGAGCTAGAGAGAGAAAGTGAGTAATTATATTTCTCAACCCCCTATAACTAGCCCCAAGGGGTCTATTTATAGGTAAAAATGTGGATTTGGGCTCCTAGCCATGGGCTTAGGAGGCCCATTACAATAATCATGCCTTCTTTGGGCGAAATAGGGCCACTAATGGGCTGTGTACAATACTTAGTAAGTAAAGTAGAGAGATGTATTCTGCCAAGACGAAGTCTGGCCGATGCGATGCCTTCTGGCCGATGCGGTCCATGGCCGACGCGCACCCGGAAGTCCAGGTGCGTTTCCTGGGACGGGTTGGTCCTGGCCGATGCGGACCCCACTGGGCCGAAGAGGCCACGTGGGCGCTTTTCTGGTCATCGTTGACTTGAGTATGTGGGCTATGGGGTCTAGGCCCATATACTCTATCAATAAGGTTTGACAGTTTTATGCAAATGTCTTGAAATATTATTATTATTATATTATTACTATTATTATGCATATCAGTTTAGATAGAAAAATGTTCTACAAATTTTTGTAGCATTAGGCCCATTTTCATTTTCCGCCCCTAGGCCTTCAAACATACAGGGCCGCCCCTGGGCATTGTTTACGGATCCGGAGCCTCTACCTTACTTTAGAGTAAGGTAGAGTGCCTTGCTTCCTCCCGGTCGTCCGATCGACAATTCAACGGTTGGAGATCTTGGGCTCCACTTTTTCGCCGATCTCGAGGCCGTGTTGGCCGCTCCCCTTCCGTCCGATGCGCAAGGCACCCTCCTAGTCGGGTAGAGGATCCAATCCATTGTTTACATAGCAATCTTTATACATATTTTGTTTAATTCATAGCGGAGTTTGTGTCATCTCTACTGACACCACCTTGTGTTGAGTAAGGAAAATTTTGTTGGATCAAAGAGGTCTATCTTTATTAGATCAATAAGGTTTACATGTGTTGATATATCATTAAAAAGCATATAGAGTAAGAAAATCCAATGAAAAAGATAGATGGTGTGTCATTATAAGACTCCCTTTCTTTCAAGTTTAGATCTCCCTATGACATTCAAAAGGGTTTGAAAAGTTTATGTATTCCAATTATTTCACATTCGTTACCTTTATGAAATCACACCCTAAGGTGAAAAGGTGTGAAAAATCTATAATCATGTGTCATATGCACTAATAATCATGTGTTAATTACTTTTGGTGGTAATATATTAATTGTGTTATTTCGTTAAAACTACTGCTTATGCAAAATTTAAAAGTAGAATCATGCATATTGTATTGTTTTACACTTTTACTCCGTAATTAAACACCTTTTCATGAAGCAAGGTCCAATGAAAAAAAATCTTGACCAAGGGAGTAAAAGTGCAATGCTCCAATACTCCGGTTAATTGATCATAAATAGGTATGATGCGATTCGACCTAAACATTGTTGAAAATTTTAAAATTAGTTTTGTTCTTGCATTAATTGATTTTGCATCCCCCCACTCATGAAATCCGACTGGCACTAACTACTTGTAGTGACCTGTTAACACTTTGTAGTGACTGTGACTAGCTAAACCTTTTTGAAGGTTAGCTAAACAAATTTCAATTCTGATTTGTAACAATTAAACTCTTCTATTTTTTCATCGTTGAACTAGATTATTTCCATAACATGTTCATGTTTTTAGACTTTGAAATCAATGCAAATAGGTTTTGAATGTACTATTAGCTAATATATGTAGCAATTATGAGTGCGATATTTGTATTTCATTTTCTATGTTTGTGTTATGTGTACCAAAATCTGACAAAACATGCATCGTTAACGAAATTGAGGTATAAAAGTTCCTATAGGCTTGGTGCTTCTAAGAATTGCACCATTATATTCTTAAAGGTTCTTAATTATGTGAATATCGAGTTCTTTGTCATTAGCCCTAACCTTCTATGGATTATTTTTACCATTAATATTCTCCACAAGAAATAATTACATATTTATGACCAGAACAAACATTGTTTACATAAATGTGATTAATGACTAAAGTAGTAATGAAATCATAATAACTTATGTTCAATTTTTAAACATAAGTTATCATGACATTACATTGTAGTAACTATTAGGCATATTTGTGTAAATACGTTTTATTTTAGTAATATTTTGAACCTCCACAATAATGGTACGTATGGTATATCTCGGACTTGAGACTTATTAATATTTGAATCATTATGTACGTTTGTCATCACCATCATCTCATGTAAAAATTTACCTTTATAAACAGTTATCAAGAAAGTATATTGCGTGTCTTCGATTACTAAAGGGAAAATGAAAAGATACAACATAAAAGAGAATGATTATATTTTTCTTAACCAAATGAGATGAAGAGTATTTTTTAGATTTCTTAAAACTTGATGATACTTTCGGAAAATCATTTTTGATGAACTTGTAAATGTATTAGAAAAATATAAGCTCAATTTTGATATAAGAGGGGCAAGTTTATTATATAGGTCAAATAGGAAGGGAAAAGAGAACAAAAGAATATAAACTGTTGATCCTTTTATAGTTTTATATATCATGTGGTTGTCAAAATTTAAATTTAGTGATCGAGCTATTTCATTTTATGTGACATCGGCAACTCATGTGATCAAGCTATTTCATGGAAGCGTATACCATACAGCCGGCTGTACGGCTGGCACCGTACAGCCGGTGGCAGTTTTGTAATTTCGATGAAGTTCTTCGGTTCTATTAAATGAGCATTGATGTAATTTGGATGAGCATTGAGTCTGGTTTTCTGAGTATTAGGAGCCTAACAATGAGCACCAGTAATATCTGCTTCATATCTTCTAATTCAGTTTCTTTTTATTATATTTCGTTAATAAAAAATTCTTAAATTATGTTTATAATCAATTTCAATTAATTTCAATATTTGAATCTAATATAGTATTTTTATGTTTGAAATGTGAAACATTTTAAAATGAGCATAAAGTAGTACCTAGTGAGCATATATAACTTACAAAATGAGTATCAAAAAATTCAAAAGTTCATATGTGTATGCTCATTCATTTTGGGCGTTACATTCATTTGATTTTAACATAAAAACTCATTTTCAATGTGTTCAATATTAATTTGTGTGAGTTCATTTCTTTTAGGCGTATACTCATTTGAGTTTAATATAAAACTCATTTGAGATTGAATGAGCATACATAACCCACAAAATGAGTATAAAAAATTCAAAAGTTTATTTATGTGTGCTCATTGATTTTAAGCTTTATACTCATTTGTGTGTGCTCATTGATTTTAAGCCTTATACTCATTTGAGTTTAACATAAAACTCAGTTGTAATGTGTTTGACCCTTTTTCATTGAAAATCGGTATTACACACATAGGTTAATTTCCCACTTCAGCAACACTGTCTTCTTACAACACCTGAGTCAACACCCCCAATTACTCAATTCGCAGATGCTTCATACCAGGCACAACCCAATATAAAGTCGTTGTTCACAACTCCAAGCACTACAGATCGAAATTCAAACAAACTGAAATTAAGAAAAGGTTTTTGGGCAGGGCTTTGCTATCTGGATCGAACGATGAAGCGGAGCCGGATCTTCTTCTTCTGGTGCGAGGCTTCAGGTGTGAAACCGGATCTTCTTCTGGTGCGAGGCGAAGAAGCGTAAAAGCCAAAAAAAGGGCCGGCTGTACCGTGCGCACGGTACAGCCGGCTGTACCATGTATTTTACCCTATTTCACTTTTAGGTGTATTGCAATGTTTGTATTGTTTATTTTCCTCATCACCCACAGGCTATTTAGATCCAGAAAAAACTTGTAACAAAAATAATACTCCGTAAACAAAATAAGTAACAAAATTTAAATCAATATTTTTGAAGTAATTTTCCTGCTCCTCTCCTTGTTGCATATGGAGCAAACAAGTCTTTCCTCTTCTTCGACTAGAAGCTCTTTGAGGTAATTTCTGTATCGATCCATGAGTTTGACTAGTTCCGAGGAAAAGATTTTCCAAGTCATCAATTTGAATAGTCACAGAAAAGGAGATGTGTCAATTTTCTCTCAAAACTTAGCGGTGGATCAGGAGGATAACAAATGTCCGAGACTCCATAACCATCGTCAACCAATGTCAAAATGTGAGAAGATGGGGTAAAATAAGCCTAGCTAACCAGAAGCGCATAAACTCCTTCACCCTATCAGTTGAGCAAGAGGAAACGAAGACAAGAAGAACCTACATGTTGCTCTCACTCTACAATAGAAGAACCATTTTGAATTTATATACTCAATCATAATTGTGATTTTATGAGTGTATTAAGATGTTTTTACTTGGACTGTTTTCAATTATAGACCAAATCAGACAACACTTAAGCAGACTAGGTAAGACCAGGTAAAACTAGATTTGGATAGTTATGAAGTATACATAGACAAGCCATTTACTAGATCATACCAAATATGTTCAGACTAGACCAAAAAATTTTCAGTTCAATTCAAAACACCATTAGTTTTAATATGTGATGATCAACTCATTAAAGAGAGTTAACTATTATTCTCTTCGTCTTACTTCACATGTCTTACCTTCTTTTTTGAGTAGTCTCAAAATAAGTGTCATATTTCATTTTTTTAAAAGAAATACGAGTATGTGATCTACATCATTTAACTTAATGATACTCAAATATCAATCACAATTTTTACCTTCTTCAATCACTTTACTATCAAACCAAAACAAGACAGACACTTAATGGAAATAAAATGAGAATGAAAACCTATAAATTGGATTCTAGTCAAAACCCTTATCTGGAAAGAGGGAACATGCTTGTCATTTTCAACAATATTGGGTGCTTTTTATTACATTCTTCCTCCCCTTTCATGCCAATATTGTAGATATATCTATTTCAGCCCCTTTTCTGTATTCTTCTCACTCTCCTAACTGTCATTTTCCCCTACAGGATTCGCCGACTAGCTCAGCTTGCTCTATCTATCATCTATCTATGTGAGCAGATTTGTACTTGGTATTCAAATTTTATCGGCGTTTTTGGAATCGTTCTGCTCTCGGCGATCTCTCTTTCATTGGTATGCGAACTGCACCTGTCTTTCATCTGTTATATCGTGCGGCTCTTGCTGATCATGGATCACTTGATCTCAAACCCTAGGAGATTCTCCCGGTTTCTGTTCAAATGACTGTTTATTAGTTTTCTGCTGAAATAATGAGTTTCGATAATGGCTGCTGCATCTCTCTATATGTTAACGTGTGATGCTTCTTTGTTAAAAAATGGTTCTGTCATGGGCATGCACATTGGAATTACATTTCATGGTTTTTGGATAAATACTAGTTCTAAGGCGTTGTGAATATTATAGAACGCAGTGAACTGACAATGAAATAAGGGGATTTTAAATATTTTCTTTTAAATCTTTATGGAATGCCATTTTCATTGATGTGTGTCAACTGTTGAATTGGTTCCCTGATTCCATTGTTGTCATTTGGCTTCTGATTTTCAGCCAGGGAAGGTTTGTTTTATTTAACCCTCTTTCTGACCTTTTTGTAGTTGAAGTTCAATTTCCTCCCATTAATAGAATGTAAACTTTGTCCTTTGTATTTGTAAGAGAGATATCCGTATTGGAACAATAAAGACATTGTCATGTGAACTTTTGGTACATTGTATTACGGAGTATTATTTTGGAATGAAACTATCTTAAGAATATAGATTTTCTTGAGCTGAATTAAATTAGCACTTAGAATGCCACTTAGTGATCTAAGATCGCTTTTCTTTCTCATTGTCTCATTGTTTGATGACCCCAGTCCCTGACCACAAAGTTTTGTTTGAATTTTACCCTCAAAGCTTATAGAATGTAAACCAAATTTTAGTTATAAATGATAATTTAAGAGTTGGATGTACATATATGGTGTGTTCTAGCCTTCTACGTCTTCATCCCCATGAGGTTGGAAACAACAAAACAAAATTTATATAAGTTGATTTGTTCAAAATGTTCACATGGTTTATTTACCTCAATCTTGTGCTAGCAAATGTATAAAGATTCATTTAGTCCCTTTGTTGTTGTAGCTGCTGTATTTTCACTTTATGAGCTATTGGCTACTGAGGGTAGATGCCTGTTGCAAAACTCAGCACTACCAGTGCTCCAGATGCAATGAGATCAGATGAAGGCAACAATTCACTTGATACATTCATTAGGCAAGCTATAGGGAAAGAGCATCTTCTTTCATTCTCAAAAACTGGGGATAACCCTTTACAGTGGGTCCAGTTGCTTCATGGCATAGATCAGCCAGGTAAAACGAAAAATGTTCAAAGGGGTCCAGTCATCAACAAACTTCAATTATCAGAGAATGGGTCATACTAGTATTGAATTGTATTGGCAGATTAGAAATTGTATTACATGTAAAGTTATCTTGCGAATTTATTTGCACAAAGAAGTAAAAAATGTTTTTTCCATCATTTGCAATGGAGCCAAAGATTCACTATTTTTGTCTTGAGAATATGATGGAATAAAGCAAAATGGCTCACTAAATTGTCTGCGCTTCGTTGTTATGAAGCAGCAGTCAGTCCATGCAATTTTGGACGCAATTTTCACTATTGGTCATCCGAAAACAGTCTCTCTGTTCTTTAGTATAGGGGTAAGACGGCGTACATCCGATCCTCTCCTTACCCTACCGCAGGTGGGAGCCTTTGCGGAACTGGGGTAATGATAATGATGATGATGATAATGATGATGAAATAAGTAAAAAAATGTTGTGTCATTACTATGTTTAATTGTTTATCCCCTGGTAGAGTGGTAGAGGCTAAAATAATTAAACAATCATGGAAAGTTGGAGGTAGTATGTTTGTGGGAAAAGTTTCTGCCAAGATGCTGATGGTTTTTCCTTACTTTCTTGCAGATCTCACAGGATGGCCTTTGCTGACTTCATCAAAGTTTCAAATGCAAAAGTGTGATAAATGTTCTCAGGAATTTTGTTCACCTATTAACTATCGAAGGCATACACGCTTCCACCGTCGATCGTTCAATTTTGAAAAGGTCTTATTTGTTTGTCCTTTTTTATTCTACTCTGGTAATGTTTGTACACCTTTAGGGGCCTGTGGTTTATTCTCAGACAAACCTGAGGCATGTCGTACTATGCCAGTTGCATTAGAGGGGTGTGCACACTAACGGCGTTGAATCTTGTACATGTGACGCATATTTGACATTTTTGCTGACACATATTTTTCATTTTGGATCCAACTTGACATCACATGACATCTAATATGATATACTACGTATAACTATTAATGCACAGCCGTCGTCACTTCATAATTATGGCCTATGACCGCCGCCGGTGACACCAGAACTTTTTTTGAAAAATATAATTATTATACAGAGTATATATAAGTTATCTTTGGATGGATTTTTAATTCATATAAAAACTATTATTTACACTGAAATAACTAAATAGACATACTCACTGGCCATTGATTGTTCTATATTGCCTGGCCCATTATATCTTACCAGTTATCTAGTGGGGGTAGCCATTCATGGAAAATCATTTCTACTTTAGCATTCTTCAAATCTTATTTATATTTACTTGTCCAAATATGTATGTATGTGCTCAAGGTATCAGTCTTACAATATATACAAATTTCTCCAGGAATCTCGTAAGTATAGGGATTTACTGGGAGCATACTGGGACAAGGTAATTCTCACTATTTTTTATTTAACTTGTAGTGCATGTTTCATGGTTGCATTATAGTTATGAAATATTTGTTGATGGTTTTTTTGCACCCAGCTCTCATTAGAAGAGATTAAAGAAGTCACATCACTGAATGACGTTTCACTAAAGGTAAAAAATGCCCATCAACCTGACGCTATTTGTCGTCCTTCCTTATGTTCTCTTCTCATTCATATGTAGAGAAAGCTGACTTGAAAATAATATGTTTTTTCAGGAAGTCTCTGGTGCTTCACTTATCGACGAACTGAATCGCTTTCTCCACAGAGCAGATGTTTGGACTATTCCCACAGTTTATGCAAATGCTGGTTCTACACTATTGGTAAGATTGCTTTGTGATGATTTTTTTTCTGGCTCTCATGCCTGCTATCTATTCTTCTTTCTTATTTTATTTAGACAATTAGACCCCATTGGGGCCCATTAGGGATGGATTTACGGGAAAGGGAAAAGATATGGTTTGTCCTTGCACAATCCAGAAAAAATTGATTGAACGTGCCAAAAGTTACTGTAATGCAAAATGCAGTCCAGCATGAGTCTTGATTGCATTTGACGTTTAAATTTAGTTTTTAAACATTTTCCACATAACTCTAAAAGTACTTCCCTGCTGCAATATGTTAGAAGTATTTTATGAAAATGCTCTTCCACCAAGGAGCTTTATCTACTCGGGACCTCATTCAAAAATAGGCTCTAGTATATTCTAAACGGGGATTATTTGCAGGAACTCATTCAAGCAAAACCTTCCGTGATTCCATTATCATCTCAGGATCTATTTAGCATCCTTGATGATGCTAGTGAGAGGACATTCCTATGTGCCGGTACAGCTGAATCAGTGCAAAAGTATATATTTTACACCAATGTTAAAAAGGATTGTCATGACTCGAAGAATGTAATTGCATGCACTTGCTTTCTTTTTGAGCAGAAGCTGGTATTTCCTTCTCCATAATTACAAACGAGTAAAATTATTTGTCATATAGTCACTTTAATGCCCACTGCTTTCCTTTTTTTATTTTAGATGAAAGCATGGCTTGCAGACAAAGACGCTGAGGCATTGAGATGCCAAAAGCTGCTCATTGAGGAGGAGGAAGCTGCCAAGAGGAGGTATGGTCTATTTTTGTAATTTTAGTGAAATTTTTCTGAGGATTTCTTCTCTTAGAGTATGTTTGTATCCTGGGATGTGAAAGGGAAATGAAAACAATAGGTAAGCAAGTTATTTGCATATGTTTGGCTTTACCTTGGGAAATGCAAAGAAAAATATTTTTGTATAAATATTTGGATTTACTAGTTTTCAATAATGTAAATGAATAAACAAACAAAATGCGGTATAAAAAATACGGAGTATGTAAATAGTTTTATTGAATTTGAGTGTATATTTTATTTTCCCTCAAATTTAACTTTACTACATATTTTCTTTCCCTGTCACAACAGACCCATAACAGAAGAGTTTGTTTGATTTATTTGAGTATTTAAGCTTCTTGGACATTTTGATCATTTATTTTTAATGAGTTATATCTACTAAACGCATACTTGCAGGCAAACCGAGTTGTTGGAAAAGAAACGGCAGAAAAAACTGAGGCAGAAAGAACAGAAAGCAAAGGATCAGCAGATTTATGAGGGAAAAGTGAATGTCAGTATGACTGCTGCTGATTCTTTAGATGATGATCCACTAGTGGTAGAAGAAACATCAAGTCCCCCATCAACACTGTCCGATTTCAATTCCAGTACTACGCATGATCCACTAGTGGTAGAGGGAACATCAAGTCCCCCATCAGTTCTGTCAGATTACAATTCCATTACTACCCATGGTACATCAACCGACAAATCATCCACCATAGAAACAATTCACTTTTCACTTGTAGATACAGATATTGAACAGCTTGATTTCTTCAATGAACCCAATCCCGTGCTTCCAACCACCCGACGACAATTTTCCAATAGTCACTGGTGGCAGGTACAGCAGTCTCAGAGGATTTGGCGAAATGGAATCTCTATCAATCGAGATCATAATAATCCTACAAAGAATGGTAAGATATGGACGAAGAAAGTCAGGGTAGAAAACGATACAAGTCCAAGTCAAGGAGATGAATGTGAAATGATAATTGGGTGTATTTCGGTTCCAGTGAAAAAGGGCATTACGTGTGATCAACTGGAGAACAATAACTCTTTGTCAAAGAAACATGATGGCACAAACAAGCTTTGGAGGCCTGTGAGCAGCCATGTTGGAAGCAGAGGCAGACAAGATAATGTGGATGAACTTCCATCAAAAGATGATAATAATACTGTTATAGCCAGTAGGAATTGTGTGCGATCCTTCGATATGGGCAATTGCAACACGAACAGTTTGGGTAAAGTCTTGGAAGTTGATACACATGGAAAATGTTTGCGGTTCTCCAGTAGTGCTGTGAAAGAGTTTCTTGCACAGAGTAAGTTCTCATTTTCTCCTGATCTTTATTAATCTCGCCTTCTCACAGTTATTTAATGTTCTCTAATCTCTGTTTAGTGCCCATTTGGGCTTTTGGTTAACACCTCTCGCTTATCAACATTATCAATCAATTTTTTTACTACACTTACTCATTTGGATGTGGTGAGTGGTGACTAAATCGCTGATTATATCAAACAGTAGGGCATAATTTATTTTATTCAATTTTTTTTTGTGTTTTACTTTCTTCGTCCCTAAACAAGCTTGACCCTTGCTTTTGCACATGTATTACGATTTTTAGAGATTGTGTGGTTTAGATTTAAAAAGGAAATTATAATTATCAGTTTCCTTCTCTTGAAATGGACTGGAAGTTTTCTGGATACAGCTAAGAAAGAAAATTTGAAGTTTATGAAGGGACAGATCTATGTTTTTTGTAAATATGTCTGTCATTTGAGCTACCATTTCAACAACTTCAGCCGATTGAGTCACTTCAACATATAAAAGGGGGCCGCCCCCCATTTTTCAACACGAAGGCAGTGGTGGACACAAAGTGGGGCAAGTGGGGGCCGCCCCCCATTTTTTAAACTGGATATAATCACTCCAAAATTTTAATATATATATGTATTAATATGTATATCGTATAACTTACACTACCGCCCCTCCAGTCGGGAATTTATGCGTCTGCCACTGCACGAAGCCATCTCTGCAAGGCGAGGGTCCAGAGAAGGGTCCCACCAGGCCACCACAAGGATGTATAAGGAGCAAGTCTTCCTCTGACAAGAGGTCCCTCCCAAGACTTGAACCTATCATGCCATAACCTCTCACTCACAGAGCAACACCTTAATCGGTGTGCCAAGACTCCCCTTCAACCTACTCGGCTAAATTATTAGATGGACTGTATTGTGCTTTTTTGGTGTTTGAGTTGCTGATTAATTTCAACCAATGTAGGATGGAAGGAGGCCATTGCAGCAGATCACGAGATATTAGTCCTCTCCCATGTCCCTGAATCTCTAGCGTGCCTCAATGCTCGATGTAGAAGTCCAAAAATTGGAGTGGTCAATCTCAACTGGAAGTCTACAACAAAACCAGACAATGGTATTCGCAAGCACGTTTTAAAACCAAAAAACTGATATTTGGACAGCGGAGAAGAGTTTTGTTATTTTAGGAATAGCTGCTTATACACCCTTGTGGGGGACCCTTCCCCAGATCCTCCCTTGCGGGGATGGCTCTGTCCACCAGGTTGCCCTTTAGGAATAGCTTTGAAGTCAACTTTGAAAGTGGTCTTCTGATAGCAACTGAAAATATTGAAAAGTATTCTTTGTAGCAAACATTTTTTGAAGAGGAATAACTTTGTAGTTCTGCTCACTTCAGCCTGTCTGTATTATTTTCCTTTTTGCATTTCTTTCATTTTGCGCAGCAAATTTTTCTGTAATAAGTTGTAATTTTCATAAATTACTAATAAGTTCTTTGACTTCTTGATTGGCCTTTGTGAATTGTGATGCCTCGTTATAATGTTATATCCAGCTGCGTGATCCCTCCCCTTTTACTGCCAACATTATATGGGTTGTAACTTGTGTTATAATATGAGAAAATTGTGGATGGATTTTTAAGTTTGTGATTTTACGGGTTTGTTTCATATTTAATGATCATTAAATGCTTGCTAACCAAACTGACGTCTTAGTGGTTCCTTGTATCGTCGGTCACTCAGTCCAGTTGCAAACCTAAGCTCCTGTTAGGTACTCCGTCCTAGTCTGGGTCCTGGTCGGTTCCAGATACTCAGATGGTCTTGTCTTGGGCGGTTAACAACTTCTATACAAAACTAACGAGCATCGTTATGAAGATAAACTAACACGTTACGAATTTTCTCAATGATGTCTATCTCAACTGGTTGTATAATATAGTTACAAGTTTCTTTTGAAAAAGCAATGTAATGGTCTTTAAATCTAAGAAGCCCAAAAATTAAATTATACGGAGTAAGTATTACTCCAACGAATAGACAGGTCTCTAGAAAATTAAATTATAAGTATTACTCGTTTAGCCATTTCAGCTAATAATGGACTGAAATGTGTTAATTTCAGTCAATTATGTTATAGATGGCAATGTTTAGATGAAAGACTTAAGTGACCTTAAGCTGGAAATATCAACTGAATCAAAACGTTCAACTAGGAGACGTTTCAATTCAGCCGCTTGTTTAATTCCTATAAAAGCCTTGCCGCACTCTTATGTTAACTTGCTGCACCACGACCTCTTAGAACACCCACGTTGCCACGTTGGACTATGTGTATGTATACATCTCTAATACGGAGTACGTAGTAAGTAATAACATGTGTTATTGGCGGTGAATGGAATATAATAGCGAATGAGATAAATCCTAAACTACAATTAGCTTTTGTTTTTTGAAAATATACTTAAATATCCGCATGCATAAAGCCATAAACTATTATCTTGGCTCAAATGCATAAGTGCAGTTTACTTCCGTGAGGACTTTTACTAATGCCTTGTGAAAATAGATGACTATATGAATGGCGGCGTGATAACATTTATCTTTGATGTTTAATTTTTCAATGATTTTGACTTGACAAATAATATATAAATGCATCCTACAAAATAACGTGTCTAGAATATTGCGAAAACATAATTTTTGATTCAATTATATTATTTATAATATATTTTGAATTATTATAATTAGAGTTAGTTTTATTTAAATTCTTTTACTAAATAACCCAACTAAAATAATATTTAATACGAGTTTAATATTATTTTCTGATACAGAATCAGCACAACATGCCCTTCTCGTAATTTAACAAAAAAGTAGTTTTAAGTTTCAAGACTAAACAATTCTCTACTTCATACAGCAAAAGCACTACCAAACACACCTACCAGAATCAGTTTATGGTACAATCGTAAATTCTGCCTCTCCATTAAAAATAGACACAAAAATAAGTATCAAAATGACCAATATCTCGGTACAGCAATTTACAGCAGTTTTTCCCTTTTTGAGTTGTGTTCTATATACAGGATGAGGTAGTTAATGGTTTTAGCTACTTGACTTGTGAAGGGATAACTATTTATTAAAAATTCTAAATCTTCTGGCAAGAGTTTGGAAGAGGGGAAACAAAAATATCAACCTCTAATTAGAGTCAAGCCAATTGCTGTTACAATAAGAGTGGAAGGAACACCAAATTTGAGATGGCTCCAGAATGACAAATTGTACCCCACATATTGAGCCCTACGAGCCTGCTCGCACACTATCAAGTTTGCAGCAGACCCCAAGAGCGAAAGATTCCCGCCCACTGTGCTCACCCAAGCCAAGATAAGCCAAGCCTTCTTCTCACTTGCCGGAGATATTTCGGCTGCTGAAGCTGCCACCCTCGCCCCTAACAGCAAAACTGTCACCAACCAAAAACAACTTCAATTGCCTGAAAGGATACAACTAATGATGTAACAAATGATGTTACGGTCACACACGAACCTGTGGGTACATTTGAAGCTAAATTGGAGAGTAAGAGTATGACAGCACCAAGAACGGCTATTCCGCTGACGTGATCTATTTTGGCGTATGGCTCCATGAAATCCCAGACAGCACTTGGAAGCCCCGTTCTGTTAAAGCCGTCGATTGTGATGAACATCCCGCAAAAGAATATCAACAATGAATATGATATCTGTGGAATGGTAAAGGAAAAAACATTGTTTTAGTTTAAAAAATAAATCCTCAGGTAAATTATACTCCCTCCGTCCCATAAAATAGTTCCCGCATTGACTTGGATCGGAGTTTAAGAAAGTGGGAATAAAGTGGAAATGTATGGTTGTGATTGTGTAAGAAAAAGGTAAATGAATGTGAGCCACACAAAACTTTCCAAAAGGGGAAATGTGAATTATTTTTTGGGACGGCCCAAAAAGGAAACCGGGAACTATTTTGCGGGACGGAGGGAGTATATATATATATCCACCAAGATTTGATCAGACTATCAGATTCTGGTTTCTAAATTATTACTAACAACTACAGAACTACTTGACCTGTTGAAGTTTTCGTGAATGACAGTAAATTTTCGACCCATAGTATATTTGGAAACATTTGTGGTTAAAACCTATTAATGCTTCCCAAATTAAATATCGACCACATAATTTCACTTTTGAAAATATGCTTGCAACTTCCTCCCATTATTAGAGTATGACGGAGGTAGTATATGATATTTTCACGTTCGGAGGAATCAAGTTTTCCGGACTAAAATTCAATGAATACTCATTACAAACAACCACATATGGTTTTTTATTTTTCAGACAAAAATACAATGAATACAATGACATTAGTAGGAATTGAGTTTTCGGACAAAAATGCCCTCAGTGTCTGTCCTCATATTTTTTTTACAGAAAGCTTTATATATTTAGACAAAAATGTGTTTAAACACCAAACTGAATCTAACAGCACATGTTTCTTCTTAATATCATTATATTCTAAAATCTATCAATGTTAAAAGGTCGTTTGTAAAAGATATGACAGGTAAGGGTGCAGCTTACATGTAGTTCAGAAGTCAGAACCTTCAGTAACACTTAGTAATTGGACCAAACCTGAAGCTAAGTATAGGTAACCAACCCTTGATCTGCACCTAGGCTCTAGTCCGTCAATTGCCACCTATGTTCATTTTCACTCTTAGGCCTTCCCTAATCCCACTCAGATTCTGTCTAATTTGGAGTAAACCGTGTCAAGGACCTACTACACTAGGCCTCAATTTGTTCTCCACCCAGTGCTATTTAATATTGAGATGAAAAAAGAAGTATATAGAAAACTTGAGTTGACCATAAATTATACGTGTCGAATTTGGTCATTATATTATTAGTCAAGATAGCAAAGTTGATTACGGGAACATAAGATTGGTGAGGGGGAAGGCAAATATATACCTTTTCCAAGCATGGGCGTGCATCCTTGAAATCAAGAACCACAAGAACAAGTGCTGCAGTAATTGCAGACCAAGACATGTTCAAACCCATCAACAAAGAGATTAGCATTCCAACAGTAACAAGATAAACACACACTTTCCACACCGCCCTTCTCCACACTTCCAGAGACTTCCCTTTCTCCTCTTGACAAGAAAAGTTCTCGGCTTCACTTACATGATTCGATGAGGGTAACTTTGATGCATCAAGTGACGACGCATTTGAGCTTCGGGCAGAGTCGATCTTATCAATCTCACTCTCACTCACACTTCCACGGTTCCTAAGTGTATCAGGATGATTCAAGTGGTCATTGACATTTGGATGTGACATAGTAGCAGGGGAGAAGTGGTGAGAGACAACTTCTTCTTCTGTCACAACTTCTCCACCAGAAGCGTCTTCTTCGTCTTTCTTTACTGACAATAATTTCCAATACATGCACAACAATAGAAATGCATTGACTGATATACCCACTAGCATTGCAGGAAAACTTCCGAGAAAAAACTTGCCGAAAGATATCTTGCTCTTCATTGCTATTACTAAATTTTGGGGATTCCCTATTGGAGTAACCGCAGACCCAATGTTTGCACTAGAAGCCAGTGCTAGTAGGAAGGGGTGGGGTGGGAGGTTTTGCTGCCTGGCGATTTTCAGCAAAAACTCTGTCAAAACCACACAAGACGTGTCATTTGTGAATAGAGCACTGGAAAAGGCTGAGATGAAACAGACTCTCAACAGCAAATCCTTAGCTCCTTTGCTTTTCCATGCCAGCAATTTCCCGAGATACTTAAACATATCTGCCTTTTCAAGATACACACTGACTACCATTGTCCCAAAGAGAAGTCCAAGAATGGGAAGATCAATGGCAGCATATGCTTGATCAGGTGTCAAGATTTGAAAAAGAACCATGAGCATAGCCCCAAGTAAGGACCCAGCGGTCCTTCCTATGGGCATAAATGGAACCGCAGGGAAAACTGCTAACACCCAAAAGATAGCAAAGGCAATCAAGCCAAGAACCACTTTCACAGTTGGAGCCATCACCATATCTCCTTTCCTTTTATTTAGCCGTTCAACAACACTATTAGCTTTCAAATTCCACTTCTTGCGCGGGTCATATTTTATCCAATGACATCTGTAAAAGAACGAACCTTTATCTAACAAACCTTCATAAAACACTAGTGTTACTCCTCTAAGGGTGTAAAATGATGAAATCGCAGGTCTAATATCATACCAGCCTCTATTAAGCTACAATACATGGACTCGTCACTATTAGGAATTTAGGACATTCCTACGTTTGATTCCTAACTTTTATTTTTCCACTATTGGTGCTTCAAGGCTACAACTATGAATGTCACCTATGTTGCACGAAAACGCGAAAATCAAGAGGAAACGGGAAACACAAACTTTTGCTCAAAAAACACTTGTTTGGAGAGTTTCCGAAAAGTAAACGTGCTCTTTCCCAAGAGTTTCTGTGCCACATAGAATCTCACTCATTATCCCCTGCCACTTTTTTGTGGTAATCAACCAAAAATTGCCTTTTTCGGGAAAATCAGCCAAACCATACACATAATTGCTGTGTAGCAAGGAAACTCTTATGAAAGAATATGTTCCCGTTTCAAACTCTACGAAAACTCTTTGAAAACTCTCCAAACTAGCGTTTTTTGAGCAAAATGATGTTTCGTATTTCCCGCTTTTTCATGATTTTTGCGTTTCTGTGCAACATGGCATAATTGACATACCATGAGGGATAAATATCTTGTCTTTATAGTTGTAGGACCAAAGGTGGAATTACTTTCTTTTTACACTTATACATAAAGATCTCTACCATCTTATAATTCGATATAAGGATAAGTCTAAATAACTGGTCCATGACAAACACATAAACACCTTTGTATTTACTATCCAAACCTTTAATTTCCTCCTGTTTAGCTACCAAAGAGCAACATACATACACCTCAGACACACACGTCTGAGTAGTTCCTTGTGTACCAAAAGATCAAAGCAGGTCTTCCATTGACTGTCATAAAAATCGAGATTTACAGATAAGGAGGCCAGAAGGAGGGGACAGGGACAGAAAAAATAATTAAACTCACCTGATCCGGTGAAGCTTTGCTTTTCACATTGAAACCGAGAGAAACAAATTCAATAAGCCCTTGAAGTTTTGCATTTGACCTTAACAGTTTTGCTCAATTGAGATGTTTTAATCAATTCATTTAATAATACAAAATGACTAGTTTCTCTATATTCAAACATTCTTTACGGAATATAAAATGGAAGGCGGCAGGATGTCAATTGGACTACCACTGCTCGCCGATGGGGATGTTCGACTCTCCACCGCAGGAGACTTCGCATAATCCAAAACAAAATTGGACGCAACCATGTCAACTGTACTGACGAATTATGAGTCCAGGATATAGCATAAAAAATAGCTCCGGCCAAAATGGGAAAACCACGTTCACAAAGTGGATAATCCTTTTGTTTTCACCCGTAATGGGGCCGCTACTCTGTTTATTTTGTTATAGGCTAAAGGTCAAATAGATACAAGAATTAAGTTAAAGTGTTCAATTAGTCCCAATTAAGGAGGTTCTGTCTGGCCGTCGCCAATTAAGGCGGTTTCTAGTGTAATTTTTTAATGAATTTTTTTGAGAATCTTCTTCATTAAGTCAAGTTTATCCATACCAAATTTCAGCTAAAAATTCAACCGGGAAGGCAGCCAATGATTTTTTGAAGATAACTGCGCAGTTAAACAGCGCAGTACATTTCGGAAAATCATTTGACTGCCTTCCTGATTTAATTTTTAGTTGAAATTTGATATGGGTAAATTCGACTTAATGAAGAAGATGCTCAAAAATTTCATCAAAAAATTCCACCGGGAACCGCCCCAATTGGCGACGGCCAGACAGAGCCTTTTGTTATATTTTACTCACTTCTCATCCCGAAATCGCATACTTTGATTAGCATTAAAGAATTACAACAAATGATGCTTGTTTTTTATATTTTTGTTCATCTTCCTAAAAGTAGATGTCTTTAAGTAAAAAGAAGAGTAAACTTGTTACTTTATTCTTATTTACATACCTAAAATAGAAAGTGTAAAATCATTTTGAGACAAGCAAAATGGGAAATTTCGCAAATTAAATTGGGACAGATGGAGTATATTACATTCTCCCCTATGTCCCACTTGATCAAGGAGCCCGATATCAAGCTCTATCAGACTCAATCTATTTTATGTTCAGAATCTTCGGGAGATAATTTGGATTTTATTTCAGTTTCAGATGAAGGATCTTCAAAATATGACTCAGATCAAGAACGGCTTGCTCGACCAAGTGACCCTAATTATAAAACGGCTACTCAACTTAAGTTTAGACGAATCACTCGACTTCGAGCTAAAAAAAGGATTAAGGGTGCAGATCATTAGCGTGTTATTTTAATAACTTTATGTTACTTTTTTAACTTTCTACCTTCATTAGTGGTTGTACTCTTTTCTAGACCTTAATAAAATTTTAATTTTTGCTGCAAAAAATGTGGTTTTTTTAGATTTCCTATAAATCTTGAGTTGCGTGTTCTGAGCTTCAAGTATACCCTCTTGAGCATTAAAACCCTGCTTCGAAATTTATACTCTCATATCTATAATGTGGTAGTATATACTTTTGAAATATGCATTGATCTGACATTATAAAATGAGCATAACACCAACATCAAAGAAGCATACTCCGTACATAACTTCCAAAATGCATATCGAAAAATCCGAAACCTCATTTGAAATCTCTAATGTACTCAAAATTATTGTGTCATTTTATAAAGTTTAACTCCACATTTATTTTTAACACAATACTCATTTTAGTATAACATAAAACTCATCTAATAGTCTCCACATAGTAGTGCACTAGTGCTTAGGATGTTTTTACTTGGACTGAGATTTGCCGGTCTGGTCTGAACTGGTCTAGTAATGTCTTGTCTCTGTGTATTTTTATAACTATCCAAGTCTGGTTGGGTATGGTCTGAACTGGTCTGATCTAATTTGATCTGGTCTGGGACTGAAAACAGTCCAAGTAAAGACATCCTCTTGAGGAAAAGTTCGAAAAAAGTACTTGTGGTTGGGCCACTTTCAGATAGGGTCACGTGTTTCAATTTTTAGCAAAGAGGTTCATGTGTTTGAATTCCGTTATCACAAGAGGGTCACACCGTTAAAAACCCTAAAAAAGACGGTTAATAGTAACCTCGATTTCCAAATGTGCCCAAAAAACTAAAAGAAAATATCATAAGGTGCGCCTCAACAAGGTGACCGTTAGGTCATCTGTCTTTTTCATTTCCAGCCACCCTTGTCACCGGAAAGTCCATCGGAAAAATGATATTAGCGAAATTATTTTGACAAGGCGCACCTTCTGTTTTTTTATTTTCCGGTCATTTTTGAAAATCGGATTTACTATTAACCGTCTTTAATTTCTCAAGCGTTTTTAACGGCATGACCCTCTTATGATAACAGAATTCTAACACATGAATCACTTTGATAAAAACGAAACACATGACCTCATCTGAAAACGGGTCCAATCACAAGTATCTTTTCAATACTTTTCCCTAATTCTTTTAAACTCACTGAAGTATAATAAAAAACTCAGTTCCATAGTTCCATATCAATAATACGCATAATATATCAGCTGCAAATAAACATATTAAATTAATCATATTATCACTACATTGTCATGCATCTAAAATATTTATTATGTTGATAAGCTTATTAGACAAGTGAGCTTATTGTACATACCTACTAGGTATGCAATTAACGGACAATGATGGATGGAATAGGAAGGATTGTTGTTTTTTCATGAACATACATAAGATGGTTGCTTTTAAATAATTATGTGTAATGTATATGATAGACTAATTTTTTTCACTAATCCCAAATGTCTGATTTTTTGTGTAATAAGTCAACAAATTTTAATATTCATAGCTTTATTGTACGGGTTTTAACCAACTATATTTGAAGTCAGACCTAACCAATAGTACTAAGAGAGTGTTTCGAATTGAATGTGCTTTAAAAAATCACTTTTAAATGATTTTGGAAAAGTGTTTAGTAATAAAAGTTGGTAGTGTTTGAAAAAAATGATTTTGAAAAGTAAAAATTGGTAGTATTTTGATAAATAATGTGTTTTTGGTGTAATAGAAAAGATAAAAGGCAAATTCCAGCTTTTAGTTTTCAATTGGTCTTACCATCTATCAATCTTAACTCTTTGCATCATTGGGAATTGATCTTCGCTATCTCTTGCATGAGGAAGATTTTACAACAAACCACATCCTCACACGTAATATTGCTGCTATTGCTATTAGCCTTGGAGTTGATGTCGAATTTTCCAATTTGTTAAAACATTCTCAAATTTGATGCCATCACTTATCCTTATGTTGTTTAAATATGTATTGTCTTGCTTTTGGTAGGTTTTGGCTCTATGTCCTACCTTGTATCCTTATCTTTCACCCTCTAATAAATTGGTAAGGTGTTCTCCGGCTCTTACCCCATCATATGATGATTTTCCAATGGGTAAAAAACAAAAACAAATTAAATGTTGTCATTTTAAAACACTGTTTTCAACTTTTTAAACAAAAAAACTGAAAATCATTTTTTTAATCTTTTGCGAACATACCCTAAAGACCCGACCGGAATATGTTATATTATTGCCAAATATGACATACACAATCGATATTACTAGTGGTAAAGTAAACTCATTAACAAAAAAGCATGTAAACAATACAAAGTAGTAGCCTGTAGCCCGATCATTTAAGGTTTTAATTTAAATGATTTTACTAGTTTTAAGGTAATACAAGAAGATTTTAAGCTTTTAATTTGACTGATTTTACTAATTTTATATTTTTTTTTCATGTTTTTTAGGTTTCTCATTTCTCCGTTTTTGCCAAAGACCTTCGACGTTATTTTTTCTTTGTGGTCATCCAGTAGAACGGTGTTTTGGTGTTTGTTTGTGTCGAGGGTCTGCTGCAGAACATGATAAGTGATGAGATTCTGGATGAGTCATATTTGGTTTACAAATGTACGTGTAAGGATTAACGAATCATATTGCTTTGGATTTGGGCTGGGTATGATTGGGCTCAATTCAAAAATTTCATTAATGTGTCGGGCCGGGCTTTGGTAATAAAATTGCAATCCTAGCCCGTCCATATACTTTGGTGGCCTAAGGGGTCTGGCTAGCCCGGCTCACATGTCACTAATACGGCTGGGTCAAGATGGGTTAACATGAAAATAAAAAAAGCATTTACATATTGATAGAGTATTAATTCTAGAGAGAAGTGAGAGCTAGAGAGAGAAAGTGAGTAATTATATTTCTCAATTGGGAAAAGAATCCCCTATAATTAGCCCCTTGGGGTCTATTTATAGGTAAAAATGTAGATTTGGGCCCCTAGCCTTGGGCTTAGGAGGCCCATTACAATAATCATGCCTTCTTTGGGCGAATAAGGCCACTAATGGGCTGAGTACAACACTTAGTACAAAAAATAGGAAAATACATTCTGCCCGGACGAAGTCCGGACGATGCGGTCCATGGACGATGCGGTCCATGGACGACGCGGTCCATAGACGACGCGGTCCATGGACGACGCGGTCCATGGACGATGCGGTCTATAGAAATCCGGCGATATCTTCTCTCTTGGGCGCTACGTGTCTCTGGACGATGCGGGTGTCCCGCTGGTGTCTTTTGGGCCGTTGAGTATGTGGGCCATGGGGTCCAGACCCATATACTCTATCAGGAGTCCCCCACTCTCTGAGCTGAGGTGAAGCCGAAGCGAAAGGGAGTACTTGTTCTTTTCGGGCTAGCCGCTGCGTGAGCCCAAGGTGCTTGATGGTCGAAGAGTTTCTGCTTCGATTTTGGACGAAGCGGTTCCCTTACTTGATGTAGATGAAGCGCGCCTGGGAATTCGTAGCCTTGATGCTGGCCGATGCACTCTCTGTGGAAGTGCTTTTGAAGACGAGGCGATGCGCTTTCTTTCTTGTAGATGATGTGATGAATTCCGGTGTGGATAAGTTGGCATGCTTTCATTGTCATCTTTGTTGGGGTCGAAGAGCTCCCATTTATCCTTTTGGCCGTAGCGAAGACATATTTTCGTGAGAGGATGGTTGATTCTGTTTATGCAGACGATGCGATGCGCACCTTTGATTTGTTATGCAGTCGAAGCGTCTTGGCTTGTGAGTTTTTGTTATGGTGAGACGATGCGGCCCTCTCAGTGTACGTAGTCGTTGCGTTAGATTTTCTTTATCTTGGGGTTCTAATTCCTGGGCTCTGTAGCCGATGCGATCCCCAGTTTTTTTGTTGTAGGAAAGCCGTAGCGTGCCCTCTTTGCATTTGAGGCCGTTGCGTTTTCTTTTCTTGTGGCCGATGCAGTCCCCCAGTCCCCCACTCCTTTGGCCGAAGAGCATCTGAGGCACAAGGGAGTAATGAACCGATCCGGTACCTATGCGTTAGTCGTGACTCCAACCCTTAGGCGAACCTGTCCAAGGTAACCCTGTGGGAGAACCCTTGGACGAAGGCCGCAATGCCAGGGTTATCATCGACGATGCGCGCACGGCGGCCGTAGCGGTCTATTAAGGTTCCTTGGGTTGCTGTGAGGACGTTGAGTTTTAGGCCGATGCGTTCCTTTTTCGGGAGGATGGGCCGATGCCTGTTCTGGAGCTTTGTAGTAATTGGGCCGTAGCGGTATCCAGCCGATACCTTGCCTTTGTAAGGTTGAGTTGGGCCGTAGCGATGCCTGTTTGAGTGATTTTGAATTGGTGTCCCCTGATTGGTTGGGAGAAGGGTGGCCGTTGTCGTGGCCAATGCGTGGGTGCCACGTGTAGTGACCGTTGGAGGATGTTTATAAATACCCCCTCATTCCGAAGCCCCTTCCTCATTTGCTTTTGCTAGAGTTGAAGTGCTGCTGAGATTTCTAGAGAGATAAAGTGCTTCCCAGAAATCTTCAAGTGTTCATCGCATTCTTCAAAACCTCAAGGTTAGGTTCTTTTATGTTTCTTCGTTTTTCGTTATACTTTGCTTCCTAGGTGGCTAGATCTAGTGTTTGTAGGAAAACCACTTTGATCCGAAAAACCACCCTTAGGAATAGTCTTAGGTGTTATGCCGTTCCCTGACGGCCGTAGCGTCCCTTCTCCTATTGACTTGACAGCCTCTTTGGACGAATCGTACTGGCCTTTTGACGAGGACGACGCTTCTCCTCAAGTGGATTTAGACATAGTAGCAGCGTTTGAGATGGAGATGGAAAATACTGCAGACTACCGTACTTCTGTGGACGAGGAACGTCTAGGAGATGATGCGGGCTCCCAACCCTCTGGTGAAGACGAGGCGAGTTCCGAACCTATGCTTCGAGGAGACGAAGCGGGTGATGCCTCTTCGGCTGCCATCCCCTGTCCTCCACCTATCTCGTCTGTGCCGGGTAAGGCGTCGTCGTCTGGGGCGGCGAAAACACGTGCATCGCGTCGGCGGAAAGGGGGATCCGGCGGGCGCTCTCAATTGGATCTGACGAATCTTTACATTATAAGGCCGGAGAGCACCCAGAGCGAATACCAGGTGGCACAGTTGTATGTAGGCCCTTATGGAAAGGTGAGGGCGCCAAAGCCGATGGACCATGTCCTGAACCCTCCCCCCGGTTATTTCGGGGTGTATCCGATGAGCTTCTCCCAGGGCCTGAGGTTTCCTCTTCCCCCTTTTGTTGTGGAGTACCTGGGCATGATAGACCTCCCACCGGCTTTGTTGACTCCGAACAGCTACTCCCTCATCGTTGGGTTCCTTATCCGATGCGATGAGCTTGGGATAGAGCCGACGACGGCGCTGTTTACCAATTTATACCGGATCGGCCGGGGCAGCCACGAGAACTGTGCTGGATATGCGGCCCTCCAGCAGTTGCCGAAGAAGAGATCCTTTACTGACCTCCCATCGTCCATTCATGGGTGGAAGAGTAAGTTTTGTTTTGTGAAGCTGGCCGACGGGGTGTTCTTCCCCTCCCAAGGGCACAACGGCATCTTCAATTTGCACAACCCACCGAGGAGCCCTGAGATTGATGCTCAAGTGGAGGCGTTCCTGAAGGGTGGGCCGCGGAGCGTCCACACTTATATTACCGAATTCAAGATAGCAGCTCTAGGGATGATGCGGTACCACATTCCCGGCGACCCTGATTGCGGATTATGGCCGAAGATATCTGGCTACTTTGAGCAGGCCGATGGGCCCTACTTCGGTGTCCCGGCCGATGCCGAAGGTTGATCACTTTCCTTTGGCTCCCGGTTCCTTTTGCTTTACTTATTTTTCTAACTCTTGTTTTTGTGTCTTACAGACTTCACCATGAGCCGGAAGATGTTTATGTCCCAGGCCAAAAAGCTGGTTGCCAAGGAGATGGAGGCTGCTCAGCAAGCCGATGTGTCCAAAGGCTCGGGTGACGGCTCCAAAGGTCAAGCCGATGCGGCCAAGAAGGTGGTCGTGAAGCGAAAGAAGAGACCTGAGGAAGGCCAGCGCACTTTGGCCGAGACGGGTCTGGTGCCCGGCCAGGCTGCAAAGAAGGCGAAGACGAACCCGCCCCTTAACGATGCTGCTCTGGCCGATGCGCAGGCATCGGTACAAGGGGGAGCTGCCTCCGACGTACAAGTCATCGAGGATCTGACATTGAATGTCGCCTCGTCCGCCCTGGTTCCTGCCAAATCAGGTGCTGCTGCTAAAGAGAGGGCCCGCGCCAACCGAGACCTGGCCTCCGGCCTTTATGAGGTAACGGTGCGGTACCCGCCGAAGGGCGGTTTATTTAATGAGAAGGTTTCTGGACACGACGTCCTGTTCCAGGCCATTCCCGATGCTGATAGGGAGTACCTGCGTCGGCAGGGCAAGGATGTACGCCTATTTGACGGCGGGCTGGACTATGTCGTCCAGGTAAGTCCCGATTTTTGTACTTAGTAGTTTCCTTGTATTCCTTTCCTCTTCTGATAATTATCTGTCTTTGCAGGGAGCTTTTATGCTGATGGAGCATCAGCGCCGTCAGGAGGAGGAGATTACCCGCCTCCGGGAGGCTGAAAAGAAAGTCGCCTCTGCTGACGAGGCGCTTTCCAAGTTGGAGCAGCTCCGGATTGAGACTGATTCTTTGAAGGAGAGGGCCGATGCGGCTGAAAAGAAAGCTGTTGCCGCCGAGGACGAGGCGACGCGCCTCAAAATTCAGCTTGATGAAGAAGCGGCCGCCCGTCGGCTAGCAGAAGAGAAAGCTGTGCAGCTGGAGGCCGATGCGGCAGCGGCTGCTGATAGAGCCGTTGAGCTCTTTATGGCCGAAGGGTGGAAGGACGAGACCCGGCGCGACTGGAGTTTTAAGGTCGTGGCGGAGCGCTTTGAGGCGTGGTCCCAGGAGGAAGCTGGCCGGGCTTGCCTCAAGCAGGAGTTCGAAGTCTGGTACGACCTCGGTCAGAGGCGTATGCAGATGTTGGTTTACCGCCGCCTCCGCCGTCGCGTTAAGAACTTGAAGCCCAGGGGTATCGGCCTTCCCCGGATGATGAAGGACCCTGAGGAGGAGTTGAAACTTCCTCTGTCCGAAAGGCAGCCCCCCATTCTGAGCTCGGACGAGGAGGACGGGCCCTGGACCGAGAGTGACGACTACCTCTTCCGGAGCTCGGCCAAGTCTAAGACCACTGAGGACGTCGAAGACGATGCCGATAGCGGAGCTGTTGAGGGTGGCCAGGGCCAAGAAGCTTGATGTCCTTGTATCTTTTTTCCTTCTTTGTTTTTAGTAGCTGTAGTTATGATGGCCGAAGCGCCTTGATGATTGTAACGGCCGAAGTGCCCTCCTTGTATGTTTGAATCATTAATCAAAGCTCTTTTTGTCCAAGTATAGAATGTTGTTCCTCGCTTTGTTTTCTTTTTCATGTTTGGTGTTTGTTTGTCGGTGTCGCGTCGTCTGAGTGATATTGCTTCGTAAGTTTTTATCCTAGCAAATTTGCCAAGTCTGAGACGATGCGTTCCATCATTCCCTCTGTGTTGATGTGGACGCGCCCTTGCTTTCACTGGTTTGTGTGTGAGGACGTTGCGCGTGTTTCTTGCATCTGATAATAGGGACGATGCGCTCCTTGTCTGAACATGTGTTTCAAAAATTTACCAAGTGTTGAAAATTTTGCTTGGCGCGGCGCTACGTCCCTTTCGTCTTAAGTAAGGCATGGCCCCAAAGTTCTGAGATCTTTCTAAGTGCCAAGAATTTATCTTGTGACATCCGTCAGCTGAGACGTAGCGACCTCCTTTCTTTGAAGACGATGCGCCTCGTCGTCCCTTGATGAATTCCATTTTTGCCTTTACATCTTTCCCGAGTCGAGTTTTTGGAACTTAATCCTGAAGTGTTGAGGACGTAGCGCTTCGTCTCAAACTTGTCTTGATGGAGCTGTTTTTGTTTCGGTTCGTCGCTTGGTTTTTGCTAATTGGAGACGATGCGTCCCATCGTCCAAGTAATGGACTGTGGTTTTGTATAACCGAAGCCGAAGCGATTCCCTTTAGTGAAACTATGGTTGGGGCCGAAGCGTGCACTCCGGTTCCCTGTATAGTGAAAACCTGATATGTACTTAGCCGATTTTGAGGCTTTGGTTTTCGTGGGGATTTTATTTTATGCTCGAGGCCGGCGAGTGCGCGGTCCATCGGCTTCCCTCTTTTTTTTTTTTTTTTTTTTTTTTTTTTTTTTTTTTGGGTGGCCGAAGGGTTACTGTCCCTTCGTCCATGTACGGTAGTTTGTCCGCTACGCTTTTCGCGTGAATTAATGCGAGGGAGTAAATACGCCCTCGGCTTGGTGTCAGTGGCATCTTTTTTGCCTTTCCACGTCTATCGTCGACGAGGGACCGAACTAGGCATCGTCTCATGACGGCCGCCCTTTGTGGTCCTGAGCGAAATTTTACTGACGGGTGGAGTTTTTGTAACCTCAGTCTTAATTCAGACCTGTCGTCCTGCGGTTTCCGCGCGGACGACGCGGTATGCTTCTCCGTTTGAAGACGTTGGACCATGCACACAGGTCCTTCGTCCTGCATATCGCCGGCCGATTTGGGTGTTTCACCGCTTGTGCCGATACGATATTTATGTGCGTTGTTTATTGCAACGGCTTTGTAGGCGCGTTGTGGATCGCAACGGCCTTAGGTGCGTTGTGTATTGCAACGGCTTTGGGTGCGTCGTTTATTGCGACGGCTTTAGGTGCGTTGTTTATTGCAACGGCTTTGGGTGCGTCGTTTATTGCGACGGCTTTAGGTGCGTTGTTTATTGCAACGGCTTTAGGTCGCACCGGACCCGGGTGATTACACCGCTTAGGCCGATGCGGTCCCTGGGTTTCTTTTGCTCAAATCTTAAAAGATTGGATGAAACATGAATTTTATTCAATAAGTGGCGCTAGGCCGAGGGTGTTTTATTCAACCAATAAGCCGAGGGGTGGGGGACGTTGCCCGCTTCACCACTTCTCGAGTCATTGGTAAAATTTCACCAGGTGGTGTACATTCCACAATCGTGGTACATCTGACCCATTAGGGTTCTTTAGTTTGTAAGTGCCGGCTTTGATGACGGCGCTGACGATGTAGGGCCCTTCATATTTGACGGCGAGCTTTCCTCCTTCCGTCGGCTTGCTTGCTTCCCTTCGGCGGAGGACGTAGTCCCCCACTTGGAATTCGCGAGAGCGGACCTTGGCGTCGTAGTAGGATTTGACTTGTCGTCTGTAGTTTTCTGCCCGAAGGTAAGCCATCTCCCGCCTTTCATCAATGAGGTGCAAATCAATCTTCATGGCTTCTTCATTGGCTTCGGGGTCGTATTGTGTGACCCGTCGGCTGGGGAGGGTGACTTCAGTGGGAGCCTTGGCTTCGAAGCCGTAGCACAAGGAGAATGGTGTCTCCCCGGTGGCCCTCCTCGGCGTAGTGCGGTAGGACCATAGGACGTTGGGGAGCTCGTCGACCCAACTTCCGCCTTCTTCCTCGAGTTTCTTCTTCAGCCCCTCCAAGATGGTTCTGTTGGCGTTCTCAACCTGCCCGTTGGCCTGAGGGTAGGCAACGGAGGAGAAACGGTGCTTGATACCCCATTCTTGGAGGAGGCTTTGGAACGGTTCGGCCTCAAACTGGGTGCCATTGTCTGATATGATCTCCTGCGGCACGCCGAAGCGGGTGAGGATGTTCTTGTAGACGAACTTTCGACACCGCGCTCCGGTGATGCTTGCGAGTGGTTCGGCCTCGACCCATTTGGTGAAGTAATCGATGGCGACGATGATGTATCTGTTGTTGGCCGCAGCTCTTGGTAATGGGCCGACGAGGTCGATGCCCCATCTGGAAAATGGGATGGCAGTGCTGACCGGGGCGTAGTTGACGGCCGGCCGACCAGGTGCCCTTTGGTAGTGTTGGCATGCGCTGCATTTGCGGGCGACTTCAGCACAATCGCGTGCCATCGTCGGCCAGAAGTAGCCTTGGACGACGAGGCGGCGTGACATGCTGAAGGGCCCCTGATGTGATGAGCATACGCCGCAGTGGACTTCTTCCATGGCCACCTCGGCCTCATTCTGGTGGAGGCACCGGAGGAGGGTGCCATTGTATGATCTTTTGTAGAGCTTGTCACCCTCAATGACATAGCTTGGCGCCCTAAGTTTGGCGAGTTTGGCCCTCTCCTCGTCTTCAGGTAGTGTGCCGGAGGCGATGTAGGTTGCGATGTCAGTGATCCAGTCCTCCGGCTGGTGTTGTATGGAGAGTATGGGGCTAGCGTGAATGCTTGACATGCTCAACTCTTCCACCTTAGCTATCTTGGAGATGTGCTCAGGGGTGTCGGAGCTGAGTTTAGAGAGGATGTCGGCCTCGGCGTTCTCCGCCCTTGGGATCTGGGTGATCTCGTAGGTATCGAACGCCTTGAGCAATTCCGCAGCGGCCTCCTTGTACTGCTTCATCCTCCCTTCCTTAGCCTCGTAGGAACCCTCCATCTGGTTTACTACGAGTTTGGAGTCGCATTTGATTTTGACGTGGCGTGCTTTGAGGCCAGCGGCTAGCCTGAGCCCGCTGAGGAGCGCTTCATACTCAGCCTCATTGTTGGATACCTTGAAATTGAAGCGTATGGCATAGTATGCTCTGAAACCTTCCGGGGAGATGAGGACGACGCCACCCCCACAAGCTTTGGTGGCCGAGGACCCGTCCGTGTAGAGGGTCCAGGCTTCGTCCGATTCAGCTCCTGTGGTGGTAACGGCCGTCTCCCTTGCCGTGCACTCTGTGACGAAATCAGCTAAGGCTTGCCCTTTGATGGATGACCTCGGCTTGATCTCAATCTGGTACTGGCTCAAGAATATTGCCCATTTGATCATCCTTGGAGAGCTGGTTGGGCTCCTCATGAGGGCGCCCAACGGCTGATGCGTGAGGACGTGGACGGGGTGAGCCTGGAAGTAGTGTCCAAGTTTTTTCACCGTGTGGACGATGGCCAGCACCGTCTTCTCGATGGGGGAGTACCTGAGCTCGGCCTCCCGCAACATCTTGCTGACGTAGAATATTGCCTTTTGCACCCCGTCGTCCTCCCTGATGAGAACAGAGCTAATGGCCGACGTGCTCACCCCCAAGTAGAGGAAGAGAGTCTCGCCGGGTTGGGGCTTGGATAGGACGGGTGGGGAGGCGAGATATTGTTTCAGCTCTTCAAAGGCCTGTTGGCACTCCGTTGTCCACTTGAAGCTAGTGGCCTTTCTCATTATTTGGAAGAAGGGGAGCGACTTCTCCGCGGACTTTGAAAGGAAACGGTTCAGGGCCGCAAGGCGTCCCGTCAGCCGTTGTACTTCTTTGATGTTGCGGGGTGGCTCCATATTGATGATGGCTTGTATTTTCTCCGGGTTCACCTCGATGCCCCTTCGACTGACCAGGTACCCCAGGAATTTACCTCCCTGGACGCCGAAGGTGCACTTCTTTGGGTTGAGCCGGAGGTTGTATCTCTTCATGATTTCGAAGATGCCCCGGAGGTCGTCGGCATGAGTTGTGGATTGTTTGCTCTTGACGATCATATCGTCGACGTATGCTTCCATCGTCCGACCTAAGACTGCTCTAAAAATCCGGGCTACCATCCTCGTGTAGGTGGCGCCGGAGTTCTTGAGCCCAAAGGCCATGACGAGGTAGCAGAAAATTCCCTCCGGGGTCATAAAAGCAGTCTTCTCTGCGTCATCTTCATGCATGGATATCTGGTGGTACCCTCTGAACGCGTCGAGGAACGACATCAACTCGCACCCTGCCGTCTCATCCACCAACTGATCAATGTTGGGGAGAGGGAATGGGTCCATTGGGCACGCTTTGTTCAAGTCAGTGTAATCAACACACATTCTGAACGTAGGTGGCTTTGGGGCGAGGACGACGTTCGCCAACCACGTGGGGTACTTCACCTCTTTGATGTGCTTGATGTTGAGCAGCATGGCCACCTCGGCCTTGACGAATTCTCTCCTGTCGGCTGAGAGGTAGCGCTTCTTCTGTTTGATGGGGGAGGAGGCCGGGTCGACCGAGAGTCGGTGTGTAATCACTTTTGGGCTGATGCCCGGCATGTCCTCTGGTCCCCATGCGAAGACGATGGCGTACGCTCTCAGGACGGAGAGGATGTCCCTTTGGATCTGTTGGGGGAGCTGTGTCCCAATCTTCAGCGTCCGTTCCGGCCGGGAGACGTCCAACGGAACATCTTCCACGTCTCCGACCGGTTCGGCCTTTGGCGTGTCTTCTTGGGCCGAGGCGGTGGTGATAGTGTCGATCCGCTCCTCGGCCTCATTAATCTTCCTTGTGAGCTTCAGGTAGCAAGCCCTGGCTATCTTCTGATTTCCCCTGGCGTAGCCGACGCCGTCCTTGGTGGGGAACTTGAGGCATAGGTGTTTCATGGAGATGATGGCCTCAAGATCCTCCAAGGCCGGTCGCCCCCAAATCATGTTGTGGGCGCTGTCCAGGTTGACGACCACGAACTCCATGTCAATTTTCGCCTGACAGGTACCGTCACCGACCACAACGGGAAGCACTATCGTGCCCTCGGCGTCGATAGAGTCCCCGGTGAAGCCGGATAACGGAGTCCGTATCGGCCGGAGCTCGGACTTCTTCAATTTCAGTTGTCTGAAGGTGGAGCTGCCAGTGTCGATGTAGTTGCGGTGGATGATGTTGTTGCCTATCTCGCATTTGACGACGAGGGCATCCCTGTGGGGCAAGGGGCCGAAGGGGAGGTCCTTGTCGGTGAAGGTGATGGCCTCCACGTTCCGTCGCTTCGGCTGAGGGGGGGCGTGGGTCACCTCACCAACGTATAGGGACTGAGCCCATTTTTTCCGTTGGGTAGCCGAGTCCCCCCCTGTGTTCCCGCCGACGATGATGTGGATGTGATGCTTCTTCTGGCGGGGCTCCTCTTCGTCCTCATCTTCACTGAGGGCGCCGATCTCCCTCTTTTTCCCGGAGGATCCTTCCCCCCTTTTGCCAGGGTTAACCCAAGTGTTACTCTTGGGGGCACCCTTGACAAATTGGGAAAGTTCCCCCTGTCGGACGAGGCCGTCGATGTGCCTCTTCAGGGTGGTGCAATCCTCGGTCCTGTGGGATGTCTGGCGGTGGTATTTGCAATATGTCCCTCCTTTGTGGACCGCAAATATCTCCTCCTCTGACCTGGGGTCCTTCACAATGAGGCCCTGCGCCTCGGCGTGGTCGAGGACGACGCTCACCGGGTGGGTGAGGGGGATGCGTTGTGCCTCCAATTTTGGGCGCCATGAACGATCCTCTCTACGCTGTCCGGCTGGCTCCTGGTGTGCCTTCTTCGGCTGGTTCTGTCCCTTGTTGGCCGGCGGGTGGTGGGGGTTGGACGAGGAGTCCTTCTTTTGTTGCTTCTCCCCACCCTTCTTCTGGTTCAGGAGCTCGTCGGCATCAGCGTGCCTATCTCCGCGTCGGAGCGCCGCGAGGTATGACCGCGGCGGCTCCGTGAACAGGCTCCGGGCGAAGTGGCTAGGCCGGAGTGCTCCGCGGAGAAAAGCCAGGAGGGTGCGCTTATCGGCTCCTTCGCATTCATCCGCCTCCCTCGTCCAGCGATCAAGGAAGGCTCGGAGCGTCTCCTCCGATTGTTGCTTGATGGTCAGGAGATGAGCGAAATGCTTCTTCACTCGCTTCCTCCCGGCAAAGTGGGTGAGGAAACGCTGAGCAAGGTCCTGCCATGAGTCGATGCTCCCCTCCGGAAGGTTGTTGAACCAATCGTACGCCGGTCCCTCCAAGGTGGAGAGGAACCAGCGGCACATGTACTCCTCTGAAGCATTGGTCATCATCATATTGTTCTGATAACGGGTGAAGTGCTCCTGGGGATCGGTGCGGCCGTCGTATGGTTTGATCGGATTCCCCTTATACTTCTCCGGGATGGGAGCGGAGAGCACCCTCGCAGAGAAGGGGGTTCTTGTTCTTATCTGGATGACGGGCTCGTCGCGCCGGTCAGCCAACTCCCTTTCCAGAGCACTGACCTTGCTCAGGAGTGCGTCGTAGTTGGGATGTTGGGATGTGTAGGCCGATGCGCGCCCTGCGGCTTCTCGGGCCTCCATGTCAGCGAGGCGTTTCTCCAAGCGGGCGATGATCTCGTCCCTTGGGTCCGTGTTGGCCGTAGCGCCACCCAGCGGGGGCTGGATCCGGGCCGCGTGGGCCAGGTTGATCTGATGACGCGCATCATCATCATTCAGTTTTCCCTTCCCTTTGTCTTGTCGGGGCCGATCCGTTGTCCGGGAAACGGACCCGAAGCTTTCCTTTGGCGACCCCGGCTCGCGGCCACCCAACCGATCCGCCACCCCTCCCGTAGGTACCCGACGGCTCGCGATGTCACCCAGCCTGTTGAAGGCTGAGATTTTACCGCGAGGTTGGGCCGGTGTATCCCGGGTAGGTGAGGTAGTGTGGGAATGGGTGTCCACGGCGAGGACGTCCTCGTTGTCACCGAAGAAGGTGACGCCTTGCGGACGAGGTGGCGGTGGTGGCACCGTTGCGACCTCTCCAGTTGCCGGAGTGTTGTTCTCCCCTGTCTTTGCGACGAGAGCGCTGACCACGTTGGGGTCCTGGAGAATGCTCGCGACGATGGCCGATAGTGCGGCCGGGTTGATCTGGGAGGCAGCAGGGTGAGAAGCCTGCTGGCCCGAAGCGCGATCAGCATTGCGCCTGTCCTCGAGCCCGATGCGGGCGTCTGGGGCAGTTTTGTTGAGCTGGACGCGAAGGTCAGCCGTCGCGTGCTCGATCTCCTGAGCGTTCTCATCCTGGTTGATGAAGTCATTGGGGACGTTGTCCGCAACGTTTCCCTGCCCTTCCTGGTTCAGAGGGGCATTCCTACCGGTGTTCTTTGACCTAGTTCTTGTCATAGCTAGTGGTAGTGTCTGGTAGCGACGAAGGGTACTCACTTGATCTGTTCTAAGCTCTCAACGAGAGCACCAAATGATAGAGTATTAATTCTAGAGAGAAGTGAGAGCTAGAGAGAGAAAGTGAGTAATTATATTTCTCAATTGGGAAAAGAATCCCCTATAATTAGCCCCTTGGGGTCTATTTATAGGTAAAAATGTAGATTTGGGCCCCTAGCCTTGGGCTTAGGAGGCCCATTACAATAATCATGCCTTCTTTGGGCGAATAAGGCCACTAATGGGCTGAGTACAACACTTAGTACAAAAAATAGGAAAATACATTCTGCCCGGACGAAGTCCGGACGATGCGGTCCATGGACGACGCGGTCCATAGACGACGCGGTCCATGGACGATGCGGTCTATAGAAATCCGGCGATATCTTCTCTCTTGGGCGCTACGTGTCTCTGGACGATGCGGGTGTCCCGCTGGTGTCTTTTGGGCCGTTGAGTATGTGGGCCATGGGGTCCAGACCCATATACTCTATCACATATATCACCAAATATATTGTAATTGGCTTAACTAGTGAAAAAGAATTTATTATTCCAAATGAAGTAATAATAATAAAATTAAAGTTTAAAATCATCTATATCTAAATTTTTAGTAGTACACTCTTGAAATAGAGATGTACCCCAACCACATGTAATTTTCTATAGCTAAACTTCTTAAACTCTATCAAAAACTTTTATCATCTATCTTACAATCATTCAAAATTTCATTCTCTTTTTATATCAACCGTAGTCATCCAATTTGGGATTGATGCAATAATATCCGCATGATATTCCCTTTCTTGATCCAATATTGCCTTTTCTTGCAACTGTGCTTTTGCTAATGTCCAATCTTTTAAGCAAATTAATGCTTCAATTGTACTCGAGTTCAATCTAGCTCTTTTTTCAGAAACAACTCTTCCATTAGATAGCACTAAAACAAGACTCAGAAGCTATTGTAGATGCTGGAACAGTAAGCAAACCCCTAGCCATACGATGAAGAATTGGATAGTGCTCTTGGCAACTTCTCCACCATCTGAGAACACAAAACTCTTTATCTTCATTAAACTCAATTACATTCGAATGAAGTTAAAGTTGTAAATAAGAAGACCTTGCAAGAGTAGAGGAATAAGAAGATGTGATCTGAGTCCTTTTTAATTGTTGCATTGAGTAATTAGAATCAACGGTGTTAGACTGCACACTCCTGCTCACGTCTACAACATTTGTTTTTTCTGTAGAATTCATAAAACTCAAAATAGAAGCTCATAAATTTGCCATTTTCACATAAACCGTAGCCTCGTCCATACCCATTGAGATAAATCAATCTTTAATGGAAATAAATTTGAAACGGGAATCTGTTAAGATGGGTTCCATCCGGTGTGGGACATTTAACACCTCTCCTCACGACCAGACACTTTGTCTGAATCGTGTCATCATTCATTTTTTCATAAGGGCCCACACCATGGATCGATTTGGCTCTGATATCATGTTAAGACCTGAAGTTCCGTTCTAAAAGGTCAACCTGATAGGAGGAGTAGCCCATGTGTTAATATAGTACTTTGTTCATCCAAACTTTTCCGGCGTGAGACATTTAACATAAGCTATAGTTGTAGCAAGGAGAAAGACAATATGAAACTCCCCCAATATTTATTATATTTTCCCTTCATTGCAATCACAACATCTTTGAATTCAAGATATTGTCCTTGTCCGTATGCACTAAAATATGCATGAAAATCAACCAAACACTCAATAACACGATTACATGTTTGGTAGTATACACCCGAAAATATCTTCATTGAGGATGCAAATTAAAGATGGCTATAAACACACAAGTAAGTTCTGCTATCCTCCAACCTTCCTCGTTAGGTACAAACAAGTTGCAATTACGGGAAGACATAATCAGGTTATGAACAATACTTGTTCAATGGCTAGCTCTTTATACTGAATTGCCAAGTTCAACAAGTCATAAGTGGAATTCCATCTATGCCGCACATCAATGTCAATATTCTTCATACGGAAATTAAACCGCATTCAACACAACATTTCATCCAGTCTCATGTCTCTTATTTGAAGAATTCATATTGCGAACAATATCAATAATTTTATCAATAGAGGGAGATAACTTCTTAAGTCCATCTTGTACAATTAAAATTCAATATATGACAATAACATCTAACATGAAAATTTTCATGTGCCAAACCGCTAGGAATCCATAAGGGCATGGGGAATTTCATAAAAAGAAAGTAATTTGTTTGGATTCTGGTATGTAAGTATAAGTCATTTCAATCAAAATAATATTATTATGTTCAAATAGTACATTTTAGTTATTAGTCCGTATAACAGTATGTCCATATTCATTTCAGTCACATTTTATCCATAAGAATGATTTTACTTGTACTTTAGGGAAAACTAGCTAGTAAATGTATTTCATCAACGTAAGTTTAGTATTTTAAGTACGAGAAAATTGTCCAAGGTAGGACTAAAACTCAACCTTTTTCTCAAAATAGGACCACATGCATGTTTTTCCCTAAATAGGACTAACCTTACCTTTTTTACCCCTAATTCTATTTAATTAATTAATTAATCTAAATAATTGCCCCCCCTAATTTCCTTGCACAACCAAGGCAGTCCGTCGGTGGCGTGGCAGTCCGTGGTGGCGGCAGCACTCCGGCAGCGGCCGGCGGCGGATTCCGGCGGCGGCGGCGGCAACTCCGGCAAATAATTAACCCAATTAATTGCCCCCCCTAGTTCTCTTGCACAACCAAGGCAGTCCGTTGGTAGCGGGGCAGTCCGGAGGTGGCGGCAGGTTGGCGGCAGTGGAAGAGGCGGTTTCCGGCGGCGGCGGCGGCGGCGGCCGGCGGCAGGTGGCGGCAGAATGTTGACAAACCTCCAGAAAAAAAATCTGGAAATTTTCCGGCGGCAGTCGCCGGAGCTCCGGCGGCGACGGCGACGGCGGCAGGCGGCAGGCGGCGGCGGCGGCGGCAGGCGGCAGGCGGCGGTCCGGCAGTCCCTGGGCAGCAGTGGTAAAGGTTGTGAGGGGTATTTTGGTCCAATCACTAATAAAAAGTCCTATTTAAGGATGTTTAAACTAGGTACTCCTATTTTGAGAAAAAAGCCATGTTTTGATCCTATTAAGGTAAATCTCCCTTTTAAGTACTCAGTCTAAAATGTTTGAAATATTGAAATTGTGCAATTGGAACCATAATGTTAAACATGTGAGGATGTAAAAATATATACGTATGCCGTATGCGCGTTTGCCTACCGACATCACATGCAATGATGCGATTCAAAGTTCAGAACATTTATTTCGCATATTGATAATACTAATTGTGGTATTTGAATTAATTTATCCTTTGGTTAATCTTAATATTATGAATAAATTAAAGTTATATTTAATGTATCAAGTTTTATATACTCCGTATTAAAGATATATATCCATCACTAAAGAATCATTACTGTACCAAAATTTCGAAAAAAACGGGACCCATTTGACCCATAAAAGATACAAAGGTTTATTATTTGATGAATAGTAAAAAGAATCTATGAGACATGGGTTTCAATTTAAGAGATCTTGTTGTATTATCATGGCAATGTACAATTGAATATTACGGAGCACATACCATACCATATCAGGTGTTTGGGCGTTTGCTTCACGTTTTGCTACCCTCCATGGGGGTGTCACATTCTCACTTTCTCGGACATTTTAGATCTTCAAAGATTATGATGCATTATAGCAATATTATTCTTTATTTCCCCTCTAATCACATAATAATAACAAAATAAAAGTAACAACTTTATAACAAGGCAAACACGCATTAAAACTATTGCAAATTTTTAATCCTATTTGTTATACTTATTTTTCATTTTGTTAGCCTTAACTTATCAATTAATTACGGAGTATTTTACAAAACTTTAAATTTTAGCGATTTAAAGAGTGGAACTGAAATTTGGGTTCTAATCCATTATCTGCTTGAAAGATGTTATCTTTCTGAGTTTGTCACTTTTGGTAGTCCTATTAAAGTACCTGGATCGAACTTGAAAATTTAAACGCCCTGACGATTCATAAAATCTATAACTTGACTTGGATTGATCAAAACCCAAAACAGATGCCATTAAAATCAATATAATATACCGATATTATTCATTCACACGTGTCTTAAGCACAATATTAAGATAAGTTATGATGTTTGAGTTTGAATTGTTGGTGATTTTGAAAATTACTCCTAATTATTTGTGTTCTTTTTTCTGCATTAACCAATCTTATTTTAAATGGAGCCCAGACTACCAAAAATCCAACTTGGAACATATGTAATGGCAAGGCCTTGTCAAGGTTTCCGATTTTCATATCTTGAGGCATTGCAAATAATTTTCGGGTTCTGAAAAAACTTAACCATGACAGAACCATTCCACTCCTAAATTTTTTATTTTGTGCGCTGAATTGTGTAATAATAATAAACATATAATTTATCTTACTTTTCTTATTGAACTTATTGAACATTACTATTTTAACTTTCTCATAGTTATTTTCTTTATCTTATTAATTGAATATGAATTGAAGTATGCTTTGAGTATAGGTGTACATAAATAATATGGTTGATGTTATTACTATCATTGTTTTTAAAGAGTATTATTGTTGTTGTTATTGTTATTATTATTATTATTATTATTATTATTATAAAAAGTATTAAATTCATTAAAAAATAAGGGTTGTATTATTAGTATTATGGAATACAAAATACGCGTACCCCTAACAAACAAGTTCAAAGGATCCTTCAATTATAATAACCAAAATAAAACTAAACATATTCTAGAAAATGGACATTCATTGAATGAGAGGGGGTTAAGGAATGTGATCACAGCTAAATCCATTGTCACAACTAAATGACAGCTTGGCCTTACCTGGACTTGACTCAAATCAAACCATGTAACTATCAAGCATGCCCTGAGGGAGTGGACCACTCTTTCATAATCAAATTACTTTAGCTATTTTGCATTTCTATGGCCCTTTCATCATCCCATCAATTAAGTTCATATAGATCCCACCTAATTGTTTCTTTTACATTGCCACTTAAGGTGATGAATGAACATTCTCTGGCAATGTGCTGGCTTTCCAGCTCCTCCTACCCTGCCCAATTATTATCCTGCTAAAATGAGTTAAAAGCAACACAGAAAGTAATTTTTATATGCTGGAACTCGTGGGGAATTGAATGGATGGGGTGATCACATTGAAAGAAACAAGAAAACATAAAGGTTACTATTACCTTAGTACATGGAAAATGAGTTCCAACTGGAAGAAAGTTCAAGAAACAAGAAAACATAAAGGTTATCATTACCTCCATATTTAGATGTGTATTTTTTAAATTTTGTTATGAGAACTACTGGGCGTGTTTTGCATTTAGCGGATAGCACATAGCGGATTATTTTAGTGAGTTGTCAATAGCAAATTCAGTTAGCGAGTTTGACTAGCGGAATAAGTTTGCAAGTTGCAAAAAAGATGTTTGGTAATTTAATTGTTTGGTCGTAACAATTACTAGAAACGCCTATTTCAAAACGATAACTCAAAACTCTCAAATATGTAACGATTTCATTTTAGCGTTTCTGTCCAAAAACGCTAAGGTTGAACAACTATTTCCCAAACAACGTTTTCAGTTATAAAAAACGTTGAAAGAGATCAAATCACCATTTTTGGCTGAAATGTCATTATTCAAACACCCCCATTATATTTGAAGTCATTTTCAATGTATTAAATTTTATGAGATTTAGCAAGCGTTTGGCAATCCATTACACATATGTCATAACATACACGTTAAAATTGTTAGCTTTACAGGGTTTAGAAGTACATTGTTGGTGACCGGAGATAAATGGCGGTGGTTAGAGGTTGGTGGGATGAGAAAGCTTGATAATGATTGTCTATGGATGTTACCTTATTGTTTATTAGACACATGAATGTTCTATTACCACATAAAAAGTGACTTCAAATACTATAAGTGTCCTCATTATAAAATTATGGAAATTATAAATTTCATGTTTTATTTTCATATTAGTTTAAGTCGACCACATAAACAGTGGACCAATGCTTTAACCTGAGACGATTAGACGAACATAGATACATTAAAGTACACAATCTAATAGATAGAATTCCTATTTCCTTCTGATATTCATGCTCCTTGATAAAAAATCATTTAATGATACGAGTACATCCCATTACAAATCATAGTTCATACATCTCTGCTCCTTGAGCCTCCACCAGCATTAGTACACTACTCTGTGAAGTGGAAAAGGATAGAATAAAATGTCTTGCAATGCTCAATTGAATTGTGTATGTAAACATAACTTTGGGTGTGGTGTACACATTAATCAGAATACTTGGGCTGATTTCCCAGTCAATCACTACAAACAAATCCATTGTATATCCCTTTTGACTCAGAGCTAAGATATATTCAACATCCCAAGTATACATATGACTATTCACATGCTTGAAACAAAAACAAAAAACAAAAAAAAAGTAATAAAAAAAACTTTCCCTCTGAAATGTCATTCCCATGTTGTCATTTGTAGTTCCAGAAGTGGCACACACAATAGTTACCTGTTGTTATTTTCCTTTAGACTTTAGAGGCCATTAGCCATAGCAAATTCGGTGTCAGCTGACTTTAGGCTGCACAAATGGGAAATAGTCAACGCTAGTCCACCACTCACAGTCAACGCTGGACTTGTCCAACACTTCTGGTTTAACATTGTTAAAATCAAAGTCTTTGTTCATCAAATCCAGTGCACCATTCCTGTGCTTCTCAGGCCACCTATGACGTTGTTCTTCCTCTTTCATGCTCCCATTTCTACTTTCTTGAACAGAAGAAGAATACTCAGCTTCCTTTGCCAGATCAGACAGTTGAACGGTTTCAGCTGACTCGGGATGGTTATGTGGCAACACGGTGGGAATTTCTCCCCCAGTCAACTCAAATGAAACTCTATGATGAAGAGTAGTGTCGTCATTGTGTTCGGACTCATTGTCGGAGTTGGCAAGTGAAACAACCTCAGATATTTGGGTGTCCAAAACATAATAACTGTCTCGTGAGGGAGGTTCAGCGCCGTTGCTCGGTGTCATGGTCCCCGAACCTAGCCTAGAAGCTGGGGTCAAAGTTCCTGAACCCCACCTTCGGGCAGAGAAGCGGCTGCCCGGGCTCCCTGGGCAGGTGTAAGGCTGATAGTCGTACTGCGATAATGGGAACCTCACATTGTTGTTTCTGCGATTTCGGGCAAGTGATGAAGTAAGAAGCTGAGCGAACGGAACTTCTGGCGAGGGTGGTGTCGTCATTCCAGCTGATTCCGGTGGAGGAGTGTAACAAGCAGTTGACGGTTCTGTGGTCACTGCGGAAAATGCTGGTGGCGTGACTAGCTGAGTTTCGTGAGCGTATGGACCAATGGTAAAGGCTGAGGATGCCATGGATGGGGAAAATGCGTTGTTAATGGATAGGGCGGCGGTAAGAGAGAGTGGGCCTGGTGGTGATTGGATTGCGGAGGGAGGGTCAGACTGCATAAAAGATGCTGGAGAAGAGGGAGGAGCTATGAAGGGAAACACAATGGTGGTGGTTGGGTGGTTTTGATTCCCAGAAACCACTGGAGCTGCGGGTGCGGGTGCCGCCGGTTCAGGAACAAGGACGGCGCGACCGATCCGTTTGGTTTTATGTTTGTAGGAACTAAAACACCAGTAAAGACTCCACCTGCTTCCCCATCCACTTTTCTGGAATATGTACATATAAGAAAACAAAATAAACATCTTTAATAAAGATAAATGCCAAGTATATGATAAAACAGTAGTAAAGGGAAAAGATGTGAGTTTTACTAGACACTGACCAAGGTCATGTTCAATTTTACAAATCATTGACTATGTTGGAATTTCCATGAATAATCTACCAGCTTCGCCATCCACTTTTGTACATAAATAAATTCTATTTTAGTAATATTTCCAAAAAAACTCATGTATTAAATGCATATACTTTCCATTACAAAAATTGGAGTAACGCCACATTAAATCAATTTTGTACAATCAAGTTGAAAAGCATAAGCAAAAACAAAAGTATTAGCAAACTATGTCACTCAAAGGTGTTCTGATGATATTGTGGTAAAGTCATTTCACATCAAACCAATATAAGCTGTTAGAACACTCCTCAGCCAAACCTAAAGCAATCCATATATGCTCAAAGACATCTAATAATACAGGAAAGAACATTGATTTGTTAATGGAGTATATGATAAGCAATATTAACTTTGGATCTTTTCAGAAACAAATCATAGCCAGAGTCTCTTCTGATACAGATAATCTCAGATCCTGCTAAACAGTAATTAATCATTTGGATCATCCTCCAGCATTATACACAACTGCCCACCATGTTTTGGTATTATATCAGAGAAGCTAAAATATTTTTGAAATTCCCTGCCTTTGAAAGGCCTTTTTGGTCTTGAAAGTAAAATGTTTAAAAAAAATCTGCATTAAAGTCCAAACTGTGTTCCTCTTCTATATCCAAGAAACATATTTCTCAGTTTATTTACTGCAGAAAATTTATGGTCTTAGAATCAGGATGGATAATGGCACAACCATCAACAAAACATGATTTTTGGAACAGGGGCACAGTTTATGTTAATGATCTCTCCTTTACTGAATAGATCTATCATTTACCAACCTCTTTCAGAGCAAAAGAGGAACTGAATTATATATACACTTTCAATCACAAAATTTACTTTTCACTTCCCTGAAAATTCTGAACATATTTAATAAAATACCATGGCTCAGCTTTAATGCTAATTTTTTACACAGCCAAGTCAAATACTAATCTTCAACTTTTTCATCTACAGAGATTATATTGATTTTTATATCCCCAATTACAAAATACCCTTTCTTGTGAAAATAACAGTAATTTCCCGAGTTCAGCTTCCTGACACTTTTCATCTTATAAGATCAATCAACCGATTCCAGACAAAATAAATCAATAACAAAAATCAAATTTGAGTTCAAATCCTACCATGCGCAATACAGATTCGAGGAAAAACGAAGAAATACTTGAATAAGACAACCATAAACGCAAATGAAAAAACTAATCAAACCAAAATAGTTTAAACGCAATAACAAAAATCACACACAAACTGGGCAAACCTAATACATGCATAGAAAACCATGAACACGTATTTGTATTGATATGTTCTATGTACTTACCCGAATCGAAGTTGGCTGAACTCTGCTTTCGGCTGTAACAATGGCGGTGGCGGCAGCATTTACTGTCTCAACACTGCTAGGCAGGCTGCTCATACCGGTCCCTATTAATTTTAGAAAGTTTCGATCTTTTTGAGGTACCGGAAATTCTAGAATTTCTATTTCAGGATATCGCTCGCTCAGGCGAATTTGCCGGTGAATCCCCGACGGAATTCAATCAGAAGACATTCGCTGAGAAGGTGGAAAAGAAGATCAGAAAGGGCGCAGAAACATACGGAGCGTTATAAATGACCCAAAGCGAATTTCCAAAATTATTACGTGAGCCCCGCAAATGCATCATATACATTTCTTAATAAATGAACATGTATGGCAGATATCTTATATGAATAAATATTTCTAATTGCATTATTTTTTATTTGTGAAAAGTTATGGTGTGGTCTATATACAACTTTATCCTGTAGGGATTTTGGCATTATTTAATGCAAGTGTGTGACTGTGTCTATATACAAATATTATAAATAAATTATGCATGGACATCTCTTATAATTTGGAAATTCTCCTTCAAACAAGAATTGAGAAATCCTTAATTTCAGAGGGTTGGGAAATTGTGATTCAAGTTTTTGAAAGTGTGAAGCTAGGAGTTAAATTTTACTATAATCGTCAGGGCATCCCCATTCAATTATTTGAGGATTAAATTGTTGATGTAGCGAATTATTTTGGGGATCATATATGATTGAGTGATGAACATTATTTGACAAAATGATTTGGGATTGAAATATGAATCCAGATTACCTCAAGATTAATGTGAAAGTAGTATTAATTACTGAGTGCAGGATCCACAAAAGATTTGATTATTTTGAGATGATGAATGCTATAATTTTGAAAAAATTTACGTGTCATTAAAAAATCGTTTATTCGAGTAGTATCAATGTGGACGCTCTCAGTCCCATATTATTCTTTCAGGTTTGATTTGGAAAATGATAATGAAGTGAAGATGTATGGTTATGGTAATATGGTTGGATTAAGAAAAAAGATATATGAATATTAGACACACAAAATTTTCCAAAATCGAAAATGAGAAGAATTTTTTGAACATCTTAAAAAGGTACATGGGAAGAATGTTTAGGACAACAAATTTATCAAATAGTTATTTATAATCAGCTAATATAATCAGTCGATCAAACAGCTAACACAACCAGCTAATAACAACACCAAACAGTCATTTACCAAACAAGGCCTTTATAGTTAGGACTTGATAGTTCGAATAATTTCACATTTATAAGACACGCTATACGTTACATCGTGGGCCTTCTAGCACGGATACATTATTTTAGCATATAAATTCGACATATACATAAACTTTTACTAGTGTGACTACACGTGCTGAGTATAATTTTGCATTGCTCATTTGTCAAAGCCCAAAAATGTATTGAGAATGACACATATTTTAAGTAATGCTCCGCATTATCTGCAAATATTAATGTATAATTAATACTGAGTAATTGACCACTAATGTAACTATTAAACCAATAGTTATATCGTCAGTTAATTACAAGACAACGTTGTCTAATATGGAGTATATTGCTGACCTTTTTAGATCTAATTGTCTAATATGGTGTTGAAGTGAGTGAATGATAAAACAGTTCCCTATTTGCCTCGTTAGCAGATTAATTTCAGTTTTTTGTTGTAAGAGAATATTACTCAAATAGGATTAAAAAGGTATGAAAATTTCAAAATAGGATTGTCATATTTTTATTCCTAAAATAGTACTAATTACTGTCATGTTTGGTAGTACCAGACTTCAAACATGACAATATTTTCCAAACTTGACAGTAATTATTCCTGTTTTGGGAATAAAAAACATGTCAGTCTTATTTTGGAATTTTCAAACTGTTTTAATCATATTTCGGGAACTTTCCCTTATTGTAATGGTGTATGTTAAACGGATACGAATACGGGTACGACAACTTTAAACATATAGGCTATAAGGGAGCGGTTCTTGTGAGAAAGGAGTTCCATGAGAGAGATGAAAATATAATCCAAGTCTCCATTTAACTAAGGGAAAATTGAAACTAATAATCCAACCTTTTAGCGGTCTTCTTTCAATAATCTCACCTTTTGATTATTCATGAATAATCCAACCTTTGCACCTCATCTTCATTCACTGGTCCCTGACCGGTTGATGACCTGCTATTCCAAGCTATTTTCTTATCATTGCAAATCATTATACCATAAATATCATCTTTCACAAAGATAATATTTTGGAAATATAAGAAAATAACTTGGAATACTAGATCATTAACCGACCAGGGACCAATGAATGAAGATGAGGTGCAAAGGTTGGATTATTCATGAATAATCAATAGGTGAGATTATTGAAAGAAGACCGCTAAAAGGTTGGATTATTAATTTCCATTTTCCCTTTAACTAATCGGATCATCAGAACAAAGCGAGACATACCTCAATAATCTGTTCTTTATTGAAATCATTAATTGATACGAGTGCTATTTCAATTAGTATTTTGGTTAGAGGGTATTTCTGTAAACAAACACCATTATTAATGACTCAATCGTGCATACACTTGCAATCAAACTCCTATATAATCGGTCAGTGTTAACCATATATATCTGTCTTACCTTTATTTATTTATTTATTTATTTTATCGTAACTTACCTTTATTTAAAATTATGAAGGTTCATTCAATATTCCAATAATTTGCCGGTAACAACATGGAAAACAACGCCCACCTTAATTAATTAAAGTGCAACGTAAAATATGTATATGTGCAATGTGTACCAACTATTAATTGCATAAAGTGTGACTTTATATAAAGTGCAACGTAAAATACGTATATGTGCAATGTGTACCAACTATTAAGTGCATAAAGTGTGACTTTATATTTAGTCACCCGTAAGTAATAAATAATGAACACCATAACTTCTTACTCGTGATCTATTTTTTTTAATTTTCTGTAATATTATATTTCTTTCTCAAGTTATATTTATAGCCTTAAATTATTTATAAGACGTGCATAGTTTTTATTTGTAATATTCATTTCACATCAACTAACAATATTTTTCATGATTGTATGTTTCCATGACATGAGTAATGTGCACTATAATCAATTGATCTGAAACACATTGATACTCTTTAATTGAATTCCCATGCACTTGTATCATGTATGTGTGCATCTTGTAAGCTTGTCATTAAAAATGCATTATAGTATATTGTGCACTTTTTCTAAAATTAACATGCACATTTTTAAAATAACACTTTTTATCTCATTAATATGCACTTTGTATATCATTAACATGCACTTTCTATGTAAGTTTTTATTTAGTAACTACTCTCATACACTTGTACACTTCCAAATTAATACTCCCTCCGGTTTTTAATAAACTTCACACTTTCTTTTTTGGGACGGTCTAAAATAAACTTCACACTTCCTTATTTCCTTTTTGGCAAAGAAATCTACATCAAAACAGTGCCAAACAGTGCCAAACAGTGTCTCAACAGTGCCAAACAGTGTCTCTACAGTGCCGAACAGTGTCAAACAGTGCTTCAACAGTGTACTCTACAGTAAAGTCAAATTTCTTTCCTTATTTTGTGTGAAGTCAAACTGTGAAGATTAAAAAAAACCGGAGGTAGTATCTATTTATATGTATATAATTTTCATTGATACTGTTGATTAAATTCTTATGGACCTTCAATAGCTATTTCTACACCTTCTAGTATAAATACTTATTGACATGTTGTCATTTAACATTTTTTGTTTTAGTATCTCGTGCACTTTTTATTACATTAATCTACACTTTTATAAGTATTTCTTTTTATGTCATTAACATATCATGCACTTTCTATCACATAAATTGCACTTCACACATGCATTTTGTGCATTTTTTAAATTTGTTTGAAATAAAGATAAAAATGGAGAGTGTGCATTGTTGTTAACTAAAAAATATCAAATGCATTTTAAATTTATAAAAAGGTGCACCCTCATATCACAATTTTTAAAATTCTATAATTGCACTTGTTTACAAAATGAAATGCACGTTTTCAACTTCTAAAGAGCAGATTATTGAGGTACAATGGATTATTCGATCAATCCGGTGTGACCGTGTGAATATAGCAATGAATAAAGATCAACAATTGATACTACGGGGTAGAAAAGAACTAGAGCAACAAACACAACAATATCATATGAGAACATAAACACAAAAAAAAAAACTCGACTAATTAACAGAGCTAAACGTAACAAAAAAAAGCAAAAAAGTTGATTTGCACCTAAATAAATAAATAATTAAATATACCAACAAACAGTAAAATAAAACTTCATCAAGAAAGATACGGAGTATATAAGTATATAACTACAAAAATATATTCCGAAAAAGGATTTAAGTGGAAGGGAAGTATTAATCATTAATTTAATAATGAATATGTAAGATATAGAGAACAAAAACTCACTTGAAATCACAGGGGTGTTTGGAAGTAATTATGCTTCTCCTTCTGCTTCTTTTTTAAAGCAAAATCAAAATCAGAATCAGTTTGAAGCCGGTCCCCCCAGTTTCTAAAAAACTGATTCAAGGAGTAAATTAGAACACCAAAATCACTTTTGCACTTTCACTCAAACACTCCAACTTCCGATTCTGCTTCCCGAAGGAGCAGAAGCAGTTTTAAGAATCATATCCAAACACCCCTCATAATACTCAAGACAAAATATGTAAGATTGTTGAGGATGACAAAGACAAGAATCATGATAGAAAAAATAGACAATTGGATAGATCGATTATGTAGAAAAACGTATATAGAAGAAAACTTAGGATGTTTTCTTTTGGACTGTTTTCAGTCTCAGGCCAGATCAGACCAGACCAGACCAGACTTAAACAGACCAGACCAGACTTCCGTAGTTATAAAATACACAGAGACCAGACGTTTACCAGACCAGACCAATTCAGACCAGACCAGACATAAACAGACCAGACCATACCAGACTTAAACAGACCAGACCAGACCAGCAAATTTCAGTCCAAAAGAAAACATCCTTAGATGGCTGGAAGCACATATCACATATGGAAAGCAACGGAGGAAGAAGTTACGTAAGAGAATGACTATTTATGGATAGAGTTGAAATATCTTATTTGCCCTGGAGGTAAATTAAATAAAAGACCAGACAATGAGTTGATCCAAAGGCTATAATTGATTCTCATTTCTCTCCTAAGATGTTTTTCTCACTTGAACCTAAATCTAGGCTATAATTTGCAAATATATATAATCTAGAGGTTCATAAATAAAATAATAGTAGTATCAAAAAATTAACAATTATAATAGCATTTCGAAGATTAGACTAAAAAATAAAATTAAAGTACTGATATTTTAATTTAAGGACATGTTTACTTTGTTGCTAAAGTCACAGTTAGGTTAGCAAGACAGCTGAAGTAAACACGCAAGTTGCTTAAAAAGCTGCTTACTAACTGAAACACGTGCTTAAAGTGTCGCTTACTAAACATATAATCTCTCATGTATTAATTACGTGACACTTTAAGTTTTTTAGTTTCCGAATTACCATTACCGTTGCTCATTGCCCTTACCCATACTGTTACCCAACCCCTACCCCTAACTCACCCCCACGTCCTACTTATTGTCGTACCCCTAACCCCTTGCCCCTTCCCCTACTCATACGTGTACCCTACCCCCAACAAATACGGGTAGGGTGTAGGGTTGGAATTGGCGGTAGGAGTAAGGGTTAGGGCAGGGTACGGGTAGGGGTTAGGAGTTAGGGAGCAGGGGTAGTAGGGGAGTCGGGGTAGGGCGTAACGTCGTGGTAGGGGTAGGGTAGAAAAGGGGTAGGGGTTAAGGGTTTCGGTAGTAGGGTTGGAATTGGGGGTTAGGGTGGGTAGGGTTATGGTTTGGAGGTTTATGGGTGGGTGGGGTGGCCCCCATGTATTATACTCCCTCCGTCCTTTAAAACTTTGTCATCTTTCTTTTTTGGGACGTCCCAAAAAACTTTGTCACCTTCCCTTTTAATCAATTGTTTTGTGGTTTCTGTTATTTCTATCTCCTATGCACAATGCACATGTGGCATGAGAGAGATATACACAACAAATTGAATTTAAGACATTTCTCTCTCATTCTTTCCACGATCTTATGTGTTTTTGGTAACTTTTCATCTGCAATGTCAAACACAATGTCTACATCTAGACATTGTGTTTGACATTGTGAAGAAAAACTTACCAAAATGATACAAGATCCTTCAAATAAGAAGAGAGATATTCTATTTATTATTTTTAATTGGCTATCTCTCATGCCACGTATGCACCGTTCACATTTTAGCATTGAAGATGCTCTACGAGGTGATTTGCATTTTTAAGTTAGTTCGAGAGATTATTTGATCCTTTAACCTAATGGAATTGGAGGGTTTATTAATAAAGTTTGAAAAAAAATGTTTTTACTAAAAAGAAAAAAAAAAGGAATTGGAGGGTTTATTTTAAAAAAATAGAATTGGAGGGGAGGGATAAGGCAGGGAGGGGCATGGCGTGCGTGAGTGACCCCCTTTGATTCGGCGCGGCAGGCATCACTCTGCTCACGTGACCGTCGTGATCCTGCTTCTCACTTTACCCGATTCATTTATTTCGGATGTGACCCGCCGGATTTGATGCCACCCACCCTTCTCCTTAATCTCAAAAATCAGTTGACTAATCACACTCTCTGATTAATAATTTGGGACTCTTTTCATTCTATTCCACTTGCCACATCAAATTTTCTTGACTAAAACTCTCTTTAATTTATTACGCAATTACACATTTTCTCGAGTTTTTGAATTATACAAACAAAGAAGAAAGAACGATCGAAAGTTTGAAACTCAAACCCCATATCAACGTTCATACACGGCCAATGTTTTATGATCTTTAGGTCCTAGCTATAAGATACTATGTCACTCCCATAAAATTGGACGATTAAGAAAAGAAATACTCCCTCCGTCCCATGATTATTGTGTTAGTTTCTATTCACTTTTTCAGTACAAATCACTATTAATCTCTTATTTCACATACCGAGTATATATTAATCATATATACTTCGTATCAAATTTTTATCAAATTCGATTCTATTTTTTGCGACTTTGTAAAACTTTTAGGGGAAAGGACACCAATAGTACTAAACGGAGGCCCAATTCCAGCAAAGAGAGTCCAATAAAAAGTAGCCCAAAAACTAACCTAGTGCTACCAAAACTGGAAAATTACAACCGCAAGTATCTTCCGGGTCAAATTTTAGAAAACGTTTTTTTCTACTCCGGAGTAATTCATTATTCTTTCATGTGATCCGTAAGACTATAAATCTATAATATTATTATAGATTTTTTTTAATAATAACTTTTTTATTTTAATATTTTAATATTAATTCTAAACATAAATATTAGGATATGAAAAATTTGTGACAACTATGCAAGTGACCAATGCCTCAATTATTATTGTTCCCGTCATCACCGTCTCAGTTACTACTACGGCTCAAGTGATCAGTGTCTTAGTAACTATTACCGCTCCAGTGACATCGTTTCAGTTACTACCGTTCTAGTGACATATCCACCATCACCGGCCACAGTGACACATCTGCAGTGACATCTCCGCCTCCATCATTCGTATCACTGCCCCCCATACGCCGCCGTTGCCGATCACAGTGACACATTGCAGTGACAACTCCGTAGTGACGCCGCCAGATTTACACAACCTTCTGTAATACCGCTGCAGTTACACGGCCTTCGGTGACAACGCCAAAGTTACATGACCTCCGGTAACACCGCCGCAGTTACACGGCCACCGGTGAAACCACCACAGTGACACGACCTCCGGCAACATCACCACAGTGACACGACCTCCGGCAACATCACCACAGTGACACAGCCTCCGATCAAAAGTGACATGGCCTCCGGTCAAAGCGACACCTCCACATGCAGTGACTCCAGCCACGACCCGCCACCTTCGGTCACCACCAGTCACATGACCAACCTTCACCCACCGTCAGCAACCACCACTTCCCACCACCGCAGATAATCGGCCACCGCCACTCTCCGATGGACGGACCAGCCCCCTCAAGCCCCAACCCCTGTCACCCCCTGATGCCCCACACCCACACTCAACCCACAAACACCAGCAACCGGAAACTGCCAACCGCCGCCAACCGCCGCCAACCGCCGCCAACCTAAATAGTGACCCCACAGGCCCCATCCCCCATCCCCCAACCCCCAGCTCCCAGCCCCTGTAAAATCGTTGCACAACACACCCCAGCCCTGCAACCGTTGCATTCCACCACGCCACCACCGTCTACCGCAACACATCCTCCTGTAACTCACCCCATCACAACCCTAGCCACCAATATCAGACCCAAAACCCTAATCGTGCCATCTCTGTTGCAATCGAAGCGATCATAGTGGTGGAGCTCCAGATCCGGGCGAGTGATTGAAGACTAAGAAAGGAGGAGAAGAAGAAGAAGAAGAAGAAGAAGAAGAAGAAGAAGAAGAAGAAGAGGTAAGTCAGGAGCCGCGCCGTCGTCACCTTGCCTCACCCTAATCGTGACATCTCCGTCGCAATCGAAGCCATCACATAGGTGGAGCTCCAGATCCGTCGTCTTCACAGTCACCGCCGTCGCCGCAGCCACACCGTCTTCATCTCACCGTCTGGATCGAAGTCCGTTGCGTTAGGTCGTGTGGCTAATGGAGGAGGCCGAAACTTGCGAGCCAAAGACCAGAGGTCTAGAGCTAGGGGCGGAGGAGTTCGGAGATGGAAAATGGAAGGGTGGTAGGCGAATGAGAATCGGAAAAAATAAATGCAGGGGTTAGGCGAACAGGAAGAACAAGACGCGTAGATAGATCTGGTTACTTTTTTGTCTAAATATAAAAAGGCTAAAGGGTCAAATAGGTACATGAACTAACTTAAAGTGTTCAATTAGCCCCTTATATAGGAGGTTCTGCCCAGCCGTCGCCAATTGGGGCAGTTACCGGTTGAATTTTTTGATGAAATTTTTTGAGCATCTTCTTCATTAAGTCTAGTTTACCCATATCAAATTTCAACTAAAAATAAAATCGGGAAGGCAGTCAAATGATTTTCCGAAATGTATTGCGCTATTTAACTGCGCAGGTCATATTTTTGTATTTCAGAAAGCTATAGGTACTATCTATGTCTTTATTCCAAACTTTTAAGATAGTTTTTGAATATATAATTTTTTTTTCTAAAAATAATTTAAGTGATGACAAAGATTCATTTGCTTTATCGTGGGTCAAACATCGTAAACCACAACAAGACTATAATAGTGGGACGAAGAGAGTATGACAAAGTTTGGTACATGGAAAATAAATATTTCCAATTTTATTCTAGAAAACTAATTGTAGTAACTCCGATTATCATCATATCAACCTTAAGTGACAATTTTTTATTAAACATGTAACTTTTAATTTCTCATATTGAACTACGGAGTATATAAAATCAATAAAAGTAAGATTGAAATTATTTTTCATTAAATGATTGAAATACTCTTGATGAAATATATTCTCAATACACTCAAGTATAAACAAATAAAGAATCCCCATGATCTTTAGGTCCTAACTGCCGATCGTATTAAAAATCTATATAATCTCTATTCTTCTATTGTTATTTAAAAAAAAATTACTAACATTTACATCACTGAACAACAAATCCAGAATACATGCTATTTTAGGATGGTTTAGATCTTTACTGAAAACGAGACCCACTTGTCATTTATTCTATCTCAATTACATCCAGATAAATATTTTCAAGTAACATGAATTATTATGTGGACAATGTTCTAAAAGGCGTAACGCGTGCCGAGGCGGCACTGCCGAGCCTTTGAAGCCTAGGCGAGTTTATGCGTCGCCCAGGCATGAAAAGACGTTTTGAATTTTACTCATTTTTAAAATTTATCTATAACTATTTGTAAGCATGTGAATATGATATAAGAAAAAATAATGCAAAAACGTTATTTGTTTCAATTTCCTGACATTTTTTAAGATAAAAAGAAGAAAGTGTATCGTATATATACCTTATATAAATCCAACAAAGACTAGAACGAGAGAGGTGCTGCGTGATAATAATGATAAAAACAACAGCAGCAACAACAACAACATTATTATTATTATTACTATTATTATTATTAACAACAATGTTGGGATATTAGGTCCAGGCCCAATATCCCTAGGCCCAAATCCGGGAAGAAGCAGCAGGCCCAAGGCAGTCCAAAAGAACTCTCGAACGGCATTCGGGATAAAACTTATACTTGGAACATTCCTGGAAACAATTATGCCAAAGCATCAAGGCCAGGTATCGATCGGCGTTCGGGATACTTCCATTAACTAGATCACCTATGGCTGAGATACCGATCGGCGTTCGGGATATGTTCATAAGCAGGATAGCACCTATGGCGGGGTCCCACACACCGAACACCCTGCCCGAGCGGGCTATCAGCAAGTGGAAGCCGCATTTAATGCTGGATCATGACGGCAGCAAGTGGGGGCGTGGGTGCTTACATGGCAGAGGTGATAGCCTACCAGATTCGACCACGTGTCCACCTTACCCATCCCCATTTTAGTATAAATACCCATGTTTAGATCATTGTAAAGGGTTAGCATTTTAAGACTCAGAGCTTAGCAATAGATTTACATCTCCCATCCTTGTAATCTCATATTCATCTACCGTTCGGGTAGTTTCAGTGTAATTGCTTAATTACAGAATATAAGTAAGTTCTTGAGTTGGATATTATTTCACTATTTTATATTTTATACACATTTCAACCCTACCCAATATCCCTACAATATCTAAGGCTTGTGTTGGGCTTTCGGATCTTCGGGAATAAACCTCAACATTGGCGCCGTCTGTGGGAAACGAAACTAAAAGTTCAAGGAAAACAGCTGATCTAAGCACCATTTTTTGAAATGGCTAGGCTTCATACCGCAACACCGAGTTCTACATCCAGAGGACGAGGAGGCCATAGATCCTCTGAGGGGTGGTCCAGGCAAGGACACGCCAGTGGCAGTGCCACCCGGGAGTTCGAGCAAATCATCCCCCGGGATGTAAGGATGAACCCTCAGTTGATGAGGGATATGGCGGAGGCCATGCAACGCATGGCGGACGAACAGGAGCAGGGCTACACTGATGAAACTCATGAGCCACCATCCCCGTTGCGTCCCATGCCATCTTTCGACGAAGAGGAGGACATTGAGACCACGATGGCCTCAGTTCATTCCGAGGAACACCGCAGGAACCACTGGAGGGCCCATACCCCCAGACGTGGAGCACCAACCAGTCGAACCCCGTCCGCCCCTCGAAACGGATATAGGGAACCTACCCCCATGGTAGATCCCGTTGGACAACACTTCCAGTATATCCAGAGGGATGGGGAACGCTTCATCCGGAGGAGGGCTAACACAGCTGCTCCCCCCCCAAAACAGAATACCAGAATATGTCGATGCTAGGATACCACACACTCCCCGAACGGCCCAAGACGACGAAATGGCCGAAATGAGGAGACAGATGACTGAGCTCAGAGAGCAGGTCAACCGGACGCCCCAACAAACCCCGCCAGCACGGGTTGGGATCACCTCTCCCTTTACTAGGGAAATCATGAACGCCGAAATCCTGAAGGACTGCCGTCCCTCGACCGGCTTAGCATACGATGGGGTGGGAGATCCCCACGTACACCTGAGGAGTTACCAGAGTGGCCTCATGCTATTGGGGGCCACCGACGCGGCAATATGCAGGCTGTTCTTCAGTACCCTTCGGGGACCAGCCCAGGAATGGTTCGGAACATTACAACCCGGGTCGATCGGGAGCTTTGCGGAGCTATCCACCTTGTTCTTGGCTCAGTTCGCCTCCAGCACAACCCCGAAATTACATTTCGGGTATCTAACCAGTGTGAGGCAAGGGCCTAAAGAATCAATCTCCGGATTCCTCACCAGGTGGAGGACCGAAACCCTGAAGGTGACCGGCATGACAGATGAGACTGCCATCCTTCTTTTCACCGATGCCCTTCAGACGGGAGATTTATACAGGGAGCTGAAGAGAAATCCGGGGACCAGCTACCCAGACATCCTGGAAAGGGCCAGGAACTATGCGGCCCTGGAAGAAGAGATCAGGATAAGGGACCGAACGGCCCCGCAACCTCCCACTTCAAGACTGGCAGAACGTCTGGGACCCACACCAGCGACTGCAGCACCTCATCGAAGGACTACGCGCTTCACCCCCCTGGTCATGTCTATAGCCGGTGTTTTCCATTTGGAACACAACGTCATTCCTCCCCCTACTGACACAAGGCCCGTGATGGGACCTACCCCAAGCTCCTACTGCAGATACCACCAGCGGAATGGGCACCTCACGAAAGATTGCCACGCCCTACATGTGGCAATTGAGGACCTGATCCAAAAGGGTTACCTGAGGAAGTATGTCAGCACCAACCTGAACAGCCCTTCCCCCAATCAGCGCCCTCCTCGATCCAATAGCTGGAAGCGGGATGCCCAGCGGGATGCAGAACCCAGTAATGATTCATACCTTCCCCCTATAGAGGAGGCTGAGGGGTCTGGGAATCCGGGAAAAAAGCCACGATTGGAGGTGAAAGTCATCTTTGGCGGAGGAGAGACCGGGGATACGGCCGCCGAACGTAAGAAATTTGAGCGCAGCCTCTATGTCGCCACTGTAGCTGCACCTCCCACAAAGAAGGGCCGCCTAGAGCCAATCACGTTCGGGGTGGCTGATTTACCCAACTCACCAAGTCCGCACAGGGACGAGCTAGTGGTGAGTATGTGTATAGACAACGCCTTGATCCACCGAGTTCTGGTGGACACGGGAAGTAGTGTGAACGTGCTGTATTTACGCACGTTGGAGAAGATGAAGCTAAAGAAGGACCAGCTGACCAAGCTGAAGACACCGCTGGCTAGCTTCACCGGCAATGTAATAGAGGCTGAGGGCACCATCCAGCTTCTGGTGGAAATTGGTGATGAAATTCACCGAGCGGCAGTCCGGATGACGTTTGTGGTGGTGGATATTGCATGTGCCCACAACGCCATATTGGGCCGTCCGGGGCTAGAAGATTTGGAGGCAATTGCCTTTGTTCGACACTCATGCATCAAATTCCCAACTGACACTGGTGTAGGAGTGGCTCGAACAGATCCTGCCATAGCCCGAACGTGCTACCGGGAAGCTTTGAAACAAATGACCACCCGGGGACAGCGGGTAAACAGCATTGAGGTACAGACCCGGCGTACGGAGTTCGAGGGACGCCCCGAGCCAGCCACCCTCCTAGAATACATCGAGCTTGATTCCCCTCCCGATCGTAAGCTTGCGATCGGGGCGGACCTTGAAGGGGGAATCAGGGAGGGGGTGGTCGCTGTCCTGAAGAGATTCCAGGTCCTATTTGCCCGAGGACCCGAAGACATGCCGGGAATTGATCCGGCCCTCATCTGCCACAAGTTGGCCGTTCGGCCTGATGCCAGGCCAGTCCAACAGAAGAAAAGATATCAGGCGGCCGAACGGCGGGAATTCACAAAGCAGGAGGTAGCCACCTTACTGAGAATCAGGCACATTAGACCAGTCATCCATGTCGAATGGTTGGCTAATGTGGTCCTTGCTCCGAAAGGATCTACTTGGAGAATGTGTGTGGACTACTCCGATCTGAACAAAGCCTGCCCCATGGACCCCTATCCTGTCCCACGAATAGACCTGCTGGTGGACGAAACGGCAGGATGTGAACTGCTGAGCTTTATGGATGCCTTCCGGGGTTATCACCAAGTCTTCATGCACCCAGATGATGCAGAAAAAACTGCGTTCGTCACCTCGGACGGCGTGTTCTGCTATATCGTCATGCCGTTCGGGTTGAAGAATGCAATGGCCACTTTTCAAAGAATGATCGGCATACTCTTCAAAGAGGTACTGGGAGTAACCATGGAGGCATATGTAGATGACATCCTAATCAAGAGCAGGAAGAAGGAGGATCATATCCGGGATATGGAAAGGGTCTTCGGGATCATGCACAAGGCCAATATGAGACTGAATCCAAAAAAGTGCGCCTTCGCAGTCAAGGGGGGCAAATTTTTGGGCTATATGATGAGCGAGCGGGGGATTGAGCCTAATCCTGAGAAAGTAAAGGCAATCATGGACATGGAGGCACCGCGGAACTTGAAAGAAGTTCAGAAGTTGACCGGAAGGTTAGCGGCTTTGAGCCGATTTATGGCTAAACTGGCCGATCGTGCCATTCCATTTTTCCAAATAATGAAAAAGGCCAACCCGTTCGAATGGACAGCAGAATGTCAGGCAGCTTTTGAAGACTTCAAATTGTACCTGTCTTCCCCCCTGGTCTTAACTAAAGCAGACCCAGGGGAACATCTCTATATGTATCTGGCTGTGGCTGATCTGGCGGTCAGCTCTGTTTTATTAAAGGAAGATGAGGGTGTTCAGCTCCCTATTTACTTTGTGAGCAAAGCCCTGAACGGGCCAGAAATCAGGTACACCCTACTGGAAAAAACCATTTTAGCATTGATTGCTACCATCAAGCGACTGGCACCCTATTTCCAGGCACACCCAGTCACCATCTACACCACCCAGCCCCTGGCCACCATACTGAGAAATCCTATGGCAAGTGGGCGTATCACCAAGTGGTCCCTCCTGATCGGGCAGTATGAAATAGACTTCAAGCCTCGCCCCACGATCAAGGGACAGGCTTTGGCTGACTTCATTGCCGAATGCACTGCCAGATCAACTGAAGAAGGAGCGAACGGAGGAGTACAGGACCATTGGTGGGAAATGTATGTGGATGGAGCGTCCAGTAGCAAAGGCTGTGGTGGGGGTGCTGTGATCACATGCCCCGAGGGGTTCAAGGCATACTACTCCGTACAGTTTGACTTCAAGGTAACCAACAATGAGGCCGAGTATGAGGCCCTTATTGCTGGTTTAAAGTATGCCAAGGCCCTGGGGGCCAGCAGATTAAAGGTCCGTTCGGATAGTCAGCTGGTGGTAAGCCAGATTAATGGATCTGCCGAGGTCAGGGAAGAACGGCTAAAAGCCTACAAGGAACTGGTTGAGGAAGAAATCGGCAGGTTCGAACAGGTGGTGATTGACCAGATTCCCAGAATCGAAAACAGTGAGGCAGACATCCTATCCAAACTGGAATGCGCCGTTCGGGATGATCATGCCCCAGGCATCCCTGCACACATCCAGAGGTTCGCGCGGAAAGAAATACTGACCACACCGGCAACAATGGTTGTGCGGGTAGATGCCGTGTCCTATGCCGTCCCAAGCTGGGTCACTGACTTGACAAATTACCTAAAGGATGGGACTTTGCCGAACGATAAAAATGACGTGTACAACCTCACTTGTATACAGCGAAGGGCCCCAATGTTCGAACTAGTGGACGGACAGCTGTACAAAAAGACGTTCGGGGGGGCCATATCTGAAATGCCTTCCACCCGATCAAGCAGCCGCTGTGATGGAAGAAATTCACGAAGGTATCTGCTCCAGCCATCAGGGGCCAAAAACCCTGGCTAGGAAAATCATCCTGCAGGGTTACTATTGGCCAACTATTCAGCAGGACTGTTTTGAGCACACAAAGAAGTGCAAAATATGTCAGCTCTACGCACCAGTACCTGGGCGGCCTGCGACCTTTTACACTCCAATGACCATATCATTACCATTCGCTAGATGGGGGATCGACTTGCTAGGGCCCCTACCTAATGCGACCGGAGGAAGGAAGTACATCATAGTAGGAATTGATTACTTCACCAAATGGGTGGAAGCCGAACCCCTGGCCAGTATCACGGATTTTCAATGTCAACGTTTTGTTTGGCAAAATATTATATGCAGATTCGGGCTGCCCGAGCAGGTCATCACGGATAATGGACGACAGTTTGTGAGCAAGAACTTCGAGGAATTCCTCACTAGATGGGGAATCAAGCATTCAAGAGCTTCCGTAGCATATCCGCAGGCGAACGGGCAGGTAGAGAACATGAACAGAACCATCATGGATGGTATAAAAAAGAAGCTCGAAGATTACGCGTCAACCTGGCCCGAACAGTTAAACTACATCTTGTGGACATACAGGACAACTCCCCGAACCGCAACCGGAGAGACACCGTTCGCCCTCGCTTATGGATTTCAGGCTAAGGTCCCAACTGAGGTCTTGGTGCCCACTCACAGAACCATCCACTATGATCCTGAGCAGAATGAGGACAATCTGCGTGCTGAACTCCACTTCATAGAAGAAAGAAGGGATCTCTCAGCTTTACGAATGGAGGAATATCACCGGGCGACTAAGAGGTATGTGGATAAACAGGCTAAAATCCGTTCGATCGAAGTCGGAGACCTTGTCTGAGGAATAGAGAAGAAAGCAAACCGCTAGAGGGCGGGAAGATGTCAAAGAATTGGGAGGGACCATACCGGGTCTGGAAAAAATACCGGATAGGGACCTTTTCCCTCCAGGATACCGAAGGCTGTCCGGCAGGGATATGGAACGCTACGCACTTGCGGAAATTTTATCAATAAAAAACGGCTGTTGCCACCTCTGAAAAAAAAAAAGAAAAAAAAAAGAGGGAGAACAATGCTTCCAAAGAGGCCAGAGTTAAGAGGAATATTGCGAGCCGAACGGCATCAACATGCCGAACGGCATCACCACAAACTCGGCCGAAAGTCTCACCTTGATCTATAGATGTCATTTATCTCGATCCATGGGGAGCCATCATCTCAGCACAAAAAAAAAATAAAAAAAAAAAAAAAAAAATACAATGTGCAGGATACCAAGCCCGGACTCGGCTTGGGAGATGGTGTAAAAGATCTTGAGTAGGACGAACCGGGCGGCATCCGAAGTCATAGGGTGACCGAGCGGGGGATCGGGACTCTGGTCTTAAAATCTTGCCTTGGGCATACAGCTCGCCTTAACTTTATGGTGGTGGAACCCGAGCTGTATCCTGGAGGCGAGTCTTCATTTTGGCAGAGAATAAGGGGGAGACCCGAATTGGGAGCCTTATTCTCAACGGTCCAGGATGGACATCTCAACCTCATGATATGGATGACCCCGGACGGTAAAACCGACGGTATGCATCGAAATTATGGGCTTGGAAGATGGCAGACACTACACGAATTGTGAAACTGTCTTGCAGCAAGAGGTGATTGCCTTGCGGATAAGGAAAACCGCGGATGATAACCCGAACAGGTTACTCTAGCCTTCAGGGAACAACCAGTCGACGGTAATAAACCGGACGGCATGCATCTGAAACATGGTGCTCGGGGGCGCATCAAGCATTTAACATTGATGACTTGCGCGTTCAAGGAACAACCAGTCGACGGTAGTAAACCGGACGGCATGCATCTGAAACATGGTGCTCGGGGACGCAGCAGGCGTTAAACATTATGTCTTGCGCGTTCAGGAAACAAAGAACAACAGACGGAAATCAATCGAACAGCTTGCACCTCAACTTTGGTGTTAGGGACGGGCCGAACAGCTTACATCTCAATCATGATGCTGAGTTGAATAAAAAAAAAAATTGAGTGTTCGGGAAGCAAGTCATTCGGAAACGGATCAATCTTTATTCTTCGGCACTACTGACCGGGAATTATACATGAGAAGAAGAAAAGGGGATTACAACAGAGATAACTAAGCTACGGGAGGATCCTTGTTCGGCACGGCATCCGAGTTGGAGTTCGGGGGATTGGCTGAATCTTTAGCCTTCTCCCTCTTCTCCATCACCCGTTGATAAGCACGGCAGAATAAGGGATCGAAACCTTCCTCCTTGGGGTCGAAGGGTTCATCGAACGATTCCTTGATCACCTCCAGATTCCGGTCGACCAGCATATCCTGGCACTTAACAAGGGTGTCCCTTGCTAGAGCATTGGCGAAGGCTGTCCCGGACGGGGTCTCATCAAGAAGCTTGAGGCCATCATGTAATGGGTCCTTGCTCCTCTCTAGGAATTCGCCCAGATGCTTGCCGAGGAACTCCCGAGCAGTATTTTCTAGGGCGAGGTTCAGGCCTTTCCCCCTTTGGAAGTCAATCACAGCCTTCGTGGTGATTTTGGAAACATCGACGGCATAGGGGGAAGGGAGATTATCCCCCTTGGCCTTCTCAATTTTCAGGCCAGCAGCTTCGGCAACCTTCACCTTGGCACGCAGATCACGGATTTCCCGATCGCGTCGTTGGAGCCTCTGCTCCAGTTCGGCCAGCTCCTCCCTGGCTTTGTCACCCTTGTTGGCTCGATCTTGGAGATCTGCAGCCATCTTCCTAGCAGCAGCCAAAAGGGTTTGGCTCTCGTCCAGCTCTTGATGAAGGAGGGTCATCTCCCGTTCAGCTGCTAGGAAGGCCCGGTGATAGTATGTACCGGCCTGTGGAAAAAGAAACAGCAGTAAGAACAAGTCCAAAAAAAAAAATGTTATGAGAAGGAAGAACTGAACAGTCAAAGGCATACCTTAAGGGACTCAGCGTGGCCTGCTTCGACCAAATCAGACCAATGGGTCAGGTTGGTGAAGCCCTCTCCAGCCTTCAAAGAAGTGCTGCACCACATGGAGGATGCAGTCTGCCCGAACAGCGTCCGGCATTCGGCTCGGGGGCCCATGGCGGAAAACTCCACCGTCAACCGATCGGGGATCGGGAGACTATCTGAAGCAACACCTCCCCTGTTGCCCAGCTTCCTTAGAGGAGAGGGGACCGCAGGCATCCTTTCCACAGAAGGGTCCGTCAGATCAATGACATGATCGACCGGGACCAAGGCTCTGCTCTCAATCCTTGGCCGCTTGCTAACGGGCCCAGATTCCCGGCCAGCGGAAGAACCTGGCTGAATAGCCTTCTCCCTTCCCTTGCTGACTATGGCGGTGGAGGAAGGAGTAGGAGCAGGACGCTTTATGGAAACGGGGGGAATCACACCTACAGGAAAGAACGAAGGGAAATGAACAAGAGATTGAAAAATACACCGAACGAACAAAGTAAGGGAAGAAACATACCAATGCCAGCAACTAGCATCTTAGCAGGAGTCAAGAAGGACCGTAGGTTCTTGGAACCGGCCAGACGGAGCCTTTCATACTGACAGACAATAGCTGCATCCACCCTTGGGGAGGCATCCTGAACAGGATAGGTGTTCCACCGATCAGGGAAAGGAAGCGGCGACCCCACGTATACGAACACAAATCTTTCCTCCCATTTTTCCGGAGGTGTGGGGTTGTCAGTGAAGAGCGAACGGCCAGGACGGGCCACAAGCCGCAAGTACCCCGGTGGTCCAGTAGGGCTGAACGCCGTAGCAATGCAAAAAGAGGTCGGCGCTAGGAGCAATCCCCAACTCATGGCACCAGACAATAAAGCCGTTCAGGATCCTGTAGGTGCTGGGCACGAACTGTGCCGGCAGTACTGATACCCGGCGGAGGAACTCCACAATGAACGGATGCAAAGGGAACCTCAAACCAGCAACCAAGGCATCCATGTGCACAACCACACATCCCGGACGGTGTCGCATGGGATGTTTGATGAACCCCGCATTGAACTGACGGGGTGGAGGTAGTAATTGGCGGAGCGTCTGTTCTGCATCAGCAGGAAGGCGTTGACGTTGCTTCCTGATGCAATGGAAGTTCAGACTATAACGAGGGGGCCGTTCTGGCATGCCCTTATTATAGATGGCTAGGTCATCTCCCGACTGACATCCATCATCAGGGAGGGGCTGTTCGGGATGAAGTGAGGCAGAAGACCCGTTAGAACCCGACGGTCGGGTAGATGTGCCTTGATCTTTGGGGTGAGCTTTTCCCCTGGAAAGGCGAATCAAAGTGGGTGCCATATCTTCGGAGTCTGACGAACCAGAAAAGGCAGACATTAATTGTGAATAACGGAGAAAATTCTAGAGAGAGAAAGCTTGAAAGAATTCAGAAGCAGCAGAAAAAACTGAAACAAAGTAGCTGCATCCTTATATAAGGAAATACAACCGCCAGGAATTTGAATGAATAATAGACACGTGTCAAGGCGGCTGAGAGAAGTTAAAGCATCCTTTGGGGTGGGTGAACACCCGAACGGGGTTGAAATCAGCAAAGTTCACGAACCTCTTAAGGCGTTTCCCCGGACGGGATAAGAGAAAAGGGCTACAAGCGTTTCCCTGAACAGGAAGGAAATTTATCACGGTGGTAAAATGATGGGCGTACCCGAACAGTATGGTTATCTAACATGGAAGAATATGACAGATGCAACAAGGAGAGCAAAAATACATACCGAATACCGGACACAATTTCCAGCCAGAATGAAAGCTTACGAACGAATGAAAAGGGCACAAGGGTCTTATATTGAGATCATAAGTACAGACTGAACGGGTTCATTATACGCAACATGTGTTAACAAGATTATCAAGTCCTGAATTCTGGATTTAACAAGGAGTTCACCCGAACAGGTGACCTGATCGCTTCAGATTATGGAGATCAACAAAGCAACATGAAACGTATTGCAGAGGCGAATTGATAGGTGAAAAACAAATATAAAGTACAGTAAAAGTCACAAAGACGAGATGAGCAGGCAAAAATTGTATATTCATCGGCTCTACTGGCCGGAAAGTACAAAAACTACTGATTCAAAGGAAAGGAAATACAGATAATGTCTAATCTACTGTTCGGGGTGATCTTCATCGTCTTCATCATCGTCTTCATCAGCCTCATCAACAATTTGCACCACCTCCATCCCCAGGGCTCGCCGGCACTTTTTCATCTGTGCCATTAGGGCGTTCAGGTGACCCGGATGGAGGTCAGAGGGGAAGTCGGAAGATTGCACTGGTCGGCCCATGTGTTTTTCCAGGAGGGGAAGGAGGGGCTGGAGCATATGTTGACAGCCTGAGCTGTAGACCCCTCGGGCGAGATTGTCAGCCCACTCCTTGGTGATAGGGTGCTGATCAAGCACCCTGATCCCCTCCTTCTGGCGCTCTTCTCCGGCCAGTTTCTCCAGGTGCCTTCCAAAGACAGCAGGGAGCTGTTCGGTGGCATATTCTTCCTTGAGAGCCAGAAACTCCTCGGAAGCTTTGAATGAATCCCGAACGGCAGAAAGATCAACTATCATTTCAGCAGGGCCATCCGGGATTTGGGGAGGGGCTTCAGAAAACTTGACCTAAGCGGCCTCAGCTGCCGCGATCTTGGCTTGGAGAGAGCCCACTTTGACACGAAGCTCCCCAGCCTCAGCTTCCAGCTTCCTCCGCTCCTCGGCAAAAGCCCGCCGTTCGGCCTCGGCTGCCTGCTCGGCCGTTTCCTTGGCCATCAGCAAGCCTTGCTCCTTGGCCTGCCTGGTCTCCTTGAGCTTCAGGCTGTATATCCCTGCCTAATGATCGAAAAAGAAAGTATGAGTACATGATAAGCTGACAAAACGAAGAAAAAGGTAAAAGTAAATTATGAACAAGAAACTACCTTCAGGACAGTCAGGGCAATGCACTCCTCAATCTCCTCCACCGGTATTGGGGGAAGGTTGTGTCCATTATGGAAACTAGAGTTGGACCAGATTTGGCTCGCTGGACAGCCACCCCTCTCCAGCATTTCATGAGCAGGATCATAGAGGGAGATCCACTCGAACTGACTAGCCAGGTCAGCCTGATGGGCAGCCACCTCCTCAGCAGAGAAATGGTGGGACTGCTGATCAGAAAAAAGCTGATCCATCAGCGTGTCAGCATGGGTGTGCTGCTCAGGGGCAACCTGCTGCACAGGTTCTACATCCCGAACAGGCTCAGACTGCTCGGGGACGATGGGGGCGGATTGAGAGGATGTCCCCTGATCGGCCTTCCTCAACCTCTTCCTCTTTGTCTTCCTCTGCTGCTTGGGAGGAGAGGTTGATGGCTCATCGTCAAAACCAACGGTAAAGAGCCTGCTGTCATCCATTGCCGGCTGTTCGGGGTTGTCTCCTTCGGAATCTGAAGATTCGCCTTGCTTTGGAGCTGAAAAGACAAAAGGAACAAATTAGTACCGAGCAGTTCACACGTGGATTGAAAAATTATATCACACGGGAAGGACCGCCCGGGCCATGGTACTTGGTTTTCAGTCAAGTAAGTCCAGGAATACGGGCAGTACCTATCCCGGCCTTAATTAGCCGTTCGGGAGTCAGGTAAGACATAATTTTAAAGCAGCCTCCCGCCTCCACAGCAATGACATCTCTGCTAAGCTCTTCGGAGATGAATGGCTCGGGGGATTTAGGAGGGAATGCGTTCCACTTCCTAGGAATCAAACCGTTCGGGACAGAGACAAAGAAGAACCTATCTTTCCAACCTTTGATGGAAGAAGGGGCATCGCAGAACAAAATATGTCCTGGTCGGGAGCTTACCACCAGAAAACCGTGGGACTGCTGGGGGATAACCGAAAAGAAGTAGTGGAAAAGATCTAGAGTGGGTATGACCTTGACATTGTGACAACGACAAATGAAACCAGCTATCGACCGGTAGGAGTTCGGCATTATCTGAGCTGGTACTACATTGTAAAAATTTAAGAAAGAGACAAAAAACGGGTGGAGTGGAAACCTAAGACCGGCCTTAATTGAATCAAAGTGGACCACTACCATCCCAGGGAAATGACGCATTGGGTGAAGCCCGGCCTGGAGTCGGAAATCCACCGAGTCCGGGATCATCATCTGGATTTGGGCCCTATTTTGGGCCGTAAGCTTTTGACGCATCAGCCTAATTAGGGCTAGGTCAAGCTTATGGCAAGAAACGCCGCTAGGGGGACCGGCTTCCATGGCCTCCATTTCACCCCCGGATTTGGTACCATCAGGATAAGTTCCGGATGAAGAGGCATCATCGTGGGGGACCTCCGCCGGGATAGGAGTAACCTCCAGTGCCAGGCTGGGAGTATTCTCAGGGAGATCAACGTTTGAGGTAGAACACTCGGAAGGATGAAGACGGGTTGCCATACCGATCGAACAAGGAGGATAGAAGAAAAACAAAGGCCAGAAAGTACCTGAGCGAGAACTAAGGAATAGCTCTAGAGAGGATGAATGATAAGCCGGAGATGCAAAGTTTCGAAACCCAGAATCAAAACCAGAAGAGCCTATTTATACTCTGTCACGCCGATTCAGCTGCCAATCAGAAGAGGACACGTTTTTTGTAATGATGACAGAGACACGTGTCGCACAGAGAATCCTTCTCAAGTAATCATGATGTTTATCGGAGAAGTGAAACGGCAGTTGCAAATAACCGTCAAAATATGCCCCGGGAACCGGCGGAATGCCATCCGATACTCACCCGAACAGCATTCGGGCAATAAACTTATACTTCCTTATGCACTCACTTCCGTTCGAGACATAGGAAGTGGGGGACTAGTGTTGGGATATTAGGTCCAGGCCCAATATCCCTAGGCCCAAATCCGGGAAGAAGCAGCAGGCCCAAGGCAGTCCAAAAGAACTCTCGAACGGCATTCGGGATAAAACTTATACTTGGAACATTCCGGGAAACAATTATGCCAAAGCATCAAGGCCAGGTATCGATCGGCGTTCGGGATACTTCCATTAACTAGATCACCTATGGCTGAGATACCGATCGGCGTTCGGGATATGTTCATAAGCAGGATAGCACCTATGGCGGGGTCCCACACACCGAACACCCTGCCCGAGCGGGCTATCAGCAAGTGGAAGCCGCATTTAATGCTGGATCATGACGGCAGCAAGTGGGGGCGTGGGTGCTTACATGGCAGAGGTGATAGCCTACCAGATTCGACCACGTGTCCACCTTACCCATCCCCATTTTAGTATAAATACCCATGTTTAGATCATTGTAAAGGGTTAGCATTTTAAGACTCAGAGCTTAGCAATAGATTTACGTCTCCCATCCTTGTAATCTCATATTCATCTACCGTTCGGGTAGTTTCAGTGTAATTGCTTAATTACAGAATATAAGTAAGTTCTTGAGTTGGATATTATTTCACTATTTTATATTTTATACACATTTCAACCCTACCCAATATCCCTACAATATCCAAGGCTTGTGTTGGGCTTTCGGATCTTCGGGAATAAACCTCAACAAACAACAATAACTTTAGTAATAGTTTAATACTAATATTTACAATAATACAATAATATTATAGCCCGTTTGGTGATCCTATTTTTCGTCTTATCAGGGTTATCAGTCAGTTTTTCACCAAACACGTAACTTTTGATTTCACGTGCTGAATTGTGTAATAAGTGGAAATGGTAATGTTGAGGTTACTTTTCTGACTGTATTGGCAGAAGCTAATGTAGAGAATCATTTGAGCTAATTTTCATATAATATTTTTTATTTTATTTATTAATAACAAATATTTTAAATATAATTTTTTCATTTTTTAACCCAAAATGCAAATCACCAAAATCAGTGGGGTAAATGTCAAGGAAGATTTACCAGAGTATTATTAAAAATGAAAGTTAAATATCATTTTTTCATGAATCAGCATAATGAAACAATACAACCATTTCAGTCAGAAGTTCATAAATTTCAGCATAATCAATCAATTCAGCCAACTTTAGTGTTACCAAACGAGCTGCTAATATATAGTATTGGTGATGCTCATAGTAATGCTAGTAATAATAATAGTTGTAATAAGTAATGTTAATATAATCTAGATCTAATATCTATGTGTTAAAACAGGAGTCACCTTTCAAATTAAAAAAAATTATTGTTGTAGACTTGCATGCACGTAGGAGGTTTTACTTTGCCTAATTCTATGCATTATGCAACCGGGTTTTATTGGAAAGGAAGCGCACACCAAGTGACTTTTAAAATTTTGTTTTGTTCTTCTATATTCGATCAACTTCTCACACCGGTCGAAGAAGAGAGTTAGGGAGTGTTTGCAATTGCTTCAACTTTAAAAAAGTGATTTTTTAAAGTGATTTTGGGAAAAGTGATTAATAGTAAAAGTTGGTAGTGTTTGAGAAAAAAGTGATTCTGGAAAAGTAAAAGTTGGTAGTGTTTGGTAAAATAAATATTTTTTGTGTAATAGAAAAAGTGAGAAGCAGTTTAAAGCACCCTTCTACCTGCTTCCAGCTTTTAGCTTTTAAGTGATTAATTTAAGTAGAAGCTGTCATTTGAAAACACTCTTTTCAACTTTTTTTAAGCCAAAAGCTGAAAAGTGCTTTTTTTTAAGCAAACCCAAACACTCCTTTAGTCTTCCGTGTAAGCATATAAATACGAGTACTCTAGCTTCATTGGAAGTATGCGATAGTGATGACACCTTTATAATTGCTTCGCACTCTGGTTATTTTAGCCCGGTAAACAAGTTGGCCCATTTTGTTTTGGGCTTGGCGCCTTTTGCCACGCCTAAGGACCATGCGGGGCGTATGGGTTGCGCCTTGTGCTTTGGCGGGCCTAGGCGGCGTCTAATGTAGCCTTTTAGAACACTGTGTGGATGCTTTATAGAGAGTACTCCGTATCAAATTTGATACTCCCTCCGTCTCCAAAAGAAGTTTTCACTTTCCTTATTTGGATGTCCCTAATTTAAGTTCCCATTTCCTTAAATAGAAAGTTATCTACATCAAAACAGTGCAAAACAATGTCAAACAGTGTCAAAACAGTAAAATTTACCCCCTGGTAAGTTTACTTGCATAAAAGTGTGTGAAAGTCAAATGAAGAACTTCTTTCGGGGACGGAGGGAGTACGTCCCACCACTTGTATGTCTCAAATCAAATTTGATAACATCGTATGCTTCTAAATCTTCTTTTTTGGTTTATTCTCATTTTATCAATTTAATATAAATAACATAAATCCATTTTTCTTGTTAACTCACCTCCTCTTCTAACAATGCTAGGGTGGAGGTAATGACCGGTGGGCGTAGCTCAACTGGTAGCGAGGGAGTGCCACAAGGGTTAGGTCTCGGATTCGAATCCCGGCAACTGCGATCAGGGGTTACTATGCTGAAAAATGCATAGAGCCTCTGCAAGTACCGGGGACAGAGCCCCACTCTCTATCTATCAGATTGTGATTGTAGTCCAATTTACAACCTTCCATCGTGCCGTCCGGTCGGTGTTGGGGGGCCCTCAGGGATGGGGTGTCATCCTTTTTTTTGCTGGGGTGGAGGTAACACTTCGGAAATGTACACACATATGTTAATTACAACATCTGTATTTTAATTACAACATAATGACCTACTCTATATTGATTACATTTTATTTATTAACTTCACAATTAAAATGTTGTGTGACTGAAACTTAAAATACATTTTTAAGTTTTACTAGTTGCCAACTAAACTGTAAGTGGCGAAATTAAATTTATACGCCGGTAAACTTGAAATTGAAAGAAGGAATATTTGGGTATATATACAACTTTAATTAAGTACAATTAAATTTATGTTATATATTTGTATAAATAAAATAAATAGCCTAACTAACTAATTTACAAGGATAAAAACTAACGGTTAGATATAGTAACTATAATAATGAGGCCTCATAAGAAGTACTAGGCACGAATTTTACACCCACAAGTGCTATTTACTTAAAAAAGCATAATATGTGTTATTGACTTGTCTTCTCATATTTATTTAAGCTACATACCCATTTAACCCTTCAAAGAATTGCAGTTTTATTTTTATTTTTTGAAAATCAAAGCACTACAGTTAAATAATAGTAGGAGTAGTATTTACCACTTAAATGCGTACGACTGATGCCTAATACAGTGAGGATGTTTTCTTTTGGACTGTTTTCCGTCCCAGACAAAATCAGACCAGACTTAAACAGACCAGACCAGACCAGACTTGACTTCCATAGTTATAAAATACACAAAGACCAGACGTTTACCCGACCAGACCAGACCAGACCAGCAAATTTCAGTCCAAAAGAAAACATCCTGAATATACCTTATTTAACAGGCTTATTAGGTACAAGGAATTAAGATATTATAAATTAAACCAGTTTAGGTTTAAATGTTTAATCGTATCAAATTTAAACAAAGTAGACTAAACACGAATATATCAGACTAGATTTCACAATTGTAAAATACACATAGAAAATACAACTACAAGATCATATTAGACCAAATCATAAAATATGAGTACAATTTAAAATAACCTAGAACGATATGATTGGCTAAATCCAAACATAATACGCCTTTATAGTGTCTTTACTCATATAACAGGAAGGTCCGATTTTCTGAAAAATTAGGGAATTTAATAGAACTATGAGGTTAACGATTGACGCGAAAAGTTTCGTAGGGCGAATTTTTAAGGCACATTACTATCCAAGCAGGTCCTTTTGGATGCTAGAATTTGCGTGGATTCCTTTTTATATGGAGGAGCCTACTAGAGGCACACCAAGTTATTCCACTGACCACTCGCAATATAATTGGTATGGGGGTAGAAGTATAAGTCTGGGCCGATCCTTGTCTTGCGGAAATGGATTCGGGAATGGTACAATCACCTAAACCAACACGTTTCAAAGATATGAATATAGTGATGCTCAGGTCGGAGGTTGGTGAGAGCGGGAATGTGAAACGAGTTAATGACCTTTTTCACTAAAGGAGGCCCAATGGATTTTAAGTAGTGGAAATATCCCGTTCAGTCCATCTTTGCCAGGCGAATATCATTTATGTTACCGAACATTATTTTTTTCAATTTTAAACTTTTGCCTTTTCACTTTTAACTTTTATATTTCAAAAATATCCAAAATAAAAAAGAGATCGCCATCCGGCATCTTTACGACCTCTCGATTTGAAGCAAAAGCGCACATGGCTTTCCTCCACCGGCGTAGCTCTGGTCGCGCCTCCCGGCCTCCGGCCTCTATGTCTCCGCCCTCCGCCCTTTTGCCTCCGCCCTGTGTGGCTCTGCACTCCGCCCTCCGTCCTGTGCGGCTCCACGCCCTGCTATCGGTCCTGTACGGCTTTACTTCCAGTTGGTCGAGATCTGCCTCAGACAGCTTTGCTAGAGGTGATGAAAAATCCATCTCAGATCCTCCCTAGCCATCATCCTACAAAGTCAATTATATACTCGGTATGTTGTTATTGACAAATTTTAGAGTAGTAACTGCCGAGTCCCTTGCACAATTTGCTTCATATATATAGCAAAGTGTACTCCTGATGTAATTCCGGCTACAATCCTATGATTTAGACTTGAGTATAAACCACATGGCGACGTTGAAGGAGATCTTGACTCGGCATTCCCTGGTGGCGACAATTTGTCTAAGGGCTGAAGCCAGGGCTGCAATGTCTGGACTGCCACTAGGACCGACTGGCCGGCTTTAGGTCAATACAATATGAATGACTTTCTGCAAGGAATTCAATGCCCGTATGCAGAAATGCAAGCCTAAAATGCCTATGTCCATAATAACTGCTTTCAAGGACAAAACCTTCGAATTCACGTTGAAATCTCTGTCAGTCACTTGGTACCTGAAGCACGCGGCGGGATTGGAGAGCGGCAGCAGCCGCCCTGGTCACATGAAAGCACGTATATGAAATTGCAAAAATCAAACAAAGTGATCCCTTTTGCCAGTATATCTCTGTAGTCCACTCTACGTCTATTATCGGGACTGCCAACTCAATGGGATCAAGGTCCAGAATAAGCGCCATTAAGGTCTGTTCTATTGTAATTACTTTGCTTAATCGCACATCTAAAAGGAGTAACATCAAAGTCTATTTCAACCAAATTTTGTCAAAAGTCATGTATGCTGTTTAGAGGAGATTAGGTCTTCCACCACATGGAGCCTTAGTTTTTCTGTTCTTGAGTAGGCAGTGTTATTTTCTTTCATGAAAACAAAAGAGTGGGATTAGCCAACTGATTAGGCAGTGCTTATTTCTTGTTGTTTTGCTTTCCAAGTGCATTGGGTTGTGCTCAATATTGGACTATATAGTGATGTGTTTGTAGTTGTTAATCTGTGAATTTCTTACCCTATGCTATATCTTTACACAAGTTTTAAAAATCTATAAGAAAGTGTTGATCGCATCAATTCACTCAAATCAGGGAAAAGGTACTGTAATCTAACTAAGCAAATTACTAAACAATTTCTGTAAGGTGAATAATAATGTTCTTCATCCATTCTGCTGATGTTTAGCCTTTTTGTTCATTAATTTGTTGTACCTAGTGAATAAGCTACATGTCTTGGTTAATTTTCTTATTTTTGCTCGATTTAGATATTGGAAGGCACTGGTTACAAATGCATTGCTCCTTTTTGGCTGGGAAAACAAGTCAAAAAGATGTGAAGGACAGTAGTAGTTGGCTATTCATGACATACAATGGGAATAGAAAGTTTATGGATTAATTAATTGTTGTATATCTTGTGAAGTTTTTTACATCCTCTTGCTTCTTTTGGGGCAGAACCAAGCTAAATGTTTGAATGATGTTCTTATCAATTTATAATGAAACGCTGGCTCTACTTCTCAGTGTTTTCCTTGCTTTTCTCTGCTTCTATTTCATTGTTGCTATTTGTGTGTGTGTTTTCTAATACTTTTATACGTTTTCTTTTTTGTTGTATCGTATGTGTTATTTTTTGTTGCATCATGTTGTTTATTGTTGCATCATATGTTTTATTTTTTGTTACATCATGCTGTTTTTTGTTGCATCATGTTGTTTTTTGTTGCATCGTATGTGTTATTTTTTGTTGCATCTTGTTGCATCTTGTTGCATCTTGTTGCATCGTGTTGTCTATTGTTCTTTATTAATGATTTTGATTTTTTTCTATTTACATTTATATTTACACTTTAGAGATTTGGAATAAATCTCTGCTTCTATTTCATTGTTGCTATTTGTGTGTGTGTTTTCTAATACTTTTATACGTTTTCTTTTTTGTTGCATCGTATGTGTTATTTTTTGTTGCATCATGTTGTTTTTTGTTGCATCATATGTTTTATTTTTTGTTGCATCATGCTGTTTTTTGTTGCATCATGTTATTTTTTGTTGCATTGTATGTGTTATTTTTTGTTGCATCTTGTTGCATCTTGTTGCATCGTGTTGTCTATTGTTCTTTATTAATGATTTTGATTTTTTTCTATTTACATTTATATTTACACTTTAGAGATTTGGAATAAAAAATCAGATATGGCTACATATGAAAACACCTAAAATGATATATTTAGATTTATGAATAAACAAAAAGAATCATGAAGAAGCAAAAATAATTAAAAAGTTATCAACAAAAATAAACACAAAGAAACAATATGCAACAAAAGTAGCACTTTAATGATAATAATAATAAAATGATTATATTTTATATGTTCGAGGTTTGCATATTTTACATGCTTTTATGATTTTTAAAAATTCAAAGAATCTTATTTTCTATTTTTATATACTTTTCTACAATTATTTTATAATTTTTTGAATATTTTCAAAGTTTATATGTTATTTTGAGTTTTTCTTTTATTTTTTACAAATATCAGAATTTGTATTATTTATTTTTTTACAATTGTTTTTAGTTTTTACTAATTTTTTGTACTTTATTTATCTTAAAATTTATAAATTTGTATTTTTGAACGATTTAAAAAAACAGGGTATATACTGTTTTTTCAAATATCTGGTAATTCATATAACTTTATCTATTTTTGTTAATTTTAGAATTTGTTTAGATATAGATTTTTTTACCCTTTTATAAAGTTTTAATTATTTTCATATTTTCTATTTTTTCTGAAAAATATTTCATTTTATTTTTATTTTTTATGTTTGAAATTTTAAGAATTACAATTCACACGAATATAAAAGTTTCATGTTTTAACACATTAATATTTTTGGAAATAATATATTTCTTGTTTTACATTATTTCAGAGGTTGAATAAATTTGACACATGGTATATTTCTTTGATTTTTTCTTTTATTGAAAAGAAAAAAATAAGTTACTCTTTCAGAAATTTACCATCAGTTCTCATGTATTCTAATATTTTAAATACATTTTTATCCTTTTTACCTATATTTTTATAAACTTTTTAAATTTCAGGTATTTATATTTATAATTATATAAACTTACAAGTTTCCCTTCTTTTGTGTTTTTTCTTATTAATTTTTTTCTTTTATACATTTGTCGAAAACTTATATTGTTTATTTTTTATTTTATAGACAAGAAAAATATAAGTTACTCTTTCATAAATTTACCATCAGTGTTCATGTTTTTTAATATTGTAAATACATTTTTTTAATCCTTTATACCTATATTTTTATAAACTTTTTAAATTTCAGGTAGTAATAATTATATAAACTTATAAGTTTCCCTTCTTTTGTAATTTTTCTTATTAATTTTTTTTCTTTTATACATTATTGAAAATTCAATAAATTATTTACAATTTGTATTATTTTATACATTTTTGAATATGTTGTTATCTTTTTATCCCTTTTACAGTTTTAGTTGTTCTCATGATTTTCATAATTCAAAATTTGTTGAGTTTTTGATTTGTTTTTCATGTTATACGGAGTATATTTTTTTTAGTTAGGAACAGTTATACGGAGCATAGAGAGCTCCGTAGCTCAAGAATAAAAGTTGGTGGTTCTTCCCTCTGCAATGCCGGACTCAGTAACGTGCAGCCGCTTGAGTGAGTTAAGTGACTCAAGTCTACTTTTGAAAGAATAAACATACGCTAGCCTATTTTTGAAAATAAAAATGAATGGTGACAAAAGTGATATTAATTTCACTTTTTTGCCTATTTGTGAAAAATTCCCTTACTAGCTTGATAGCACAATTAAGTATTCGAAACATGTAATAGGATATCATGATCTACACGTAATATATATGCTACAAGTCAATTTATTCATTTTACTATATTATCATTGTATTATCATCAAAATAATTATTGTGTTAATGTTAGAATTCAATACCAATACACAATTCTTTTAAATGTTATATTCATTTCTTTTAAGATAAAACGCACAGTTGTACAGTGAACACCATAAAACCGGATGTACGGTATAATTTGTCGCTCTCTGAGAGTTGATGAAGAAGCTAAAGCGGATGCAACGAATGGGAAACCCTCACGGTATTTGGCTGATTCTGAAGAACCAGTACCGTATCACATTGTCGAAAAATTGGTCCGATCAAGTGCAATAGCACCCTCTACTTGACATTGGACTTTGTCAATTTTCATTTTTGATTATTTGAAAATCTTTCTCACTTCTAATTTACTCATTTTTATCTCTATGGCATGAACTTCAATCATACAATTTTTGCATTTTTTATTCTCACATCATTTAAAGTTGAAAATACCCAATAAGACATAGACAAATACTCACTCCGTCCCCTGTTAATTGTCTCATTTTACCATATTGGGATGTCCCTATTTAATTGTCTCATACCTTATTTGGTAAAGTATGTGTGACTCAAAATCATTCTTACTTTATTCTTACTTTATCAATTAATATCAACAACACAAATTCACTTTTCTTAAAATTCGTGTTATCCTCATCCGAGACATTTAAAAGGGGACGGAGGGAGTATATACTAGTACCGCACATTTTTTTATTCTGGTGTGGATCGAGAAGATTTTTCTATGAGACGAGGAAGCCCTTATTCGTGCTCAACATTGCATATCCAAATTTGAACTTTGAACTATATACAAGTCAAATAACCTTGTAGGTGTTGTGCCCGTGAATTTAAATAGCTGATGGGCCGAAAATAAATTAACCAAGATGAAGGCTGGCCCGAGATAAGATTTGGCTTGAGATAATTTGAAATGAGCAAATATTAAGGATAAGAAGAAGACCAAGGTGCAGTCAAAGCAGTTGGATGGAGGCTAAAAAATCGGCACACGTGCCAAGTCTTGCGGAAAGGGAAAGCTATCTCCCATTAAATAGGCTAGAGGATGAGCAATGTAATACACCACTTTTATAAGGAGAATACATTCACAATCAAAGTACTCTAGTTTAGAACACTTATATTATTAATTACTCATTACTAATTCCGAATTGTTTCATTCCTATTTCGTTTCTTCTTGCTTGATTACCCTATCATTCATATTCATAGAATAGTTAATTTCTAGTTAAAACAGTAGGTTCATTGTTATTTTGTCATCTATCTATTGTTTTATATAGTAAAAGTCACTTATAAATCGCTGATGTGTCTTTATCTTATTGGTTAACAAGATTTAATTAAAACATTTAATTATAACATTTTTTATGTAGAAATCGAAGGAGAGAAAAAACAGGAGAAAAACTAGAAAAATTAAAGTATAGGAGAAAAGATGGGAAGAAAAAAGGGAAAATGGAAACTAATAATCCAACCTTTTAGCGTTCTTCTTTCAATAATCCCACCTTTTGATTATTCATGAATAATCCAACCTTTGCACCTCATCTTCATTCATTGGTCCCTGGTCGGTTAATGACATACTATTCCAAGTTATTTTCTTATCTTTGCAAAATATTATCTTTGTGAAAGATGAGATTTATGGTATAATGATTTGCAAAGATAAGAAAATAGCTTGGAATAGCAGGTCATCAACCGGTCAGGGACCAGTGAATGAAGATGAGGTGCAAAGGTTGGATTATTCATGAATAACCAAAAGGTTGGATTATTGTAAGAAGACCGCTAAAAGGTTGGATTATTAGTTTCCATTTTCCCAAGAAAAAACGTAACTAAACAAATTATAGAGTACTTGATCACTTTTCGTTTTTTATTATTAATTTCGTTTTCACAAATGGATATGTTTAATTTTAAAATTAAAGCATATATAACAGAGTGAAGTATATATGTACCTGAAACAATGAAGTATACAAACATATTTTATCACTTCATCATCTTTAAATAATGGGTTGGGATACAATAAATAGGACTCTACAACAACAACATTCAAACCTTAATCACAAAAGTTATTGAGATCGGCTAACATGAATCAATACATGATTCAGCATCAAGAACAGAAGAAAAATAAGAAAAGTAGGAAAATGTAAGATAAAATGGATAAGATTTTGGCCGCAATGGCGGAGAGATTTTGTTTCACAGGAAAAATGCCATTGGGCCGCACCGGGGAAACACTAATTTATTCTTTTTTTATTTCGTTTTAACGTAAAAATAATATATTCACTCCGCATCGGCGATAACCGCAACACCAGCGACCTCAATTCAAAACCTTGATATGGACTAAAGAGTAAATATATAATATATGATGATGGATAATTTAATAATTTAATAATCATTTAACAAATACGAATTTAAGAATTTTATCAATCCGGGACTTGAAAGATAGATGAATTATCAATTCGGGACCTGAAAGGTGAAATGTATCGGTATATGATCCGAATGATGAAAAACTATCAATCTATGACCTAACATTTCATAGTTTTTTATTTTTTTATTTTTTTTTATTAATTCCATTGCCAATATTTGATGAATTTTTCCCCACAAAATTTTATTAGTTTAATATAACTAAATAATATTTAAATTTTTTAAAAATAATAATAATAAATTTTATGAAAACTCAGGTCTTCTATTGATACTATTCAATCACCCGGGTCCTAGATTAGTTTTTCATCATTCGGGTCATGTATCGATACATTTCATCTTTCAGATCTCAGATTGATAATTTGTGTATTTTTCAGATCACGAATTGATAAAAATTACAATATCTATTTGTATTTTACATTTTTACTCATATCAAATAGACGTGCTACCGGGACATGCCCCGGGCTTTACACTAGTTGGGTATGAAGCCCGAGTTGACACTACCGTGGCAAGTGGGCCGTGGGCTGTGGCCCCTGGCCCATGGCCAATGGGCATCTTGCATCAGGCCTGACCCAATCTCTGTACGCTGGAGCGGCAGCCTATAGAAAACACGAGAAAAATACAGTCAAAGCTGTGTGCAGATCGCGAACAACAAACTGGTCACTCATGGCTTCTGCAATCTCAGCTCCAATTTCATATCTGCGGTCCTCTTCTAATCATTCTCCATCTTTAACCAGCAGCAGTAGGACGCTCACTCTTTGTACACTTTCCAATTGTTCCATCTCAGTCTCCCGAATTGAGCTATGTAATTGGGAAGGTCTAAAGCCTTTGGGGATTCCCGCCTCTCGAATTTCCATTAAAATCGGTACAATTTCTATGCTGCTTTCCTCTGTTTTGATTTATGTGAATATCATTTCCTGCTTTGCTTCGCTTCTTCATATATGAGTCACAGTGCCAACGTATATTCTATGTATTGTCTGTAATTCTTTGTAATGGAATGGAGGGGTTATGCAGGTAGGAAGAGAAAATGCAAACAGAGAGTTGTGAGTGCGTCTCTGTTTGGAGTTGGAGCGCCTGAGGCACTAGTGATTGGAGTAGTAGCTTTGTTGGTGTTTGGTCCCAAGGGTCTTGCTGAGGTCAGCCTAGGTTGTTGTTTTTAATCAGAATACATTTTATTTACTCTCAATCAGTGTTTCTTTTAATTACTTTTTGTTAGTTTTACTTAGCATCATAGTTTTATGCATATATAGGTTGCTCGAAATTTGGGGAGAACAATACGGGAATTCCAGCCTACTATCAAAGAACTCCAGGTACTGTATATATGACCTGTGTTGCGTGGAAACATGAAAATCACGATGAAACGGGAAATGAAGTCTTTCTCGAGAGTTTCCAAAGCGTTTCTGAAACCGAAACGTACTTTCTCCTGAGAGCTTTTGCGCTACATAGTAAATGACTTGTTTTGGAGGTTGAAATATTTCGTTCCTTAAACTTGTGCTTAGTTATTATAGATGCTTCTTGCTCTCCCATGTAGGATGTATCGAGGGAGTTTAAGAGCACACTTGAAAAGGAAATTGGCCTTGATGACATAATAGATTCAAACCAGAGCGCTATCAGATCTGATAAATCTACAAGAGTGAGTGGGAACTATGTGGATTTACAAATTAAGACAGAGCCTCCGAGTAAGCTAGTCTTCCATTGGAAATTAATCTCCTTATATGTACTCCGCATGTGTAACTTTTTTTAAATCATGGGTGAGACATCTAGTGTAATCTTATTAATAAATTGTACTCCCTCTGTATTTCTTCGTTTGCAACATTAGGCTTTTACACAAACTTTAAGGGTGAAATAGTAGAGGTAGTGAATAGTCTAATAAAAGCGTAAAAAGTAGGAGAGAAGGATGAACAATATGAAACAGAAGATGAAAAAGTAAGGGTTGTTAGGTATTTTTAAATGAAAAACCTACCAAAAAGGAAAAGCATTGCAAATATTTAAATACGGACCAAAAATGAAGGTTCTGGCCATGCTGAATCAAATATTTAAATACGGCCAAAAAGGAAGTTTTGCGCCATTTGTTTCATGCCCCCAACCATGTTCTCGTTGTGGTTAGTAAAGCGCTGCAGCTAATGATGATAATGGTTTTATGGTAAAACCCAAATAATCAGTATCTAATGTAATCTGTATGGGAAGCCTGTTAACTGAGGTTTTAAAGTTTGTACATGTTCATATAGGCAGTTATTCATTTATACTTTTGTATTGTGTTTTCAATTTCTGCTGCTCTGATTGCAGATGGTTCTCCTCAATCACCAACTGTAGAATCAAGTGATTATATGATGAAAGACAGCGAGGATCAGCAAGCTGAAATGGCACCCTCCGTTGAAAATCAATTAGAGTCCCAAGTGAAAACTGAAGGTTTGATTTTTCAATTTTTTTTCCATTTTCTTGTTTACAGGAATGTTTAGATGGAGGATTTTGTAGGTGTTTCGTGGGGAAGGTTTTGGAGGACTTTAGTTTATATCTTCTTATATATTTTTGATTGAGTAAAAGTGGAAAGATTATTATTATATGTGATCATATAACATTTCAATCAACTTTATTTGTTTTCAGGATTATTCTTATTATCAAGATATAGACTAAGCCGTTGAAGCTTTACCATCCAAAACCTTCGATCCAAATAGGCCCTTACTAGTGTTTGAATGTTACTACTCTACATCTCTCCATATGATGTTAATTTTATTTAGAAAGAATGAAAAACACAAACCACACATTCTTTCCTTTGAAAGAAGTTAAGAAGATTCAGAGGGAGATATAGAGTATTTTTGTTAGCTCAACCGTGTCAGAAGTTCCCAGTGATTGTGGCTTATTTTCAAGTTGGGAAAAGCACAACCAAAAACTTCATTTTACATTTTGGAAGTGTGGCTCAACTACATGAGTTGTTTTGTCTCACTAATTTTCATTGATTTTAATGGCATATGGTTCCTAAATGACAGATGATTCTTCATCCTCAACCGAGCAAAGTCAAGTGAATAACATATGAAGATCTCTGAAGAGCAAGCAGCTGGTGTGAACGCTTGTACCAACTGTAGTGATGGACCTGATAGTACTAATGTACCTCGTAACGTACATCCATCCATGCTACACTAGTTTTTTGGTTCCCAGTTGAAGTTAGATTGTTAAATGGTTTTTTTACAGTTCTAATACTGTCTACTTGAGCTAGCTAACATGGTTAACAGGCAAGTAGAATGGAACTGAAGGGTGAGCTGGTTTCAACTTTCAACTAATGTGTGATCGCAGATTTCCCAGGTTTTAGGGATTGAAATGGAATAAATCCAGATACATCATTTTCTGTAATGGGGTAGACATTTCAGGGTTAGTAATAGAAATCCATTTTCCTTTTCATTTTCACAGTTGTCTTTATTTATTTATTATTAAATTATTTGAAGAATTTGTTATCCTTCACATGGTAAAATGGCAATGAAGGGTTTTATTTGGCCTCATGCTCTCAATAGGAATTCGGCCATATAAAACCCTCATTTTTAAATAACATTTTCGCATGCTATCGATATATAAAATTTTGAGATCATCTTCACCAAAGGCATTGGATGGACACGCTTCTGGACTTGGACCAGGTCTAGATTGGTAAATAAATTGAACTAGGCACCTGTGTTTAGGCCCCGGATAGGAACTGAGTTTAGGTCTAAACTCTAAACTTGTTTTGGTTCCGTTTTATTGTAATTTTTGAATTAAAAAGTCAGCAACAATCGAAAACTAACTGATTCGGATTTGATTACCCCCTTTTCCTGTCTATTCCAGCGGCAAGTGAAATGTGAGATTCAAAGTTTAGGTTTTCATTCTCATGCATAAGTCTGAAAGAGGTAAAACCCAAACAACTTTCCCTTTCAATTACTATTGTAATAAGCATGCCAAGCTAAGAGCCCATTTGGTGGGTAGATCAATGTTGGGGGATAAGTCTAAAAATAAATAAAAACCACTAAACACACACCAAATGATTGATTGAGCTGTTTTTATTATCAACATTAAATAGCTAAATGGTTGCAATGTTGACCAGTTGGGGCCTTGGGGGAATCACCTAACTTTCTTACCTTTCTCTCTGATATTACACATTCATTTTCGTAAATAACATTCAATCAGTCAAAATATTTTTAAACATCCCCCTTTTTAAAAAAAAAAATCTACCATTTTAGTAATTTAGCAGTTTTAAGACTTCAAAGCTAAACCTAAAGGGAGCAAGTAATAAATAATCTATCACTAATTTTGCCAAGTTTGAGTGATGACACATAAAGTAAGAATGTCTATTTGGTATAAATAATGTGCGTAGTTTTGCCGTAACAACTTAGTTATTCGCTTCATATAGAAACTGGTAAACATTTGAGATAAAAAAATGAAAGGTGTCAACTGTCAAGGTCCTATACTCCTGTTTGGAGGAGGGACTGAGGGAGTATAACCTAAAAAATTCTGGCATGTACAACGTCCTCTGCCGATCTGCCCACCCTCAACTCCTCAGGAATGCTAAACGCCTGCACAGCCACAGCTGCACTCTCATTGTTGATGGCATACATAGCGGACAAAAGAAAATTGGGAAAACTATCAAATAAGTCCCCAACTTTTCAAAAAAATCAATTAAGCCCCCGTACTGAAAATTCGTCCAGTTAAACCCTCGAGCCTATTTAAAAATGTCAAAACTTCTTTTTAACCTTAGGTAATGAATAGGTTACGAGGTTACTTGTACACGTGGCCACACGTGGTTTTTTCAAATTTTCCCCATTTTTCTTTTTTCCCTATTCTCCATGATCTTTCTCCTTCAACCTGCGTTCCACCCTTTTCTCCACGAAACTTCAGCCCACGCCTTTCTCCGTCTTCTTCCAATCCCCACCCACCCTTTCTTCTCCCCCTTTCTTCTTTCTTGTGCCACCAATCGCTCGTCGGCAGGCAATGGAGTCTTAAAGAAACCTAGGTCGCCGGAAATGCTCAAGTACCCCTCACACGCCGGGCATCCCCTTTCCGCGAATTCATCACACCTAGTTGTCCATTGAACCTTGCAACACAAGTCGGTGCTCTATGAAATTTCCAGATCGATTCCAGATCCGTAGCTTCAATTTGGCTATCTTCTAATCGGCGGCAGAGAAGAGGCAGAGGCGTAGGGAGGGGGTGAATTGAGCCTGGGGAACGACTAACAGAGAACTGGGGGAAGAAGAGAATGGGGAATGAAAGAAGAAAGGGCGAAGTTGCAGGGAGAACTAACGCAGGGAAGAAGGAAGCAGGGAAGAAGAAAGAAAAAGAAAAAGAAAAAGAAAAAGAAAAGATGCCACATCACCTGCCACATATGCAATCCAACCAGGAATTGAGATGTTACCTGCTAAAAAGAGAATTTGACATTTTTAATGAGTTGGAGGGTTTGATTGAATGAATTTTCAGTACGAGGACTTAAGTGATTTTTTCGAAAAGTTGAGGGGCTTATTTTCTAGTTTTCCCAACAAAATTCTTTCCACATGAATTTTTAAAAAGAAATACAAAGTTTAATACACCAGTTTGTGTTGTGAAGAATTATAAATAAAATTGCAACAAGGTCCTCATTTTGATGTGTGTGAGATATAAATAAAATTGATAGATACATCGTACATGTTATATATGTTGTTTCGTTAACCACCCTCGTGATATAGCTAGTTTTTTTTTTTTAAAATATCATTCTAACTCTAATATAATATCAGTTCATAATAATGCCAACATCCTTGATTAAGATGAGACACAAACCTGAGACACAAACCTGCGACCACCTCAAGATTACGCAGTGATGCCATCAGACTCCAAGGTATTTGGCAATATAACAGATATTATTGTAAAGTTAGATTTAAGGGAAAGTTCCCGAAATAGGACTAAAACAGTTTGATAATTCCAAAATAGGACTGACATGTTTTTTCATTCCCAAAATAGGAGTAATTACTGTCAAGTTTGGAAAATACTGTCATGTTTGAAGTCTGGTACTGCCAAAACATGACAGTAATTAGTCCTATTTTGGGAATAAAAACATGGCAGTCCTATTTTGGAATTTTCAAACCTTTTTAGTCCTATTTCGGGTAATATCTCTAGATTTAATCTTTAACACTTTAAAAGTCTAATTTTTAAATTTTAATGGATTCATATTGATTCGACCAAAATATCTACAGATAAAATAACATTGGTCCCCCTCCGCCCTGTTAAGATTGTCCAATCTTTCATTTTTTATCTGTTCCACTGAAATGGTCTCATATCAATTTTGATAAAGTTTGTGTGATTTTAAATCACTCTTACTTTATTATTATTTTGTCAATTCAATATCAATCACATAAACTCATTTTTTTAATAATTGCACCACATTCTCTTGTTTAATGTTAGAGGCTAGTACTAATTAGGCATGGACTGGTTACGGGCCGGGCCGGGTTCCGGGTCGGTCCAAACCGGGCCTTTTATTTTTTGGGGGAGGCCGGAACCGGTCCGGGATTCCACTAGGTCCGGGCCGGTCTTGGTCCAGTTCATTTTTTTTCTTTTCTAATTACCCCCCCCCCCCCCCCCCCGCCCCCACACCCAGACCTTCCCAAAACACCCCAGCCCAACCCGGAAAAAACAAAAAAAATTGAAAAAACAAAATAAAATAAAATAGGCTCTTCTGTTCAATAAGAATGCATGCTAACAAAAATAGAGTACATTACTATGATACATAGTATTCCGTGCGTATTTTCTATGGAAAAACTGGTTGTATACGCCCGCTCCCAATTGTTTATATACAAAGGTAATTAGTTAAAAAAGCGTAGCATGATTAAGACAGTTGTTTAATTATGTACATGAAGAACTTCTCACTTTCTACTCCTAAATTAATATCGAAAATGAGCATTGTGTCATTGTGTCATTTATATTAATCTTGGTAAGGACATCCCCATCCATTAATTTATTTAAATTTTAATGGGATTATGTGTAAGATTATTTTAAAGATCATCATTGTGAGTGAGAGGTATTTAGGGAGTTTATTGAAAAAAAATCTGGTATCAAAATTCAATATTTTAATTTGTAGTTAAATTACATTTAATGCATATTCTAGAAAAAGCTAATTATTTGAGTATCATTGTTGATGAAAAGTTTTAAGCTTTAAAATTATTTAAAATTTGGATAATGCGATATGTCAATGATGTGTAATAGAAAAGCATTTATTTAAAAAGTATAAGTGGAGATGCTTTGAGATACTATCGTATGTTATACGGAGTAATTGATAAAAACTGATAACCAAATGCTCTGAGATATATACTACTCGTAAAAGATAATGAATGAAATTTTAACACTACGGGGGAGAGAAAATATATAAAAAGGCATTAAAAGTTAAAAGCATTATCTTTGATAAAAGTAGTATTAAAATCTCACATGCTTGATTTTTTGTACACGCCTATATTCATTATTAGTAAAGGTACATGGGAATCATGTGATGTGCTCTTTTCACACGTTACATTTGCATATCATCGTATCAAATTATTGTATCTTGATTATCTTCTACCCGATGAGATAAATCATTGCGACATATAATCGGATCCAAATGAGAAAATGTATATGAAGCAAATTAAGTCGAAGGCGGATCTGAGCGAAATTATAACTAAATCCTTCGTAAAATTAACTATTACCTGTCAGATTACTAAGTCATACCCTACCAAAAAAAAAAATACTACGTATATGATTGCCACAAATTTGATATAAATTGATCGATGATTTCGTGCCAAATAACTTGTGTCAAAGTGTGTTAAGACTTAAGATTATATTGTAAATATTGCACGTATTATATTATTTTCCTTTGGCCCATCTTTTGTATTATTTAACCTTGGGCCCATGTTGTTCTTGTATATTAAATTAAAACTCCTAATCATACGTAATGAAGGGGGGAATTGTACACCCTATTCTCGGCTCTAGCAAAGTGTTTTTGACATGCATCGGCTTGACATATCTTTGCCAAATTTTTAAAGAATTTTGGCGCCAAAATTTATGTTTTAATATGGAGTATGAAGTTTTAATATTTTTGCATAAATATGTTTATGCGAAATTCATCCTATTTTACGTTTAAAACATTTATTAACATTTAAAAATCCCATTCGAAAGTGATAAAAAATATGAAGCTCTTAAAAAAAGTATTACTGAAAAAAGCTTACTCACTAGGTATGATTAAAGTTGCTAGGATTATAAAGACAATCACTTATAGTTATTGCTTTAATCACTACACGTACTACACGTACATATAGTATGAGTCTGACATTTTGTCCATATTTATTTTAATTATAAATATTATAAATACATATAATATTTTTAATTTCAAACTATTCACATGTTCTACTTTGACTATGTTTTATTTATTAAAGAATTAATATATAATTTTGAAAAAAATATTGTTAAACTTGTCTCATTTTTTATTTTCAAAATCTATTTATTTTCCCATTTATAAATTTTATATCAACATAGTAACCATATCATATCATGATCATCATCCCAATAATGAAGCTAAGTTTTGTTTGGGAATAGTAGATAGATAACACTATAAATAATGATTTTCCATTCATTGTTGTACAGCACTTATGTACATGTTACATTACACCCAATGATAAGAACTGAATGACAACAACAAAGTGACAATAAAGACACCAACTGAAAGCAAATAACGTACGGTATATTCCTCATCCCGCATGGCCGCATATGCGCTGCCTCCTACTATACATTTTTTAATCGCATTTAACTTCTCGGACTGATTTTTTATGCAAATCAATGGTTAGGATGCAATCCACGTCACCAGTCCTCTTCTTCTTCAGGAACATCATCAACGTAATTTTTCCTTCCAGCTTTGACCTGACGGTCAGCGTCACGCTCCCCGAGCTCATTTCACTCCGTAGCCGCGGGTTTTGGCCCGCGTCAATACGGATTGACAAAAAGTTGACAGAAATGTCAACCTTCTTAGTTGACCTAAACCCGACTTTCCCCTTCACAACTCCGGCGTCTCCCACAAGATAGGAGTCCATATAGAAGAGCTGAACTGAACTGTTTTGGTACTTGAAAGGGCCGAAGTTAGGGTTCTTGACGCCGAATTCCGCTTTGAGTGTGCCGTTGAATGACGAATTTGTAATGTCGAGGTTAAGGAGCGTGGCTGACCGGAGCCGGACATCGGGAGTCTTCACCTTCATTATGACAAGGAAAAGAACCAGGATTTGCACGACTTGGAATACGGCGAACGCGGCGGCGAACACGACGTACTTGGTGCGCTTCTTTTGCCGGAGGAGGTTTTCATCATTGGCCGGCAGCGCTGTGCTCTTTCCCATTATTAATGAATTATAATTCGATGCTAAAAAGAGAAATGAGCAGGTAGAGTAGTAGTTTGTGTGAGAATATACCTGCAGGGTGATGTAGTGTGTTCTATATATAGAAAATATTATGGAGTGACTTTAATTAAGGTAATAAGGTGCGTTTTTGTCACTTTTAATCTTCTAATTGTTTTGTAGTGAAACTTTAATTTTGATACTTGATTTTGACTTTTCCCACTTTTAGTGCTTCACAATGTGTTTCAAGTATTGTGCGACAGATACTTTTTGTATCAGTTTTTGATTCCATAATCCTTCTAACTATTATAATAGTGACATTTTTAGTCATCCACTTATTGTATTAAAATTATAGTGAAAGGACTAAAAATGTTAACTTGATTATACTCAGGGGACTAAATGTGAGAAACTTTGAAGTCGATGATCAAAAGTGTCTCTCACACAATAGTCGAGCACTATAGAAAAATTGAAAGTTGGGTAACAAAAGTGTCATTGACACAATAGTTGGAGGAGAGAAAGTGGCAAAAACTCTAATAAGGTTTTAAATTAAGAAATATGAAGTACCACATAATACCTAATATATGATCAAATTTTAATATAATTACTATCCCCGTCTCGTTAGATTTTGTCAACTTTCTTTTTTGTTTATCTACAAAAATTATCTACAAAAGGATTTGTCAAGGATTTTTTACAAAGCGATCCTTGACAAAATCTGTGATTTTTTATAGTTAAAGTAGGTAATGTCCAATGGGACGATGAGAGTACTTCATAATAGTTATATTTTTAATCGTGTTCAAATTTTATGTTGAAGTGACTATATTCATATTCAATTTAGTTATATTTTTATCAACAAATTTTATTGTGTACTTTCTTCGTCCTAATTTCATTTGCTTCACATTCCCAACTTAAGTTTCACATTCCTATTTTAGGAAATAATTAACACTTTTAAATAAGAACTTAATCATCAAGTATTAAAATCAATACACTCATAACATCACAATTATTATCCCTCACCTCATTGTACTATGTATCAATCAAAACAACCTCTCAAAACATACTCAAGTAACCTTATTTAGTTACTGTCAAAATGTGTTATTTTTCAATGTGAAACTTAAACGGAAATGAAGTTAGTAATAATTTCATATATACTTTCAGGATTTTTTTTACTACAACATAATCTTGAATATGGCTTGGATGAATATACTGAAGTGAAGATTATTGACAAAGATATGACTAAATTTAATTACTATGATTATAATTTCATAGTCTTTTAAGTGTAAAATTGGACACAAAAAATCACTATTAGTTATTGTTTTAATTTATACAAACATTTTTGTTTATCATAATTATTTAGTCATAAATATGTTATTATTTTTAAAAATATTTGATGCACCAAAATAAATTATTTTCTAAAGAAAAGCTTGCCAAAAAAAAGATAATTAGAACACAAATTAAATATTAGGTATAACTTTTGAAACGGGAAGTTAATAATCAGTCTTAGAATATACCGAATACGTCATCTGTCTACGGAATTTCGTGTTAATCATGATGGTCTAAATTGACCCATTATATTTTTTAAATAGGAAATTATTTATAATATAAAAATTATATCAAAGCATTAGTAGTTAAAGATGGTTTCATAAGCATATACCCCGTAATTAAATGTACAAAAAGAGATTGATCTAAAGGAAATAATTAAAACGTTTCTGATTTTAAAAACAATAAGATTATGGTAGTTTCTATGGTACCCATAAGGTACCATACCTTTGTCCACATGGATCAATGAAAAGGTAGCAGTTGAATTATTTAAATCTAAATTAAAATTGATAAAGTGATGTGGTCTAATCAAATGAATGCTAGGTACGGTACCTCTGTTTTTAGAAAGGTACCAGAGTTGTCACGTAAGATTATTTGTAGTCTTTGAATGATTTGAGAAAACTATCAAATATATCCATCTTGTTTCTAGGTAATTCTCTTTGATTTTTTTAATGAACGGTCTTGTTTATTAGAATGCGAACCGAAGAGTACAAATGAAAACTGCTGCGAAATACAATCAGATGATGAAAGCTAATGAACTACTAGTAAAGAAAAAACGTGTGGGCCTGAGAGAATGCACCGAGGACTTGACCTAGGGGAATATATGTTCGTTCGAACATAATCCTTCCAAAAGCCAATCCATCGTTAAGTTTAGGGTTGAGAGAGAGCCGCCGTAGGACGATCTAATGGTGGACGACGAAAGGTCGAACGAAGGTGTTATCGGGTGATTAGCCATCGTCTCTGAAGTATATTGTTCCCCTGAGATCTTTGAGGTATGTTTTCTTAACTTGGGCTGGAAGTGTATTGATTTCGAACAATTGCATGTGTGTTATTGAGAGTCCATGTTTAGCCAGATAATGTGCATGTTGATTCGTTTGTCGAAGGCAATGGTGTATCCGGATGTCGTACGAGTTTCTTAAGGTTCTGAGTGTTTGGAGGTCTGCACTGAGGTACGGTGGTGTGTGAATGACTCCGTTTATGCATTTGACTAATATTTCAGAGTCTGTTTGGATCGTGATCTGAGTATAACCCATATCGCATATGATTTGGGTTGCTGTGGTTGCTGCCTGCAGTTCTGCGTGGAGAGCATTACTGCTGAGAATAGGAAACAACATTGCTTTGATGAATTCCCCTTGAATGTTTCTCAGAATGGCTCCACCTGAGCTTTGTGATCCCCTGTGAGCAGCGTCTACCTTTAGGCACAACTTGTGTGAGGAGGTAAAATCCCATGTTATTGCTGTCTGTGGTGTGCAAGTCTTGATATGTGGCATCAGTCCGTCTGAGTACAGTTCACTGTCAAATTTGATGAATTTTTTCCCGACATTGCTGTAACACCAATCATGTATGTATTTTTTGATTTCATTGATGGTTTGCACTGTAGAGAATGGTTTGTTGTCCCAGACCAATGAGTTGTAGCCCTTCCAAGCATGCCACATGATAACCCCGGGTAGAAAGTTCCTAAGAATGCCCGAGGTAGTTGTTGTTTTACCCCCCAAGCCACCATTTTAGTACAGTTTGACGTAGATCTTCATTGTCAATTGCTCCAACCTGCATAATATTAGAGAAAAAAACCATATTGGGAAAATGTTAGGGCATGAGAAAAGGCAATGGTTTTCAGATTCCTGAGAGTGTAAGCACATAGGGCATCTTGTCACCAGTTGTACTTTGAAACGTGTGAGGTGTTCTGGGAAAGGTAGTGACTGGGTGTTGTATTTCCGTAGGAAGAGTTTTATGTTGAGTTTGTTTTTAGAGGTCCAAATCTGTGTTTGGTTGAATGTGGATGGGTTGGGTGATCTGATTTGGTGGTATGCACTGGTGAGAGTGAACTGGCCATCAGGGGATGGATTCCATGTGAGGGTATTGTTGGTCTGTGTAGTAAGGCTTTCCCCTAATGGATGAGTTGAGCACAGGATTTTCCAGGTCGTGGAATCGTTTGGCTTGGGTTTCATATCATATCTGGCCTTATATCTGTGTTTCATGTGTTCTGTCCACATTGACTTGCTTTTTTGAAAGGTCCACCACATTTTTAGGTGTGATGTTTTTTGAGTGTCGTGGAGAGATCTGATGTTTAATCCTCCCTCAGCCCCTGGAGTGCAAATCTTTTTCCAACTAACCCAATGATACTTGGGTTTTCCTTCTTTGTATCTCCAGAAAAAGTTTGCCATATGCCTGTGGATCATGTTAATGATTTTTTTTTTTGGGACATTAGAAACCGCCATGTCAATCACTGTGAACCAGGTTCAAGCAGTGATTGACCCTCGTGATCCCCTGATGAAGTGTTGCACCTAGATAAGTGACTGGGAGATTTGTAGTTGATATTCCTGTTTTTCTTTGCATTGATCTCCTCCTGCCAATTGGTGAACCTTTGCTCACAATTAATTTACTTTTGGACATGTTGACAGAAAGATCGGAGCCCCTGGAAAACGGATCCATGAAACTTTTCAAGTTCTACAGTGAAGATGATGACCTGTTCGTGAAGATGAGAATATCGTCTGCGTACGCCAGCAACGTAGTATTAGATATCCCCCTCCCTATTTCATAAGGCCGGATTATGTTTGTATATTGCAGCTGTTGTAATCCTCTTGTAAGGCACTCTGTGATTATTAAGAATAGGTATGGTGATAGGGGGTCACCTTTCTTGACCCCCCTCTAGGGCTTAAAGAAGCCTCAGGGTTGTCCGTTAACAAGGATAGATATGTAGGTTGCTTTGAGATTGCTCATGATAATATTAGTAGTCCGGGCATTGAGGCCAATCCTAACCAGGGTAGCTTCAAGAAAGTCCCACGAGACCCGATCGAAAGCCTGTGCTAGATCGACTTGAATAGCGACATTATTGCCCCTGGCCTTTTTATCCAGATGATGAAGAATTTCATTGGACAAAAGAATGTGATTGTGTATGCTTTCCCCCCTCCATAAACCCAATTTGTTCTTGGGAAATAATTTTGGGAAGTAAAGGTTTAAGTCTCGTAACCAGAATCTTGGTACAGACTTTGTTTAGGAAATTGGATAGACCGATTGGTCGGAATTGGCTAAAGCGTTTAGGGGATTGGGTTTTTGGGATAAGAACCAGCTGTGTACAATTAAGAGCTTTAGGCATAGGAATTCCCAGGAAAAACTCCTGGATTCCTGATATCACATCTGTATGAATGATATCCTAACACGAACGAAAAAAACTCCCGATAAAACCATCCGGCCCGGGGCTGCTATGCTGGTCCATTGACCAGATGGCTTCCTTAATCTCTTCCGTCTGAGGGATTGCACTTAGGGTACATTGTCATCATCGGTCAGCACGTTAGGTAGTAGGTGTAACAGCATGACTTGGGATGAGTAGTCTGAATCTTCTTTAGTGTAAAGGTTACCATAGTGGCGGATAGCGGCTTGGGAAATGGCCTCTTGATCAGAATAACATGTCCCCTCTCCATCTTCAATGATAAGAATTTTTTGATACTTACGCTTTGCCCTTGCGTAATTGTGAAAAAATTTGGTGCTTGCATCTCCTTCTTTCATCCATTTTAAATGTGCCCTTTGCCTCCAATAAGTTTTTTGTTGAGTCAGTCTTAGTAGTAGTTCCGCTCATCCCACCCCCAGTAGAGTTATTGGCATTCCAGCTTGATTTTATTGTGTCTAGAAATGTGTGGTGGGAAACCCACATTTCCTGGAAATGAAATGGTCTAGGACCCCCCTCGTTTCCTTTGTTGCTAGATAGAAGAAGTGGGGTATGGTCTGAGGATGCTCTGGCCAGATGTTTCTCAATAATACCATCATAATGAGAGCTGTATAATTCATTGCAAAGGAATCTATCTAAACGTCTCCAGACCCTACCGTTCTGCCTGACCCCGGTCCATGTAAATTTACTTCCAGTAAATTCAATGGAATTGAGATCGCAGTAATTTAGGCATGAGGTAAAATCTGTGATGTCGGTAATTACAGGGGTGGAATTACCTTTGTGTTCGCAGATGGAGGTGATGACGTTGAAGTCCCCTCCGATCAGCCATGGCAACCGATTGTAGTCTTTCCAGTGCTGTAAATCGTGTCATAGAGTTTGTCGCTCCATTTTAGTGTGCCTTCCATATACGCTGGAGTACGAGAAAGAGAAATTCGTAGATAAGTCAGTCACTCTACAGTGGACGAATTGGTCTAGCTGATTGAAGCTGTCTATCTCAAATTTTTTCTCGTCCCAGAGAATCCAAATCTTGTATTCTTGTTATCATCCTTAGTGTAAACGTGGGAGAACCCCAAAGTGTTGGCAAAGTGAGTAGATTTTGTGTTGCAGACCATAGGTTCAATGATTGTAGCTAAGCCAATGTTCCATTGAGAAATAGTATCCTGCAGTCTCAGAAAGGAAGAGGGGAGACCGCGAATATTCCAACAAAGAACAATCATTGGGGGGGGGGGGGGGTGGTGGTGGTGGTGAAGACTTTCCGGTCTCCCTGAGAGTTTGGGATCAGGTTGTGACGAGTTGGGATATAGGTGAGTAGGTTTTCTTTATTTTCTTTTTGGATGCAGATTTTAGAAGGTTGGTTTTGGGTGAGGGATTGTCTGAGATTTGAGAGAGTTTGGCACTTAGAGTGTTGGAGATGGTGATCATATCTGACTTTAGGAGTTGCATAGGTTTTGGTGCTTCGCCATCTGAAGTATTCCCATCCTCTATGGTGGTAGTAGTTAGGCTTCCGACCCTGTAAGGGCGTTCGTCAATGAGCATGAGTTTCCCTGGGTCAGATGCAAAGGGAATAGAGCCAATGAGTTCAATTTCTGGAGGGGAATGGAGGATCTAGCTACTGCCATGATTAGTAGTTTGAGTGGGGGTTTCCACAGTTGAGGCCAAAACCTGCCGGGGTTCAGACAATGTGATATCCAGGTTGGAATCCAGGTTCTTTAAGGTTGATGGGACGGCCTCTGAAGAACCGGAAATATTTTTTGGAGAAAAAGGTTTGGGAGGAGGTGGAGGGTGGGAGGGAACTTCCTGAGGGATGATTGATTTACCTTTTTTGCAATTAGAGTGACCAGTGCAGTGGCATTCCTTGCAGTAGCTAGGTAAATCTTCGTAGCTGACATTCTGATAAAAACCAAAGGAACCGCTTTAAATCCAGATTTTAGGTGGCAGATCTAGTGACAAATCCACTTCAACGCAAACTCTTGCGACTGACGGCCGAGAGAGAGTTGTCGTGGCATAGTCCACTTTAAGAGGTTTCCCGATTAAGTTTGCAATAGAGAGAAGAGCCCGACGGTCATGGAGGTGGATGTGGAGACCTTCAATAGCAATTGACGAGCACTTTGTCACGGTGCGTCAAAATAAATTCAATACTAACACTTATACGTAGTATAGCGTAGTAGAGTTCGTATCCACAGGGAAAAGAATAATTCTCTTTTTAATAAAACTAGTAAATAAGGGGGGTTTTGGGATTGAGTGATTTAATTTAATTAAATACGAAGATGAACGACTTAAATGAGATTTAATTCAAAGATAAAAAGGACTTGGCATTGCTACTTTCCACTTGTTGATATATTTTAGTCGATCATTGTTATATCTATAACTTATCCCCTCTCAAATACTCAATCGAGGAGTATATCCAATTCATCGAGGTTAGTTATTAACAACGACCGTTCATTACTAACCCTTACTATTAGTCAAGTATAGAACAACGCCATATACCGACTTGATAGTAGCATTTAATCTCTTAACTCCTTGATGAAATCAATTGAGATTGATAACCTCAACACAACGGTTTCGGTTTAACCAACAAAATTAATCCCTCTTAAGTTTATTAACCACGACCGTGCATTAATAAACCGAAGTTACTTACTTGTGAAACTATCAACGATTAACCATCGGTTCGTTGATCGTTTCTAGTAATAATTAATATATGAAACAAAACTAGTTGATCCTTTAAGTAATGTTCAAAATATTAATATGAAATATGAATAGGAATTAATTAATACTCAAGGAAGAATATTAAAGAAAATGAATCCTACTATAGTTAATATCAAGATGTTAACTAATTGTCATCTTAGTAACACTCCCCAATATTAACATAGAGGAAAGAATAGCTATTACTAAGACCAATGTCAAGATGTTAACTAATTGTCATCTTAGTAACACTCCCCAACATTGATATAGAAATAGTATTTAAAGGAAGAATTAATATTCAAGGAAAGAAGTTAAGAAAATAACTCACAACTTTAATAATCAACAAGCTTCAAGAGAAACGCCAAGAAATGGAAGTTTAGCTCCTCATTTGGAGACTAAACATACTATAAAAATATAAAAGAAATACTATTCTAAACTGAGCTTAAGAGTATGGAAGAAGGGATTCATGTTTGTGAAGGAAAAGTGTGCTATTTATAGGTGTTTTTCAACACCTTGGGCCGGGTACCCGACCGGGTCAAGTGCCCACCCGACCGGGTGCATGTCAAAATCAAATAATCCGCCATGTTCTCATGCTTCTACAAGTCGTTTGGTCCCGGGTCATGTCTGACCCGACCGGGTGGGGCAGGGGACCCGACCGGGTCTGGCACTTTCCTTGCTTCTTCGGTTGTTAAATCGTACTCGACCGGGTGGGGATTTCTACCCGGTCGGGTTTTGCTCCTGGGCAGTCAAATTTCTTGTTTTCTTCTCTTCAAAATCCTCTTTTCCAACACCATAAATCCTAAATCTACTTTACCACTTATAAATGAAGATTAAAATACAATTACAAATAAAATCACACAAATGTTTACAAACTAAATAAAATGGTAAACAATCCACACAAATCAAACATAAAAAGATACATTTATGCACTACTAATTAGTGCATATCAGCAATCCAAACCGGAGTGACTGGGGATTCCGGTCCAGGAATGAACTGCGGAATCCACTTAGAGGCGCGCATGGTAAATCCCAGAATAGTCCAGGTCTTACGTAGCCAGCATTGCTGGAAATCATCTTCTAGCTGGAACCTGATAAGAATATGCTTAAGGGCTAGCAGTCCCAAGGTGAACAAACCCTTGAACCCTATCTTTTCAAAGGCCGATCTAATTGGACCCAGATTTGGTCTTCCTTTTGAGAACGAACCCACTAGAGCATAAGATAGGTTCCGGGATAAGATGTCAACTTCTTCGTTGGAGAAGGTAACTCCAGGAACTCCCTTGAATTTTTCTGCAGGTTTCAGCGGGATTGAAGCTTCTGGTGAAGGACCCAAAACGTCTGCAAACGTTTTTTTTGTGCTCGGGTTGTGGCTGGGAGGAGGGTAGTTCTTTGGTTGTGGAATGATGTGTCGGATGGCTGGAGGGTGATGCTTACCGTTGGAAAGTTTGGATTGTGGTAGGTTTTGATGGGGTTTCTGTGGATGTTTTCCGGGAGGGTGTTTCGGTGGCCCAGACTTGCTGGATTCCACGCTCAATGGTGGTGGAAGAAGGAGAGGGACGGCAGGGGTAGTGGCAGCAGCTCCCATGGTGGTGGTGGTGGTGGTGGGGGGGGGGGGGGGGGAGGGAAGTTAGTGAGAAGGTGGAGCCTCTCTCCGTTGTTTCTAGGTAACTTGAACCAACATGGATTTTCTTTTCCTATTAGATGTTACGTTGGCGCTTAGTGGCATTCACTTCATCATTTTATTTTCTTTTTCTTTTTTTCATGGTCCACCCATAAACACATCACCAGGTCACCTTCTTCTTCATTTTACTCGTATTTTGTACCAAGACTCAGGTCGATGTTGGCTGTGCAAGGTGATAAAAGGAATAATAGGGTGATGTGATGGGGGTAGGGATGTCAATCATGTCATATTGTCACATAAGCAAAACTTATCAGACACTGGTTGTTCACTGGATAAAATTTTGATTTGGTTATTTGATAATAGTTGAAGCAATTAATTGAGTGACATTCGAGTATGAGGACTTAATCGGGCACGTAACTCATCCGGTAGAAACAAGATCCACAAGGTAGAGGTCCTGTGTTAAACTCCAAACAATGACTTGAATTGAGACGGAACCTCACTCTCTTTTCAAAGTGTAATCAAAGCTCAATTTATCGTTTTTTCTGAAGTATGAGAATCAAATTGTCATTTTAGTTGCTGTGTAGTATAAGGACGATGACCAATCTGACATTTTTCTCATCAATATTTATTACTCCCTCCGTCCCTGAAAGAAGTTCCCCATTTGACTTTCACACACTTTTATGCAAGTAAACTTGGCACTGTTTCGACACTGTTTGGCACTGTTTGACACAGTTTTGCACTGTTTTGATGTAGATAACTTTCCATTTAAGGAAATGGGAACTTAAATTAGGGACATCCAAATAAGGAAAGTGTGAACTTCTTTCGGGGACGGAGGGATGTACTTCTTACTCATTCATAAATATACTAGTATAACTATAACAGCGAGGCATGCCGATTGTAATACGTAATATTTGGTTTAAAGATTAATCTTTTTAACATAGCTAAAGCATCACAATTGATAATAAAAAGGTAGGCAACCTATTTTGGAGTTTTTTTTTTTTTGAAAAAAGGCGGCTTATATGGAAAATGAAACATTCAGCAAGGGACAAAAGAGATAAAGAGAACACTTCCAGCAAGTGATCGATCTTGGAGTAGTATATGTACTCCAACTACTTCCGGAGGGACATAAACGTCTACTTGTGAAACGTGTCGGAAGCCACTATGGTCATTATTCCATAGTCGGATTTGACAAATAGTTTTTTGTATTTATTTTATTCCACTCCAATGAAGTGATTGGGTCAGGATTTATTGATACCCATCATCTCTATTGGATAAACATGATCTTTATAAGTGAGAAAATCTTCCATCTGATGTCTCCACAACGTGTAGTTGGTAGCCATGAGATTATTCATAGTTTCCGAATATGAAGTTGACTTGTCAAAGTTCATTTTCACCTTTTAACTAAAATATTTTGGAGCAAGATTTTAAAAAACTATAGCACCATTGTGTTTAGGAGGGCTCCAAATGGTAGGGCTGAAAGTTTCAGGGTAAAAACAATTCTTTTAGAAAAATATATGACGAGTCATTTTCACAATGAAGCTCATCGGGTGTCGGGATGTGGAAGTCCATGATATCGTCTCACGGGATAGTGTATATGGAAGATCAAGTGTGAAATCAATCTAGAAATCTAATATGTAAGCTAGCCAATTCGATGTATGTTTGATTTAAGAGAATAACTAATTCCAATGGAGATAGATAACATTTTAACTAGGAGGGAAGCGGGGGCATACAAGGAACAACCTATGATTGATGGTAAGGGATCAACATGAGGATACATGGAAATATATCATGCAAAAAATGTAACACCGTCCCCAAATATATTTACTTTTATGTAAATAATGTATTGAACCTTATTAAAGGATTAATGAATTTACGAAGTTGTAAAATTTTTATTTTTCTTTCGCGTGAATAGTAAATTGCATGTGGAACCCACACCGGGAGCGGGGGCCGCCCGACATTCCCGAGACCATATATTTTATTCATCTTGGTCTAGATAATAGATATATAGTAGTGGATATTTCATTTGGGCCATGGAAAGGCCCAGAGTTGACCGATCGGTCAAAAGAAGCCCAAATTACCGGTACTGGTAATTTAACAGATAACGGCCCGAACTGAATTTCGGAGGCTTATAAATTAAAGTTGGGGAATGTATATTCATTATACATTTCATAATGAGTAAGAGCACGTGATATATTTTATTTGACCCGATAAAATAAAATATATTTAAAACAGTCCGAAAAATACAACTTTCGGGACAAATCGAACACTTCGGGACAAAAAGGGTTGACCTCCCACATGAGTGGGGGCCAACCCACGATTTTTGCCACTCAAATTGAGGGCTTTGTCGGCTGGTAGAAGAGGAAAACATGGGAGGAGGCCTTGATTTGATCTTTATGGCATCAAACAAAAATGAGGTGGCCCCCATCCACACTCATTTGTTCAATGAGACAAAGGGGTAAGCCTCACCCCTCTCCCCCCCCCCCCCCCATTTCGGCCAAGCTGCAGCAAGAAGAGAAAGAAAACTCTTCTTCTTCCTTCCTCCATTGTTGAAGAGAGCTCCTCAAGGAAGAATCACCCAAAAATAAGCTAAAGTGCTAAAAGTGTGAAATAATTAAGGTAATGACCTTATTATAACTTCCTCTCTAGTTTTCTTCTACCATATGAGATATATATCATGTGAAGAATCCTTAAGAGGGTTATACATGTTATAAGTATGGATTAATGGGTTGGAAAGTGATTCTATGTCCAAGAACGAACTTAGAAGCCAAAACGACCGGTTCACCGGAAAATAACCGTTTTGAGGTTATTTGTATTAATATGGGTTTTATGATTATAAAACCTTGTTAGGAACTTGTGAAAAGTATTTCAAGTGATTTCACAAAGTTGGAAAAGTCGCCGGAGTTGTCGCCGGAGTTGACCAAAAGTCGCCGGAGTTTCACCGGAGTTCAACCAAGAGGGGTAGAACTTCATAACGCTAGTTCAAGGTGAGTGGACGGCTTAATATCTTATAACTTTTGGGTTAATTATGATATTACCTAAATAAATGTTATATGAGTTCATAATGATGTTTAAAAGATATTTAAACATGTGATTAGCCAATAGTGTTAAGTTTGTATGAAAGAAATTAATTGTTGATGCATGGAATATGATATGAAGAATTATATGAAATGCATATTTGCTTGAAGTGTATTAGAAGCACAAATGAATATTATTAACTTAAGTATATGATGATTAAGTTGATACGCACAAGGCATGAAATGGCGGTCAACAAAAACGTGGACCGATGAACAAAGGATTTAATTAATACCGGTTGGTATTAATTAATTATAAATCTATATAAATGCATGGTTTTGCATGGATTGTGATACATAAGATTTATGTATTGGATTAGTTATGAGTAACTAAGTATGATATAGACTCTATCTAGGTTGATAGGAGGTTGATCATAGGAAAACTTGGTGGAGGACCCTAGTACTTAAAAAGTACTTAACACTCAAAACTTGGTGGAGGACCCTAGTACTTAAAAGTACTTAACACTCAAAACTTGGTGGAGGACCCTAGTACTTAAAAGTACTTAACACTCAAACTTGGTGGAGGACCCTAGTACTTAAAAGTACTTAACACTCAAAACTTGGTGGAGGACCCTAGGACTTAAAGTCCTTAACACTCAAACTTGGTGGAGGACCCTAGTACTTAAAAGTACTTAACACTCAAACTTGGTGGAGGACCCTAGTACTTAAAAGTACTTAACACTCAAAACTTGGTGGAGGACCCTAGGACTTATGAGTCCTTAACACTCACAAACCGGTGGAGTATCCAAGGATTATGATCCTAAAACTCATAGATTATGATATACAATTAGGGACAAGGAGGAGTCCTATACACTCATAGGTATATGGGTGGGTTGGGGTTTTTAGTCAAGAATATTGACTATTATTATTCTTCCCAAATAAAATGGTGATCTACGGATCAGATATTTTCCAAATATATTGTTGAGTTTAATCCAACACGATATAGTAAATATATGTATGAACACTCAGTTTTTACGTGGAAACCCGAAAGGGAGAAAACCACGGGACTTTTTAGGCTAATGTCCAAGCCCTCTCTTTCTCATTAGAACTCTCCTCACCATTACATAGTACATTTTGAGCTCCCATTAATGGAGTCTTGCAAGCTATTCTAGAGAGAAGAAATGAGTTGGGGAAGAAGGAAAGAGGATCCCTAATATGGAGGGAAGACCTCCTATAAATAAGGAAAGGGGTGAGGGAAGTACTCTACCCTAATGGGCCAAACGGGCCGATGTCGGGCCTAATGGCTAAAGTGGGCCAGAATGGGCCGAAATGGACCTAGCTGCTCGGGCTCCGTACTGGATAATGTCTTGGGCTCCTGAACAGTAATAGGCCGGGATAATATATCCCAACACAAGTCGCCCAGTTTCTTGAGTAGTGAGTGCGCGAATCTGCTCGAGAAAGTATATTCTTGCCTGCGCTCTGCCTCTGTCTAGCTGGAACCTGTGTCTTCGAATAATCATAATATATGAGTGGATGTCCACACTCCTGAACGTAATCTACCGGTGAGGCACCCCCCTTCCCGACAGGGTCGGGCGAAGGGTGCTCCTCCACGGGCACACTCCCCCTGAATGCATCAGGCGGGAGTAAAGCACTCTGACCCGAGCTTTCCAATCGGAGAAGCTTAAGGTCCATGCACCTACAAACCGACGTCGCGGTACTGTCAAAACATGATGCACATGTGTATGAATGAATGTATGAGGTATGATGCATGAATGCATGAATGCATGTAATGTATGGGTGCAATGTATGAGAGAAGGAATGTGAGATGTGATAGAAAGCGGTGGCTCTCATCGATAAACCGGGCATGTCAGCGCCGGGAGGCAGACGTGCTGCATAAGACGGTCATCGCCATCCTAGAAGGAATGGGCGATCCGGAGATGAACTTGACACAATGGCACGGAGGGGCCGATTGTGCTGCATAAGAGATGTTCGTCGCCATCCTGGAAGGGATGGGCGAGCCGAACATGAGCCAGACACGATGGCACAGAGGCGCTGATCGTGCTGCATACGAGACGTTCGTCGCCACCCTGGAAGGGATGGACGAGCTGAACGTGAGCTGGGTACGATGGCGCTGAGGGGCCGATCGTACTGCATAAGACGGTCGCCGCCATCCTGGAGGGAATGGGCGATCCGAACCGTGAATCTGGACACGATGGCGCTGAGGGGCCGATCGTGATGCATAAGACGTTCGTCGCCACCCTGGAAGGGATGGACGAGCTAAACGTGAGCTGGGTACGATGGCGCTGAGGGGCCGATCGTACTGCATAAGACGGTGGTCGCCATCCCGAAGGAAATGGGCGAGCCGAACCGTGAATCTGGACACGATGGCGCTGAGGGGCCGATCGTGATGCATAAGACGTTCGTCGCCACCCTGGAAGCGATGGACGAGCTGAACGTGAGCTGGGTACGATGGCGCTGAGGGGCCGATCGTACTGCATAAGACGGTCGTCGGCATCCTGGAGGGAATGGGCGAGCCGAACCGTGAATCTGGACACGATGGCACAGAGGCGCTGATCGTGCTGCATACGAGACGTTCGTCGCCACCCTGGAAGGGATGGACGAGCTGAACGTGAGCTGGGTACGATGGCGCTGAGGGGCCGATCGTACTGCATAAGACGGTCGTCGCCATCTTGGAGGGAATGGGCGAGCAGAACATGAGCTGGGTACGATGGCGCTGAGGGGCCGATCGTACTGCATAAGACGGTCGTCGCCATCCTGGAAGGGAATGGGCGAGCCGAACCGTGAGTCTGGACACGATGGTGCTGAGAGGCCGATCGTGATGCATAAGACGTTCGTCGCCACCCTGGAAGGGATGGACGAGTTGAACGAGAGCTGGGTACGATGGTGCTGAGGGGCCGATCGTACTGCATAAGACGGTCGTCGCCATCCTGGAGGGAATGGGCTAGCCGAACCGTGAGTCTGGACACGATGGCGCTGAGAGGCCGATCGTGATGCATAAGACGTTCGTCGCCACCCCTGGAAGGGATGGACGAGCTGAACGTGAGCTGGGTACGATGGCGCTGAGGGGCCGATCGTACTGCATAAGACGGTCGTCGCCATCCTGGAGGGAATGGGCGAGCCGAACCGTGAGTCTGGACACGATGGCGCTGAGAGGCCGATCGTGATGCATAAGACGTTCGTCGCCACCCTGGAAGGGATGGATGAGCTGAACGTGAGCTGGGTACGATGGCGCTGAGGGGGCCGATCGTACTGCATAAGACGGTCGTCGCCATCCTGGAGGGAATGGGCGAACCGAACCGTGAATCTGGACACGATGGCGCTGAGGGGCCGATCGTGATGCATAAGACGTTCGTCGCCACCCTGGAAGGGATGGACGAGCTGAACGTGAGCTGGGTACGATGGCGCTGAGGGGCCGATCGTACTGCATAAGACGGTCGTCGCCATCCTAGAGGGAATGGGCGAGCTGAACGCGAGCTGGGTACGATGGCGCTGAGGGGCCGATCGTACTGCATAAGACGGTCGTCGCCATCCTAGAAGGGAATGGGCGAGCCGAACCGCGAGTCTGGACACGATGGCGCTGAGGGGTCGATCGTGATACAGAAAAATAGTGATGATCATCTCATGGCCCTCGGCCTGTCGGTGAGTGATAATCGTCTCACGGCCCTCGGCCGTGCTGGTGATGTGTCAAGTCTCTCTCCTGATTGGTTGTGAGAAGCCGATCGTCTGCCAGGACTCCATCCGGGAAGGAATGGTGAGCCTGAAATAAATCTGGTCGATGTCCCTCCTACCTGATCTGGGGAGCTAATCGTCGTTCGTCTACCGTATCCGTGGTCCTATGTACGGACCGCTAAGCGGTGTACACTCGGTACGCGACAGACTCCGGTGGAGAACTGGTCCTTCGTGTCTGATCCATGGAGCTGGTCTTCGTTCGTCTACCGTATCCGTGGTCCTATGTATGGACTGCCAAGCGGTGTACACTCGGCACGCAACAGACTCCGGTAAAGAACTGGTTCTTCGTTCTTCCCAAGTCTCGTGAGTACTGGTCTCCTGGTTTCGCAGGAGACGTTCGTCATCCCAACTATGAGAAGAAACAGGTTTATCCACGTCGGGATTTCCTATCTCTGTTCGTCCCCAGTCGTGAGGTACTAGTCTTCTGGCTTCGCATAAGACGTTCGTCATCCGTCCATAAGGGGGAGGAACCGGTACACCCTGTCAGGGTTCCCGTTTCTTCGTTCGTCCCTGTCGTGATCCTACTAACCTTCTTCCCTCGAAGAAGACGTTCGGTCATTCACCGATCGCAAGGAGGAACTGGTTTACCCTATCGCGGGTTCCCTGCTTCGTCGTCCCATGCTCGTGGCCCTACTAGCCTTCTGCTTTGGCAGAAGGTGTTCATCGATCCACGGGAAATGGGAGGAACTGGTTTATCCTGCCGAGGTTCCCTTTGGTACGTCTAGCCTCCCCCACGTTCCTACTAACCTCCGCATCGGGAGACGTTCGTCATACGCGGCGAAAGAAGATCAGGCATACCTCGTCAAGACTCCCTCTCTCATAGGAGCTTCTCTCTCCCCTTCTCCCCATCTTTTCTCTCTTTTTTTTTTTTTGAGGGAGGAAAATACGTTCGTCGGTTTCCAAGAATGACCACCAGTGATGTCACACGTAATGGTGGTGGGATACCAACACGAATAAAATGACGAGGCGATGGAATAGCTGGTCGTCATGCGAAGGCGATGGTCACCCTCCTGGAGGGGAGGGGTGAGCCCGATCGCTAACTCAAGAAGGTCGGCATCGGGAGCCGATATATAATGATCATAATGTCGCTGAGCAGTCGGTCCTGATAAGGAGATGACAATAGTGTCCGATCAGGCCGATATATCCAAGCAACGGCTCTCATCCACGCAGCGCGGGGATTAAACCGGTCTTCAGAAGATAAATATGTCGTGCCGAGAGGCCGAACATGATATAATAGTGTCGGCAGTAAAGGCCGACCTGAAAGAATCAAGCAACGGCCCTCATCCGCGAGGGGCGGGGACAAGGCCGGTCTTCAAAAGATAAACACGCCGTGCCGAGAGGCCGGTCGTGATATAATGACATCGACAATGAGAGGCCGATCTGAGAGTGAGCACGCAACGGTCCTCATCCGCGAGGAGCGGGGACGAGGCCGGTCTTCAAATATGGAAAGCACGCCGAGCCGGGAGGCCGGTCGTGATATAACGGTGTCGGCCATGAGAGGCCGATCTGAGAAAACAAGCAACGGCCGTCATCCGCGAGGAGCGGGGATGAAACCGGTCTTCTAATATGGAAAGCACGCCGAGCCGGGAGGCCGGTCGTGATATAACGGTGTCGGCCACGAGAGGCCGATCTGAGAAAACAAGCAACGGCCGTCATCCGCGAGGAGCGGGGATGAAACCGGTCTTCTAATATGGGAAGCACGCCGAGCCGGGAGGCCGGTCGTGATATAACGGTGTCGGCAATGAGAGGCCGACCTGAAATCAAGCAACAGTCCTCATCCACGCAGTGTGGGGACGAGGCTGGTCTTCAAATATGATGATCATGCCGTGCCGAGGGTCGGTCATGATGTAATGGTGGCATCAGACGGCCCTCGGCCGTGACGATCTCTTCTAGGCCCTCGGCCTCAGAATGACGGGTGATCGTCTCACGGTTCTCTGTCGTGGCATTCGCCTCTAGACCCTCGGCCTCTAGGTGTTCTTTCTAGGCCATCGGTCTCTGGGGTGGAGATGCTCGTCCCACGGTTCTCAACCGTGGTGGTCTCCTCTAGGCTCTCGACCTCTGGGTGGAGATGCTCGTCCATCGGCTCTCAGCCGTGATGGTTTCCACTTTAGCTGGCCCTGAACGTCTTTGAGACTTAGGCCGAGCGTCTTTTAATCATTTCGCTCGAGCGCGTCGAGCGGCTTCAGCTGCGCAATAAGCATGGTAACGGGCCGCACGACCCGACAATAAATATGCACACATAACCATCTGCATGGCTTTCTCTTTAACATCCACGATTACAGGCCTATGGGTCATCGTGACCCTCGGCCCGGCTCATCGTGGGGGGTTAATGGATGTAGCAACTCGCGGCGGGGCCAATTAGCGGCCCGCCGAACGTCACATAGAGATATTCATCGGTTTGTGAGTTTTCAAACTCAGACCCAAGTTGGTCGCACTGCCCTCGGAAAAACGAGGTTGAGTGCTTTGGTGCCCTCGGGCCCCACAGGCCGCGCTTGGCAATAGTCACTTCGCGCCTAATGGCGTAGGTTATATTGGGGTACGATCGTCGATCAGGCACTTGGTGCCGCGCAGACTAAAGGCATAACCCTCCAAATTAAAATGCGTCGCTGGGGCATTGCCCTACTGGAGACGCTCAGATCGCTTAATCAAGTCGACCGAGAGTGGGCCAACAGGCCCACAGGAAATTAAATATTCAATAAAATGTTGGCTGAACCAACCATCATTAGAGCTTTGCTCCACATTATTTAATTCGGGACACTTTTATCCCTAATAAATAATAGTGGTAACAGGTAATAGCAATGATATTTTCCTATCAAAGGCCATTCAGGTACGCTCCGCTCGCTAATTAAAGCCGACTGGGAGCGGGCCGACAGGCCCACAACAACAGTCATTAAATTTAAATGACTGTTAAACTATTTATCACAAGAGCGCCGCTCGGCATTATTTAATTTTGGGAGGTTTTAATCCCTAATAAATAATGGTGATAAAATAATTTAACTAAATAATGACAATACTAGTAATTTTTCAAAACAATTACGGAGTATCAATTCAAAGTTCAAGAATAGGGCACTTAGCTTCAAAGATGTTTTCGGCCAGTGGAGTATTGTCAGGTTTGCTCCCTATTTGCCAATTTTGACTTGGTCAAAATTATTCCAAATCCTCCCATTGACCAAGCTTTATGTTCTCATACGGGCTGGAACAATGAGCTCATCTGCCAATTGGACCCTTAATCTCTTTAGCAGTTCGGCTGACTCCCCATTCACCCAAATAATGCAAAAGTGCTCCGCTCGTCTTTCACTGCGATCTCCCTTTTGAGATTCTGGCCCTCGTACGTGGCCTGCTAACAGCCAGGCGAGGAGCATCTTTGGAGAGGCAGAGGATAACCCCCGCCAAAGGCCAACAATACAGGTCGGCCGCTGAGTCGCCGACCGAGGGTGGCGATGGAACCTGCTGCAGAGTAAGGGTGGCCAGAAGAGCCGGTCTCCGGCGGAAGCTCGACCAAACTACCGACTATACCTCTTCCGAGCTCAAAACCACCATTAATGGTGGTAGTCATGAGGCTCTTAACTGATACAACCCCCATGTTGCGTCAGCTTCAGACCGCTGTTGACGAGCGGCAGTGTGCGACTCAGGCGGTGGCCGCCGGAAATATCTGGGATGCTGCGGCGAGCTTCCCCTGACGCAGCTGGACCCAGTGGAAGGTCCATGGCGGTGGGAACGACGGCAGTTGCGGCGGCTCCGGCAGCCCCAATCCAGATCTGTAAAAAAGAGAAACTAGATTCGGACTCCCAGAATCCGTAGCTTCTTCGCTTCCCAGAATCATTTTCCCTAGAATTTTTTCTTCTTTTTCGCTGGAATCAGTCCGCTTCGTATGAATTTTTCGTAGAAACTCAAGAACAGTAGAACACACGAATCTTTTTGGACAGATTCCCACAGACGGCGCCAGTGTTGAGTTTAATCCAACACGATATAGTAAATATATGTATGAACACTCAGTTTTTACGTGGAAACCCGAAAGGGAGAAAACCACGGGACTTTTTAGGCTAATGTCTAAGCCCTCTCTTTCTCATTAGAACTCTCCTCACCATTACATAGTACATTTTGAGCTCCCATTAATGGAGTCTTGCAAGCTATTCTAGAGAGAAGAAATGAGTTGGGGAAGAAGGAAAGAGGATCCCTAATATGGAGGGAAGACCTCCTATAAATAGGGAAAGGGGTGAGGGAAGTACTCCACCCTAATGGGCCAAACGGGCCGATGTCGGGCCTAATGGCAAAAGTGGGCCAGAATGGGCCGAAATGGACCTAGTTGCTCGGGCTCCGTACTGGATAATGTCTTGGGCTCCTGAACAGTAATAGGCCGGGATAATATATCCCAACATATATATATACTAATAAGTATTTCATAACTTGGGGGAAAGACTATTTATTTAAGTATCACCCTATGTTTGGGTCTTATACTTAAAACGCTAGTTATTCTATATTTAGCCTGCTACTCGCTCGGTACTTGTACTGACCCCTTCGGGCCCCCCCCACCATTTTCAGGTTGAAGCTAGGGCTTGCTACTTGCACCTTCTCACGGGTGGTATCATATCGGGAAGACGTGGTTCGTGCTTCCTTATTTTTCTTTCCAACTACCGAACACTTGCTCATGGATATTTGTTTTACTATAAACTATTTTTGGGGCTTGCATGCCCATGTTGTTGGCCGGTTGTGGCTCATGACTTACCGTTGAATATTTCCGCTATTCATTGGTTTAAATGTGATGTTGTTATGTATGTTTACTACTGAGTATGGATGGATTGTTTTCTAGGACGCCTTGTGTAATTAAGTGAGGTTGACTCGTGGGTGACGTCACTCGATTATACGGCGGTTGTACACGCGCTTGGATTGCGGTCTGGGCGTGACAATTAAGTGGTATCAGAGCCATCTCAGTTCTAAACTATATAATCAACCTCTCACAAAAGATTTTTACAAAAGAAGTTTTTACCGAAAACCATGAGCATTGTATTTTGACGTTTATAGGACTATTGGTGCTTAGGTTGCAAGGCCTCTAATTGTTAAGACGGTTACCCTTAACAATTGGTATGGTGGTGACTTGGGCCAATACGTGTCTATAACGTTCTTCCGTCGTTTGACATCTATAGGAGTCTAATGACTCATCCATATTTCTTTCAGAAATGGAGGGCAGGCGAATGGCAACGAGGAACAACCCGAGGGGGCAGGCTCCGGTAGCATCCCAAAGGGGAAGTCGAGCTGCATCTCGGGGTTCAAAAGGAGGCCGTAGAGGTCGTGGAAGCCGTGGAGGTCATCAAGCTCAAACTGTGAGTGATGGCCATGTAAGCTCGGTGTATGAAACCAACACCGAGGACTATGACTCAACCTACGTTCCAGAAACGGAGCATGAGGAGACCCCGTATGATGGGGGGACACATACACCGATGATGATGATGAGAGTGATGCCCGATTCGCCCAAATGGGTGAATTACTGGAGTGGTATCAAAAGGAGAAACTGAGGAGAGACCTTAGGCGCCAAGCGAGGCGTGGCTCTCGTGGTGGTTCGGGTCAAGGAAGCCGGGGAGCTTCCGTGGCCACCCCAGCGGCGTCACAAGGTGGGCGTGAAGGAGGTTTTGTTGTGAGAATCTCCAAGTACCTCAAGGAGGCTAGGGCCTTGGGGTGTAGGTCCTTTGACGGCACCGGTGACATTACCGTTGCCGCCGATTGGATTAAGAAGGTGAAGGATGCATCAAGAGACATGCAAATCACACCGGACGTGAAGTTGACTGTCGCTTCACGGCTACTTGAAGGGATAGCTTCTATGTGGTGGGAGAGCGTGGAAGGGAAGTACCATGGGGAAATAACATGGGCGGATTTTGAGCTAGAATTCTATGCTCAATACTACTCCGAGTACGAGGTGAATGTGAAACGGAGAGAGTACACTAACCTCAAACAGAAAGATGGCGGCACAGTTAAGCAGCTGGAACAAGAGTTTAGAACCTTGACTAGGTTCTTGCCAGAGTACGCGGTTGATGAGAACCGCATGACGGAGCACTTTTGGGATGCCTTACTCTTAGACATCCGTGATCGGGCCACGTACTCGTGCCACATGACCTTTAGCGAGGTGGTGGAGCAGGGCCTTCTTGGGGAGGCCCAATGGAATGAAAGAAAAGAGAGAGACGCCGAAGAGGCGAAAAAGAGGAAATGGCATGGTTCGGGGCCGCCCGAGCAAGCACGGAAAGATAAACACGGTGGAGGTGGTGGTTCGTTCAAACCACCGGCACCACCGGCAAAGAAGAACAGGGATGCTCGGTGACATGCATCCTCCTCCCAAAAGACGGGACCCCCTAGGTGTGCCAATTGTTCGAAAAATCACTTTGGGAAATGCAACGCACCCCTGAGGTGTTATCAATGTGGGAACACGGGTCACATGAAGGCCAATTGCCCACAACTAGGAGGAGGAGCTCCGGGAACCGGAGGAGGGACTACGACGAGGAGGAACCGTGCGGGACCGTCAAACGGCGGCACGGGAAGAGGTGGCGCTTCAACAAGCCATGCCGCGTCTGTAAATCAAGGCGGGGCCCAAGCAAGGGTCTACGCGATGACCGAGGTGGATGCGCGAGCAAACCCGGACTCCATCGCAGGTAATACACTTATTCTGGGCATTTCTAGGCTTACTTTGATCATTTAAGTCAAAGGAATTGAGTGTGGGCCACCTCGGGACCAAACCGGGTGCATTTAGACCAAAACGGGCTAAAAACAGCCACTGGTGGCCGGGCACGCTTGCAGGCACGCCGTGCGTGCTGCACAGGCACGCCGTGCCTGGACTGGGGGAGCATCGTGTCTAGGAGGCAGTAGCGCTCCAGGATTTCAGCCGGACGCACGGCCGTGCGTACCAACAGGCACGCCGTGCGTGGCCAAGCAGGCAAGCCGTGCGTGACCTGCAGGCACGCCGTGCCTGGCCGGCAGTGGCAAGTAGGGAGAGTTCGATGCACGCACGGCCGTGCGTGCCACCCAGGCACGCCGTGCGTGGACCCCCAACCCCCGAAAATTTATTTTTTCGTCCCGTTCTTCTACGTTTGGACCCCCGTTTGATTCCAAACATTAGTATGAACCTAATAACCTTCTAAAGATGTGTAAAAACATTAGGAAATGTATCTTACATGGTGTATAAATGTAGGAACATTAAAGATCAATGGTAGGTGTGCGAGGATCCTCATCGATACCGGGGCACAACGCTCATTTGTGAGTGAGGCGTTCGCCGAGGGCCTTGACGTGCCATTGACGCTCATGACGCAAACATTGATAGTCTCCACACCGTTGGGAGACGACGTGGAGAGAAATCATTACTATCCATCATGTGAGGTGGAAGTGACGGGTCAACCCTTGACTTGTGATTTCGTACCTCTAAGCATGTTGGAGTTCGATGCAATCCTAGGAATGGATTGGCTTGAGAAGCACCATGCCCGAGTAGATTGCTACACCAAGGTGTTGGAGCTCGAGGATGATCAAGGAAACACGCTATGTTTCGAAGGAGATCGGGGAAAATCTAATGCTTGTATCATATCCGTGATGAGAGCACGGAAGATGATGAGGAAGGGATGCCACGCATACCTTGCCTACGTGGTGGACGATACCAAGAAGGAAGTTGACATCAAAGATGTACGGGTCGTGTGCAAGTACCCGGATGTCTTTCCCAAAGACCTACCGGGGCTTCCACCCGATAGAGAGATAGAGTTTGTAATTGAAGTGGAGCCGGGAACCAAACCCATTTCGATTCCTCCTTATCGAATGGCACCGGCCGAACTTCAGGAGTTGAAGGTCCAACTACAAGAATTATTGGACAACGGATTCATCAGACCCAGTCATTCACCGTGGGGGGCACCCGTACTCTTCGTGAAGAAGAAGGATGGTACACTAAGAATGTGTATCGACTACTGACAGTTGAACAAGGTCACAATCAAGAACAGGTATCCCTTACCGAGGATTGATGACTTGTTTGATCAACTTCGAGGGGCAATAGTATTCTCGAAGATCGATTTGAGGTCGGGGTATCATCAGTTGAAGATCAAGGAGAGCGACATACCTAAGAGTGCATTCCGCACTAGGTATGGTCATTACGAGTTCCTTGTGATGTCATTTGGTTTAACCAACGCACCGACGACATTCATGGACTTGATGAACCGGGTGTTTAGTGAATACTTAGATCAATTTGTGATAGTATTCATTGATGATATCTTGATATACTCCAAGAGTGAGGAGGAGCACGAACATCATTTGGGGCTTATAATTGATCGGCTAAGGGAAAAGGAACTCTTTGCCAAGTTCTCTAAATGTGAATTTTGGCTCAAGGAGATTGGTTTTCTCGGACACGTCATATCCGGTTCGGGCGTAGCTGTGGATAACGCCAAGATAAAAGCTATCATGGATTGGGAGAGACCCAAGAATGTGAAAGAGATACGTAGTTTCCTTGGCTTAGCGGGATACTATCGTAAATTTGTTGAAAAATTATCCGTATTGGCGTCTCCATTAACGAAGCTCACAAAGAAAGGGGCCAAGTTCATATGGGAGGACAAGTGTGAGAAAGGGTTCCTTGAACTGAAGAAACGACTTACCGAAGCACCAGTCCTTGCCCTACCCGTACAAGGGATAGGGTATGATATCTACAGTGATGCTAGCATCCAAGGGCTTGGATGTGTACTGATGCAAAACGGTAAAGTGATTGCCTATGCTTCAAGGCAATTGAGAAAGCACGAGGTGAACTACCCTACCCATGACCTAGAATTGGGGGCGGTAGTGTTTGCAATAAAAATTTGGAGACATTATCTCTATGGGGAGACATGTCACATTTATACAGATCATAAGAGCTTGAAGTATGTATTCACTCAAAAAGAGTTGAATATGAGGTAGAGGAGATGGATGGAGTTGATCAAGGACTATGACTTGATCATCGACTATCATCCCGGAAAGGCCAACGTAGTGGCCGACGCACTGAGCAGGAAGAGTACGTCGGGGACGTTACTTACTTGTCTACAAGCACTGAGGGCACACGTGGAGGTGTCCACGAGCGGAGTGCTCATTGCTAGGTTCGAGATTAGTAGATGTCATGCCATTGATGACGAGTGTCGAAAAGATTCGTGAACGGATCCTTGAAGGACCCGTTGACAACTCACGAGTACGTGATGACGGTCTATTATTGTTTAAGGATCGTGTATGCATACCAAAGAATGAAGACCTCCAGAAGTCCATACTTGAGGAGGCTCATCTTAGCATCCAGGAGGTACTAAGATGTACCGAGATTTGAAGGAGAGTTACTGGTGGTCAGGTATGAAGAGAGACATCGCAGAATATGTGAGTCGGTGCCTTACTTGCCAGCAAGTTAAGGCAGAGCATCAGCACCCGGCAGGGCTTTTGCAACCACTTACCATCCCGGAGTGGAAGTGGGAGCACGTGACCATGGACTTCGTGGTAGGGCTACCACGAACAGTGAACAACTATGACGCAGTATGGGTAGTGGTTGATAGGCTCACCAAGAGTGCACACTTTCTGCCTATCAACATTACTTATCCTCTTGAAAGATTGGCCAAGCTCTACACGGAGGAGATTGTGAGATTACATGGAGTCCCGATATCCATTGTCTCGGATAGGGATCCACGATTCACATCCCGATTTTGGCCAAAGTTTCAAGCATCATTGGGTACTAAACTGAAGTTTAGCACAGCCTTTCACCGACAGACGGATGGACAGTCCGAACGGGTGATACAGATTTTGGAAGACATGCTTAGGGCATGTGCCTTGGAGTTCCAAGGAAGTTGGGACAAGCATTTGGCTCTAGTGGAGTTTGCTTATAACAACAGTTATCAAGCAAGTATTGGCATGCCTCCATACGAGGCATTGTATGGGAGGAAGTGCAGAACACCGTTGTGTTGGGACGAGGTTGGCGAGGCCAAACTCGAAGGGATAGAGCTGGTTGAGATCACCAAGGCCAAGGTGAGGATCATTCAGGAGAGACTGAAGGCCGCTCAGGACCGACAGAAAAGTTATGCTGATAAACGGCGGAGACCGTTGGAGTTCGAAGTCGGTGATGAGGTCTTCCTGAGGATTTCTCCTTGGAAGGGCATCATCCGATTCGTATTGAGGGGAAAGCTTAACCCCCGATACATAGGTCCGTTTGAGATCCTTGAAAGGATCGGGGCCGTGGCTTATCGTCTCAAGTTAACGCCTGAACTTGAGAAGATACACGACGTGTTTCATGTATCAATGCTCAAGAAGTACATAAGAGACCCATCTCATATTCTTGAGAAACCGCCGGTAGAGATCCGTGAGGACTTACAATATGCAGTTGAACCAGTGAAGATTGTTGGTCAACAAGTAAAGAAATTGAGGAATAAGGAGATTCCTATGGTAAAGGTTCTTTGGAGAAGTGATCGAGTCGAAGAAGAAACTTGGGAGACCGAGGTCTCAATGAGGGAGCAATACACATTTCTTTTCGATTAGACACATGGATTTCGGGGACGAAATCCCAAATAAGGGGGGGTGAACTTGTAACACCGTCCCCAAATATATTTACTTTTATGTAAATAATGTATTGAACCTTATTAAAGGATTAATGAATTTACGAAGTTGTAAAATTTTTATTTTTCTTTCGCGTGAATAGTAAATTGCACGTGGGACCCACACCGGGAGCGGGGGCCGCCCGACATTCCCGAGACCATATATTTTATTCATCTTGGTCTAGATAATAGATATATAGTAGTGGATATTTCATTTGGGCCATGGAAAGGCCCAGAGTTGACCGATCGGTCAAAAGAAGCCCAAATTACCGATACTGGTAATTTAACAGATAACGGCCCGAACTGAATTTCGGAGGCTTACAAATTAAAGTTGGGGAATGTATATTCATTATACATTTCATAATGAGTAAGAGCACGTAATATATTTTATTTGACCCGATAAAATAAAATATATTTAAAACAGTCCGAAAAATACAACTTTCGGGACAAATCGTACACTTCGGGACAAAAAGGGTTGACCTCCCACATGAGTGGGGGCCAACCCACGATTTTTGCCACTCAAATTGAGGGCTTGGTCGGCTGGTAGAAGAGGAAAACATGGGAGGAGGCCTTGATTTGATCTTTATGGCATCAAACAAAAATGAGGTGGCCCCCATCCACACTCATTTGTTCAATGAGACAAAGGGGTAAGCCTCACCCCTCTCTCCCTCCATTTCGGCCAAGCTGCAGCAAGAAGAGAAAGAAAACTCTTCTTCTTCCTTCCTCCATTGTTGAAGAGAGCTCCTCAAGGAAGAATCACCCAAAAATAAGCTAAAGTGCTAAAAGTGTGAAATAATTAAGGTAATGACCTTATTATAACTTCCTCTCTATTTTTCTTCTACCATATGAGATATATATCATGTGAAGAATCCTTAAGAGGGTTATACATGTTATAGGTATGGATTAATGGGTTGGAAAGTGATTCTATGTCCAAGAACGGACTTAGAAGCCAAAACGACCGGTTCACCGGAAAATAACCGTTTTGAGGTTATTTGTATTAATATGGGTTTTATGATTATAAAACCTTGTTAGGAACTTGTGAAAAGTATTTCAAGTGATTTCACAAAGTTGGAAAAGTCGCCGGAGTTGTCGCCGGAGTTGACCAAAAGTCGCCAGAGTTTCACCGGAGTTCAACCAAGAGGGGTAGAACTTCATAACGCTAGTTCAAGGTGAGTGGACGGCTTAATATCTTATAACTTTTGGGTTAATTATGAGATTACCTAAATAAATGTTATATGAGTTCATAATGATGTTTAAAAGATATTTAAACATGTGATTAGCCAATAGTGTTAAGTTTGTATGAAAGAAATTAATTGTTGATGCATGGAATATGATATGAAGAATTATATGAAATGCATATTTGTTTGAAGTGTATTAGAAGCACAAATGAATATTATTAACTTAATTATATGACGATTAAGTTGATACGCACAAGGCATGAAATGGCGGTCAACAAAAACGTGGACCGATGAACAAAGGATTTAATTAATACCGGTTGGTATTAATTAATTATAAATCTATATAAATGCATGGTTTTGCATGGATTGTGATACATAAGATTTATGTATTGGATTAGTTATGAGTAACTAAGTATGATATAGACTCTATCTAGGTTGATAGGAGGTTGATCATAGGAAAACTTGGTGGAGGACCCTAGTACTTAAAAAGTACTTAACACTCAAAACTTGGTGGGGGACCCTAGTACTTAAAAGTACTTAACACTCAAAACTTGGTGGAGGACCCTAGTACTTAAAAGTACTTAACACTCAAACTTGGTGGAGGACCCTAGTACTTAAAAGTACTTAACACTCAAAACTTGGTGGAGGACCCTAGGACTTAAAGTCCTTAACACTCAAACTTGGTGGAGGACCCTAGTACTTAAAAGTACTTAACACTCAAACTTGGTGGAGGACCCTAGTACTTAAAAGTACTTAACACTCAAAACTTGGTGGAGGACCCTATGACTTATGAGTCCTTAACACTCACAAACCGGTGGAGTATCCAAGGATTATGATCCTAAAACTCATAGATTATGATATACAATTAGGGACAAGGAGGAGTCCTATACACTCATAGGTATATGGGTGGGTTGGGGTTTTTAGTCAAGAATATTGACTATTACTATTCTTCCCAAATAAAATGGTGATCTACGGATCAGATATTTTCCAAGTATATATATACTAATAAGTATTTCATAACTTGGGGGAAAGACTATTTATTTAAGTATCACCCTATGTTTGGGTCTTATACTTAAAACGCTAGTTATTCTATATTTAGCCTGCTACTCGCTCGGTACTTGTACTGACCCCTTCGGCCCCCCCCCCCCCCACCATTTTCAGGTTGAAGCTAGGGCTTGCTACTTGCACCTTCTCACGGGTGGTATCATATCGGGAAGACGTGGTTCGTGCTTCCTTATTTTTCTTTCAAACTACCGAACACTTGCTCATGGATATTTGTTTTACTATAAACTATTTGTGGGGCTTGCATGCCCATGTTGTTGGCCGGTTGTGGCTCATGACTTACCGTTGAATATTTCCGCTATTCATTGGTTTAAATGTGATGTTGTTATGTATGTTTACTACTGAGTATGGATGGATTGTTTTCTAGGACGCCTTGTGTAATTAAGTGAGGTTGACTCGTGGGTGACGTCACTCGATTATACGGCGGTTGTACACGCGCTTGGATTGCGGTCTGGGGCGTGACAAAATAGGGATAGATACAAGTTCCCTTCCCACTATCATGGTGAAGGGGTACTAAGGGCTCTTATTGGTCATTCTCACGATCCAATAGCAATTCAAAGTCATGCAAAAAAGACCAACCAAAACTTTATTCCCCTACTTTCTCCCATTATCATGGAGAGGAGGTATTGTGTGTGAATGTGTCAAAAGGAACCCTACAAGTCTCTTTAAGAATCCAAAACATCATCCAAGAATATTATGGCCATCAAAGTCTTAGAAATACAAAGAAGCAATTTCACAAACACATTGTGTGCATAATATATTTCTCAAATTCCCCAAATCAAACCCCAAAACCTAACACATCACATGGTTGGATGTTCCTCAAACACCCCCAATCCCTAATCCAACTACTCACTCATGCTAGATTTCATGTTCATAAAAGAAATATAAGGCATAGGCATGAAGTGAAATAAATGGATAAGATTGTAGAAATATGACAATGATGCAATTTAATGGATTAAATGAAACTAGATTCAAGGTTTGATGCAAATAATATTGAGAAATGAAGTGCAAATGAGTTTAAGGAAGCTTACAACCAAAACTAGGGTTTGCAAGAAGAAAGCTCGTCCAAAAACTATGAAAATTCGAACAAGGCCAATGTTTCTATTTATACAAATGGGGAAACGGTGGAACACTGGGCAGGAACGACGTTCCCCATCGGCGTTCCTACCCTTAACAAAACAAAACAGTCGCTTGGCAGAGAGTTCGACGCTGGGAGGAACAGAAAAGGAACGTCGTTCTCGAGGGAACGCTTACAGGAACGTCGTTCTCTTGCAGCGTTCCCACACCTGGGACTTTGTATTGAAAATAAATCTGGTGTACAACACGTGGGAACGCTGGGGGAACGTCGTTTCCCATGGCATTCCCGAGGCTGCCTTCCCCGAAATATCTCCGACGTCTTCGTTTCTTGCTTCCTTGTGCTCCGCATGATCCCCGGGGTCTTTAAATCATCTATTAATGCTCCCAACACTATGCTCGGTTTTCACCCTTAAAATGCACGAATCCTTCACGTTGTTCCTACAACCAAAATACTGCACAAGTTTAACCAAAATGGGGCAAAAAACTTCAAAGGTTAACAAAGACCATATTTGTGAGAAAGTATTAGGTGCTTTCACACCTATCAACTCCCCCACACTTGAGTCTTTGCTTGTTCTCAAGCAAACTAAAATTCGGAGCACAAGTTTAATGAATTCCCAAGGCACCAACCAATTGAGTCAAGAATGAATGAGTGTATACAAGAAATAGTGAATGCCATGAGACAAAATGCATAATCAAGATAAAGATGCACATTGATCAATTCTTTCAACATAGAGACAAGAAAGAAGTAACACAAGCACATTGTCAACATTTTTCCACTCTTATCCTCACAAGGTCACCTCTCTCTCACAGTCTAAACTCAAGGAATGATCAAAAGGGCTTATTGGGATGGTTAGATGAAAGTTATGGGTGGTCAAGGTGATGGTTAAGGCCAAAAATATAAAAAAAGTTCGAGTGTAGGAGTAATCAAAGGGCATCAAGGTACAACTAGGGTTCTTACCCGAAAGGGTATCATCTATAACTCCGACTTTAGTGGGAAAGCAATGGTACACACTCAAGGCTCAACCACCTGCTAGTGTATACATTGAGTGTGCAAATGAGTTTTGGTTCGGTAACGGTACGGTATCAGTAAATTGTCATACATGTCTCCCAATACAACAAATTATCATAAACTAACAAAATATATTAAATCGGTGTTACTGACGACATATCTAATCCAATACAATTATTCAACATTCAACATGCCATATTCAAATCGGTGACTACAAAATACAATTAATAATCTATTGATGTCATATTCAACATTGAACACTAATTATATTAGTGTATATTTAAGTAGTTCAACATGCCACATATTAAAAAATAACACATTCTCCTAAAATAACTTGAACAATACAGATATAATTAAATGAATAGTGATCTCTAGCAAAAATAAATAAAATTATTCAACATGGATATAAAATCATTATCCCTAATATGATATTGTTTATTTAGTCATTTCTATCATTAAAAAAATTGAATAAGACTTTCGGACAAAGTTGTGTGCCTCGATTCGCAAAATCACTAAGTAGATACACTCGTCACATAAGTGTATCCCTCTTCACTCGTCAGCTACTCAGTGGCTTAGCCATCGCGACTCGCAAACTCATGGAACAAGATAAACTGGTTTTTAGACATTAGTACATTACTCATAAATTAGTCGATTTTTGTATTTTAGCATTTGTAACCAACCTAAGTACGGAGTATTAATTTTGAACTTCAAAATTGTAATGGAGTAGAGACTCGGTACGGTATTATACCGGTATTTTGCGGTATTTGAAAACATTTACCGTTTCCGTATCGAAATAAATCCGTACGGTATGATACCGTACCGAAAATGACGGTATATCAATATTCCGATATTTTCATGAATTTTTCGGTACGGTAAGTGCGGTATACCCATTTTTCGGTATTTTTGCCTACCCCTAATCCTGGGTCTATAAAATGTCAGACCGACCCCGATCCTTTATGAGTTATATGAAAGAAAAATACTTATTATTTTCAACACTAGAAAATAAAGACTTTCTGGTTGTGTTTGTAATGATATAAAACTTGAGAGGAAGCCCGATCTAATATGAATTCTTGAATTGAATTCTTCATTCCTGATTCATGGAGTTGCGCAAGTGGAGGGGCGGACCCAAAAAACTTATCTTTAGGAGCCGTGGACTCAGTGGCATGTGTTAGATTAAATTCCAAGATCGGCATCATATAATTTATACATAAACATATACTGATAGATCTGAGATTTAGGAATACCTGGATCCATGATAGATGAATGAACTGGAATAAATCCCTTATCCCCTCTGGCCTCTTTCCTTATGAGATTCTTGACAGGTAGAGATCTCTCACTAATATTGTGTTGTTATTCCATAGGGAATAAGCGTATATATAGAGGCAGAGGAGAGGGTTGGGGAACCCTAGTCCTAGACAGACTTAAACATAGGTTCAGCCTATCATTAAACCAATTAAATGTCTAGGACTATACGAACTCTATTAATAACATATAACCCCAAATACATGACCAATATTAGAATATTAATAATTAAATAAATATTCTAACATTCTCCCACTTGGTCAAGTGATCCTTGATGAATTGATGAAAACTTAAATTGCGCAATATTCATCAAACCAAACTCACCAAGAAAACTTAACTGAATTTCAAATTGAATGGATCATGGCGGTTACACATCATTTATACTGACATGCTTCCTTCCATGTATCACAAGACAATTCTAATTCATCCGAAACATTTGAGAAATCAGAATGTCTCAAATCTTAAATTTGAGGGATGTTTAAATCCTCAACACTCGTTATCACCACAAATAATTATATGTGATCACAATCAAAATAGATAACAAGTAAATCAGAAACATAACCTTTATTGAATTCAAATGAGTGTCTAAACAATGATATATAAAAATGAGCTAACATAAATCACTGACAAAATTATCATAGCAAGGCTTTATCAACAACACCCATATTAATTACATGATTATTAAAAATCTTGGGTGACAATCCTTTAGTCAGCGGATCCGCAACCATTTGTTCAGTGCCAATATGCTCAATAAACACTCTATGTTTCTGAACCTCTTCCTTTACTGACAAGTACTTCAAATCAATGTGCTTAGCACCTTTAGTGTACCTATCATTCTTCGTGAAGAAGACTGCTGCGGAATTATCACAATAAATTTTCAGCGGCTTAGCTATACTGTCGACAATTCTAAGTCCTGAAACAAAGTTCCACAACCACAAACCATGAACAGTGGCCTCAAAGCATGCCACAAATTCAGCCTCCATAGTGGAAGTAGCAATAACTGTTTGTTTACCGCTCTTCCAAGATAGTGCTCCTTCAGCCAATATGAACAGATAACCAGATGTTGACTTTCTACTATCGACACATCCAACAAAGTCTGAATCTGAATATCCAATCACCTCAAGCTGATAGGATCTCCTAAATGTAAGCATGTGATCTTTGGTGCCTTGCAAGTACCTCAAAACTTTCTTTGCAGCTTTCCAGTGGTCCATTCCGGGATTACTTTGATATCGTCCCAGCATTCCAACAGCAAAACTAATATCGGGACGAGTACAAGTCTGAACATATCCCAAACATCCAACCACTGACGCATAGGGAATTCTTTCCATCTCCTTATGTTCCAATTCATTTTTAGGACATTGTAATAAACTGAACTTGTCCCCCTTCTGAATTGGAACCACACCTGGAGAGCATTTGTCCATATTAAATCTTTCTAAGATCGGATTGATGTAGCTCCTCTGAGACATACCCAAAATTCCTTGTGAACAGTTTCGAAATATTTCAATTCCAATCACATAGGATGCCTCGCTCATATCTTTCATCTCAAAGTTCTTAGAAAGGAACTTCTTAACATCATGCATCATGGACATATCATTCGCAACAAGCAAGATATCATCAACATATAGGACTAAAATTACAAATCTGCTCCCACTGACCTTCATATAGATGCACCGATCAACGGCGTTCTCTATAAAACCATAAGAACAAATGGTATTATGAAACTTAAGATACCATAGTCGAGAAGCTTGTTTTAGTCCATATATTGACTTTTGTAGCTTACACACAAGATTTTCCTTACCAGTGGTTAAGAATCCTTCTGGTTGTTCCATATACCCTTCTTCCTCTAAGTCTCCGTTCAGAAAGGCGGTTTTCACGTCCATTTGGTGAAGCTCCAAATCAAAATGAGCCACCAAAGCCATGACAACCCTCAAGGAGTCCTTCTTTGAAACTGGAGAGAAGGTCTCCTTGTAATCAATGCCACGTTTCTGACTAAATCCCTTAGCAACAAGTCTGGCCTTATACCTTTTGATGTTTCCATTAGAGTCACGTTTGGTCTTAAAAACCCACTTACATCCAACTCTTTTGGATCCATCAGGCAACATAACTAAATTCCAGACTTTATTGTCATACATGGATTTAAGCTCTTCATTCATGGCATCAATCCACTTATCTGAGTTTATACTATCCATGGCTTCCTAAAATGAGACTGGATCCTCACCAATGCTCAAGTCACACTCATGCTCAACAGAATATAGTAAATAGTCATCTGGAATAGCAGATCGTTTTTCCCTAGATGACCTTCTTAACGTTATTCCTTCTGACGAATTATCATTTTCTTGAGTGATGATATGTTCATTTGAAGTGGTCACAACATGCTCATTAGTATCTTGTTCACCAACTACACCTTCATTCTGATCATTAGTGATTGCGTGACTAACTATATACTCAGGTCGTTCGTTGTTGTGTGAGATACTATTGATGCGTCCAACATGTGGGAACGTGGCATTATCTTTTTGTTCTTGAATGACCACATTTCGTGGTTCACCACTCCCACTAACTTGACCATTTTCAATGAACCGAGCATTGCCTGTCTCTACAATTCTCGTACTATGATTAGGGCAATAAAACCTAAATCCCTTCGACTTTTCAGGATAGCCAATGAAAAATCCACTAACTGTCCTCAGATCAAGTTTCCTTTCATGCAGATTGTATACTCTTACTTCTGCAGGACACCCCCAAATATGGAGATGTCTCAAACTAGGTTTCCTACCTGTCCATAAGGGGTCTTAGGAACTGCCTTACTAGGAACCCGGTTTAACAGATATGCAACAGTCCTTAATGCATACATCCACATCGAAGGGGGTAAGGTAGAATAACTTAACTTGCTTGTAACCATTTCAATTAACGTACGATTCCGCCTCTCAGCTACACCATTTTGTTGTGGTGTACCCGACATTGTGTATTGAGCACAAATGCCTCGACTTTCAAGGAATTTAGCGAATGGACCTGGACATTGTCCATATTCATTGGATTTCCCATAATACTCACCACCTCTATCAGACCTCACAACCTTAACTTTCTTCTCTAGCTGCCTTTCCACCTCGTTGACAAACACCGCTAGGATGTCTGCCGACTGGGCCTTATCATGCAGCAGATAAATGTAACCATAACGTGAGTAGTCATCTATAAAGGTGATAGAGTACTTTTCTCCACCCCAAGAAGGAACATCAAAAGGACCACAAATATCAGTGTGTATAAGTTCTAACAATTGAGTGCTTCTTGTGGACGCCTTCTTTACTGTGTGTTTGGTTTGGTTTCCTTTAATGCAATCAACACCCACATCCCAGTCACTAAAATCCAATTGAGGTAAAATTTCATTCTTAACTCCCACATTATTTTCAACATTAAATAGAGATTCAGTAAATTTCAAATCAAGATTAAAACGATACAGGGAATCAACCAACATACCAGATCCATAAATAAAATTATCCTTAAATAATGAAAAGGTGTTGTTCCCAAACTTGATATGAAATCCTGAAACATCCAACCTACTAACTGAAACAAGATTTCTAGCACAATCAGGCACATAAAGACAATTTTCTAGATCTAAAGGACATCCAGTGTCTAAGATCAACCTATACGTCCCTATGCCTTCAATGCGTGCTTTCATCCTATTCCCCACAAATATAAATTGTTCATTTCCCCTTATTGGTTGGATGGACTTAAATCCCATCATAATGTGAGAAACATGAGTAGAAGCACCCGAATCTAACCACCAAGTGTTATTAGGAACTTCTATCAGATTTGATTCGAAACACACGAAACCTAAATGTGTATCAATCTTGCTTGACTTGATATCTAACATGAATTCCCTAATTAAATCATTCGTGGACGATAAGAGATTTAACGAAGCTGCAACAATATACATGCTTACCATTAATGCTTTGAGTTGACTAATACAGATTCATTCTTAGAAAACCTAAACATATATGCTTAAATTCACCTTTGGGTGATCCTTAAATATATACATAAAATGATGCCAAATAATATATGAAAATAGACAATTAATTACACATGACTAAATGAGTGTTGTCTTTGGACATTAACCCAATTTAATCCAAGTATAAAAATTAGTCTCTTAAATTGCAAAAGTTATACATGCATGATCCACCTTTTGGTGATCTTATAGCAATATAATCTTAATGCATTATTTTTATATTATTTAGTATCCTAAAATTATAAAAAATCGATTTTACCTTTCAGATTTATTTGTCTAATAACTCTCGGCCAGGCCACTTTGGTGACTAACAAGCATTATATTTATAGACAATAAATCAAATCGACTGTAGATATGTAATTACATAAAATTTAATTATTTACAAACCGTATGAGTCAGGCCACTTTGGTGACTAACAAACTCCATATATGTAAATAACTAAATTTAAATATACATCTACTAAATCATGACCAATTCTCTCAATTAAAATTTTTAAGTTAACCATTTAATCACTTCGGTGATTAACAACTTATCATAACATTAGAAACTTAAATGAGTGAATATAGTCGTATATTAAATTTTACTCCGATCGCTTTGGTAACTAACAAGCATTACATTTATGGACATAAATCAAATAGATCATAAAAAATTTAATTATTTAACTCTCATATGAGTCAGGTCACTTAGGTGACTAACAGACTCCTTACAGGTAAATAATTAAATTTACATGTTCACCAAACATAGATTAATTAATCAAATGGATCATAAAAATTTAATTATTTGACTATCACACGAGTCAGGCCACTTTGGTGACTAACAAACTCCTTATACGCAAATAATTAAACTCAAATGTTCATTAAACGTAGATTAATTATGATCAGTTTGATCTACTCAATCAAAATTTCTAAATAACCAAACTAGTTGTATCACTTTAGTGATTAACAACCTATCTTATCATTAGAAATTTAAATGAGTACATAAATTTGAACAAAATGATCTAAATAAACTAGCCAGGCCACTTTGGTGACTAACAGGCTACCAAAATATTTAAACAATTAACTGAGTAAACAATAATCAGAGACAAAACTAAAATCACTTTAAATTTTATTAGTGCATAAATATCTCCATATAAAAATCTTGGACTATAAACTGATATGCGGAAGCATCAAATCTAGAAAATTAACAAAACTAAATTAAGGAATTACCGGACCAAAAATCCGTCAACTAATCAAAGTAGAATATAATACGATAACTTCCACAGTCCATTCTCAATAAAATTTAATCTGTTGACGAAGATCTTAAATCAGTTTCCTTAAAGTTAATTTTGTTCTGAAAAATCGAAAACAATACGTAGTAATTTTTTATGGGCAAACTAAATAGCTAATAGGGGAACGATTTGTCAAAGAATAATTTATCATAAATTTTAACACCAACGAATTCCCTACCCTAAATCAATGCTACGCCCAAAACGAACTTGGATCAACTTCACCAATCAGCGCCAAGCGTGTAGAAGCCATGAACAATATTACTACGAATTAGATAATTAACAAACTCTTTGCCGTAGGCTGGATCATAGACGAACAAAGGAAAGATCGAATATATAATTATATATAGAAGCAACGATACAATAATTCGCCGAACGAATATGCAAACGCCATTAGCGAGAGATTGAATTCAAAATTCACCCCAAGTTTAATCAAGAAAAAGGCAGGTTTATAGATCGTTTAAAATTTGCTGAACAAAACCAACAATTCTCATCTCTTACGGCAACACCAATATTAATTACATGATTATTAAAAATCTTGGGTGACAATCCTTTTGTCAGCGGATCCGCAACCATTTGTTCCGTGCGCTCAATAAACATGTTTCCGAACCCCTTCCTTTACTGACAAGTACTTCAAATCAATGTGCTTAGCACCTTTAGTGTACCTATCATTCTTCGTGAAGAAGACTGCTGCGGTTTTGCTGAACAAAACCAACAATTCTCATCTCTTACGGCAGCGCCAGATGGAGACGATTTGATTAAAACAAGATTCAAATTCATCCCAATTAAAGTTCCAAATACAAATGCACAAAAGATTTACTGCTAATTAGATGCAATTCTCTTTTGGCAAAGCACCGTGAATAACAAAATTCATCTACCAGATTATACGATTGTTGAGGTGATTGAGACGGCGCACATAAGTTTCGTATACCGAATGTTACATACGTAGTATAATTTATGATTCAAATTGGACTTGGCTCTGATACCAATTGTTAGATTAAATTCCAAGATCGGCATCATATAATTTATACATAAACATATACTGATAGATATGAGATTTAGGAATACCTGGATCCATGATAGATGAATGAACTGGAATAAATCCTTTATCTCCTCTGGCCACTTTCCTTATGAGATTCTTGAGAGGTAGAGATCTCTCACTAATATTGTGTTGTTATTCCATAGGGAATAAGCGTATATATAGAGGCAGAAGAGAGGGTTGGGGAACCCTAGTCCTAGATAGACTTAACCATAGGTTCAGCCTATCATTAAACCAATTAAATGTCTAGGACTATACGAACTCTATTAATAACATATAACCCCAAATACATGACCAATATTAGAATATTAATAATTAAATAAATATTCTAACAGCATGCCCACAAAATTCTGTACCAACTTACATTAGAACTTAGTCATATATTTTACAAATAGCAAATACTACCTCCGTACCATTTTATGTGTGTTACTTTGACTTGACACGGTTATTAATCAAGTGATTGAAAAAATACAAGTTGTGGTTGAAGTTTGAGTGTAATAAAATGAATTGGTGTAGGTCACATATTTCTTTCAAAAAAGGAAAAGAGACACTTATTTTGGGATAACCCAAAAAGGAAAGTAGGACATGTAATATGGGATGAAGGGAGTACATTATTAATATTATTTGATTGGACTTAACTTAAGTTATAAATGTACAAATGTGTAAAAAAAGATCAATTTATATTACTATGTGAGTTTTCTCGCACTTAAAAAGATTGTAATATAGTGGTGTAAGTACGAGTATCGTCTCCACAGGGGCGGACAAAAGGGAATCAAGAATTAATTAAATTCAGCGATTAAAAAGAAAATAAAATAAAAGCGTCGTGCGAGATTGGTTGGTTGGAAAATTAAACTAATGCGAACAATTAAACTAGGAGGTTCTTTCTAATTAATGACAAAGGGAACAAGGATCGATTCCGGGGTAACCAGATTTCTGGCAGATCAGGCCTAATTACATGAAATTAATTTAATTGAGCCTAGCTAATCATTATTAAGTTCTTACCGCTCTCGCGGCGTAGAGTACAATAATTTAGGGGACCAGGTTGATCTCTCAGGCGACAGGATCCTAAATTATCGCCAAAACGAGCGAGCTTACGGACCCTTAATTGCTACTAATCTCTTAGCGAACGATTAAGTGTGTGTGAATGTGTCCTAGAACAAATTAGATCTCTCTTAATTCATTCTACATGCAATTGTAATTCTAGCTGCAGTCTAGGTTACAAAAGATATCAATTAAATTATTCAAACACAAATTAAACGACATTCATGCAATTAAACCAAAAAGAATCTATCCATACATCATGATCAACCCCTTCATCAATCCCAAATCCCTAATTAAAACTACTCACAATTCATAATTGAAGAATCAATAGAATTAGAATAAAAAGAATTAATTGTCATTAATTAAAAAGGTAGAACTTACAAAGAAGCGCAAAAGATTGATGAACAAGGCTGAAAAGCCCTCTAAATTTCGTGCTAGGCACTCTCTCTAAGCTCCCCCCTCGAAAACGGGGGTTTACAGGCTGTTTAAATTGAAAAATCGGGTGAAATTTGAGCTGAATTAGGATTTTCGGAGCCAGACACGATGCCAGGCACGATCGTGCCTTCGATCGTGCCTCCGGAGCAAAAACGCGCATTTTGGGCAGGCACGATCGTGCCTCCCTCCAGGCACGATCGTGCCTGGCTGGCAGTAACTCCTCCGTGTTTTCTCTTCACGCACGATCGTGTCTGACTTTGAGGGCACGATCGTGCCTACTTAACTTCCGAATTTGGATATGCTTTCTTCATGGAAGTTGTAGATAATGAAGTCCTCTATCCACCCCAACTTGCCAAATGTGATTTGAATCATCCAATCAAGAGATATGATCCAAACGGTGGAAGGTGTTATTCTGAAATCGCAGCAGAGATCATCTGACTTCATCGTCTGTTTTCACCTTCTTTCTCTCAGATTCTTGGAAAGGTGTCTTCATATGATTTGTAGCTCTTGAAGTTGGCTTTCTTATGCAACTTGAATCGTGTCCATTGGTTGTTCCTACAAAGAGATAAGTTTGAACGATTGACAGAAGGTCATTCTGATCGTCGTTTTCAAGCTTCATTCATCTTCTTTTGATCCCGAAGCCAATCCTAGAGCTTTTTTTCCTTCAAATCTTCATTGTGAATCTTTCGGTGACCTCCAAAGCTATCAAATCATTCTCAAATGCTTCTCAAATCATCCCATTTGTTCCTCAAGTGCCGGGTACCAGGCTCAAATTCCCTGATTTTGACTACAAACAACACAAAACTCGAACCAACGCCTGGTAAACATAACTTGAGCTAAAATTGAGACTTGCAACACCTTAAAGCTAAGGAAACCATCAAAATCTGATCTCAACACACATCAAATGCGTGTCAAAATACGGACTTATCAATTACGTGTGTGCAAAGATGCAATTGTAAATAAAATTTGATAAAACTACCTAATTAGAACTTAAATCTAGTGAATTTTTTACCTCTTATTTTGTTAATAGGATTAAATAAATTCTATGTTTAGGAAACAAAACACTCTTAATCCTATTTTAGGAATTTTCCTATATTTAACTCCTACTTTGAGCAATTTGTTATAAAATTTTAGATTATATATAAGGGCATGGTTGAGGTTGAGATCATTTTCCCCATTTCCCTCCACAAAGGAAATGCCTCTCGTCATAATTAAAGTGAGGCATCAAAGTACTCCGTAGTACACAGTAGACAAAGTACAAACAAATCAAGAAGTAGAAAAGGCTAATATATTTTTAAAAAAGAATAAAGCTAATTAATATCTTAAAATTGTGAAATTGTGTCAAAAAGATAAATTCATTAACAAAAACTTTTGACTCAAAATCTTAATTATGAAATTGTGTCATTTTATTTTCATACAAAGTAGAGTTTTTTATTTTATCATACAAAGTAGAGTATTATAGTACATGTCACTTTGAATTTCTTTTTTTAGGAATTGAACTTGCCTTCAAATTTTTAGATTTTTTTTAAACACACAACCGTTCATAGTAAATAGATCCATATAATATACTTCGATGTATTATGTGCCACTTTGCAACTTTTAATTTGTATTTATTGGTATCTTTCATTTTTACCCTTAGTAAATAATTGATTACAATTTCAGGAAGCAAAGGGGGCCAAAATATTTCTAATGAAACTCTTGCATGTATTAGATACTACCTCCGTCCCACTAACATTGAGACGGAAGAAGGTGACACGATTATTAAGAAAAGTGATTTTATGTGATTGATATTGAATTGAAAAAGTAAAAATAAAATAAGAATGATTTAGAGTCACACAAACTTTACCAAATTTGGTATGAGACAATCTTAGTGGGACTTCCCGAAAAGGTAAAATGGAACAATTATAACGGGGCGAAGGGAGTACTTCATACTAGTACTACATACGGAGGATTACACTTTATCTGGTGGGGCCCATTAACTTATAGCGCAGTTAAAGAATGTTTTCTCTATTTGTTTCACCAAATTAAATAAAGAAAGAAATAATTGTAAACAAGTAAGTACATCTTTATTTCTTCCTTCTAGAAGTTGACTCAACTTTTTCCTTAACATATTCCATTTTAGTTGATAAAGTATGCAAATTATACCGTTGGATCGATTTGGTAGTTGATATCGTATGCAAAAACAAAAACCCCATTATGAAAACACACCCAACAACAACGTACTTTCCCCTATAAGTGCCCATTTGGTAGCCATAATTTTTGGCTTTTCAGACTTGTAAGCAAACTTTTTTTAACAAACACGTAACTTTTGGTTTATTGGGCTGAAGTTATCGCAGAAGTCCATATATTTTAGCTATTTTTTCATATTTTGTTTTCTTTATTTGATAAGTAAATTGTATTTTAAATTATTATTTTTCACAAATCAGCCGAATCAGCCAATACAGCCTTACGAAGTGTGGTTATCCGATTTTTCACAAATCAGACGAATCAGCCAATACAGCCAATCCTTGTATGGACTTCAATCGGATCAAGGACCATTATCGCATGACCCGGACCGGTATCGTCGACTAGTTGGTAAACTTATTTGCCTTACCCTTACTCGCCCGAATATCAGTTATTCTGTTCATATATTATCACAATTTATGCAACGTCCGAGACAAGCCCACTGGGAGGCAGTTGTGCGAGTATTTCGTTATCTCAAAGGCCATCCTGGCCAGGGCATTCTACTCCTGTCCGATTCCTCTCTCACCTTGGCGGGTTTTTGTGATTCTGATTGGGCCAGTTGTCCTATTACGCGAAGATCTGTCACCGGATATTTTGTACATCTTGGCGGGTCCCCTTTCTCTTGGCGCACGAAGAAGCAGGTTACGGTATCCCGGTCCTCGGCTGAAGCAGAATACCGGTCTATGGCCACTCTCACCTGCAAGTTAATCTGGCTCAAAAATTTATTGGGTTCTCTTGAACACTACTACATTTCAAGGCCTAATGTAACAAAAAAATTGTAACACTTATTAAAAGTGTTACAATAAACCACTCTAATGTAATAGTTTTCAATGTATTGTTACATCTATGCCAAAAACGTTACATTTAGTCGACTACTAATGTAACGCTTGTATACCGCTCAATAAAGCGTTACATTTGTTCAACGGAAGTTACATTTGGTAGAGCCTAATGTAACGTGTGTTATATACGAAGTACATTGGAATAGTCAATAGGAATAAAAATAAAAAAAAAAAGGGCGCCATTCAATAAAATTTCAGCCCAACTAAATTTATAGCGCCTAAAAGCAGAAAACCCTAGGCAAAATCTAAAAAAATTGAACCACGTTATCTCTTCCGCATCCAAATTAAAGATCGTGGAGTTCGTTTCCGATCTGAATTCTCATCTACACAAGAACCCTAAGCTACACATGTGTTGTTTCAGATCTGAATTTGCATCTACATGCACGAGAACTTCTTCAAGCATGCCGAAGGCCCCAACCCAAGTCTGTACAGCTGCAGAGTTCGTCCAACTTGGCGTCAGTGACGCTCTTTTGACTGTCATGCCGCCAATTGCATCTATTTCGTCTGGCCTAAGTTTCCTCCCGATTCATATAGAGAGACCACGATTCCTGCTTGAATAGAGGCGGCGGATCTCGGCACTCCGACAACATTGCGCGCCGTTAATGGCCTCGATCACTCTAACCCTACATCTGGAATTCACCGCGTTATCTGACATGGAAAATCTTTCCCGAGAATCTGCGGAGGTATTAAACTAAATTATTCGAAATAAAATTTCATTTAGCTAGATCCAGGGGTTCAAAAGGGTGGACGTGAGCCTAATTTCTTGTCGTATTTGGAATTAACTTTTTAATTCGTGCTAGAGTTAAATATTTGCAAGTGACATTCAACCTTGTAAGTTTCTTACTATAGTTTTTGGCAAAACATTATACAGAGTGGTTCATTTTTTGGTCATACTTAGGACAGTTAAGTGTTTTACTGCTATATTATCTAATTTATTTTCTTTATCCACACTAGCATCTAATTTTATGTAGATTTGGACGAAACTATAGTTTGGAGAGCAAGTGGTTTGTGCAGCAATCACTCGTCTCGGAATACCTTTTAGCCGAGGTATCTAAAACTACTAGAGCTAGTATTAAAATTCTCACTTACACCTGAATAAATCTATTTTCTTTTAAGTAGAATATCAACATGTGATTTTGATAGTTTAATGTTTGTAATAGCGGTACTGGGGTAATGATAGTGATGATTGAGTGATGATAACGATGATGATGATGATGATGATGATGATGATGATGATGAAAGTTTGGAATTGCCTAGTAATTCAGCTAGTGGAATGAAAGTCACTCAGAATTGAAATAATGAAATTGCATTCTGCAGGGATACTTTGAGGTTATATTTCCAGAGGCTCATTAACATTTTTTTCTTTGGTAAGTAATGAACCTTGAATCCTATACAACAATCTCTGTGATTTTGGGATTAATGAATCTTAAGTTATCTAATGTCAGATAGTTGATAACTTGCCAAATAATATCCTTTTTTGCAGTTCAGGCTTTTCTTTATAACTATTTGCAGCTAATTACTTGATTACTGATTACTACTAGTATTTTTATATATATATGCAGATACTTCGATTCTATCTCCGAGTCAGCCGTTTCAGTTTTAAAGAAAATCCCATATTTTAAGCCTTTCTGGTAAGATATTGTTTGGGTCAGTAAAAAAAGAAACCTATTTCCGGAAAACATGAAATGGATCATTTCAGATGACCCAAAATGGGGGGGGGGGGGAGATTGAGTGCAATTTCATGTGATTTCTGTGGGGGGTTGATTGAGAGAATTGCTAAATTTGTGGGAAAAATCATTGGAATCTTGTGAAAAATTGGGGAGAAGAGAGGAAGAAAATGGAAGAATTAAAGGAAAGATCTTTGGAGAGAGTGGTTTCACAGAGAGCAATGCAAATGGGGAGTTCATTTCCATGTCAAATCTGTGTGGTTGGATTCCTTTGTGGAGTTTGCCTGACCTCCTTCTCTCCTTCTTTCTTGCTGCTCTCACTTCATTTGGTGCCTTTCATCTGTTTGGTTCAACTTCCACTTTTTCCACCACTATTCTGCCTTCAAATTTTACCTCTAAATTCATCACTGCAGTTAAGCTCCCATCTTCCTATCCTATCTTTATCTGTGCATATGAATATGCTTATCCATTTATCCATTTATTAGTTGCTTGCATGGTTACCCTAAAAGGAGTGAAAAGCATTGGCAGAGAGCATCTATTTGATTCCTTCCGCTGTAACACAAAAAGGAGTGCATCTATTTGAAAAAAAACAAAAACAAAAAATCCAGAAATGCAAAGACAATCTAAAATTAGAAATACTACGGAGTATGTTTTTTCCTAAATAGAAATGGTTATAAACTTTTATTAACCGTTCCAATTTCACCATGCACTATTTAATAATCCATATTTGAAATTCCAGTTGAACATCATTTATGTCTTAAATGCAAATCTGAAAGGAAAGTTCTTAGTGAAGGATTTGTATAGCTCTAATTGTTCAAATCTAATTTCATTCAAAATTACTTTCAGTCTTCCAATAAAGGTTCGGAGTAGTAATCTGGCAAAAAGAAAAAAGATTATGTCAACTTAGACCCCTTCATACACAAGTAGATTGTAGTTAAATGTACCCGTGCAAAATTAAGTATATTTGGAAAATCATAATAACATACTAGAAGTTTAGTGTTCACTGTTAATTATATGGGGGAATTTGACTTTGCACCTCATGTTTTAGGCCATATTAGACTTTGCACCCCATATTCAAAATCATTAATATTTGCACCCCATTAGCTCAAAAATTGTGAAGGAGTGGGGTGCAAAGTCAAATGATTATATAGTGAAATAGGGTGCAAATATTAATGATTTTGAAAATGGGGTGCAAAGTCCAATATTAACCAAAACATGGGGTGCAAAGTCAAATTCTCCCTAATTATATTTGATCTATCAAAAAAATACACCATGATTGTCTATGGAGTTAAATCTTTTGCCAATACACTACATGCTATGTAAGTAGATTATATAAAATCCTAGGCTAAGTGACCAAGTTTTATTACCTTGTTCCTTTAGCAAGAATGCCCCATATATATTTATTCCAACCATGAGCTAACAGTTTATAACCAGCCACCAGGAGTAAAGAATACAACTGCAGTTAAGTATCTTCATCTCTTGTAAAAAAATAGCTTTTTTTTGTTAGAGTAAATGTGCCATTCATTGCGTGCTTCACCTAGTAACAAGAACTAGATCCATTATCCCTTTTGATAGCCTATTGATTATTTAGCATTGGTGATCATTTCATTTCAAAGGTTAACACAATTTTTATTTCCTTTCCAGGTTTACAAATGAGAATCCCTTGTATATCTTCTAAAGGTTTGCCTTCCCTGTTACTAACATTTGCATAAGATAGAAAATGAGTTTCTTCTAATAAGTTTCTTCTAGTTTATAGAAATGCCTTCCAGGTTTAGTACGCACATTTTAATGACATCTTTCACATGTTTGTCACGTATGAACCATTCAGGTTTCCTTTGTATAGATTTGTTTTTGAATTTCAAAGTACAAGGAATCTCTCCCAACCTTGTGACGTATTGGATAGGGAATAATTCACCCCAGTCTTTGCCTCAATTTGGTCTCTTTAAAGATGTATTCTTATATTTCTCGGGTATTTGTGAATTTCTAATTGTTTCACAAATAATTAAGTTAGTCATTTCCTAACGAACTGGACTGTGAGAACTTAGGGGAAAAGTTTTGAACCATATTTTTGTGTGAGACGTCCTGAACATTCCTCAAGTATTCTTTTATTCACAAAAATGGCTAAAAATAAGATGACTTGTTTTAGATCATCCCACACTATTTATTTTAACAAGAGCTAGAGCCACTATAATATTGGGCAGTAGCCACCTCTAATATTAATGCAAAAACATGGACTCTAATATGAAGTGTTATTTTACAGAAGAGTGATATACATGAAGATGAAGAAATGGAACAAGATGTGAAACGATGTTTGTTCAAGGAGTGCTTTATCTAAATGATAAGCTCCTTTGGAATCACATGTATACGCGAGTGCTTATTATTTGATATGAAGGCGACTGATTCTGATTTACTTGAAGACGGAGATGGAGTAGAACCAAATGGTGCACACATGGTTTCTCATTGGAATGTAATATCTAATACTTAGGGTTCTGATAGAGACTTGCAGATGCAAACAATGGGTTCTTGATGGTCTGTAGACTTGATAAATTGATGTGTACAATGTATTTTTTTTATGAATGAAATATTTGTTCACTTTTTTTTTTATATTTTTTGTAATGTCTATGCAAATGGTTAAGTTTGTTCACTTTAAAAATGTAACACACACACACACACATGTAGTAAGTGTTACATTAGATAATAAATTTGATATTTGTTACATATTATTTCTAAAGTGTTACATATTTTGAAGTTAAAAAGCGTTACACTTGTGTTTAATCAATTGTAACAGTTGTGGTAACCTTTTTGTGTGCTGAAAAATGTGTTACAATTGGTTCTACATATCGTTACATACCGTTACAATAGAGCAAAGGTAACGCGAGCGAATGTAACAGCACAAAACTGTTACATTAGAGATATTGTAACAGACTTTTGAACCAATAGTAACAAAGTTGACCGTTACAAAAAGCCTTTAAATGTAGTAGTGGAAGTGCGGCTTAATTCTCCTATTCCTATTTTTTGTGACAACAACACCGCTATTCATATTGCCTCTAACCCGGTTTTTCATGAGCGAACTAAGCATATAGAATTAGATTGTCATTTTCTTCGTGATCATGTTCAAGCAGGTACAATTATTCCCATTCATAAATCTACTACGGAACAGCTAGCGGGCCTCTTCACCAAAGCTCTTGAATCACATCAATTTTCTTATTTACTTTCCATGATGAGCATTCTTGATCCCCATGTTTCATCTTGAGGGGTTGGCTAATACTCACGTGGTGCATGCATGCGGCAAATATTTTGCATATACCCAACGTTCGCATGAACACTTCTAGTTGTTGTATATTTGTAATTATTAAATAGTTTTTTTGTTCATATTTATCCCTTTCTAAAGTGCATATTAAAACGGAATATAATCGTCCTTTAATTTGTTGGAGCTTTAATTTTTACTCAAACGTGATAAGAGGAGTAATTTATATTCTTATTTAATGAATCAACTTGACTCTAAACGGCTTACGTACCCAAAATCATGATGTCAAACGTACAATCAAATCACAATCAAAATTGGCAATAACTCGATTATGCTAATGTCAAAATATTTCATTTAAAGTTAACCTAGCTACTTATAGGAGCAATCTAGTGTAATAATTAGTTTATTAATCTATACCGGTCTAGTGTGGGATAAGTTTTCAACACATTGTTTGTATATTTAATCAACACATGTTTGTAAATTTTCAACACGATGTTTGTATGATAAATATGTGTTCAAATTTTAAATTTCCAAACTTAAGTTTCATCAGATTTTTAATTTTAACTATGATGTCTGTGTTTTGCCCCAAAAAAACTACGATGTCTGTGTTATTAATGGAGGATTTTCTGAGAAAATTATAGATTTACTCTAGTAATTAATAGATATTCTAATTTCATGTCTTCTAAATATACTTTTCCCACTTTCATTTGTTTAAATCCCACTTGCATATCTAGAGGCCGTTTGATAACAATGTTTTTCGGCTTATCAGGCCTACAAACCAACTTTTTCATCAAACACATAACTTTTGCTTTCGCGCGCTGAATTGTGTAATAAGCAGAAAAAGTAAGGTTGAAGTTACTTTTCTGGCTGTATTGGCTGAAATCATTGTAGTCTTGTAGATGATCATTTTAGCTATTTTACATATAATTTTTTCTTTATTTTATTAATAAGATATATTTTAAAAATAATTTTTTCTTAAATCGGCAGAATTAACCAATGCAGCCACTTCAGCCAGAACTTCATAAATTTCAGCAGAATCAGTCAAAACAGTCGATTTCGGTGCTACCAAACTGGCTCCTATTCATCCAACTAATAAATTTGTTCATGTTAATGTCGATTAACAGATTATACTATATTTGGCAGAAAATTTGAAGATGATAAATTTTCTGATCTTTTTTTATGGAGAGTGAACTTTTTGGGACACTTTTCAATGAAAAATTTATCGGTTAGATAATCTTATTTACAATTGACTATGTAAATTTACATGACTAATAACGAGCACATCCTAAAATTAGCAGACTAAAACAACCATTCGAATCCCCTTTGTAATTTTATTATTTAAAACAAATATTTCCTTTATGTATATATATATACTTATAATTAAGTCTTCCAAATGGGTAATTTCATATATTAATTAAGGCAGATAATAATAAATAATAAAACACATAACGTGGTCGCGTTGAGTAGTCAACAAGTAACCCCACCCTAAATTGATGAACAAAAAGGTCGACTTAAAACTAGGGGTGGGAAAAACTAAACCAACTGGGAAATCGACCCTGGGCTGACCCAATTTATCATCCCGGTCTTGATTATTTTTAACCAGCATGAATTAAAAAAACCCGGACCGAACCCGAAATTCCGGGCTCATTAGCGGGCCTTAAAATCTATAACCCGGCCCTAACCGATAAAAATGTGAAATAATTAGCTTTAATATAAAATTAATATAATATATGAATATAAATTTATAAATATTTCCTAATACGGAGTATATGATTATAATCACGGTGAATAAAAAATTCTTTAGTAACTTTTAGTGACTACAAATATGTTGAAATTGTTTAGTGTAATGACCATGAAAATATATTTATATCAACTCTATCTAATTTTTATCTATTAATTTTATTTCATAGTATTTTTAAGAAACCTATATTATTTATTTATATGCATCTTAAGTAAAATATTAAGATAATTATCTTCTTTGGATTTGAATTGTTGGTGATTTTGGAGACTAATATTTGTGTTATTATTTGCGGTTTGTATTTTGATTAATTTTATTTGAAAAAAGGTGTTAAAATATAAAAGAACAATGAGATATTTCACGTTCGGGATTTAACCGGCCCAACCCGAACCCGGACCGAATCTGGGCTTCCAAAAACCCGACTCGGACCAAATATAATGGGCTTTGTTCCGATCCCTAATTTTCATAACCTGAAACCTTCCGGATAATTTCTGGGTTTAGCAAAAACCTGACCCAGATCGGGCCGATCCCACCCGGCCACCCCTACTTAAAACAAATCATACTCCATATTAATTTTTCGTTGTGACACCATTACACTTTCAATGAGAATGTCACAAGTTCAAAAATCATCGTAATCAAATATAATGACATTTAACATAACAAATATGTGAAAAACTTTAGTTAAAAATATCTTCATTGACTAGAAAATTTAGTTAGTATTAAAGAAAATCATTGCAAATTAATGATACAAATAAAGTTGAAGAGTTAGTTTATATCTCTGTAATAAAAGTGAAATTGAAAATGATATTGTATGAGAGGAATTAAAGTAGAGAAATTGCCCCAAATAGGACTAAACTATTGCTGAAATTCCAAAATAGGAGCTGAGTAGGTATAATTTTATTCCCTAAATAGGACCATTTTTCCAATTTCACCCTCTAATTCATTTGAACAATGCGGCAAGTTTTATAACCTTCGTTCAAGCTAATAGGGTTGCATTTTCTACACATAGCTGTGCTTCTACCGTGAGAGGAGGCGAGCAGTAGCAGCGAGAACCGGCGAGTAGCGCCGCCGAGTGCCGGTGAGCGGCGGCAACGAGCATAGGTGGTTAGTCTCTTCCTTTGCACTCCTCTGTTTCTTCAGTTTTTCCGATTGAATCTGGTGTGGGTGCGGTGGTGCCAAGCCATAGGGTTCTTCCTGCTTCTTTTCTGTCGATCTGCAACATACTCCATCCATGTCGCCTCTTTGTTTCTTCTTTTGTTTTATATGAATTTTTGTGAGCCTTTGCATCTTCTTCCTCATGTTTGGGTTCTGTAATTGCTCAATTTCGGGTTTGTAATGGCTTGATGCCTCTTTGTTTGTCAATAATGTTTGAAATAAAACTGATGTGGTCAACTTCGTTTTTATAATTGCCAATTTATTTTACAAATGCCATCAAAATGGCATTCTTGTTCTTTAAAAATTTAATATTTTTCTTTGAAAATGCCATTAAAATGGCATTCTCGATTCATGTTGGCATTTTGATAATAAGGTTGGGATTAGCGGTGGCGTTGGTCAGATCTGCCATGGCAGCGGCCGGATCTATGGTGACGGCGTCAGAATCTGCAGTGGCGACGACTAGATCTGCTGGGGCGGCAGTTGGCGGTCACCGGAGGTCAGATCTGGCCGGATCTAGAGAGGCGGCAGCCAGATCTACGGCGACGGCAATCGGTTTGCAACGGCAGCGTTCAAATCTTCAGCTGCGGTTAGTTTTTTCAGGTTGCGCCGGCGGCCGGCAGCGGTGGCCCGTCCGGCGGTGGCCAGGCAGGTGGTCTATAGGTGGCAGTCTATTTTCAAATTTAGGGTATTTATGTCCAACTACAAATAATAACTACTATTCAGGGAATTTTCAAAATTTAGTCCTATTTTGGCAATTAAGATTTTAATTACTCCCATTAAGGTAAATCACCCATTAAAGTATTTAAGAGGAAAATGGGAGAGAGTTTTAATTATATTTGGTCCTTTCTAAGAAAATTATATTTTGTCATTGGATTTGGATGCATCAATTATAAACTTCGTAGAAAAGATTCTACACAAAGGTCATGAAAATTATGTTAACTAAAGTATTTTTCAACGAAAAAAATCAATTCTAAATACATCCGTATTAATTAAGTTATTTGTTTCACACTATGAAACTATAAAAATAAAACAATATATAAGACTTTTACTGCTCAATAAAAACCGAAATATAAAATTTTTATTATCATACAAGAATTTCATACACACTGAAAACAAATGTTATGGATATAACACGCATGCACGGACTTATTGAACAGAGAAGAAAATAATAACAGTAAATACAGCATGTATAAAAATAAAAATAAAAATAAAATCAGCACCATCATCAAACATATATTATCATCACTTCAAATGCTGCTATTTGCATTTGAACTCTCGGATTGCTTTATTGCCGGAATCAATGGTGAGGGTGCAATCCATTTCACTACTTTTCTTCTTCTTCATCATGCCGAACATTAACATAACCTTCCCCTTCAACGTTGACCGGACGGTCAACGTCAAGTTCCCGGAGTTCAGATCGCTCTGAAGGCGCTGCTTATGGTCAGTAGCAGTGATATTGTCTGACGACAAGTTGACCTGAAAGTTGACTTTCTTAGTAGATTTAAACCTAGCCTTGGAACCCACAACATGGGCCTCACCGACAAGATCAGACCCCAAATAAAAGAACTGAACTGAGCTGTTTGGGTACTTGAAAGACCCGAAATTAGGGTTCTTCACTCCCAGTGTCCCATTCAGTGTCCCTCGGAACGAGAAATTATTTGGAGAAGTACCCGCTGCCGAAGAAACGAAGCCATTTAGTGTGACTGAGCGGAGCCGGAACTTGGGCGAATTGGCCTTCATGAACACACCGGCAAAGACTCCAATTACCAGACACTGAAATACGACGAAGAGGACTATCCATAGGATGCATTTGTTGCGCTTCTTCCTCTTCTGTTTGAGGAGCTCTGCTTGATTATTGCTATTGTCAAGACCATTAATAGATCCATAAGCAGATTGGGATGGATCCATGTTATTGGAAGTATAATACGTAGTAAAAAGATGATCGAGCTAGGATGTAAGAAGATGGAGGAGGGATCAAGCTTAAATTAATGTCTCAACTAATCTCTCCATGTCTATATATATACATACCATGGAATTGAATTCATGAAAGGAAGATACCCATCAAATGTTTTAGTCAAAGCAGCGTGGTATATAAAAACAATTTTTTTTTTGATGATCATAAAAAAAAATTATATAAACTGCTTTTTCTTTTTCTTTTTTTCTTTGAAAGTTTTATAAAAAAGTACAGTTATCTAGATATGATGATGTAGATGGTGATGGAGATGATTGAAAATAAACAATAGAGACAATTGAGCTAGTCAAGGAATTAATTTCGCGGGTAATAAGCTGAGTACGTATTTCTATCTTTCATTCCATGGAAAATAACTTTAAATAATACATACTTAAATTAACAAATAAATCTTAATAATACCTATTATCTGAATGTAAACCCAAAATAAAGTAAAGTCACTTTCTACAAGAAATTCAGGCATTTAAGACATCAAAAACTAATATCAAATCATCAAATAATTGATATTTGGAAATACGTACAGTCATGTATTTGATATTTTGAAATTAGTTTTTGATGAGTTAAATAACTAAATTTTTAGTGAAAATTTGCTATATATCACTTTTAATATATATTCAGGTAGTTGGTATTATTTAGTGAATCCATGTCTATATAGTGAATATAGTGACTTAGAAACTATATTTACTTAGAACCCATTTGGTGACCCATTTTTCGACTTGTCGGGCTTATCAATCAACTTTTTCACCAAACACGTAACTTTTGATTGGTAAGGTTACATTAGACGATCATTTTAGCTATTTTCAGAGGTAGTATAATTTTTTCTTTATTCTATTTATAAAAAATATTTTAAAAATAATTTTTTCATAAATCAGTAAAATCAACCAATCTCGCCACTTTAACCAGAATTTCATATATTTCAACATATTCAACCGATTCAGCCAATTTTAATGTTACCAAACGGACTCTTATATAACATATTCTAATACTGTAACAGAATTCATGATTTATGTAGTGTCCCAGTAATTAAGTATTCTTCACAGTTCAATTCGATCCAAATTAGACTTTAAAATTTGAATTTAATTAGACTTTAGAATTTGAATTTAGAGCCTGCAACTGCGATATGGGGTTACTATGCTGAAAAATGCATAGAAACTCTGCAAGTACCGGGGACGGAGCCCCACTCTCTCTATCTGTCAGGTTGTGATTATAGTCCAACTTACATCCTTCCAACGTGCTGTCCGGTCGGTGTTGGGGGGCCCTTAGGGATGAGGTGTCATCCTTTTTTTTCAATTGGCACCAGTCGTCGTCCATGATGGCGATGTTATATGGGCAATAGTAACGAATAAAAAAATCTTTGCTCTTTTTTATTTCTACCTTCCAGAGATTTGGTTTTAGTCCGGCCGGCTTCTTCTATAACCGAGATTTATGTTCGCTTCAGGTGAGTGTGAGTTTTGTTCTTCTCCTAACAATGTCTAGATGCTGTATATTCCTCTTCGATGTTACCGGTCGAGTGGTTCATTATTCATAGTTGGCAAGACAGGTTCAACCTAGTTCTTCTGAAGTTTCAATTATTCGCCCTCCCCTGAACAACCACATCACTCTAAGAAAAAAGATAGCTCTCAACTTGATTTCCTTTTCGGTGGCTGGTCAAACCGATGATTAGTACAATTTCTGCTCAATTAGGTTTTCTTTATTTGTTGGTTGCAGATCAAACCAATTCTCTCTTTCTGGTGACTAGAGAATCTAGATCTTTTAGTTGTAGTTTTTTATTTTCTCTTTAAAATATATACAAGAGCATCAAGTCTGTTAGACTAGACTTAATTATTCATTCACTTATATTTTTGCTATCATTTAATGAATAAATTAGTTTTTTGATTTTTTTAAAAAATTGACGGCTCAATTAATATTATGTCCCTTTTTATTTAGTCAAACACCTTTTTTCAAGTCAAAGTTATTCAACTTTGACCGATTATATATTTATACACGGTAATATTGATAAATGAAAATTATATGAAAATATTCATTGTTAAAAATACGATTTTTTTTCACTTTTAGTCCTTCGACTATTATGTCATTGACACTTTTGATACTTGACTTTGATTTTTTCCATTTTTAGTCCTTGACTATTGTGCTAGAGATACTTTTGGTACCCGTCTTTGAAAATTTCCATATTTAGTCCTTCAACTTTTATAAAAGTGACACTTTTGATCTTTCAACTATTATAATAATGACTTTTTTAGTCCTTCACTTATTGTGTCAAAATCATAATTTGAGGACTAAAAGTGTCAATTTGACAATACTCGGGGACTAAATATGGGAAACCTTGAAGTCATGGACTAAAAGTGTCTCTAGCACAACAGTCAAGGACTAAAAATGGAACAATTAGAAATCGAGTACCAAAATTGTCATTGACATAATAGTCGAAGGACCAAAATGACAAAACTCCTTAAAAATACTATTATAAAAGTATAAAATTATTACGTTTCATATAAATATATTAGTTAAAATAATGGATCAAAGTTTATTACCGTTGACTAGAAAAGTCAAAGATGGCTAAATAAAAAGGGACGGAGGTAGTATAACTTATATAGAGCAGGTAAATAATGTTAGTGTGAAAATTCTAAAAGTCACAAAACACGGTAGTATATATGCAATATATTACTTTTTATTTTCTTCCTTCTAGAAATTGACTGACCTTTTCGTTTAACTCTTCATTTTGTTGTCGATGGATAAATTAAAACAGAAGATATACGGAGTAAAAAATAGAGAATAATGCAACGCGTGGTATAAAAGTAAAGTGCGGTCATTTTTCATAAAAGTATTTGCCTTAGATAGGAGTAAATTAATAGGGAAATTCTAAAATAGGAGTACTGTTTAAATAATTACCTAAATAGGAGTATTTTGCTTAGTCACGGTTTTTCATTCCTAAACTACCCCTGAATACGCGCGCCTCATTCAACTGCAAATTAATTCCCCTAGCTGCGCCGTTTTTTGCTTGCCTCTGTTACTTCGTAACTTCTTCAACCTTCATTGCCTCTGATCGTCGTTCGTCAGGTACACCATATGGCGTGATTATCCATTCGTTCTAGTTTTTAGAATCCTCTATTGAATTTGAAGGTCCGTAGTAAGTTGATCATACTTTCTACTAACTTTCAATGCTCTGCTTCAATTATCGATGCATTTGCGTGTGCATGCTTTCTGAATTATTTTCCATAATTTTGTTACTTTAATTTACCTATTTCAGCACACAAAGTCGATATTAAATTCGTGTTTCACTCCATCCTTGATTTCATCTATGCTTCTACTTAATCGATGCTTTGTTTATAGTTCTGTAGTATTGCGAAATTGTTTTGCAAAATTTAGGTTGCTGTTCTTTACGTATTTAAGTATATATATTGCTTACGTTGCTTTTCAGTATGTTCTTCATCAATTATCTGCTGTAGTACTCTGGTTTTTATGAACTTGCTTCAACAATATAGTTGTTATTGTTAATTCATTATAGATAATCTCTGCAATTTATGTCCTGTTATTCATATTTCTTTATTTATGTACTGTAATTCAACAAATATTTCATAATTCCATTCTACTCATCATGATTTAGTCTTTGAATTAGTGACAGTTTCACTATTGTTTGACATGGATCCTGTTAGTAATTATTGCCATCCTCTTTTCTGTTAATGCCATCTGTTTTGTTTTATTTTGTAAACTTCCTTTGAATCATTCTCTGTTAAGTACAAGCTTACATTTTTTCCTTTTTATTTTATAGTCTTTCTTTCTGTTTCTGATTTAAATATTTTTTTGTCATGTTTTGCATAACACTTTGTTTTTCTTTGTTTTAGCCAATCATATCTTCAAAATGGATACTGTTTTGCTGCTTATGGTCAAACTGGATGGTATATGGTTGAGTAATTGTACTTTCACTCATAGGGACACGTGTGGTATTCAAATTCGTGCAGATGCGACATATGTTTCTTTCATTCAAAGTATGCGTGAAATCTTAAATCTCTACAAACCAAACCATTCTTTCATAGTTTCTTATGTTGTTGATGGATGTCCCTCGCCAGTTTGTATTCATGATGAACAGACATTCAAATTTTATCTTCATCTTAAAGTTCTTCAAACTGATTTTGAAAAGTTTCCTCTATGCATTCAGTTTGTTTGTAATGAAGTTGTTGATGTTGAATCTTCCTTACTACTTCACAACTCAGTTCCTCATTCTAGTAATTCAACTGTGTCTTCGTTGTTGTCCGAATCTAGTACTGAATCACATGTTGATGTTTCTGATCATGAGGTTGTTCACAACCTTGAACCACATGATGATGCTTCATCATCTGATTTTTCTGATGTTCCAGAGACCTCAATTGCTATCTCTTCTTCTGTTAGTTCTAAAGTGTCTTCCTCTAAAAGTTTTACCCTTCACCATAATGCTGAGGTTATTACACATCATCATCCTACTTGTCTGATTCCTCTTGCCATCTATAAAGACAAGAAGGCTCTTATCCACCATTTGAAAAAGTATGCAATCAATAACAGTTTTCAATATAGAACCCTTACATCAAAGAAAGATAGCCTTCATGTCATTTGTAAGGATGAAAGATGCAAATGGACAGTGCGCGCAGTTAGATTAACCGCAGTCAATATGTTTCAGATAAGAAGGTATTCACACAAATTACTACATTGATTTATTATATTTGTTCTTTATTGCCATATTTACAGTACAATTTCCATGATTGTGTGATGGCAATATTCTGTTTCCTGCATACCAGGTTTCGCCCTACACATACTTGTTCGGTCGATTTCAGACAAGGTAACCACAGGCAGGCTACAGCAGATATCATTGCAGATATGGTTGCGTACAAATATCTTGATGCTTCAGCAAAACCATATACTCCCAAACAGTTAAGGAATGACATGGCTTTGGAATTTGGAATTTCAATGTCGTATAAGAAAGCTTGGACAGCACAAAAAATTGCTAAGGAAAAGCAGTTTGGATCAGATGCAGCCTCGTACCAACTTTTACCATCGATGGCCCACATGTTTGAGCAATCAAACCCCGAATCTACAATAAGTCTTACGATAGGTGCTGATGACATGTTCCAGTCATTCTTCTTTTCTTTCGCAGCTTGGACTGATGCGTGGCAGTTTTGTAGACCTGTTCTCATTGTTGATGGCTCATTTATGAAATCTTATTACAAAGGAACATTGCTTACAGCTTGTGATCAAGATGCAAATAGACACATTGTACCTTTGGCCTTTGGCATATGTGATTCTGAATCTACATCTTCATGGAAGTGGTTCTTTATGAAGTTGCGGGATACTCTTAAGTACCGTCATGATTTATACATCGTTTCAGATCGCCATAAAGGACTGATCAAGGCTGCAGGTGAAATTTTCCCACATGCTATTCATGGGTTTTGTGTGGAACACCTTAGGAGTAATCTGATTCATAAATTCAGAAGTTCTGGTGATGGGATTGGCTGGAAATTTAAGGCTGCGTATATGGCTGCTACTATTCCTGAGTATGAAGAATACCTAGCTATGTTAGATTCTGATAATTCCAAGATTCGTCTGTGGTTAGATAAGATTGGGAGTCATAGATGGGCTAGGTGTATGGCTGGTCCACGAAGATTTGGTGTGCTTACCTCTAATTGTGCAGAGTCGCTGAATAATGTTAATGTCATTGCCAGAGAGTGCTCCATATCTAAGCTCATTGATTTCTTACGTCAACACATGCAAAAGTGGTTCACGGAAAGAAGTGAAAAGGCTTCTAAAAAAACACCATTTTGTCAAGTAAATGTGAAAAACATTTAGTGTCATTGCAATATGCATCTACACACATGCAGGTATTACTTTTGGTTCCCTAAATGGTTATGCATTACGTTCACTTTTTAAGTGCATTTGTATTCTGGAATAGGAGTTTGTTACTTATTGCCATTCTGTGTTGTTGTTTAATTCCATGCTGCACTGTCTTATGGACATTTTGTGCCATGTCAAATAATGTTTCACCTTTTCTATGTAAGTATACATATTGCTTACGTTGCTTTTCAGTATGTTCTTCATCAATTATCTGCTGTAGTACTCTGGTTTTTATGAACTTGCTTCAACAATATAGTTGTTATTGTTAATTCATTATAGATAATCTCTGCAATTTATGTCATGTTATTCATATTTCTTTATTTATGTACTGTAATTCAACAAATATTTCATAATTCCATTCTACTCATCATGATTTAGTCTTTGAATTAGTGACAGTTTCACTATTGTTTGACATGGATCCTGTTAGTAATTATTGCCATCCTCTTTTCTGTTAATGTCATCTGTTTTGTTTTATTTTGTAAACATCATTTTGTCAAGTAAACGTGAAAAAAATTTGGTGTCATTGCAATATGCATCTACACACATGCAGGTATTACTTTTGGTTCCCTAAATGGTTATGCATTACGTTCACTTTTTAAGTGCATTTGTATTCTGGAATAGGAGTTTGTTACCTATTGCCATTCTGTGTTGTTGTTTAATTCCATGCTGCACTGTCTTATGAACATTTTGTGCCATGTCAAATAATGTTTCACCTTTTCTATTTTATAATGAATTTTGTAACACTTTTACACTTCCCTCCATCTAGGTGAAACCATCTTCATATTTGGAGTTCGAGGTTGTTGATAGGGATTGCCGATCATTTGTTGTTAACCTTTCAAAGAAGACTTGTTCATGTGGTGTCTTTCAGTTGGATTAGTTCATTTGTGTACATGGTGTTGCTTCTCTTCGTATTCGACCAGGCCTCTCTTGTTATGATTTCATTTCTCCTTATTATTCTCGTGACGCATGGCTGTCTACATGGAGTGGTACCATGCATCCAATTCCGGATCCAAATTCATGGTCAATTCCACAAAGTGTTCTTAGCATTGCATGCAAGCCTCCAAATTGCTTGAAGAGACCTCCTGGCCGTCCAAAGAAATGTAGAATTCCTTCTATTGGAGAGTTTCGTGGATCAAAACGTCGAAGGTGTTCTCGTTGTCATGCCGTTGGACACAACAAAAAAACATGTGGCAATCCAATTCCTCGTGAAAACATTGATACTGTTTAATAGAGTAGGGAGTGTCATTATTGTCTTTGTTGGCAAACATTGGAAATGCTTCTTTTATACGTTCTTAAGTAATATGATGTAATAAAACATATTATGTCTTTGTTGGAAAGCATTGTCTTTGTTACAAATGGTTGTGTATACCAAGCTTCAGATCTTTGTTCAATGATTATTTTATTTTGTTTGTATATTTTTTTCAATAATGTCACTATTATTTAAACTCCCTCAAAATACATGTTACTGTACTTTATTTTGTGTCAATAATTGACAAGTTCTTCTGTGTACTTGTCAAGTAATGTCATTAATGTAAACATGTACTTGTTATTTAAAGACCAAATATAGTGACAATAATTTCCAAGCAAGGTAAACCAAATGTCACTATATGCCAACGTTTCAGCAATTCTAATCAACATGTCTTATGTTTTACACAAGTAGCTTTGCAAAACAAAAGAAATAAACGTAAAAAAGCAGTAAAAGAATGGAAACATTCAAACCCAACTACATGTCTGTTTAATCTCATTCACTCAACACATATTTCATTAAAGACATCCTTGGTCTGCCTTTTGCTCTATTTCTCCTGTATCTTGTTCTGCCTTTTGCTGCTGTATTGAATCAACTCCAAAGTCATTTTCTTTCGAAACATATACATCATTGCAACATTCAGTTCGTTGAGGTCCATATTCATCATTAGGAACTCTGCAATTTTGAGAAGAAACATTCCACAATTTCCCCTGCAACAAACACCCTTTCTATTAGTTTTTTTCATACAATATTATTTCATGTAGCTAAGTTATTAATTTTTTTCTTACGCTGTGTCCTGTTGTGGGCAATCTTCAGCATTTTCAATAGAAATTTGTCTCACTCCCATTGGTTCTTCTTCCATAGCTTCATAGACAGTGTGGTAATCTAGAACTTTGGGTAGCATATTTTGAATGCAAGTTTTGTATGCGACGATGTCACGTAGGGATTCACCTCTTCTCTTGTTCGAGTTGTAGACTTTCATCTTCCTTGCCTTTACTTCATAGACCAACAACACCCAATGACACCCAGTGTTCAAAGGGATATAGACGAAGTCAGCACCTGCCCAGTGCAGCGAGTAGCTTGTTGAAGTCCCCAGAATGTATTCGCAGATATTCCCCTTCTCTGCTGCGTCTTTCAGTGTTGTCTTTCTGTCTAAAATCATATCATGTTCCCTCTTGAGCAGTTCCATGAAAAAAGGTCCTGTTGTTGTGTATTTCTGCCTCAACTTGTAGTGCACTCGCTTGCGTTCTAGATAATACATCCCCACTTCTATGTGCTGCAAAAAAAAGTTAATAAAGTAAAAAAGATGGTATTAAAGGACATTATTACAACCATATCTTATAATTAACCTGTCTTCTAATGCCATCTTCTTCATTTTATTTCCATTTAAGATGTCTTTGAACATAAAAACACAATATACACATTTACTAGCAGAAAAGCAGTTAATAATAAAATATGATGTTTATTAATTTAAATTGAATAATATACTATACCTTGTCAGACAGCCATTGGTGGTTTACAAACAGATCATGCAACCATGTTTTTAACTCTATCTTCATGGTGTCCAAAATCAAAGGATTACTGGACATTATCTCGTAGTCGGCCTTGTATCTTCTAATCACGTTGTGTTCCTTCTTTGGTTTTTTCATCAGCCCAATCTTCAAGTATTCTGTGAATTTATTCACTTCCTCTTGATCAATAGCGTCTGTTGGGTCTTCTGAGAACGGCCCATACATCTCTTTACATGGTGGTAAGAATTCTTCTTCTGCCACTCTTTTTGCTCTTTCTTTTCTTCTTCTTTTTGCATCAGCACTCTGCCCCGCTGGTGTGTATCTATCTGGAGATTTGGCTCTTCTTTTTGTCCTTTGAGTTTTTGTAGATGTTTTCTTTCAGTTTTAGTCAACAACAAACAAGCTCAAGTCAGTAATCTATTCACTGTACATGACATTAATGTAATAATGTAAAGTTTAGATTGAAATTACTGTCATCACCTGCACTTTGCTTTGAATATCTTCTGTCTCCTTATCTTCTGTTTCCTTGTCCTCTTGCAAGGTTCCTTTTCCAAGCATTATTCTTTCAGTCATTTCGGCATTCATAACCAATTCTCTAATGAATTGTGAGTTTTCCTGACTCCAAATTTCATTGTCTGCTTCCTCAGAAGTTTTCTGATCACTTTGCATTTTTTGTTTTTTGTTTTCATCCTTTTCCTTTCCAGATCCCTCTGCCTGTTCTTTACCGTCTTCAATATTATTTGTGGTCTGCATAAAATTACATAAAAAATGCTTAGCTATCTCATTAAATTTTCATTACAGTGCACATATCATGTAATATTTAGATCACTTCACCCTAATTTTGCATACAATATAATTTTAATATTCCATTGTGCTACACAACGCCACTATTTCCATGTTACTGGCATTAAATCCTTCGTGTTCTGTTGTACACCTATTGCCATATAAGTTACAATTATGGAATTAAAGTACAATAGTTTGTATGTTGTTACCTTTTCTTTCTGTGGCCCACCTTCTGTGTTTCTTTTACTCCCAGTCAAATTAATCATGATTTCTTCTTTTTCACTTAGTTCTTTTCCTTCATCAGTCTGACTTAAGAGATTAAAATTTGGAGCATCGTCCTTCATGTTAGCAATTCCTTGGGTCTCTTCACTTGGTTCTTTTCCTTCATCAGTCTGACTTAAGAGATTAAAATTTGGAGCATCGTTCTCCATGTTAGCAATTCCTTGGGCAATTGTCTCTTCACTTAGCTCTTTTCCTTCATGAGTCTGACTTAAGAGATTAAAATTTGGAGCATTGTTCTTCATTTTAGCAATTCTTTGGGCAATTGTTTCATTGTCAACTTCTGTATCATCAGCTTGCTGCTCATCTTTCTGCTTCCCCTCTACAACAAATATTAATTTCATTTTATATGTGTAAGTCAACATTTTGTATTTAATGACATATAAATTGGAAATAAGTGTCTCATATGGAAAGTACCATTCTTATTTCATTACCTTGTCATTCTCTTGAGAATCTTCTTCAGAGCTTTCATTCTCATTGTCAGGAGTGCTACTTTTCTGATCACTCACATCCTTTATTGCTTCATCCTGTAACAAATATTAACTCCATTTTATATATGTACTTAACCTTTGGTATTTAATGCCATATAAATAGGAAATAAGTGTCTTCTATGCAAATTACAATTTTTATTTCATTACCTTGTCATTCTCCTGAGAATCTTCTTCAGAGCTTTCATTCTCATTGTCAGGAGTGCTACTTTTCTGATTACTCACATCCTTTATTGCTTCATCCTGTAACAAATATTAACTCCATTTTATATATGTACTTAACCTTTGGTATTTAATGCCATATAAATAGGAAATAAGTGTCTTCTATGCAAATTACAATTTTTATTTCATTACCTTGTCATTCTCCTGAGAATCTTTTTCAGAGCTTTCATTCTCGTTGTCAGGTGTGCTACTTTTCTGATAACTCACATCCTATAACAAATATTAACTTCATTTTCTGTATGCACTTAAACCTTTGGTATTTAATGCCATATAAATAGGAAATAAGTGTGTTCTATGCAAATTACAATTTTTATTTCATTACCTTGTCATTCTCCTGAGAATCTTCTTCAGAGCTTTCATTCTCGTTGTCAGGCGTGCTACTTTTCTGATCACTCACATCCTTCATAGCTTCATCCTACAACAAATATTAACTTCATTTTATATATGTACTCAACCTTTGGTATTTAATGCCATATAAATAGGAAATAAGCTTCTCATATGGAAATTAACATTTTTATTTCATTACCTTGTCATTCTCCTGAGAATCTTCTTCAGAGCTTTCACTCTCATTGCCATCCGTGCTACTGTGCTCATCACTGATATCCTTCATAGCTTCATCTTCCATGTCCTCTCTGTCCTTCATCACTTCCTTCTTTCCTTTTGTCTTTGATATTTCCTTCACAAGACTCAGAATCTTCTTTAGCATTGCATCTTGATTTATTTTCATTTCTTTTATCTCTGCACGCATATTGGCAATTTCTTTGGACTGCTTGGCTAGTGTCTTCATGATTATGCCCTTTCCTGCCTTTGACTCATCCCCACTTTCATTGGACCTAGATTCTTCACTATCAACCACCTTACCTTTTTTTCTCAACACTCGCCTACTGCACTCTCCTTTTTCTTTCTGTCCTGCCTTTTTTCTTTTATTGTTTCCTCCTGAATTTGCTCTATGTATTTCTTTTCCTTTTTTTCCTCTTGCATCCTTTTTGCTCTGCTTTGTGTTCTTTATGGTTGCATCAATTCTCAGGTCCTTTGCTTCATTGCTTTCCCCTCCTACAAGTCCTTGGATTCTTTGGATCTCATCTGCACTTGGAACTATTTTTGTCCACTCAAACTGTAACATTGGCAATTAAACTTAGATAAAAAATATATGACGTATTCACTGTATGGAAATGTAACTATTTACATAAATAATTGTGCATAATTTAATTGAAATTACCTTGTCATTACTGAAAATGAGTTCACAAAACTTTTGTATTGATGGTTTCTTGTGAAAAGCCCACTTCAATGTCCTAGGAATGACATTTTCTTTGTCTTTTATAACATAGCATAGCCTTTCATTAGCCAATATTGGAAAGGTCTCGAAGGCCCAGATTTGTATTGCTTGCATACAAGCTGTGAACGCCACTCTTTTACGTGTGCAGAACTTGAGTGCTTCTGCGTTGTTCTTCATATTTGCGACTAGATCATCCCAGACATCATCACCCCAAGGGTAAGAATTGAATGCATCTAAGTCTTGTACCAAGTTAATATATTTCCCTGGCAAGCGAATCGCGTATTGGTTTCCAAACAATCCATGTGCTAAAGCATAGAGTAGTCCTAGTTTAAGACCATCATTCTCTTCTGTTCCTGGATTGTTTCTGTTGTACCTCTCCAAAGCTTGAACAATATCCTGCCTCACTATTACTTCTTTGGTACCAAAATACCTTCTGCACATATCCTCACCCACGTTATCAGATACTGCCGGTTTCACCCCATTTATCTTCAAACCGATGACTATTGCCAAATCTGCTTTTGTAAAGCTTATCAGACTATTGGCTACATGGAATCTTATAACATCCTTTTCAACGTTACCATTGAACTCCTCAATATAGTTTGCTACGAAACAAATGTTGAGTTGCCCACTTAATCGTGGCATATGTTCTATATCTAGAATCCAGCCTAAAACTGAACTTCTAAAAAGTGTTATTTCTTCTTCATTCAACTTTTCCTTGATTCGCTTACCAACCTCACTCAAATTGCAAAAGCAATTCACACGCATTTTTTCAAACTTATCCAGCAATCCTCTATAACATGTCCTCGTTATAGTCTGCAGTAAACACTTAATTATATCAATATTTCCATGTAGATTTACATTTGAAGTACAGTAAAAAAGATGGTATTAGTGCACATGATTTAAAAAAGCTATTATAATTAACATGTCATTAAATGTCATCCTTTTCATGGTATATCCATTTCAGATGACATTCAAGACAATTCAGTTGTATTAAAAAAGAAGCACATTCTGTATACGTTTTACAGTTTCAATATAATATGACATTTAATAACAAATATAGGCATTATAACACATTAACCCAGTACTCTACATACCATCATTTTTATTTTACATATTGACATCACTATTTAAGATATCTTTTAATGACATAATTTTTATCATTATTTCCATTTCAGATGAGATTCACCATAAAACTTACTTTGAAATTGTGCTTCACCTTCTATGAATTGAAAGCATCACTATATATATATATATATGTATGTATGTATATATATGACAAAAATTCAAATGATCTCATTTGTAAGTCCAAAAATGTCATTCCTAAATACCTAAATCGCACAACCATGGCTATCATCTCTTCTATAACACATTCAGTTCAACTAATAAAACTTGATTCAGTACACAAATATTAGGAAAATATGGCACTAGGAACGAAAACCACACACAAACCATTGTTCAAGCACTAGACACACAAAAATGACAATAATATACAATTATTAGCAGAACAATATCATTCCAGACTTCGAATTCAAACAAACATCGTCACTATTTCCATTTACGAATCAAACAATGTTGATATTGACAACATAAAATCGTACCAGGTCTCGCCTCATTTTTACTTTTTGGCCTGTTGATTCGAAGTCGGAATCCGCCATTTTAGGCTCTTCTCTGGTCGTTTTGCTTCCTCCTACAACTTTAGATGATGTATTTTACTTTTTTTCTTCCGCTAATGCCTTCTGCGTATCGGAATCCGCCATTGAATGCTTTGGACTCTCTCGATTGATTCAATCAACTGCTTAACGGCTGAGTAATTAATGTAGGCGCGAGTTTTGAAAAGGAGGTGTTGGGCCGTATTAGTTACAGAACCGATCTCATTAAGCTCAGGGATTCAGTAAAGGTATTTATGTCATGACACATGCTATTTAGTCCCCCTAAACTTCTCGTTAAGCAGCACTCCTATTTGTGCATAAATGATATATTTTAGTCCTATGTAGGTAATTTTCTCTTTTCATAAAGGTAAAAGCCCCCAAGAGTCCAAGACACCGCAAATATGGTAATTATCTTTATTCCAATAAAATGTTATAAAAATGAGCTAATTACATGTACTATGACAAAAATATATATGTTCTTTATCAAAATGTGACCTCATAAGTGTAGTGATTATAATAGTAGCTTAGACATAGTAAATTTATAATAGCTTAGAGCATCTCCCATGCTAGAATGTCTACGGTGCACATGTAGCATTAGAGAAAACCACATAAATATTAGCAAATGAATTATTTTTTTCCTTATTTGAATGATTTTATGCAATTTTAGTTAGTTTTTCCCTACAATGTTTAACATCTAGATGGTCTCATTGACATTATGGAAAGAAACTTACCAAAACTGTATAAAATCATTCAAATAAGTAGAGAAAGAATTTATTTACTAATATTTAATTATTTGGTTATCTCTCATGTTAAAGTAGAAAATCCAATTGTTATCTAGATGGCCGTATAAAATCATCAATATATACTAATTCAATTTTCTAGTCAATGAAAATATTTTTAACTATATTTTCGTTCCCTATCTCCGTTCGTCCCCAGCCGCGAACTACTAGTCTTCTGGCTTCGCAGAAGGCTTTCGTCATGCGCTCATCAGGGGGAGGAACTAGGCTTCGTTCGTCCTTGTCGTGGTCCTACTAATCTTCTTACTTCGAAGAAGACGTTCGGTCATCCAACGATCGCAAGGAGGTCACTGGTTTATCCACGTCGGGATTCCCTGCTTCGTCGTCCCATGCTCGTGGCCCTACTAGCCTTCTGCTTTGGCAGAAGGTGTTCATCGATCCACGGGAAATGGGAGGAACTGGTTTATCCTGCCGAGGTTCCCTTTGGTACGTCTAGCCTCCCCCGCGTTCCTACTAACCTCCGCGTCGGGAGACGTTCGTCACGCGGCGAAGGAAGATCAGGCATACCTCGTCAAGACTCCCTCTCTCATAGGAGCTTCTCTCTCCCCTTCTCCTCTATTCTTTTTCTCTTTTTTTTTTTTTTTTTTGGAGGAGGAAATCGTTTCAATAGCACTTCGGCTTTTAATCTCTCTGTAGGGAGTGAAGAACAGAAATAATCCTTTTAATATAGAGACGACGATCGGTGGTGTTACATGGTACTTCGACCAAAATATTACAAAAAGATCTATCTCTAATTATTGGTAGAATTTCTTTAAGTGTTCGACATTCCAGATCCCAGCGTGGTTCCCCTCCAAGGTGTGGAGGAGGAACGTCCCCTGGTTGTATCTTATCATGACCTTGTACGGCCCTTCCCAGTTTTTGGCCATCTTGCCACCTTCGAGCGGCCTGCTCTTCTCCCTCTTCCTGAGTACGAGGTCCCCAGCTTCAATTTCGCGGATCTTCACCGCCTTGTTGAAGTATCTTTGGGTGGCTCGGTGATATTCCTCCATGCGACGAGCTGCTAGGTCTCTTCGTTCCTCAATGAAATGGAGCTCCGCTCGTAGGTTTGCCACGTTGTCCTCCGGCTGGAAATGCTTTGTGCGATGTGTGGGCACTAGCACCTCTGTTGGCACCTTGGCCTGGAATCCGTATGCCAAGGCAAAAGGCGTCTCGCCGGTTGCCGTCCTTGGGGTTGTTCTGTACGTCCAGAGTACGTAATTGAGCTGCTCCGGCCAAGTGGACGCGTAATCTTCCAATTTCTTTTTAATCCCATCCATGATGATCCGGTTCATGTTCTCCACCTGGCCGTTGGCTTGCGGGTAGGCCACCGAGGCCTTAGAGTGTCTGATGCCCCACTTTGCCAAGTATGCCTCAAATCCTCTGCCGACGAACTGCCGGCCATTGTCTGTGATGACCTGCTCTGGAATCCCGAAGCGGCATATGACATTCTGCCAGAGGAACCTCTGACATTGATATTCGGTGATGGAGGCAAGCGGCTCGGCTTCTACCCACTTTGTGAAGTAGTCAATCGCTACAATGACAAACTTCCTTCCGCCGGTCGTCGTCGGGAGAGGGCCCAGTAGATCTATGCCCCACCTGGCGAAGGGTAATGCAACCATCATCGGAGTGTAGAAGCTTTCCGGCCGCCCGGGGACGGGAGCATATTGCTGGCATACTGCACATTTCCGAGTGTGGTTGAAGCAATCCTGCTGGATGGTCGGCCAGTAATACCCTTGCAAGATGATTTTCCGAGCCAAAGTACGAGGGCCCTGGTGACTGGAACAGATGCCTTCGTGTATCTCTTCAATGACGGCCGCTGCCAAGCTCGGTGGGAGGCATCTCAAGTATGGTCCTCCGAACGTCTTCTTGTATAGCTGTCCATCAATGAGCTCGAAGTTGGGGGCCCTCCTTTTTATCCATGCTGCTCGTCCGGAGCTGCCATCATCCTCAGGCTCGGGGAGCGTCCCATCCCTGAGGTAGTCTGCGATCTCCTTCGACCAATTAGGTTCGGTGATGGAGATGGTTTCTACCCGGATGACGTCCGTTGCCGGTGTTGGGAGTGTCTCTTGCCTGACGAAGCCCCTAATGTGCCGGGGGATGCTCGTCGTGGGGTCATCTCTTGGGGGATTGCCTAGATTGGATAGTATATCAGCCTCGGCGTTCTCCACCCGCGATACCTGCTCGATTATCACCTGTTCGAACTGCGCGGTTTGTTCCTCCGGGAGCTCCTCTTAGATCTTCACCCTCTCTTCCCTGGTCTCGGCCGTCCCATTCATCTGGGTTACCACCAGTTGACTGTCCATTTTCACCTTGAGACGAGCTGCGCCGAGTGCCTTTGCACACTTCAGTCCCGCGATCAGCGCCTCGTACTCAGCCTCGTTATTGGTGACTTTGAATTCAAATTTCATGGAGTAGTAGGCCTTGAAACCCTCAGGTGAGGTGATCACTGCTCCTCCGCCACAACCTTTTGCACTCGAGGCCCCATCGGTGTACATTTCCCACCAGTTGTTGAAATCATTGTCGCCTTGGGGATCGTCCTCGGTGCGCGCAGTGCATTCGGCAATGAAGTCTGCCATCGCCTGTCCCTTGATCGTCGGCCTCGGTTTGAACTCAATGTTGTATTGGCCGATCATCAGGGACCATTTGGTTATCCTCCCGCTGGCCATGGGGTTCCGGAGGATCGTGGCGAGAGGTTGTGTCGTGTATACAATCACTGGGTGTGCCTGGAAGTACGGTGCTAGGCGTTTGATGGATGCTATCAAGGCGAGGATCGTCTTCTCCATCAGTGTGTATCTGGTCTCCGGACCGTTCAGCGCTTTGCTCACGAAATAGATCGGTCGCTGAACGCCCTCTGCCTCCTTGAGTAGCACAGCACTCACAGCCAAGTCTGCCACCGCCAGGTACATGTTCAGCTGCTCCCCGGGGTCTGCCTTGGTGAGGACGAGCGGAGAAGAGAGGTATATTTTGAAATCTTCGAAGGCAGCCTGGCACTCTGGTGTCCACTCGAAGGGATTTGCCTTCTTCATGGTCTGAAAGAAAGGAATGGCCTTATCCGCTAGTTTTGACATGAATCGGCTCAGGGCTGCCAATCTCCCGGTGAGGCGCTGCACATCCTTCAGATTCTTTGGGGCCTCCATGTCAACTATTTCCTTTACTTTCTCCGGGTTAGGCTCGATCCCCCGCTCACTCATCATGTAGCCGAGGAACTTGCCGCCCTTGACAGCAAAAGCACACTTCTTTGGGTTAAGCCTCATGCTAGCCTCCTCCATGATGGTGAAGATCCTCTCCATATCCCGGACGTGGTCCTCCTTCTTCTTGCTTTTGATCAGGATGTCGTCCACGTAAGCCTCCATGGTTTTCCCTAGTACGTCTTTGAACAACATCCCGATCATTCTCTGGAAAGTAGCCATGGCATTCCTCAGGCCGAACGGCATGACCACATAACAGTATACGCCCTCCGCTGTGACGAATGCCGTTTTTTCTGCATCATCAGGGTGCATGAACACATGATGGTAGCCTCTGAATGCATCCATGAAGCTGAGCAACTCGCAGCCCGCCGTTTCATCTACGAGCAAGTCGATCCTCGGCACTGGATACGGATCCATCGGGCAGGCCTTGTTGAGGTCCGAGTAATCGACACACATCCGCCATGTGTCGCCTTTTGGGGCTAATACCACATTGGCCAACCACTCCACGTGGATGACCGGCCGGATGTGCTTGATGTTGAGGAGCGTGGCGGCCTCCTTTTTTATGAACTCTCGCCGTTCGGCTGCCATGTATCTCTTCTTCTGCTGTATAGGCTTGGCATCCGGCCGTACGGCGAGTCTGTGGCAGATGAGGTTGGGGTCTATTCCGGGCATGTCCTCCGGCCCTCTGGCAAATAGGATTTTGAATTTCCGGAGGATGGCTATAACCCCCTCCTTGATCTCAGGTTCTAGGTCAGCCCCGATGGACACCTTTCTGTCCGAAGGATCATCCAGCTCCACCTCCTCGAGCAGGGCAGCCGGTTCCAGACGAGCGTCGAAGTCAGCCTGCCTGGCTTTCTCAGTGATGCTGTTGATCCGGGCTTCTCGCTCTCTGAACCTCTCCATGGCCTTGGTGTAGCAGGCCCTGACCATGTGCGGATCCGTGCGGGCCACTCCCACTCCTGTCTCGGTGGGGAACTTGATGCATGAGTGCCGCACGGAGCAGATGGCCTCAAGATCCTCCAAGCCGGGGCGGCCTAAAATTGCGTTGTGGGCACACTTCAGGCGGACCACGACGAACGTCATCCGGATGCGGGTAGTGTGAGGTCCATCCCCGATTTCCACGGGGAGGCCGATGGTGCCCTCCGCATCGATGCAGTCCCCTGTGAAGCCGGAAAGAGGGGTGCGCAGGGGGGGCCAGCTGATCCTTCCTCAACTTCATCCCTTCGAACGCCTCCCAGTAGAGGACGTTCACGCTGCTTCCCGTATCGACAAGGACGCGTCGGACGATCGCATTGTTGACATCCATGCTGATCACCAACTCATCCCTGTGAGGGGCCGGTGACATCGGTAGGTCGGCCGGTCCGAAGGTGATGGCCTCCACCTTGTTCTTTTTAGCGGGAGGAGCTGATATGGAGCCCACATAGAGGGACCTCTCAAACTTCTTTCGCTCCGCAGGCGAGTCCCCAGTCTCAGTGCCCCCGAAGATCACCTTGATCTCCAACTTCTTCTTCCCGCCGTTCGGGCCGAGGGACCCCTCCGGACGTTTGTCAGCACTCCGATAATCTACGTCCTTCGGTTCCGCCTCACGCCGATCGTCGCGGCGCCATGATCGCGACCTGGGATTCGGCTGCCTCGGATTATTCTTCTTCAGCAGTTGGGTAAACTCGCCCAAGTAGCCCTGCCGGATCAGCTCGTCGATGGCCATTCTCAGCTGCTTGCAGTTGTCGGTGAGGTGGCCGACCCTCTGGTGGTATTCGCAATATGCGGTCTCATCATGACCCATAAGTGCCCTCTTGTCTTGGGGCTCCCTTAGGATGCCCTTGTCTTTGATGGCGTTGAAAATCTGGCTGACAGGGTAAGCCAGAGGAACGGGGTACTCATCGGGACGCAGGCGGCTGGCCTCCGGATTAGCCTTCCACGGAACCATGCCGCCGTCCGTCTTCTTCTTTTTGTTTGGGGGGGATGGTCCGCCCCCGGGGCCGAGCCTATCCGCCAATTTCCGGGAAGGGGCTGCAGGCGCGCCGTCCCTCAGTCTGATCTCCTCCTCAATAGAGGCGTACTTCTGTGCCCGAGCCAGTACCTCGGTGTAGCTGGTGCTGGGGTTCCTCCGGAGGTCCCGGTATAGGTCCCCCGTTGCCAGGGCGCTGGTGAACATGTTCACTCCCAGCCGCTCGTCCAGGTCATCCACCTGGAGTACTTCGTCTCTCCATCTGATCAGGAATTGGGCCAGAGGTTCATCTTTTCCCTGCTTCACACTGGTGAGCGATGTGAAGCTCTTCTTGGGGGTGGTGCTGGCAGCGAATTGCGCCATGAACTGCTGGGACAGCTGCTCGTAGTTGTCGATAGTCCCGGGTCTCAGCTGCCCGAACTATTCCTGCGCTGGCCCCCTCAGGGTGCTGAAGAAGAGCCGGCAGATAGCCTCATCGGAGGCTCCCAGCATGGAAAGGTTCCCCTGGAAGCTGATCAGGTGAGCCTTGGGATCCTCGGTCCCGTTGTAGACTATCCCTTGGGGGGGTCTGCAGTCCCGTGGGATCTCTGCATTCATGACCCTCGGAGTGAAGGGTGAAGTGAGGGAGAAACGCGGCGTAGCTGGGGTGGCCTCCGCCTGTCTGTCTATTTCGGCTATTCGCCGCTCCATTGCCTCTAGCCGGGCCTCCTGTGCGGCCCTTCCGGGGGACACAGGAGGGGCGGCCTCGAGCGCAATATTCCTTCGAGGAGCAACCACGTCGGGTTGCCTCCGGGTGATATGGGCACCATGCCTTTGGAAACGCCGTCCAATATTACTGGCCGCGGGGGTGATGGTGGTGCCCCGCTGCTCAGAGGGAACATCCGGCGTGCGTCCCCGGTGGTCATCCTGCCAACCATAGCGGGGGGTGCTGGCGCTGGTGTGCCCCCCAGCTCCGTGGGAGGACGGATTTTGACCCAACCTCATGTGGATGGGCGTCCGGCGCCCGGCAGATTCTGCTGTCTCATCCAGGGACCGCATGCGGTGGATGGGTGATATGGGCGTCCAGATGGTGTTAGCTGAATGCACCTCTTCGTTCGCCTCCTGTTCGTCCGCCATTCGGCGCATCGTTTCCGCCACCTCCCTCATGAGTCGAGGGTCATGCCTGGCCTCATGGGGGATGAGGTTTGTGAGGCCACCCTCTCCCCCGGTTGTCCCCAACGTCTCGGAACGTTCCGTGGTTTGCCCGCGGTTACTTCGTCCGCGGGACAATTGCTCGGAGAGGTCACGTTGGCGGTTGTTTCTTGTCATCGTGCTTGCTGTGGGTAGATTTGGTAGCTGTTTGGGAGAGTTTGGAAACTTTTAGTTCAGTTTCCCACAGACGGCGCCAGTGTTGAGGTTTATTCCTTCAACCCCCGGGTCCAACACGTAAGCCCAAGGATTTCGAGTGGAGTGTGTGTGATTAAACTAGCCCAACAAGCAGATGATATGGATTGGGAAGAGCAAGAAAAGTGGCAAGTAAGTGATTAGGTATTATTATCTCTTAATAAATCCCTAATACAATACTTTACGCTAAGGCTCCGTCGGCCGTTCGTCTTACGAGGCAGTAGAAGTACTGCGAGTAAGAATGCTATAGCTAGAGTGCTAAGAATAGAAAGTTGTCAACCCTTTACAATGAAATAAATGCTTCTATTTATACCCGCCAATGGGCAGGTGGCTATGCCGACGTGGAGGCCTGGGGACCGCTTGTGTCCCAACCACCAAATCTTCTGCATTAAATGCACTTCCCGCCAGAATCTAGGTTTCCCGCCTAAATAATGGGGACGTTCGTCCGCCTGGGAGCGAGCTGGGTCGCTCCAAGTGATCCTCAAGAGGTTTCGGCTGTTCGTCTCCTGGCCTTGTGGATTCTCTCCATGTGGACTGGATTTCCTCCGACGATCATGGGCCTGCTTAGGAGACGTTCGTCGCCATCCTTGATGGCCCGTGATCCTGCTCCTTGTCCCCTCATAGACGTTCGTCGCGATGGGCCATTGAGCCTAAAAAACCCCTCAACACAAGATGTTCGTCCCTTTCCAAAGAACATGGGCCTGCGGCTAACCTTGTGTCCTAACTGGTCGTGCGTCTGGTAGAAAGGGGTAATGGGCCGGACCTCGGTTTGGGCCATTAACCCAACACACTGAAAGTACAAAGAATTTGAATTTTTTGGGGTGGACCATGGCCCGGTTGCCCCCACTACCTCCACCCTTGAACGATTTTGTTTTAGTTTTATTGTATGTGTGTGCACGCACTAATGTATGAGTTATTAGAACTAACAGAAAGTCTCGTATTTAGTCGATTATAACATTGGTTAATAATGTATATTCTTATTTATTGAGTATGTTTTATTTTTTAACTATTTATTTAAACATGTTCTAAGACTATAATATCCAATATTAAAAGAGCCAATTTTCTATAACTCTTGTCTGTGGTGAACTCAAGAATTTCCGCTTGGAGGGGCGGCAACGTAAAAATATATACTCCCTCCGTCCCATTTATATTGTCCTGTTTTACCTTTTCGGGAAGTCCCACTGCACTTAAATTGTCTCATACCATATTTGGCAAAGTTTGTGTGGTTCTAAATCATTCTTACTTTATTCTTACTTTATCAATTAAAATCAACCACACAAACCCACTTTTCTTAATAACCGTGCCACCCTCTTCCGGGACAATATAAATGGGACGGAGGTAGTACTTCGTATACAAATACATATACATTAAAATTTCAGGGGTTAATATATTTGCCTAGGAAAAAAATGGGGGGGGGGGCATTAGCTCCCCATTGGGTCCGCCGCTGACTCTTGTTGCATTCAAATGAACTTCGTCTTTTCAACCATTTTTATCAAAAGAAAAATTACTTTATGCATATTTTTATCCATTAGATTTCATTTGTAGCTTACTGTTTTTTCAAAACTAATAACTATACATTTTTGTAATCTATTTAATTAATAATTGGTATGGTCATTCTTTTTGAAGATATTAGCCTTTATAGAATTTAGAATTTGAGCAAATTACTCCTTATATCTCCTTCTTTACGAAAAGACTTTAGAATATGATGAAGGTTGTGGCGGCGACAACAGGTTGGCTGCATAACGCGATTAATAGCGATTGATTTATTAATGTCATGTTTTCTGGTTCAACCCAAGAAATGATGAAGTAAAAAATGATTATGTGGATATGAACGTTTAAAAAAAACATAAAGAATGTAACAAATACAAACTTTAAGCACAACCTAAATGACATTATTTAATTATTAAAATCAACCAACAAATAAAGACTTATATCTTCAAAAAAGGTGACTACGCCCATTTTTATATAAATAAATTACAAAAGTGTGTAGTTAGTTTTGAAAAAAAAAACAATAAGCCATAGATGAAATTTAATGCATAAAAATAGGCATTGAGCAATTTCATTTTTTGTTTAGGTAAAGATAGTTGAAAAGATGAATTTCATTTGGATGCAATTAAGAGTTATAAAAATACTTTTTCCAATAGAAAATATAGACTGAAAATGTTTAAATAATTAGTTGAAAATGTTGTTTTTATTAGAAAATATAGGCTGCAAAAACATTTAAACAATTATTAACATGGTGTACGTTAAATACTACAGAGTAACTATTAATTCCAAGTGAGATCGTAATTAAAAGTATTATTAAATTAGTAGGGGATAAGAAGATAAATAAATCAGTAGTAAATAAGAAGATTAATAATTACAATCGATTATTAATTGTGTATGAGTCTAGTAAAATTGTGTCAATTTCATAATTTTTGTTTGAGTGAAATTGTGTAGAAGAGCCTAGTGAAATTGTGTTTGAGTAAAATTGTGTTCATCTATGTTAGAGTGAAATTGTGTTTTCACATGTAAATCTCATGTTAGGGTTTTTTTAATTTGTCTGAAATTTTCTAATCTGATCTATTTAAGTATAGTGTGTACTTATTTGATTTGAACGGATTGACTTTGGTATATATTTGTTCTATATGTATTTTATAACTGGCAAAGTCTAGCATGACTTGATCTAGTATGTTCTGGTCTGACCTGGTATGAAACTGAAACTAATCCAATTAAAAACATCATAAATATTCTAAAACGGTGGAAGAATATATATATCCCGGGAGAAGAAGTTTTCAATGAAATAATAATTGAAAGAATAAGGAGTATTGGTTATTCATTGTAAAACAATTATACTGATTGAAATCCCAATTAAATTAAAGAAACATTATTTAAATTTAGTATAATCATTTCAATTTAACTTTTGATTCTGAATTGATTTAATTTAGTTTAATCCTTATTTCAACTTATAAGTTTTGATTCTTAACTAAATCGAACAATTTAGGATGAACTATATCTACTTGGTAAAATAGTCTAACTTTTGTTTTAACATATGTAAACATTTAACGTACCAGTTACCGAGAGAGGTATGCATGAAATTTAATGGATAAAAAGAGACACTGAAAATGTATTAAATGGAGATTTATTATATAATACAGTTAGTGCTTTTACTATTTAAGGTCTTGACCGGGCTAAACTTACAAGTGTACAAGTGCCGATATAGTAATAAATTCCGGTAAAATACCGGGTCGAATCCACAGGGAAACGTTGTTTAATTGAGTCCGAGAGTAGATGACTTTAACTAAATAAATGAGTAAAGTGCAGGAATTTTGAATTGTGTGTTGTTGTGAAAAAAACAACTTGGTCCTTCTTTTTAATTTTCAGAGATATAACTTAAATTAATTTGATTAAAGTGATTGATAACAACAACTAAGGCTTCGGGAATCACTTAAATGCTTTAATAGGGTTGAATATTAGTTCTTTACCAATAATTATGAATACGATGTCGCTAATATATTCTCAACTCCGGTTAAGGCAGCGAGAGCGTGGTTTTCGTTACGTGTAAGTCCCGTTACGGCTTACATTCATCTACCGAAAACCCCGTTGAATATCAAGACATCTCACCCGTATCATATAATACCGGATATATTTCTATTCTCGGTAATATATATGTTTATCCTTTAATGTTCATAGTTTAGACCTCAACGTTAATTGCAAGCATAAACTAAGTTTAACATACTTCTATGTTGTACACCATAGTCATAAACAATCAAAATGTAAAGGATAAATCACAATTTATTGGTTTAGAACTTTTATCAAACACCTAGTGGGCATAGAAGTTCATCCCTAGCCTTAGCTAAGAACTTAGCTCCTTAAGCTCATATTAATTACAAAAGTGTAACTAAGAACAATGAAATACAATAACATACAAGAAATAATACCTAGAACCAATTGTAGAGGAGAGAAATGGCTTCTTCTCCAACACTTCAAGAAAATGCAAAAAGGAAATATAAAAACTGAAATTTAATCTTCAAGAATGGAATGATGATCTTGTTTGATGATTTGGGGGCTTTATATAGGCTAAAGATTGGCATCTTTTAGTCTATTCGAGCCCAACAATCAGTCATGGAAGATATATTTGATCAGATCATGAGGAAGGTGAGTTTTTCCCATCAAGATATGGCTGCACGTCTCTTTGTATTCTGCAGATTCGGGCTTAACCGGCGCCGGTTTTAGGCTTGACCGGCGCCAGTTTTACTTCGGGGATGGAATAATAGTGAAAAACACCATAACCGGCGCCGGTTATAGGGTAAAACCGGCGCCGGTTATACGTCGGTCAGCCGGGAAAATGGCAGATTAAATGCAACCGGCGCTGGTTTGGTGAAATTCCGGCGCCGGTTTTGTCCTGGGATTTTGGGGATGTTCCGCTACGAATTTGGACATGAGTCCTTCACCAAAGTTGTAGATAATGAAGTCTTCTATCCACCAAAACTTGAATGACGTGATTTTATTCATCCAATCAAACGTTATGGATAAAACACTGAGAGGTATGCATCCTGAAATCCCACCAGCAACATCTGACTTTGTTGGTTGATTGAGTCTTGTTCCTTTCATATTTTGGCCATGACATATTCATAACATTTGTACCTTATTGAGTTAGCATTCACATGAAACTCGAATCGAGTGATTTCGAGTTCTATAGAATACGTTATACTCAAATTATGGGCAGAACGTCATTCTCTTGGTCTAAAAAGTCGTTCATCGCAATGTTTTATGCTCTAACTCTCATTTTGGAGGTATTTGCCCGATTTCTCTTCCTTTCTTCAACAAATACTTATAAATACTTATGTTAAACACAAGTAAATATAACGGCTATCAGGTCTCACTAAAAATGGTTTTGATTCTTTTATCAAAACATGATTATAAAGTAATTTAGCAGGGAAAATCATAGAATAATGATTTTACAATAGTTGTGTAGCTCTCTTTTACGGGTGTTAGTACACGAAAGACATTTTGCAAAGATGCCATGGGGAGATGAGTTTGAAAAATCGGGAAAAAGATTCATATGGAATAATGAGAAAGATTAATTGTGTATAAGAATAGTGAAATTGTGTTAAAGTGTTTGAGTAAAATTTATATAAGTAGGAGTCTGAAATTTATATATGTAGTTAAATTGTATTTGACTACAATTGTGTTAAACTATGTTTGAGAAAAAGTATGATTTCACATGTTAGAATCAATTTTGATTCTAGACTGATTTCATATGAACTGATCTAGAACACGTTTGTTCAATGTGTACTTTGCAACTGTCGAATTCTGACCTGGTGTTATCTAACAATAATTGTAGTAGCTAGCCCTTAAAAACATATACGGAGTACTTTTTTTATCTGAACGAATCGACTATGGTATGTATTTGTTCTATACGTATTTTACAACTGGCAAAGTCTAGCATGACTTGATCTAGTATGTTCTGGTCTGACCTGGTATGAAACAAAAACTAATCCAATTAAAAACATCCTAAATATTCTAAAACGGTGGAAGAATATATCCCGGGAGAAGAAGTTTTCAATGAAATAATTATTGAAAGAATAAGGAGTATTGGTTATTAATTGTAAAACAATTATACTGATTGAAATCCCAATTAAAGAAACATTATTTAAATTTAGTATAATCATTTCAATTTAACTTTTGATTCTGAATTGATTTAATTTAGTTTAATCCTTATTTCAACTTTTAAGTTTTGATTCTTAACTAAATCGAACAATTTAGAAAGAACTATATCTACTTGGTAAAATAGTATAACTTTTGTTTTAACATATGTAAACATTTAACGTACTAGTTACCGAGAGAGGTATGCATGAAATTTAATGGATAAAAAGAGACACTGAAAATGTATTAAATGGAGATTTATTATATACTACAATTAGTGCTTTTACTATTTAAGGTCTCACTAAAAATTGTTTTGATTCTTTTATCAAAACATGATTATAAAGTAATTTAGCAGTGAAAATCATAGAATAATGATTTTAACAATAGTTGTGTAGCTCTGTTTTACGGGTGTTAGTACACGAAAGAGGTTTTGCAAAGAAGCCATGGGGAGATGAGTTTGAAAAATCGGGAGAAGGATTCATATGGAATAATGAGAAGGGTGTAACTTTAGATTGAAGGAATTGTGTATAAGAATAGTGAAATTGTGTTAATTGTGTTTGAGTAATATTTATATAAGTAGGATTCTAAAATTTATATATGTAGTTAAATTGTATTTGACTACAATTGTGTTAATCTATGTTTGAGAGAATAAAATTGAAAATGCAGCTCAGTATATAAACCTCTCCTATTCCCCACTCAAACACCTCAAAGTGCTTGCACAGTCTCTTCTTACTTCTCAGTACACTAACTAGTTCCGGTAAAATTCTTGCCCAATCTCCCTCTATCCAGTGCATAAAACTGAAGCTTCTACTTCTGTATATATGGAGTTCTAAGTCAACCTTTAAGCATTTCACTTAGGCAAACTGTTGAGGAGAAAAGGCACATCAAAGCTTCAATTCCGTAGCTTTTGAGTGTGTATGTATGCAATTCAGTGCCTTTTAAGTGATTTTTATGTGTCTCTACTAAAAAATTCTGATCTAAATTGTCCCGCCCAAAATGATTCTATCTCTTTATGTGGATTATTGTTCTAAATTCTTTTAAAACAGTCAGCCGAAGAAATGACTATGGAGGAGATTTTGAAGATAAGGGTAATGACTCCCTGCTGGATCAATAAAAGAAGGCTAACGAATATGTTTGGAGTTCATTTTGTTTGGAGTTTCATCAACTTTTATCTTCAGATCGAATCTCCACCAACTTTTGATTAACGATTCCAATGATACATACATTTTCATGATCATACAAAGCCTTATCTATGCTTAGTTATTGCTAATTGCCAATTTGCCGTGCAGATTTTCGTGATCATAATTGGCATGTACTATAAAGGTTGCAGAGATGGAGTGATGAAGTTACTGAAAAAAAATTGATAGTATGCTACTATGCTCATTCACACACACCAAATATATGTACCAGCATTACTTTCTTGCAAAAAAGATCCAACTTTTACCAAATCAAAACGAAGATTTTCTATTTTGAAAAGTTTTCTCATCTCATCTTTGATTCAATACCAATTTTTTGTGTTCCTTGCAGGTGTGTACACTGTAAAAATGGAAGAAGGGTCTATAAGTGATACCATAGGAGGGGATGTAGATCCTGCAGTGGTGATTGCAAAACTGAGAAAGCGTGGTAAGAAAGCCTAGCTAGCAGCTGTTGATATTGGCCCACTTAATTCCATAAGCCCAAACCCTTTTTTTACACTTGGTTGACCCGGCCCTGGCTATACTACCTTGTTTCATTGTTCGCACTTATTTCCTTCCTAGCAGCCTGTGCGATTTCTTTCCCTCATCCATCGAGTAATGGCGTATCTTCTAATTTGGTAAGTTGCCATATCTGATTCCTTCACTTCTCCTATTTATTCCAATTTCTCTGTCGATGGAAGGGCTGGACGAAATAATCCTATTCCCAGAAACTGTCCACCCCTCTTCTCTCCTTTGTGGGTTCGCCAGAAGTGTTGGCCGGAATTAAGGTCGTAGGTTCTTGCCCACTACTCCCCTTGTGATCCTAGTGGTAGATTATCATCCTTTGTGGGTGAATTTGGTTGAGACCTGAGCTGGAAACGTCCCTAACAGTGGTATCACAGCCAGTTGGGGTTCTGCCACCGCGTCGCCGCCGTCCAGGGGTCGTCGGAGGTCCAGGAGCATCGCCGGAAGTCGCTGCAGCAGTCACCGTCGGTCCAGAGGGTTCCATCCGTCCAGGAGGTTCTGCCACCATCGGTCCAGGAGTTCCAGCAATCCAGAACCAGTCGTTCAAGGGAGGTGTGGTCTCGGTGAAGCTGCTGTCGTCGTCTAGGGAGGTGCTGCCGCCGCTTCAGTCCGCTGCCGCCGAGTCTACAGCCTGCCTACGGTAAGTCGGGTAACCCAACCTCGGGCCCCGCTTAAGTAAATTGGCGTTTAACACCCTTGGTGTACCGGAGTGCCACCAGATTATTTTTATTCCCCCGCTCCCCCGCTGCTGACCTACGTGGTTTTGGAAGCCGGCTGTGCCCGGCCCTAGGTGCGTTTACTAATCCTTTGTGTGATTATTATTCGTAGTTCATTCGTTTTAATTTCAAGTTGAATTGCAATTACTTGGTTGTTTGAATTGTGATTTCTTGTTGGTTTGTGATTAATTTTTTCGGATGAAGAATATTTTGTTTGGATACTCGTTGTCCAAAGTTGAGAATATTTCTTCCCGTTTAAATTTAATCGCGTGTTGGATTTTGATTTTGATTTTTCTGTTGATTGATTCGTGGATAAACTCTCCGATTAAGAATATTTGTTTGGATACTTGTTGTCCGAAGTTGGGAATATTGTTGTCCGGATTAGTTTTAAATCCAGTTTCTTTGCTTGTTGATTTAATTCTAGCCTATTTGTGCTTGTACGAAAGAACAAGGAGATTGTACCCGAGCTTTGTGCTCATTAGTCTTCTCGGCTTGTTCGTGCTAGTTGCTTCGTACAATTGATAGCCCTATAGGTTACAATTAATCATTTATTTGTCTGTTGAGTAAATAAAAATTTTATCTTGCTTGTACGAAAGAACAAGGAGATTGTACCCGAGCCTTGTGTTTATTGGTCTTCTCGGCTTGTTCGTGCTAGTTGCTTCGTACGGTACGAAAGAACAAGGAGATTGTACCCGAGCTTTGTGTTCATTGGTCTTCTCGGGTTGTTCGTGCCAGTTGCTTCGTACTGTTCTTTGCTTATTAATTTTTTATTTACTCTCTTGCATGTTGTGCTTGCTTTCCGGTTAATATGGCTGTCAATCAATATGGCATGCTTCCATTTAACGGAAAGACAGATTTTGATATCTGGAAACAGAAAATCAAATGCGTGTTGATCCAACAGAAAGTCTATAGAGCTGTGACCAGTCTCTATTTAGACTCTAAGGATGCTGCTAAGCGCGATGAAATGAATGAAACTGCTTGTTCCTCTATATACCTGAACCTTTCTGATTCAGTACTCAGGAAGGTGGGTATTATAGATTCTGCAAAGGCTTTGTGGGATAAGATAGATAAGACGTATACCGATATTTCTTTGCCTGGTAAATTGTTTTTGCTTGAGAAGTTCTTTAGATTTAGGCTTGACCTGTCTAAGGACATTGATGAGAACCTAGATGTGTTTAACAAGCTTATTCAGAATATTAAGCAAGTCGGTGATAAACACATAGATGACTACACACCCATAGTGTTACTTAATGCCATCCCTGACTCATACAATGACGTCAAATCTGCCATAAAGTATGGTAGAGACAATATCTCATTAGATATAATCGTTAATGGATTAAGGAGTAAGGAGTTAGACCTTAGACACTCGGTGGGTAGTAACAGTCAGTCTAGGGACTCTAATGAAGTGTTGTTTGTGAGGGGTAGGTCTAAGAATAGATCTAGAAACCATAAGAAGGGCAACAACGATAAGAACAAAAACAATGACCCGGGGAAGAAGAGATCGAGGTAAGTCTAAGAAGAGAGTGTGCTATAATTGTGGTAATTCTAGTCACTTCATTAAGGATTGTCCCCATCCGAAGAAGTCTGAACATGCTAATTGTGGTAGATGATAATAACTTGCATGAAGAAGTTTTTATGATTTGTGATTCTGTCAATTCTGTGTTGAGTAGCATGACTGAAAATGAGTGGTTGATTGACTCTGGTTGTACTTATCATATGACACCTTTTAGATCCTTGTTTTCTTCTTATAATCCTTGCAATGATGGTTTTGTGTCTCTTGCTGATAATAAGAAATGCAAAATACATGGGGTGGGTGATGTATGTTTGAAGTTTGATAATGGGACTGTGTTTACCATGAAAAATGTGAGGCATGTTCCTGATTTGCGTCATAACTTGTTTTCTCTCGCTGCTTTTGAGGGTAGTGGGTTAGAGGGTAAATGGGGTAATGGGTGCATGAAAGTTTTGAAAAATTCCCTTGTTTTGTTTAAGGCAAAAAAGGTGAATAACTTGTATGTGTGACATGCTCAGCCTTTCTGTGATTCTGCTCATGTTGTTAGTTCTGATAAATCTCCTTTGTGGCATAATAGATTAGGACACATGAGTAATAGGGGTTTAGAGATTTTGCATAAATCTGGTTGTTTTGGTAAGGATTCTGTGTCCCCCATCCCCTTCTGTGAATCTTGTGTGTTAGGAAAGCAGCATAAGGTTCCATTCCCCTCCTCCCCATATCCTAATCCCACTAAGTGTACCTCTGTGTTAGAGTATGTTCATGCTGATGTGTGGGGTCCTGCTAGTGTCTCTACCCACGGGGGTAAGAGATATTTTCTGTCCATCATTGATGATTTTTCTATGAAGGTGTGGGTCCGTCTCCTTGAGCATAAGTCTCATGTATTTGTGAAGTTTAGGGAGTGGAAAAACCTTGTAGAAAATCAAACTGGTAAGAAGGTCAAAACCGTTAGGACAGATAATGGTCTAGAGTTTTGCAATAAGGATATGGACCAACTGTGTGTTGATTGTGGGATTAGAAGGCATAAAAATGTGTCTTATACTCCCCAACAAAATGGGATAGCTGAGAGGATGAATAGGACTGTCCTAGATAAGGTTAGGAGTATGCTTGCTACCGCCGGTTTGTCTAAAAAGTTTTGGGGTGAAGCAGTTAACACTGCTGTCTACTTGATTAACCGGTCTCCTTCTGTTCCCTTGGGTGGGAAGTGCCCTGAATCTGTTTTTTTAAACAAACCCCTTGATTTGTCCAATCTTAGAGTGTTTGGGTGTGCAGCGTATGTGCACCAACAAGGTGACAAGTTGGATCCTAGGTCTAAGAAAGGAGTCTTCCTAGGTTATCCCGAGGGTGTGAAGGGGTACAGGGTTTGGGATAGGAGTCGGGTAGGTTTCAAAGTTGTGGTAAGTAGAAACGTTATTTTCAATGAATCCGAGTTTCCTTGTCTGGTTAAGTCAGTTCCTGACTCTGAGTCTGATCCTAGTAGTACACCCGTTGAGGTAGAGTCCATACCACGTGCTGCTAGCCCTTTGTTTCCTAATCATGATAATGTTGTTTTGCATGATTCTGATTCTTCTGGATTGCATGATTCTGATTCTTTTGAGCATGATACCACCACCACTTCGAGTGAGGTGGAGCATTCTCATGTGCATTCAAATGACAATGAATCGCATGATGAGAGTGCGGATTCTAGTGAGAATGATTTGCACGACTATCAACTTGCTAGAGATAGAAGTAGGAGAGTAATTAGGAGAACTGCTAATAGTATGCCTGATTTTACTTTCCATGCGTGTGATACTTCTATGTATGTGTTTTCTGTGTTTGAGACCCTTGAGCTTAACGAACCTAGAACCTATAGAGAGGCCCTTAAGTCTAATGAGTCCTCTAAATGGCTTTGTGCCATGGAAAGTGAGATGGAGTCACTTAGAGCGAATAAGACTTGGACATTAGTTCCTAGACCGCCTAATAGTTCCGTTGTTGCCTGTAAGTGGCTATTTAAGGTTAAGGAAGAGCCTAACGACATTAGATATAAGGCTAGGTTAGTAGCTAAGGGATTTACTCAAAAGGAAGGTGTTGATTATGCTGAAATCTTTGCTCCTGTAGTTAAATTTACTACGATTAGAATGATGCTTGCTCTTGTTGCTCATAATGATTGGGAAATGAAGCAAATGGACGTCACCACTGCATTCTTGCACGGTGATTTAGATAAGAAAATCTATATCTCGCAGCCTGAGGGCTTTGTGGATTCCATGAAGAGTGATCATGTGTGTTTGCTTAGGAAGGCCTTGTACGACCTGAAGCAGTCCCCGAAGCAGTGGAATATGAAATTTGACCAGTGCATGTCATCTTTGAAATTTCACGAGTCTGAATGCGACCATTGCCTATACTTTAAAAATACTTCTTCTGTGCCTATATTTTTATTGCTATATGTGGATGACATGTTGATTGTGAGTCCTTCGGGTGATGCCATTAAATGTGTGCAAAAACGTCTTAGTGAGAACTTTGCTATGAAAGACCTAGGTGATGCCAAAAGGATCCTAGGCATTAACATTGTTAGGGATAGGAGTAAGCATGTGATAGTTCTCAATCAGATTTCATACTTTGAAAAGATTTTGAGTAAATATAACACGCGTTCTGCTACTCCCGTTTCTATCCCGATGGCGTCTCACTTTGTGTTAAGTAAGGATCAGTCTCCGAAGACTGCTCCTGAAATTGCTAAAATGAAATATGTGCCTTATTCCAATGTTATTGGGTCCGTGATGTATCTCATGGTGAGTACTAGACCCGACATTGCCTATTCTATTAGTTGCTTGAGTAGGTATATGTCTAACCCCGGTTTAGATCATTGGAATGCTCTTAAGTGGTTGTTTAGGTACTTGAAATCTACTGTTAATCATGGGTTGGTTTTCAATAGGTATTCTGAGGGGGTTAAGTTGAGTGGGTATGTGGATTCAAATTTTGCTAACGATAGAGACAATAGGAAATCCACTACCTCTTATGTGTTTACTCTTTGCGGGTCTTGGCGTCTTGCATTAGTTGGAAGTCTCAACTTCAACCCATTGTTGCCTTATCCACCACTGAATCTGAGTATGTGGCCGCTACCGAAGCGTTTAAGGAAGCCATTTGGCTTAAACGTCTCTTAACGGAGATCAGTAGTCTTAAGCAGAATATATATTTGTGTGTTTTCTGATAGTCAATCTGTTATTCAATTGTGTAAAAACCCTGTTTTTCATGATAGAACTAAGCACATTGATGTTAGATTTCATTTTATACGTGATATTGTAAGTGCAGGTCATATCAAGTTGATTAAAATTCCTTCGGAATTTAATCCTGCTGACATGGGGACTAAATGTCTCTCGGTCGAAAATTTGTTGTCGTGCAAACGCACGTTAAACATTGATTGCGGATAAGTTACCTGGTGATGTTACCCCTTTTTGCCTGAATATGTCTTTGTGATTATTCGGGCAATCCAGCGATGATGAGTCTCATATTTTTTAGAGCGTTGTGCTATACACCACTAGAGTCCAATAAGGTGGAGAATGTGTTGGTATTGGCCCACTTAATTCCATAAGCCCAAACCCTTTTTTTACACTTGGTTGACCCGGCCTTGTTTCTTTGTTCGCACTTATTTCCTTCCCAGCAGCCTGTGTGATTTCTTTCCCTCATCCATCGAGTAACGACATATCTTCTAATTTGGTAAGTTGCCATATCTGATTCCTTCACTTCTTCTATTTATTCCCATTTCTCTGTCGATGGAAGGGCTGGACAAAATAACCATATTCCCAGAAATTGTCCACCCCTCTTCTCTCCTTTGTGGGTTCGCAGGAAGTGTTGGCCGGAATTAAGGTCGTAGGTTGTTTCCCACTACTCCCCTTGTGATCCTAGTGGTAGATTATCATCCTTTGTGGGTGAATTTGGTTGAGACCTGAGCTGGAAACGTCCCTAACAGCAGCTGCAGCAGGTTCTCTTGCTAGTAACAAAGATGATGCCAGCGGTGTTAGCAATACGGTGGGGAAGCTAGCAAAAGAAAATGGTGCAGAAACTACAACCGAGGCCTCCACCGCAACCACCCAAAGGTGGAGATCTGCCACCGCTTCAGAAATCTCCACGGCAGGTAATGAAGGCTCCCCAATCCACTTCTACGACACCTTTCCCCTGTCCTTCATTGCCCACACTTCAGAAAAGTTCTGAGCCTGCCACTGATCGTGATGTTAGCAGAAAGATAGAGAAGGAAATGAAAAAGGTACGGTAGCTGCTACTACCACGGCCACCGCCACCCAAATGTGAAGATCTCCCATTGCTTCAGAAATCTCCAGAGCGGGTGATGAAGGCGTCCCAATGCACATCTACTGATGTAAGTGCTTCCAACACAAACCCAGCCCAAGAGTCTCTCAAACTCGACTTGCTTGGGGATTGTGGAAGGACCAAACCCGTTCCCTGTCCATCCACGGCCCCACTTCGAAAAAGTTTTGTGCCCACCACTGATTTTGGTGCTGCAGGTCAGACTCTGATAGGGAGTGGATCACAACATGCTAGTGGTATCACCATTGGAGCGGGGGGGTGGCGGTTCGATTTCAGTAACGAGTATAGCTCATGGGCGAATGCCGATGGGTAAGAGGGCTCAAATGAGAAATATCCCTATGGCTCGCATTCCGCCACCACCAGCCCCACTATTATCCAGCGCCGGTTGTGCCAAGGGTCTTCAGAAAGAGGACGAAGGCAAAGGCACAGGCCCGGCTTTAGGGGGGAGGCACCTAGGCATATGCCTAGGGCACCTTTCTCATGTGGGGCACCATTTTTAAAAAATAAAACTACTATTATGATATAGTTCATATACACACACACCCATAATAGTATTTGGTAACACTAAAGAAAGGGAAAAGAAACTATAATTGAATAAAAAAAGTATAGCTACGGGTTTACCCTAGTAGTGTAATGTAACTATGAATTATTTGTACTGTAAGATTTCATAAATTATCAAACTTCTAAATTACTTCAAACTACCGTACGCAGGAACACAATAATGACAAAGTTGAAGGTCAATGAAGATAATAATGGTCCTATAAATTCAATCTGTTTTCTTCTAAAAATACAGTTTTAGTAGTAATTATGTATTACGTACTATAGTATATTAAATATAATTTAATATTCAATAATGGAAAGAATAAATCCCACGTGTTTTTTTTAATTCCGGTTTAAAATGTAATTTAAAACTTAATATGACTGATAGTTACTTTAATATAATGTCAAGGTTATTTAAGTGTAGAATTTGAATATAAGCTACTATGACTGAATTACTATTATAACCATTATACATAAGAGGTCACATTGTTGTAAATAATATTTATTTTGATCACAAGTATATATAATTATTCATTTATTAATTTGTTTAAACCGTGCTTTTAATTTATTCATTGTGAAATATTCACAAATTTGTAATACAAGTAATTATTATTTAGTACTCCATTCAATTATGTAGTACTATATTACTGGAAAACATCTCCATTCAATGATGCCACATGATATATAGATGAGACGCATAGCTATGTTTTCAATAGAAACATGTATTTTTTACCTTTAATTTTAGTGAATTATTGGTGAATTTTGCACTTCAAAATTTAAGAAGAATAGTAGCCTTTGTCTATTATGTACTTCAAAGGTGATGCTTCAATTTACATGAGTTTTTTGTGATTATCTTTCAATTTCTATACTTGATTGCATTTTCCATTTATTGTTTTTAATCAACTACTCTATATATAATTTATTGTGTAAAACATTATTGATTAATATAAAAATGTAATTTTAATTTTTGTCTAGGGCACCAAACCAACTAAAGACGGCCCTGCAAAGGCAGTGGACATTTGCAAGGAGAACATGACATTGGGTGGCATAACCATGAAGTGGTTGTACCTCCCGATGTTTATGATGCGCCTCCGAAGCTTCGTGCCTTCGTCTTTCTCGAACAGCCATCCTCTCTACCATAAACCAGATCCTCACTATTCATATTTCAGTGATGAGAACGCTACTAATTGTTTGTTATGTGAGCGCTCGATCTCAACGAGTTTGTATGTGCTGGTTTGATAAACATGTTTTGTGTGTGTGTGTGTGTGTTTTTCTGCTTTATCGATCTTATATGTTGGATCATTTAGCCTCATTTATGCTGGTTTGTTGTTATGGAAAATGGAACTTATTCAATACTGAAGAAGTTGAATGTGGGCAACAAATTCAGAATCCTCCCTTTTCACATTCGGAGTGCTTGAAAACTGAAGCTTAGCATCTACTTCTATGTAGAGGCCGGTCTAGGTGTCTCAAATTAAACTTGATACCAAAGGTTGCTAGCTTCTTTCTGCGTGCATGTACGGTGTGGGTACCGGGCCTATTCCGTGCCTTGACTTTTTCATGATTTTTGTGTCTCTTTTATGGAGTATTATTGTTCATCCTGACTCCCCACAACTCTTGTCACATACTTTTTTTTTAAAATACTCTTGTCACATACTTATGTATGTGTCTATGGAGTTTTTTTCCGTATTAATGTTAATTAATTAATTATTTACGGAAATAATGCTGGAAAAAAATATTTACCAAAATACTGCTGGGGCTTAACCGTGGTCAGGGCAAAGTCGCCCAACCGTTGGGCGACTTATAAGTCGCCAAACGGTTTGGCGACTTATAAGTCGCCCAACGGTTGGGCGACTTTGCCCTGAAATTTGGATTCAAGCTACCAGCTACTGCCAGCCACGCACGATCGTGCCTATTTCCTTAGGCACGATCGTGCCTATTACGTAAAACACCAAATCAGCTTGTTTTTCGCCCCGGTTCAATCCAGACCGATCTGTTTGCTACAAATAAGGTCTCCTTTCTCCTTTTGAAGTGTTACAAACTAGATACAACACATGATAATCACCTACTCTCAACAACATAAAAAACACCTTATAAACACCGCTAAAAAACTTTCAAATCATAACCGGTATAACACAGTTCAATCATCATATATGCCATAACAAATAATCATGTAATATTCATACTCAAACACATCAATACAACATAGAATACTTAACAAGAGAAAATACATCAAAACTTGTAAATTGTTCCTACAACATCTATTGCATTAGAAAAACTACAATACAAAAGACAAACTACAAGTTCCCATCATCAGCTTCATCATGGAGATGTTGCTGCTCATGTCTACGCCTACGGCGTTGTCGTGGTTGAAGAACCACTCTCTCATGTTGCGTCTGGGATGATGAAGCCGCGGCTGCACTAGACGTGGATGCCATCTCCTGAGATGCGGGCATGTGTATAAGATGTCCGTAGTCTACTCGACCCAACACATCTGAGCATAACGCGGCAATGCCTGTCAGAGTCTGTCCATACATGTCCACATCAGGAATATCAGTCACAGTGGCAGTAGCCCGCTGATGTATGCGCTGCAAAGCTCGGGTCTGCAATACGAAACACAATTACAATTACATTCAAATACATACAAGTATTACATAAATAAAATGACTTACTTTACTAATTAGTAATATACTCACCGTAAGATGCAATGCCAATGAGCTAGGCTGATAATGATGAGTAGGGAGTCTGAACGAAGGAGACACAAACAACCGAGTGATGCTGTAGTACCATCCCATGTAATCTCCTGAAACTGATGGCACATATGTGGGTGTCCCAGCCACGGCTAGCTCAGCTCTCCTATCCCACATAGTCACGTATCGGACATGTCTGAGTGCCCAATCCTCTGTATGCTTCCCACGCCTATCCAGCTTATGCAACTCTACATAAGTGTCGATAGGACGGGGAATGACCTGCTGAAACCCAAACTGTCGCATGACTCTATCAGGCAAATGAAGCTCAACAATGTCAAAACATATCAGCGGCACACGTGCTCGCCATATGTGAGTCTGCTCTCGTCCAGCTGGGGGCAACTCTGCTAACATATCAGGTCTATACGGCATCCATGTGATCTGTTTCGTAAACATACAAAATTAGTATTTATTCTACACCTATTCTAGTTACTGTTATACTACACACACCATACCTGGTCCTCAGACATCCGATCCAATGCATCCCTGTACACACCGAGGCCAGTAGCGGATGACATGCGAGATAAACCAGCATATAGCCACCTAACCATTAATGTTACAATATCAATAATATGGATTTTATTAATGCATTTACATTCAACAAAAACTAACACAAATACAAACAATTGAAAACATACCGACGGCCTAGAGGGTCCACGCCCCGTACATGATGTGGTCCTAGCAGACGTGGAGGCTCATCAGGCAGAGGCTGTCCATCAATGCCATGATATCCAACTATAATGGGACGACCAATGTGGATATACTCCCATGACCAAATCTGGAGGAGTAGCAAAAATCCCCCCAGCTCTGTGCTCCCTCTCTGGCACCCGCGACACAGCTGCCTGTAGAGATAAGCCAGGGTGGCACTACCCCAGCTAAACTGTGCTGCTACATCAAACCTCTCCAGCAAAGGCAGGTGTAGCACCTGAACCTCATTTCCGCTCTTGTCAGCGAAAATGGAGGCTCCCATCATCATCAATATATACGCCCGAGCATGCTGCTGGATGATCATCTCATCAGCGTCGGGAGGAAGGGCCTGGAAGTGCTCCCTCAACCATGGCATCCTAAGAGATGACCCCTGAAGGTCAGCCCTAAGAACGGGGCGGATGCCTAACAACCTCTCACACTCATCCACCCACTGTCGACAAGCAGTGCCTGTAACAGCTCTCCCATCAACCTCTAACCCAGTCAGTACAGCCACATCTCCCAATGTCACAGTGACCTCACCAACAGGGAGGTGAAATGAATGTGTCTCCTGCCTCCAACGCTCAAGTAGAGCAGTGAGGAGGGCTCTATCTAAAGGCACAGTAGCCACTAACCTGTGCAGTGTAAAAAAACCTGTTGCACGAACATATGCTAGGACTCTGGGGTCGACATGTAAATGGGACAAACCCCGCAGATGCTCGCGGCACCTATCAACCTGCACATCCATGCCAAGCCAAACATCCTCACTCCTGTGTGAGGCCTGCAGTGTCAGGACAGAAGGATCACTCGGCCCAGGATCCGCTATCACCTCCATGCCTACAAACAAAATTTGTATTAGTTCTAATTGTATTAGTTGTAATTGTATAATGTATTACATTTTTTTAACTTCCTTTTTTGAATTTATTAATTTTCCTTGCAAGGAAATAACGAATTATGATTGACTCTAAATATACACATACCCGGCGGACCCCCCCTCTTGTCTAGATGATCTCTTTGCACATGTCGCTCTATTATGGCCGGTTTGGTGGCATCTTCCACATCTAACCGTTCCTCGTGGGCCTTCATCCATCTCATTCTTAATACGGGTCGACTTTGGTCTTCCCTTTGCCCGAAGCATGGATGGATCGTGCACGATTTCGGGTCCATTGTAATTTGGCCAATAATCACGATCAGGAATCGGTTTGAACACCCTATGATACGTGGCGGCGTATTGGTCAGAAGAGAAGAACTTATCCACAAATGGAGCATAAGACAAACTACGTTGTCTACACACGGCTAATACATGGGAGCAAGGAATCTTGTATATCTCCATCTTTTTGCAAGTGCACGTTTTCCGTTGTAGATGGACAGTTTGTTTTCTCCCACCCTTTCCCAACGTTCTGCCACCACAACCTGTCTCCACCTGAAATATACCTCGCCCTAAATCAAAAGGAGTGACAATGTGATGCTTTGCCTTCTCTCTATTTTTTTCAATTAAATCTGTGATGTATGGGGAGTACTCGTGGCCTTGTGTGAGCCTCAACTTACTAGTTTCACGCCTATTCACAAAGTACGCATTAACCCGGTAAAAAGACACCTGGACCAAGGCGGTAATGGGCAAATATCTAGCATTTTTCATGACGCTATTGAAAACCTCAGCCAGATTTGAAGTGATGGTACCGTATCTGTACCCGCCATCATGGTGCAGCGACCACATTTCTGGTGGAATGTTGGCCAAAAATTGTCGTGCATCCCTACTCATTTCACCTATCTTCTTGAACCCACCATCAAATTTTTTTTTCTGATGTTGCCGTGCGGTCCACACAAATAGATTTTTTAAATGAATGTCTTTGAAATGAGTGTGCACATTTGAAGCAAGATGACGGATGCATAGCCTATGATGCGCATAAGGCTCCTCCCAATTACTTCCAACCTCATTCATTGCCCTAACAATACCTCCATGTCTATCTGAAATGACACACAACTCCCTGTTAGTCACAAAATGCCTAATACATGCCATAAACCATGGCCAACTGTCTCCATTCTCGGATTCAACAACTGCAAAGGCGACTGGGAAAATTTGGTTGTTCGCATCACAACCCATGGCCACGAGCAATGTGCCCTTGTACTTTCCATACATGTGTGTGCCATCAATAGTAAGTACGGGTCGACAATGCTTAAAACCAGATATTGATGCCTTGAATGCCCAAAAAACTCTTTGAAACATCATATAACCTGTCGCACCATTGGGGGGTGGGTACCACTGAACAACAGTTCCTGGATTAGAATGTTGGAGCGCTGTCATGAAACGGGGCAATTCGAAATATGACTTTTCCCAACCGCCAAATATTTGTGCTATGGCCTTTTGCTTCCCCATCCATGTTCTCCGGTAAGATACCGTATACCCATATTTTTCCTTCAACATCTCGATGATAGTATGCACTTTAAGAGAAGGATCAGTGCGAATAATGTCAACCACATCTTTACAGATGAATTCTGATGTCAAGGCCACGTGATCTGTAGTGTCGATGTTGCCTACACAAGAAGCAGAATGAGGTCCAGAATAACGCACAATTGTGAAGGTGTCAAGGTTGCCTTTGTTCTTTGTGGCGCGTATTCTCCAGGGGCATTGACATTCTTTCTTCCTTTTGCATTGTGCCACCCATTTGTGTTTGTCGGACTCTATCACCCGATAGAATTGGTTCCGTTTGATAGAATACAAGCTCACCATATTGATGACTTGTTCTTTGTTGTCAAACTGTTGACCGACCTCAAACTCACCATCGGGGGTAAACCTTTTCTCACCTGATCCACTCATCCACGCATCAGTAAAACCTTCAGGGAGATCATACATTCTAGTGAAGTGGCTAGACGGGGCAGTTGATGTCACAGTATCACCATCATCTTCATCAGATTCTGTCATGTCGTCACCATTGATGTTCTCGTCTGCATCATCATCACTTCCCTGCCCATCCACAAATGACGCACCGTTGTGCAAATACCTGCCATCCTCCTGTATAACCATGTCTAGTACAGGAACATTTGACGACTTCCGTGCATTCACCCCTGCAATGACATCATGCCTGGATACAACAGCATGTGATGTTGATTGAGTACCATAAGTGTCAGAAGATTCTTCAATGTATATCTCCAGCGTTGACATATCCTCCATCTGAATTATGCCCCACATATTTGTTATAGCTAGCTCATCAATGAGCGGCATAAGCATGTACTTTCCCCCGTTCATGGGAAATTTCATTTTCAACCGCAATGAACGGCCGGGATGAATCATTGTGGCTGCATGTATTTTTTGAAGGATCTCGAGCATGCAAGCGCCACGAGAAACCATGACAAAGCTCGTTCTGCCACCTTCATGGCATATTTGCCCACCATTCTCATAATAGTTCCCTCCCCAATGACACACGAGTGGGAAGCTTGAGAAATCCATATTCTAATAACAACTCATTGTCCAACATTCATGAGTACGCATCAATATACACACTTTATACACATTCACATTTTTAATAGAAATTGCTTCCAAAATTGTAATATATCATTAACTCCAAATTCACAAACAATTCACATTTCAATAACAAACTACCCAAATTTTGATATCTACATTCAATGTCTACCTTTGAATACCCAAATTTAGGTACTTTCAACTATACCCAAATGCCCAAATGTCAAAATACACATTACAATTTACAAACAATTTAAAATCAAATTTCAACATTTCATACATATCCACATTTCACAACAACTTCATTCACAATCAATTCATAATCCCAAAATTAAAAAAAAAAAATAACATTCTAAACCCTAAGTGCAAAATTATATGAAATGGATTTGGATTTACCTAGAATAAGGAGTAAAGAGTGTTGAAGATGAAGATGGAGGGTTGCCGGAGTGGGGTCGCCGGAGATGGAGGAGCGCCGGAGTTGGAGATGGAGGTTCGTCGGTCGTCTTCTTCGTCCGTCGCAGCAGCTCAGTTCAATTGGGGCTAATGGTATATCTGCGTTCTGTTTGTGGTCGCCCCCGTTTTTACTTAAGGGGTAAGTCGCCCAACGGTTGGGCGACTTATAAGTCGCCAAACCATTTGGCGACTTATAAGTCGCCCAACCGTTGGGCGACTTACCCCGACCATGGTTAACCCAGCAGTATTTTGGTAAATACTTTTAACCCAACCCTATTTTCGTAATTAATTAATTAATTAACATTATTACGGAAAAAAACTCTGTGTCTATGTGATGATATTATAATAGCTATCTTTGACTTTTTCCACAAGTACGATAAACTTTGATCTATTATTTTAATTAATATATTTATGTGAAACTTAACAAACTTATACTTTTATAATAGTACTTTTAACCAAGATTATTTCTATATTATTTTCATATTATCAATATTATCGTGTATAAATATATAATCGGTCAAAGTTGAACATCATTGACTTGGAAAATAGTGTTCGGCTAGATAAAAAGGGTCGGAGGGAGGGCTTGATAAGAATGTTGACTATATAGACTCGAATTAGAAGTAGTTTAAGACCCCGTTTCGTAACTTTATTTTTCGACCAGACCAAACACACAAATTTTGATTTCGCGCGCTAAATTGTGTACTCCGTAATAAAAAGATAAAATAAGGTTGAAGTCACTTTTCAAATCGTATTGGCTGAAGTTAGTTTAGACCATTGTTCTAAAAATCGGCCTAGGCGGACCGATTAATCGGCCTAGGCGGCCTAGGCGGCCCTAACCGTAGAGTCCTAGTCGGTCTAGTCGGCCAAAAAATCGGCCTAGTCGACCGAAAAATCGGCCTAGTCGGCCGCCTAGGCGCTAGGCGCCCCTCTACCGCCCGACTAGCGCCTAGCGAGTTTTAGAACAATGGTTTAGACGATTATTTTAGCTATTTTTCATATATTTTTTTCTTTATTTTATTAATAAAACTATTTTAAATACTTCATCCGTTCTTTTTTAATTGCAACGGTCCACTTTTCACGTTTGCCAACGCACAAGTTTGACCATTAATATCTTCCATTCCTTATTAGTAAAAAAATTTAAAAAATTAGATTATGAAAATTTAAAGTGATAGAAATTTAACAATATTTTTTAAAAATTTAATTTATAATACATTAATAAATAAAATAGAGTCAAAGTAGAACATGTGAATAGTGTAAAAAGTCCAACGTTACTTTATAATTTATTTATAAAGTACAAAGACAGGCCAGACCAGACCAATTCAAGCCAGACAAGACCAAACTTAAACATACCAGACCAGACTAGCAAGTTTCTATCCAAGTAAAATCATACTAAATGTAAACACAATTGCACAAATAGGCCGGAGAAAACATAAACCTTTCATAAATAGGATTGTAGGACTAAACATTAATTTCTTGCCCTTAATCTAATTAATTAAAGGAAAAAGGAACAAATAAGCCATTTGATGGATAGTCTACCCGGGGGGGGTGTCCTATCCGAAGGATTATTGCGGGAATAACTTAGAGAGAAGTCAGAGTAAATAGGAGGAGAGAGAGTCGATTTATTAAATGAACTCAGCGTGGTTTACAAGGAGAATAAGGGTTGCTATTTATAGCAGCAATAAATGTGATGAGAGTACGCGTGTCAGTAATCCAACGGCCGAGGGGTCACATCAATTGGGGTGGCACCGACCATCGCACGTTCCCCACATTAAATGCGGTGGGTGGATGTGACGTCGCATTAAATGCGGTGGTTGGCTGTCTCCAAAGGGAATCTTCGATGATTGAGTCCGTTTAGCCGAAGGCTCCTCGCGTAGCCGAGGGCTTTGTGTGGACGAAGGCACTGTGTGGCCGAAGGCTTCATGTATGGCTGAGGGCTTCATGTATGGCCGAGGGCTTCATGTATGGCCGAAGGCTTCATGTATGGCCGAAGGCTTGATGTATGGCTGAGGGCTTCATGTATGGCCGAAGGCTTGATGTATGGCTGAGGGCTTCATGTATGGCCGAAGGCTTGATGTATGGCCGAGGGCTTCATGTATGGCCGAAGGCTTTATGTATGGCCGAAGGCTCCATGTGTGGCCGAAGGCTCCATGTGTGGCCGAAGGCTCCATGTATGGCCGAAGGCTCCCTGTGTAGCCGAAGGCTTGGTTCAGCCGAGGGCTTCCCCCTGGTGTCGAGGGCTCCACAGTGCCGAAGGCTCCTGTTTTCTGTCATTTTCTCCCAGTAGCTTCGCATGGTCGAATATGGCGGTTCTGTGAGTTTTGGAGCCTTCGGCCAAGGAGGCCAAAGGCATCCCTGTGTGTATTGTGGGCTTCTTGACGCTTGGGCCGCCAAATCTTGGGCCTCCTGAGCTCCTTGGGCTTGTTGGGCTTGTGATAGATTAGTAGGAGTCTGTGGGCCGGGGGTTCCCGGGCCATATACTCCATCAGGAGTCCCTCACTCCTTTTGCCGAAAGGTACTTGAGGGAAAATGAGTAATTGTGTTGATTCTCCCGAAAGCTTCATCGTTTTGTTGGGTGCCTTTGACTGATCACTTATCTTCTGCTGTTAGCCGAAGGCTTCCCTTACTCCCCCACATGTCGAGGGTTTTCTGAGGGAAGCGTAAATAATATCTGTATGTGTTGTGATGAAGGCTGCTTCATCATTGTCACTGACTTTGTGGAAAGTTTCTGACATTCTGCTTTGCCGAAGGGTGTAATGGTGTATGTACCCGAGGGCTACATGCGTTATTTGTAGATTTCTTGCATGTGGGAATTTTTGTTTTTAGTCATGTGTGATTCCCGAGGGGTGTATCCCAGTCCCTCACTCCTTTAGGTCGAAGGCAAGTTCGGGCTGAAGGAGTTATGATGTGTTGATGAGCTCCCGAGGGGTGGCAACATTGACAAGCCAAAGGCTTATACTGCTGCCTGCTCGAAGGCTATCATCCAAGTATGCATTGATGAGTGGCAACATTGACAAGGCGAAGGCTTATACTGCTATCTGCTCGAAGGCTATCATCCAAGTATGCATTGATGAGTGACAACATTGACAAGCCGAAGGCTTATACTGCTGAATTCTTGAAGGGTTCTGGTGAGAGTTGTTCACCGAAGACCATAATAGGTGGCAGCCGGAGGCAGACACTTGGGGGTGCAACATTGATAAGCCGAAGGCTTATGCTCCTACATGCTCGAGGACGGAACATTGACAAGGCGAAGGCTTATGCTGCTGCATTCTCGAAGGCATTTGGTGAGAGTTGTTCCCCGAAGGCTATAGTAGGTGACAACCGGAGATGATCACTTGAGGGTGCAACATTGACAAACCAAAGGCGTATACTGTTGCATGCTCGAAGGCATAGGAACTTGAAGGAAACTATTGCCTGTGTGCCGAAGGGTGCTGGCTGAGGCCACTTCGCAATATAGCCGTTGGAATGTTACCCGAAGGATTCATGTATGGCGGGAGGTTTCATGGCCGAGAGGTACCGAGAGGTACTGCCGAGGGGTACCGAGAGGTACTGTGGAGGGGTACCGAGAGGTGCCGCCGAGGGGTACCGAGAGGTACTGCCGAGGGGTACCAAGAGGTACTGCCGATGGGTGCCGAGAGGTACCGCCGAGGGGTACCGAGAGGTACTGCCGAGGGGTACCAAGAGGTACTGCCGAGGATGAGGGTCTTCAGAAAGATGATCACGTTGAGACCAAGGGGTCTGCCGTGATGCACGAACGGCGGCATGGAGGGGCCAGTCCGAAATCCAGCAACGGTCCTCATCCTTGGAGTGGGAGGAGGAGACCGGTCTTCAAAAAGATGATCACGTTGAGACCAAGGGGTCTGCCGTGTCATCGGATGAACGATCACGTTGAGACCAAGGGGTCTGCCGTGATGCAAGAACGGCAGCATTGAGGGGCCAGTCCGAAGTCCATGCAACGGTCCTCATCCATGAAGTGAGGGGATGAGGCCGGTCTTCAGAAAGATGATCACGTTGAGACCAAGGGGTCTGCCGTGTCACCGGATGAATGATCACGTTGAGACCAAGGGGTCTGCCGTGATGCAAGGATGTCGACGCTGACGGGCCGATCCTGAAATCCATGCAACGGTCCTCATCCATGAAGTGAGGGGATGAGGCCGGTCGTGAGACAGATGATCACGTTGAGACCAGGGGGTCTGCCGTGATGGCCATGAGCGCGATGGCATGAAGGCCACGCGTTGAGGACTCATGAGCGGGAGCTTCCGTCTGATGGTTAGAACCTGAGGATGAAGGCGCTAGCATGAGGACCAGGCACTGGTCATGGGGGCGAAGGCATGAAGGCCATGCGCTGAGGGATCATGACTGAGGGCTTCCGTTTAGAGGTTGGAACCCGAGGATGAAGGCGCTGGCATGAGGGCCAGGCGTTGGTCATGAGGGCAGTGGCATGAAGGACACGCGTTCATGACCAAGGGCTTCCGCATGAATGTTGGAACCCAATGATGAAGGCACTAGCATGAGGGCCAGGCGCTGGTCATGAGGGCGGTGGCATGAAGGCCACACGCTGAGGGCTCATGACTAAGGGCTTCCGCATGAATGTTGGAACCCGATGATGAAGGCGCTGGCATGAGGGCCAGGCGCTGGTCATGAGGGCGGTGGCATGAAGGCCACGCACTGAGGGCTCATGACCAAGGGCTTCCGTACGAATGTTGGAACCCTATGATAAAGGAGCTGGCATGATGGCCAGACGCTGGTCATGAGGGCGATGGCATGAAGGCCATGCGCTGAGGGCTCATGACTGAAAGCTTCCGTCTGAGGGTTGAAACCCGAGGATGGAGGCGCTGACATGAAGGCCAAGCGCTGGTCATGAGGGCGATGGCATGAAGGCCATACGCTGAGGGCTCATGACTGAGGGCTTCCGTAGGAATGTTGGAACCCGAGGATGAAGGCGCTGGCAGCATGAAGGCCACGCGCTGGTCATGAGGGCGATGACATGAAGTCCATTCGCTGAGGGCTCATGACCGAGGGCTTCCGTATGAATGTTGGAACCCGAGGATGAAGGCGCTGGCAGCATGAAGGCCACGCGCTGGTCATGAGGGCGATGACATGAAGTCCACGCGCTGAGGGCTCATGACCAAAGGCTTCCATATGAAGGTTGGATCCTGATGATGAAGGCGCTGGCATGAGGGCCAGTCGCTAGTCATGAGGGCGATGGCATGAAGGCCATACGCTGAGGGCTCATGACCAAAGGCTTCCACATGAAGGTTGGAACCTGATGATGAAGGCGCTGGCATGAGGGCCAGGCGCTGGTCATGAGGGCGATGGCATGAAGGCCATACGCTGAGGGCTCATGACTGAGGGCTTCCGTATGAATGTTGGAACCCGAGGATGAAGGCGCTGGCAGCATGAAGGCCACGCGCTGGTCATGAGGGCGATGGCATGAAGGCCATTCGCTGAGGGCTCATGACCGAGGGCTTCCGTATGAATGTTGAAACCCGAGGATGAAGGCGCTGGCAGCATGAAGGCCACGCGCTGGTCATGAGGGCGATGACATGAAGTCCACGCGCTGAGGGCTCATGACCAAAGGCTTCCATATGAAGGTTGGATCCTGATGATGAAGGCGCTGGCATGAGGGCCAGTCGCTAGTCATGAGGGCGATGGCATGAAGGTCATGCGCTGAGGGCTCATGACCGAGGGCTTCCGTATGAATGTTGGAACCCGAAGATGAAGGCATGGCGTTGAAGGTCCATGCAGGCTGGTCATGAGGGCGTTGGCATGAAGGCCACACGCTGAAGGCTCATGACTGAAAGCTTCCGTGCGACATGAGGGTTCAAGACTCTTGTGCCCTCCTTGAGGCTGAAGGCTCCTGGGAGAGGTAATGCCGAAGGCTTGTAGTTGTGGACTTAGCCAAATTTTGGTGAAGTCTGCTAGTGAGCCTTCTTCCTTGCAGTGGAACCTTCATGTAGTAGAGCCTTCGGACATGTAGTCGAATGACTTTGTATTTAGAGATTCCCTTGCATCTTTAGAAATAGCCTTCGGGAATGTATCTCTGGATTGTTGTTGAGCCTCCGGGGAGAAAAGTATCCAGGGAGTTCCTTCCCCCCTACACATCTTTTTCTTTCTTTTTTTCTTTTTTCTTTTTGTTTTTTTTTTTTTGTTTTTTTTTTGCATGTTGTAGGAGGGGCATCAAGAAACTTGGTTTCAAGGAAAGGCTTGGCCTATATGGGAGGCAACGGAGCAAACCGTTGGCTCCCCCTTCGGGAATGACCTTCCGATATCCCGAAGGGTTTGAGGGTCGTTTCATCAGCCCGAGACATCGTCTGTTGCCTGCTTCCCCTTGGGGGATAGCGCGGAAAGCGCCTCGGTTTTGAAAGTCGTCCCCTCAGCCCGAGACATGGTCTGTTGCCTGCTTCCCCTTGGGGGATAGTGCGGGGAGCGTTTCGTTTGTGAAAGTCGAATCCTGGGCCCGGGACATGGTCCGTTGCCTGCCTCCCCTTGGGGGATGGCGCGGAAAGCGTTTCTGGGAAGGGTTTTATTTGTGTGTAGAACACAAATAGCCGGGGGCACTTGGTACCAGCCGGAGCCGAAGGGTATTGTACCCCCCAGGTTTTTTTTTGTTTTTTTATGTATGTATGTATGAGTATGCATGAAATATGCATGGGGGCGTCCTCGAGGGGAACGGCTTATTGAAAAACACTTGGTGTTTTTCAAGAATGGTGGGCGTATTGGCGCACCTTGTACTTGGTACATTGAGTCATCCTCGCGGAGAGGAGGGGCCTTGGGCCGTAAATCACCCATGTTGGTGAATGATGAGGGCTTGGCCGCTCATACGTTCTCTTGGAGAAAGAGGGGGCCTTGGGCCGGTGAGCAAATATATTGGTGGGGGTTGTCCTTCCGAACCCCGAGGGGTTTGAGAGTCGTTTCCTCGGCCCGGGACATAGTCCGTTGCCTGCCACTCCCTTGGGGAATGGCGCGGAAAGCGTTTCAAGGAAGGGTTTTATTTTGTGAAACACAAATGGCCGAGGGCACTTGGTATCTGCCGGAGCCGAGGGGTATTGTCCCCTCAGTTTTTTATGTGTATGTACAATCATGCATGAGGGCATCCTCAAGGGAACAGCTTGCATGAGGCTCTCAGGTCCTCATGGCTACAACACTTGGTGTGGCTGGCGATATACTCGCCCCTCGGCCTCGGCGCCTGACGCGGAGGGCTAGGTTGGGATGGTGGCGAGGGAGAAAGAATTGTTTTTATTAAGAGGCAATATATTCGCCCCTCGGCCTTGGGCCGGGAGAAGCTTGATTAATTTTAAAGCCTTGGGCTTAGGGTAAAGAGGCTATTTTGAAAAAAATTCTTAAGGTGTTATATATACATATATATATATATATATATATATATATATATATATATATATATATATATATATATATATATATATATATATATATATATATATATATATATAGGGTAAGGTTCAAGTGAGAAGAACCCTTTGGGTGAGAAATGAGAATGAATCTCAGCCATTGGATTCGACTAAGTTGCAGTAAAAGACACTTCATGATGCACTAAAATATGCAATCTAGCACGGTGGCATTTCTGTAAATACTTCTGAAAAATCCGTATTACACGTGTCTAGTGCAACATGAAGCTATTTCGGTGCAACGCCGTCAAATATTAGTGCAACATGAAACAGTTTTAGTGCAACATGTGCAAAATTTAAATATTACTGCAACATAAAGCCAATTTTAGTGCAACTTCGTAAATCCAATGGCTGAGATTCATTCTCATTTCTCACATTAGATGCATTTCTCACCTGAACCAAAATCTATATATATATATATATATATTAATAAATCACGAGTGGCGATAGTAATAGAGTATAACCGCTGCTTGGGGCCTGTAGATAGGAGGAATTCATCTAGCCGAAGGGTCCCTCCTTCCTTGAACTTGACCTTGGCTAAGAGTTTAGGGTTGCAATGTGCTCACGGGATGGTGATGTGGGCCTTACGCCGATGGCCGAGGGGGTACCGCCGAAGGGCGTCGCGTCGTGCCGCCGAAGGGCACCAAGTGGCATCGCCGAGGGCCGCCGAGAGCTTTTGACCGGATGGGTGGGTCTCAGATTTGGGAGTTTCTGGAGCAGCCGCCACCTTGGTTACAATTGGGGGCCTCTCAAGAGGGAAGTGAGGAACCCAAGCTCTGACCAAGGAGTTTCAACTTGGCCGAGGTAACTTTGGACGGGAGATACGTCCTCCCACTCGGATAGTGAATCGGGAGGGACTCATTTAATGTGTTCTTCCCATTTTGGTAGGTGTTTTTTGTTTGGTGAAGGGGAGAGTTTCTTACTTGATTGTTCAGACCTCTCAACGAGAGCACCAAATGATGGATAGTCTACCCGGGGGGTGTCCTATCCGAAGAATTATTGCGGGAATAACTTAGAGAGAAGTCAGAGTAAATAGGAGGAGAGAGAGTCGATTTATTAAATGAACTCAGCGTGGTTTACAAGGAGAATAAGGGCTGCTATTTATAGCAGCAATAAATGTGATGAGAGTACGCGTGTCAGTAATCCAACGGCCGAGGGGTCACATCAATCGGGGTGGCACCGACCATCGCACGTTCCCCACATTAAATGCGGTGGGTGGATGTGACGTCGCATTAAATGCGGTGGTTGGCTGTCTCCAAAGGGAATCTTCGATGATTGAGTCCGTTTAGCCGAAGGCTCCTCGCGTAGCCGAGGGCTTTGTGTGGACGAAGGCACTGTGTGGCCGAAGGCTTCATGTATGGTTGAGGGCTTCATGTATGGCCGAGGGCTTCATGTATGGCCGAAGGCTTCATGTATGGCCGAAGACTTCATGTATGGCCGAAGGCTTGATGTATGGCTGAGGGCTTCATGTATGGCCGAAGGCTTGATGTATGGCTGAGGGCTTCATGTATGGCCGAAGGCTTGATGTATGGCCGAGGGCTTCATGTATGGCCGAAGGCTTTATGTATGGCCGAAGGCTCCATGTGTGGCCGAAGGCTCCATGTATGGCCGAAGGCTCCCTGTGTAGCCGAAGGCTTGGTTCAGCCGAGGGCTTCCCCTGGTGCCGAGGGCTCCACAGTGCCGAAGGCTCCTGTTTTCTGTCATTTTCTCCCAGTAGCTTCGCATGGTCGAATATGGCGGTTCTGTGAGTTTTGGAGCCTTCGGCCAAGGAGGCCGAAGGCATCCCTGTGTGTATTGTGGGCTTCTTGATGCTTGGGCCGCCAAATCTTGGGCCTCCTGAGCTCCTTGGGCTTGTTGGGCTTGTGATAGATTAGTAGGAGTCTGTGGGCCGGGGGTTCCCGGGCCATATACTCCATCACCATTGAACTAACCAAAAAAGTGCAAATAAGCCCTCATATAGGAGATTCTGTCCGGCCGTCGCCATTTGGGGCGGTTCCCGGTGGAATTTTTCGAAGAAAGTTTTTGAGCATCTTCTTCATTAAATCTAGTTTACCTAATTTCAGCTAAAAATGCAATCGGGAAGGCAGTCAAATGATTTTCTGAAATATACTGCGCGGTTTAATTGCGCAGTTATTTTTAAAAATTAATTTGACTGTCTTCCTGATTGAATTTTTAGCTGAAATTTTGTATGGGTAAACTAGACTTAATAAAGAAGATGCTCAAAAAATTTCGTCAAAAAATTCCACCAGAAACTGCCCCAAATGGCGACGGACGGACAGAACCTCCTACATGAGGGCTTATTTGCACTTTTTTGGTTAGTTCGAGGGCTTATTTTCCCTTTTCCCCTTAATTAAATGCCCCCTAGTTCCTTTGCATAACCGGGGCAGTCCGTTGGTGGCGGGGCAGTCCGGTGGCGGAGCTCTGTCAATGTGCGACGGCGCAAACTGACGGTAAATTTATCCTGAAAATTTCTTATTATTTGTATTAGACAACTTACATTTTGAATTGGCTCTAGTTACAATTCTCATTAACATAAATTACATTTCTTTAAACGCGAGTTAGAACACCCGGCCATTGAAACAAAACAAAACATGAAATGTTTACTAAGATAGTATTAACAACTCGTCTAAGATGGTATTTTTATAAAGTGAAGTCGTTTTGACTAATTTGTATTGAATGGAGAAATTTAATGTCTAAAGCACTTTCATACTTATATAAGATCAGAGGATACGAAATGTTAGCTGTTGGTTTGGTTTCACCTATATTAAAGCAAATCCACATGATCATACTCAAGTGGTCAACAACACTACTTGAATATATAGTTGAGAAATTTAAATGCAAAACAATAACCAATAAGGCAATAAGGAGTGGCTAGATCCTCTAAGAGCATCTACAATGAGTCAATGATTAGCTAAACATGTTGTAGCTTTGCTTGTCACATCATTTTTTCTTGCTAATCCATTTTCCAGTAAGATGGTAGTCCAATTTTTAGCCACAAAGCTTGTCTCTTGAATAGGCCTCACAAATCAGTCCATTATAAAAATATACATTTTGAGTGAATTGATTTATTAATATAATAAAAATAATTTTTATTTTGAAATTTTTACAAATCGATCAAGTTGACAAGGAAATTAAACATGACCAAACTTCTGGCAGATCGATCAAGTTAATCATCAACTATGACTTTGACCAAAAATTAATCCAACGCCCAACATGGGTGAAAATGCATATTATTAAAATTAGAAAATAATACATATATATAAAGTAAAAAATAAGGAATAAATTTTTTTAACAACACATACATACTAAAATATATCAACTTTAGAATCACTCTGTACATATAGTTAATAAGAGATTGAAATAAGAGATTGAAATCACTTTTAATTTGGAACTTGACCATTTTTGTGCTCACTTTACCGTTGCATAATTAATTAATATATTATATCAATTACAAATAAATATGGGAATTTTATTCAGGACCCGAAAGATAGATTAATTATCAATTCAGGACCTGAAAGATGAAACATATTAGTGTCATGCATGTTTTCTCCCTCACGTGGGAATTAGGAATTAAAATTTTTGCCGATATTGTTGTGCGGCGTTTTGTGGATGTGGTCGGGTCGATCTTTGATAAGGTGGATGTGAATGTGGATGTGGTCGGGTCGATCTTTGATAAGGTGGGTATAAAATGCCGAATCGACTCGTAATGGTAGTAAGGAACCGAACATCAGATATTATAATAATCTATGTTATAATATATAGGTTTAAGAATCAATAATAATAATAATACCTATCAATAGTCCTTAAATTTAAATACAAATTAAAATTAAATTAAATTGTAGGAATATTGGCAGTTCGAATAAATAATCGGTTGCATCAAACATCTAAGATACGGTTTAAGAATTTGAATCTACAATTCTAAGATACGGTTTTACACCAACAAACGCACGGTTTTACACACGGCATGTCTATAGCTGTGTCTGAAGGTGTGTGTATACCCGTGTCTATAGCGGTGTCTGAAGCTGTGTCTCTAGCCGTGTCTACAGCCGTGTCTGAAGTTGTGTCTGAAGCTGTGTGTATACCCGTGTCTGAAGGTGTGTGTATAGCCGTGGGTAAATCCGTGTGTAAAACCGTGTGTAGACCTGTGTCTAAACCCGTGTCTGAAGCTGTGTGTATAGCCGTGCGTAAATCCGTGTGTAAAACCGTGTGTACACCTGTGTCTAAACCCGTGTCTGTAGCGGTGTCTGAAGCTGTGTCTCTAGCCGTGTCTACAGCGGTGTCTGAACCCGTGTTTGAAGTCGTGTGTACACCCATGTCTGTGGCCGTGTGTAAATCCGTGTGTAAACCCGTGTCTAAATTCGTGTCTGTAGCCGTGTGTGAGTCGTGTGTGTACCCGTGTCTACAACCATGTGTAACGCCGTGTCTGCATCCGTGTGTAACGCCGTGTCTGTACCCGTATGTATACTCGTGTGTATACCCGTGTGTAAACTCTTGGACTCATTGATCGAATACATTCTTAATTGAACTATTTTTAGCATAAATTCGTATAATCGTAAAATGCTACTTTAAAAAAAAAATAATTAACTTTCAATTTTAATAAATTTAAGTTCTACATTCTTAATTCCAATTTAATTATGCCACGCCACTTCTACTGTCGGCGCTACCTGCTCCGTTGTTAGGATGGTGGTACCGATTTAAGAATTAGGCCGATTGCCAGTCATCAGTGCTACTTGCCCCGTTGTTGGGGATGGTGACACCGATTTAAAGAATAAGGCCAAATGCCGGTCGTCGGTGCCTGCCCCGTTGTCGTAGGCTGATTGCCGGACGTCACTATTGCTTGTCCCGTTGTGTTGCATTGGGATGGTATGAACGGATTTCTTAACCAGATTTGTTACACTCTTTTGCATCATGACTCTTATATTATTGAGTCATTTGATGACAATGACCAGTCCATTCTTTTAAGGACTTAATGTATAATTATAAATTAATTGGACATTTTAAATGATCGACCCAAATTTTATCCAAACGGATCCATATTAATATTTTTCCCCTTTGATAAAACGGATAGCAGTCCAGTGGAATCCGATTGCCCAATTAGGGTTGGGCACAGTCCGGACCGGTCCAATATTTTGTCGAACCCCTATTGAAATGATTCGGTTTGGTCTTAGACCTAAATCCGTTCGGTTCCATTTTCAAACGGGCCGGTAACAATGCCACTTTTTCCAAGTGTTTAAGGAAAAAAAATTACCCATCCAAAAATTCACAAAATTTACCAATTTTCATAATTCATATCTTCGTCCCAAATTGATTTGCAAAGTCAACCTTTTTTGGATGAAAAAATTTCTTTTTATTCACTTAATTAGGATATCAATTTTTAATTATATTCTAATTTCACCTTTCAAAAAAAGGACTCCGCTAATTTGGATTTTAAAATTTTAAAGAGATTTAATGTGGTTTCTAAATATGTAAATTTTAATTATTAAAATTGTACTTCGTACTAATTATCAATAGGGAGGAGATTTTACTATTAAGATTTGATTGAACCAAAAAGCATATAGTGCAAATTTAAATAACTAAATCATATTTCGGTCCGGTTCGGTCCCGTACCGGTTCTCATTTTATGAGAATCCGTAATGGCATTGTTTGGAACCAGCACGGTCCGGATCGGGACAAAAAAAATTGAGATCCGTTTCAAACGCCGTTTATCGGTCCTGACCAGTCCGGACCGGTATTTTTGCCCACCCCTAAGCTCAATACATAAAAAAAATCAATAACACAAATAAGACTATTGTCTGAGAGCATTTAAGTGAGACTTAATAACAACACGTCATGATTATCTTGAACAAATGGCCAACTAATTTTGGATGTACACAAATTGCCCTTCGAGATGTATCAATGTCGATGGCAATTTCGGTTCCAAACTAGGTAATACATATCCAATCCTAGATGTTGCTTGTTTGAAATATAATACTATCATGTCCAAAAATGAAAAATTCAAGTTTGTTATTTCATCGTACAATACAACTTTATTAAATAATCTCATTAAACATATTGTACTTTTATCTTATTGTATTACAATAATTCAAAGGGTCTAACACTATTTATATATGGCGGATGGACATACTATTTTGTCAAGACCTTGTGATAATGTTTTCGTGGCAAATAACTTTTTCACAAATTGTGGCTCGAATTTGACATCTGCTGATACGTGCAAAATCCTTTTTTTTACTGGGAATTGTGCAAAATCCTTGAAAAAACCAATTGCAATTAGTAAGAAAAATAATGAAGGGAAAATGAAAACCAATAATATCACCTTTTAGTGGTTTTCTTGCAATAGACATACCTAATCGTAATTCAGAAATAATCTCACTTTTGCACTACATCTTTTTTCATCAGTCCTTGATCGGTTAGTGACATGTTATTCCAGGTTATTTTCTATTTATTTTTTTGCAAAACATTAAATTATAAATCTCACCTTTCACAAATCTTCTCCAAACAGTCTCACGTATCATTTTCATTTTTCTCCCTAAAATTTTCTCTTTTTTATCTCTTCACTCTTGTATACCCTTTAAATCATCTTATTCTTATTTTTATTTCTATTTCATGTTTATGTATTCCATTTTTCCTTCTTTTTCTTCTTCTCGTTTATTATTTCATTTTCATTTCATGAATTTTTCGAATTAGTTACCTTATAATAAATGATCTTTTTCTCACCCTACTAATTTGTTACTTTACTTTCTTTTTACTTCGATTTATTTATTTATTTATTTCATTTTTCCTTTTCTTACTTTGATTCCACCACTAATATATTTTGGGGTTTTGACCTCAATATTATCAATAAGTGGATGATTGTCAAAAAAAATGACCTTTTATTTAATTTTACAAAAAAGTGAGTAAAATTAACGGAGCTACAGTAACATAACGCTGCTACAGTAACGTTGCTACAGTAACATCGCTACAGTGATGATACTATAGTGACATTATTTGCAGTGACAAAAGGCAGTGATAAATGACAGTGACATTATTTGCAATGACAAATTCATAGTGACTTCATTCCATTGTGTCTACCGCCGGCTCATCGACCATAGTGACACTACCACCAGTGATACCGCTGCCGGTGACACTGCCATAGTGACATGACCGTCATCAGTGACACCGCCACAGTGACACCGCCACAGTGACACAATGATTCCAGTCAAAGTGACGCTGCCACCGCCAGTCAGCAACACCAACCACCATCCCCACACCTAGCGGCCACCACCGGTCCGCAACACCAATCACCATCCCCACGCCTAGCGGCCACCGCCAATCAGCAACACCAACCTTCCGCCCCGGCCACCACACCCAACCACCAGTCCGCAACTTAGGCCGAACCTTCCGCCCGGCCAGTCACCACTGCACCACCTTAAGTGCCCATCGAACAGCCGCCCCAACAACCAAAACCTAACCACATACCCCTCCTCAGTGCCTCACCCAACCCAACCCAACCTGCCTTGCCCAGCAGTGCCCCCTGCGTCAACCACCGGCACCACCACGCTCCAACCCCCAACCCCTCCTCAGCCACCAACCACCTCCCTGGCCCCTGCCCCAGCCCCTCCTCAGCCCTCAACCACCTCCCCATCCCCCAGGCCCCCTCCCCAGCCCCCAGCCTGACCACCAACTCCCACAAACCCATCTCCCCAGCCCCACTGCACCACCACAGCCTTGCCCAACAACGACACCCCACCCAACCACGATGTAGCACAACACAGCCCCACCAACAACGCCGCACCACAGACCCTCAAGCATCGCCATACCTTCCATCCTCGCCCCTGTGGAACTCAGATCTGAAAATCGGCCTGGATCTCAGATCTGGTTATCGACGAAGAAGATGGCATCTTGGACCGTCGAAGAAGATGGCGGCTTGGACCGTCGAAGAAGATGGCGATTTGGACTGTAGGAGAAGATGGCGGCTTGGACCGTCGGAGAAGATGACGCCATGGCCGTGCGAAGACACAAGCCTCAGGACATCCGATGAGGTGCATCAGAGAGGAGGATCGGCGAAGAGAGAAGCTTTCATACCTTGTGCTGAAGAAAGATCAACTGCTGCTCCGGGTGTGGGAAGACAGATCGATGGAAGAAGCTTCGCAGAGATGCAGAGAGGGTTTTGTCTTGGACGGAAGAGAAAGGCTATTTTGACGGAAAGGAAAAACGGGAGTTACTTTTGTGTCAATTTTAAAAGGAGTCATATTTTAATCCAATGAAAGTTGTGGAGTAATATCTATGCCATTTTTTCATATATTTTTCTTTTTTCTGAAAATATTCAAAGGAAAAATATTAACAAGTAGCGGGAAAAAATTATAAAAAAGAGGCTACAAAGAATAGGAATACATAAAAATAGGGGTGGATCGACATAAAAACCGAATCGAAGTTGTACCTAACCGACCCGTAATGGTACCGAACCAAATACCGGATATTTAAACGGTTCTATAGATTTGTTCACGAACTGAAACTGTTCCGTTTGAAATGGGTACAGTCATGACCGGTTCTAGATTTTGTGATCGAAAAATACCGGACCAATCACCAAACCATTCAAAACTAATACATTTGAGATTTTTATATTTTTCTCATTTCAATAAATCTATTGTTCAAACAAACAATTTTATAGCCCAATTATGCATTTATTCGTTGCAAACATAGTTAAATATGTGTGTGTATAAATTCTATTATTCACTTCTTTTAGATAATTTATATTATATTTGGTATATATTGAAAGAATATTAAAGTTTCAAAATCAAGAATAACGATTAACTTCTAGTATTTATATGAAGTGTGTATATTATTGGGAAATTACCCTAAATAGGACTAAAAACGTTTTAAATTTCAAAATAGGACTGTCATGTTATTTGTTCCCAAATAGGACTAATCACTGTCATATTTTGGCAGTACCAGGCTTTACAGATGGCAGTATGTTCCAAACTTGGCAGTAACTATTTTGGGAATAAAAACATGGCAGTCCTATTTTGGAATTTTCAAACTTATTTACTCCTATTTCGGGAATTTCCCCATTGTTATTTGGTATATCATATAACTACTTGTGTAGTTGTGCAACTTAATTTATTATATAAATCTTAGCTCTAGCAATGAAACTATGAATTAGAGCTAATATTCATTGTAAGCTAGAATTAAGATTAAGAATGATGATTTTTTCTATTATATTTATTAATGTGACGATATTCTTTTTATGTTTTCACGTGAATATAATGAAGACAATGTCTATATGATGTATCATCATTTTGGTATATTTTCCCTTAGTGTTGTTGCATTATTTGTTTATTTTCAAAACTTAGAGATAAAAATGTTAGCATCTTGAATCTATCTTAGTATTTAATATGCTCTTTCTTTTATGTGTTTATCAACATGTCATGTGAACTTTTCAGGTAAGATATTTCCAAAAAAATTAGCATTGGTTAGACAATGTACTGAACCGTTTTCTATCGTTTCAAAATGACATGGTACTGAATGGTTCCTCTTAGAACCGGACCGGACCGAACCGTTAGAATTCTCACAGGTACATTATATTACAAGTTTTGCTAAATTATGGGACCATTTTGGACTGCGCCCACCCCTACATAAAAAGGAAAGAAAATAAAATGGAGGAGAAGAAAATGGATAAAAAGAAAATAAAATAACTCTTATGGTAAATGGATAAAGGTGTGCATATATAAATAAGGTAAATAAATGAAAATAAAAAAAGAATAAAAAGGAATAACATCATTGTGATGATAAAGAAAAAGAGAGAAATTTTTTAGGGAGGAACAAGAAAAATCATGTGTTTCCGTTTTGAGAAGATTTGTGGAAGGTAGGATTTATGATTTAGAGTCCGTTTGGTCCTGTTTTTCAGCTTATCAGACTTTTCGGCCTACTTTCACCAAACACGTAACTTTTGATTTCGCGCTTACGGTTGTAATAAAAAGAAGAAAAAATGTTGTAATCACTTTTCTTGCTGAAGTTACTGTAGAGGATCATTTTAGTTGTTTTTCATATAATTTTGGGAAAAGGGACAAATAAGCCCTCGAACTAGCCAAAAAAGTTCAAATCACCCCTTTTATTTTATTAATAAAATATATTTTAATGGGAAAATCACATTTTTAGTCCCTGAAATAGTCATCATATTGAAATGTGAGAGCCGTGTTCCCAAGTTTGTAAATGGCACCCCCCCAATTGTTCAAAATGTTGTAAGTGTGGTCCTTTAAAGATAAAATGTACAATGTGGGCGAGGAGTACATTTCACCCCTCAAAGTATCACATTTACAACAATTTGGACAATTGATGGGTGACATTTACAATCTCAGAAATACGGGTCTCACATTTCAATATGATAATTATTTCAGGGACAAAAAGTGCGATTCTCTCTATTTTAAATATAAATTTTTCATAAATCATCAGAATCGGCTTATTCATTCACTTCAACCAGAATTTCATAAATTTTAGTAGAATCAACCAATACAGTCAATTTGGGTATTACCAAACAGGCTCTTAGTGGTTTACATTCTGGAATTAATACTTCCGCTAATATATTTTTAGTAATTAATATGAGTCGAATCGGAATGCAGTGTTACTAATTAGTAATATTTTGTGTCTATCTATCTCATGTTGTATGCGCACTGTGCACATTGTGACATTGGAGATGCTATCAGCATTTAAAAAGTTTACCCTTGATTTTTAGCATTATTGTGTAACTCTTTGTAAAGTTTACCCTTGATTTTTAGATTTATTAACATTATTACGTAACACCAATGTTAGTGAAGTATATAAATCAAACACCATTTAGAAGGTGGTATTACTATTTAGTGTTTTGCAAAACAAAAAAAAAAATCTGAAATAACAGGTCACCAACTGGTCAGGGACCAATGAAAGAAGATGAGGTGCAATGGTGAGATTATACTTGAATTACAATTATGTGCGACTATTATAAGAAGAACAATAAAAGGTGAGATTATTAGTTTCCATTTTTCCTTCGTTATTTTTTTACTAATTGCACTAAGTTTTTTCAAGGATCTTGCACGGATTAGCAGATCCTTGTCAAATTCGAGTCACAATTTGTGCAAAAGTTATTTTCCACAAAAACATTATCACAAGGTCTTGACAAAAAATATATATTCATTCGCGATAAATTAGTGTCAGGTTGTTCAATAAAGGTTTATTGGAATACGGAATAACAAACTTGAATTATACTTCATCTTTGAATTATACGGGTCGGGGCGGGACTGGGGGTTTGGGATGCAGGCCCGATACCGGCCCGGGTTGGAACCGGGACCGGTTCGGGTCAGGTCTATGTTTTTTTTCTTAAAAAGGGGAAAATCGCACTTTTAGTTCTTGAAATAGTTACCATATTGAAATGTCGAGTAGTCTTCCTGTCCAGCCGGCCTGACGGGAACCGCCGTCCGGCCGAGGGCATTTCAGGAACTTCCCGGTGGAATTTTTTGATGAATTTTTTTGAGCATGTTTTTCATGAAATCTAGTTTATCCATACCAAATTTTAGCTAAAACTTCAATCGGGAAGGCAGTCAAATAATTTGTTGAAGTTAACTGCGCAGTTTATAAGTATGAACTGCCTAGTTAACTTCAAGAAATTATTTGAGTGCCTTCCCGATTAAATTTTTAGCTGAAATTTGGTATGGATAAACTAGACTTCATGAAGAACATGCTCAAAAAATTTCATCAAAAAATTCCACCGGGAAGTGCCCGAAATGCCATCGGCCGGACAGTGGTTCCCGTCAGGCCGGCTGGACATGAAAAGTTGTCTTGAAATGTCAGACCCGTATATCTGAGATTGTATATGTCACCCCTCAATTATCCAAATTGTTGTAAATGTGATCCTTTCAGGAGTCAAATGTACGTTTCGCCCACATTGTACATTTCATCGTTCAAAGGACCACATTTACAACAATTTGGACAATTGAAGGGTGACATTTACAAATTGGAGAACACGAGTCTGACATTTCAATGTGGTGACTATTTCAGGGACTAAAATTGTGATTTTCCCCAAAAACATTGTTTTACCTAGTTTAATCATACCCCCCCCACCCCCCACCCCAAACCACCCAACCCCACCCGCCTATTAGCCAATGAATGGGAAAAAAATTTGAGCCCGGACCGATCCACCATATATGTATCCCGTAGCCCACCCCTAATACCCCCGATCAGCCGGGTCGGGCCGGTCCCGCACAGTAACAGGCCGGGCTGGGTACCGGGTCGGGCTGAACCAGCCCAGTCCATTCCTAGTTGGTATTGAAGTGATAAAGTAAGGATGGCTTAGAACCACACAAGTTTTACCAAATTTGGTATTGGACAATTTTAGTGGAGTTCCCGAAAAGAAAAAAAAAGGAACAATCTAAGCAGAACAGACTCACAGAGAGAGTATGTAACATGCATTTGGAAGATCATAAAACTTTTTTATGATTTAATGATTGTGCGAAAAATTACTACGTATAAAACAAACTTACTTGTGCAGTAAAAGGTTCGTCAATCTATTGGTTTTCTTTATGTGAGTTCTATTGTTGTGGGTTCTATGTGATTATCTGAACATAATTATAATTCAATCTTCTGGAATCTGATTATCTGAACCTTTAGAAAGGACTCAACTCACTCAAGGAGATACATGGAGATTGATTGTCTCACCATATTGATGTGAACCAAATAAAACCTGCTTTAGTAGTTCCACACTATTGAAGCATGAAAATCTCAAGAAAGGGTACATTTCCCTTTTACAAATTTTACGGAAACTCTTCGTAAACTCTCCAAATAATTGACTTTTAACTAAAAAATGTTTCCCATTTCCCCATAATATTTACGCTTGCGTGCAACATAGGTCATACATTATCTTCCCAAGAAATAAATACAATCTTTCTCTATGTGTACTTTTCTAACCATTTACTAGGATGTTGTAATTTGTAACTTGTAAGGTTTTTCTAGACATCCATGCAAGATTATTACTCACTCCGTCCCAAAAACAACTTTCCACTTTCCTTAAATGGATGTCCAAAAATTAACTTCACACTTCAATACTTTCCTTATTTGGCAAATTATCTATCAAAAAAGTGATAAACAGTGCCAAACAATGTTTAAACAGTGCCAAACAGTGTTTAAACAGTGCAAAACAGTGCACTCTACAGTAAAGTTAAATTTATTTTCTAAAAGTGTGAAAGTCAAACCGAGAAGTTGTTTTCGGGACGGAAGGAGTATTATTAGTATTGTTGGAGCTACTGTTGTTACTATTACAATAAACCAATTAAAATATCAAATGAATAAAACTTGAATAGAAGTCTTTCCAAAAAATTGAATAAAAGATGTCAACTTCCACTGTGAATGTACTTGATGACAGGCAAAAAAACGTACGGTGTAAAAAAATATTATATTAGCTTGAACGTTCACCATCAGGTTTTATACCAACGGGGAGTAAACCATATTAGCAATGTCACAATAACAAACCAAACCAGACTGTATTTTGTTGTCCGAAAACATAAATAATTCTGATAATCCGAGCGCAGAGTGTGATAGATCATCTTGAGTCCGGTCACAAAATCTGTTTTAGACATCATCAAGTCAGCATCCTATTTAAAAGATCTCCAAAGCGGACACATAAATAAGAGTATATCAAGTCAGCATCCAAACAGCTTTAAATTCTGCTTGGATGGAGGATTTTGGGGAGGAAGGTTTTGGGAGCAATAAATAAAAGAGTTTTGGTTCTGTTTGGATGGAGGGTTTTGGAGAAAAAGGCTTTAGAGCGTTCTGTCTATCTTTCCGGGTGACCCTGTTTCATTTACAATGACTCATAAATAAGCATTTACTAAAAGAAAACATCCAAAAGAAAAAAAGAGATCTGTACCATGATACGTCATGCGATGCCTCTGACATACTGATCTAGAGAACTGTTAAATAGCTCAGATCTGCAGGAATAAGTTTAATATCAGTGACTTTCACATTTGCAAATGTTCAGAACTATCATCAAACGTATGTTACAATCTACTCCGTATTAAAATACAGTGTCTTTTCCTGTGCGAAAAAAAACAATGGAGAGAATTTCAAGCAGAGCTCAAGGATATCACATGGTCAAGTGAAGTAACCAAACAAGAGTCTCTTGCTCTTAGGCATAGCTTTTCAGAACCATATGTGTTTTTGGAACAAAAACTGTGCAGCTTTTTTTTAAAATTCTTTGGAAAATTGAATAAAAATTTAACTTTGTTTGGTCATAGTGGACATTTTTTAGACAAATTCGTTTTTTGGACTAAAAAGTGTTTGAAACCTGGCTCTTTTTTGGGACGGAATATTTCCTATGCAACAAAGTTTTATACTTGTATTTAAGAAAGTTTTGGACTAACAAGTGCTTTTAATTAAAGCACAATGTAATAATTGTATAAAGACATTCTACTCTCAGATGTGTAATAGCTAAAGACATGATGAGATATCTTTAGGGGCTGAACTACAAGACAATTCAAGAAACCAAGTCTTTCACTATTGATGAGCATATGAAGACACTCACTTAATAGGACTTCCAGGAGAATAAAGCGGATTCTTGACAACATATTCGACATACAAGTTGTAAATGTACTTCAACGAGTCCCTTAAATCACCAGTCCTTGGATGTGTGACGAGGATTATCTGCATATACACGTACGAACAGCAAATCAACTACACCAATTTGTATAATCAAGCAGTTGATCCGAAAGAGTCTTCACTGGAGGAAAACAATTTGTACAAAAATGGAAAAGACAGTCGATAGTATGATAGAGACCTAGATAATGATGATGATGATGATGATGATGATGATCATAATAATAATAATAATAATAACAACGATGACGACGACGACGATGATAAGTATAATAGTGGTCTTTTTAATATTGTAGAATAAAAAGGGTTTAGGCCTTGAATTAAATAGAACTGGGCTAGCCGGAGTTGGGGGAGTAGAAAAGGGTAAGCAGAAATTGGAATTAGGCTTGGGACTTGGGAGAGGGGACTGCTCTAAGTGTCTCGTTCCGATTTCTTCTCTTTCTTTCCGTACTTTTTTGTTCTGTTGTAACCGACCAGTTTCATATTCAGTAAACCATAAATTTCTGCTGCTTTGTGTTGAGGTTTCTAACATAGTAACTGTAGTTTAGTTTAAAAAGTGATGGAACAGTAGGAACCAGTAAGTCAAGATGATCAGCAACTAGGCTACCTCCGTCAAAGCAACCACGGAGTATTTTATGCTCTAAAGACAAAAAGATTCATTAAATGTTTCATATTTCATGATTAACTAAAAAATTTGTTTAGCAAGTAGATAAAAGAATTTTGGTACGTACTAAAGACAAAAAGGATAAGTAGAGATTTCATATTGCAATGGGTCACACTCTCCATCACTTCACAACTAAACACTTGACAATTAACTTGAACTGAATAAATCATCATTTTTCCAATAAATAGTAAGGACCTATAATAGTACAGTCATAAAACATCCGGAACTTGAGATGTTCAAATAGTTTAGTATTTTAGTTTGTGACAACCAAATAAAAGAGCAATGACAAACCTTTATTCCAGATGGACTCTCCATGAAACTTAGTTTGTAAGTATTTGTACGAAAACTATGAAAGGAACACCCTTGTCCAGGTAATTGTGGAATTCCAAGATTTCCTTTTTCAATGCTGCCAATAATATGAAATTCCAAAATGAAAAAAAAAAAGTAAAATGTCAAAAACATGTGAAGGGAACTCTATTATGTTTACAAGGATAACTGTTATACTTGGCATTCACTATTATCCAAATATGCACACAACAAAGTTTATATCACGTGAAAATCGTGAATTCCACTATATAGCATCAATGAAACAATTCATTTTAATAAAATTTGGGTGTTTTCTAACCAAATAAAAAAAAACATTTTGGAAACCATTAATACACTATCTAAAGAAAAATACCTAGTAGGATCCATCTTGGCTGTTAAGGATTTCAGAGAGAAGAGTAGACCAAACATGAGTTTATGGTCCTGCTGAGGGTTTAGTGTCTTAAGGGGGCGATTCCATTCCCTGTAAAGTAGGCACACCCCGTTTCTATTGAACACATACAACATGTGGGCATTGTTCCCTGATGCTGTTGGGAGAGGAGGCGACGGGCTGATCTCTGATCCTCCAAAGAACTGCATCTTTCACCGAAACTTATACAGATCAACCTCAACAATGTTTGAACCCTATACCAAAGAAGAGGGGAAGCTGAAAGATTCATCTTTTACATAAACTACTAATCAAACAAAGCTTAATCAACTTGAGAAATGTATTTGATGGGAATGAAAGAGTGAGGCAAGCCCCTGCCTCGCTACTCGCTGTTTCCCTAACATCCCCCACCCTGCCTCGCCCCAGCGCCGCCCCCATCCCCCATTCCCTCCTCTGCAGCTCGTTAACAGCCCCCACCAATCCCTCTGTTACCGATGCTCACAGCTCTCAAGGCCGACACCGGGAAGCTCCTGAAGTCTCCGTCTGTTACCCCCATCCCTCAGAGTCATCGTCTCAAGATCTGTTGCAACTGTCATCGCCAGATCTATTGCAATCCGGTACCAATAGTACAATCGAGAGAAAAAGAATAAGAAGAAGAAGAAAGAAGAAAAGGGACGTACCTGCCATGGATCCCGGCGGCTCGACGGCAACAACGATAGATGGATAGATATATGTGGCCCCCTGTGGTATTTGGCTACTTTGAAACGGAGGAGTAAAATGTGTACGCATTTTTTATATAAAATAGTTCATGTGTAATATCTAATGTTTTAATAGTAAAACTCAGTTTTAAAAGCATGACATGTCACAATCTAATTGGTCAACTCAAACTTTATTAAAACTCCTATATCAAATCACTTAATTTGACACAACGGATGATGCTCAAACCAAAATTAACGTGAATTAAAATAACAATGTTAGTTTCAATTAATTTGATTAAAACGGATGATCTCAAACATCAATTAATTTGAATAGCAGGATACAATAGGAGTCTTATTCCATACAATAAAAACATTACAATCAAAGCAACACTTGCAATACGATTCTAATTCCATATACGGTCAAGCTAAAAACTCCCAGGACCATTACAACTCAAGAAAAATCAAGTATCACAAACCACAGAACAAAGCACAGAATTTTTTGACTAAAAAATGGTGATTTCTCACCCATCTTCCATAGTGCAATATGATTGCATCAACGAGGTCTTAAACAGGAAGCAAATTTGGCCTTTACGTGCAAGGCTGGTCACTAATTGGGATAGTTTTCGTCAAAACAATCCGAATCAATTTATTTCTTACGAAATACTTTTAATTGATGAAAAGGTATGTTTAAATTGCAGCAAATTTATGGATTTAATACTTATGTTTTGTGTATAAACATCTCAAATTAATGACAATTTGAGGTGCTATTTAAGATGTTATGTTGATGAAATTTAATGTACTTTTATCTATTAATATACTCTGTATAATTGATTGGCTATTTCATGTGATGTTTTTACGATGTTGGCCTACGTAATATTTCTCTAAACTTATTTGTAATTATGAATAGTGTTACAGTATTTATTGTTAACAAAAATATCTCTAATAAAAGTTTACTTCAGATTTTGAGATGCTATTTAAGATGTTATATGTTGATGAAATTTAATGTACTTTTATCTATTAATATATTCTGTATAATTGACTGGCTATTTCATGTGATGTTTTTACAATAATGTTGGCCTACGTAATATGTCTCTAAACTTATTTTTAATTATGAATAGTGTTATAGTATTTAATGAATTTTTATGTACTTTTATCTATTATTTGATGACTATTTCATGTGAGAAGCAGAGGAGAAGTCATGCTTACTGTTGCATCAAGCGGCATTGCGTCATTATGCTTCTTGGTGGTAGAACCTCTCATTCCAGGTTCCAATTTACTCTTCTCAGATTCAAATTCAATTATTAATAAAAATACATTATTAAAAAATAATTTAATCCTAAATACTGATACAATCAAATATCATCATAAATTTATTATGATCCTACACACTCCATCTATAATAATTACTCCCTCCGTCCCCTTTTAAATGTCTCGTTTTACCATATTGGGATGTCCATATTTAAATGTCCCATACCTTATTTGGTAAAGTTTGTGTGGCTCAAAATCATTCTTACTTTATTCTTACTTTATCAATTAATATCAACCACACAAACCTACTTTTCTTAAAACCCGTGCCACCCTCCTCCGGGACATTTAAAAGGGGACGGAGGGAGTACATTTTATATTAATATTAATACTTTAAGTCTCCAATTATATAATATGTAGTAAATATTAGCATTAATATATATTATTCCGTTATTCATTCCAGATTTTCGATCCCATTGAGTATTGCTGAAAACTCAACATGTAATATCAAGCAAAGGAGTCCGAAATCAAGATTATAAATAGCAACAAAATTAATCATTTGGGATGAAACGCCAATGACTCACAAGTACTGCTTTGAGGCTCTTGACAAGACACTCAGAGATATTTGTTCATCTGTAAATCCAACGAATAGAGTTTCCCTTTGGTGGAAAAATTATTGTTCTAGGAGGAGATTTTCGGCAGACGCTGCCGGTAATCCCTAGAGGCACGTGTGAAGAAATTGTCATGTCGGCAATAAACTCATCATACTTATGGGATTGTGTTCAAGTCATGCATCTCACAATAAACACGAGGTTGATGCATCAAAGCAACGTACTGGATAGGGAAGAAGTTGAACGATTTGCTAAGTGGATATTACAGATTGGCGAGGGCACTATCGGTAAGGAGTCTGACAGAGGCATTGAAGTTGAAATACCACTTGATGTATTGATCCACTCGAATGGGGATAACTTCAAAGTCATTGTTGACAATACTTATCCAGACTTGCACAATAATCTGTCAAATTTTGACTACTTGGAAGAGAGGGCGATCCTGGCACCAACTTTGGAAATAGTAGAGGGCATAAACAACTACATCCTTTCAATGCTAACATGAGAAGAAGTAAAATATTTCAGCTATGACAGCATCTGCCCCATTGCGACAAGTAGTTCTGGCGATGATGACATATATCCACATGAATATTTAAACAATATTTCAATATCTAGATTGCCAAATCATGTGCTTAGCCTTAAAATCGGTGTCCCTATAATGCTATTGCGCAATATTGATCAATCTGCGGGTCTATGCAATGGAACAAGAGGGGTGATAACAAAATTGGGGAAACACGTCCTAGAAGCTGAAATCCTCACCGGACCGAGCAGAGGGAATAAAATATTGATTCCAAGGATGAATCTATGCCCAACGGATACAACGATGCACATAAAACTTCAGAGGAAACACTTCCCAATTTTAGTATGCTTTGCAATGACCATCAACAAAAGTCAGGGGCAAACACTAACACATGTTGGACTTTATTTGGAAAAAAGTGTATTCACGCACGGGCAACTATATGTGGCAGTTTCAAGAGTCAAGAGCAGAAATGGGTTGAAAATTTTGTTGGGTGGAGGGGAAGGGTGCAATTCAACAACAAATGTTGTATATAAAGAAGTCTTTCAAAATGTTTAATTTTCTATTAAAGCACGTCAATGTATGACACTTATCACAAGAATGTTTTTATTTATATTCACGTGACACTATCGGGGCATTGCCCCGGGTGTTACACTAGTATAGGCTTATACGAATCCAATCGAGTCGAATAATGAGATTTTGTATTTTTTTAAATTTTTCGAATACGATTTCGAATTCAAATATGAAACGAATATTAATTTCGATTTGTATTTTTTACAAATCCTTTTTGTATACAATAGCCAATTTTTAACGAATCATATTTGATAAAACGAGTCCTTTTATTACAAATCCTTTTTGTATACAGTATCCTTTTTGTATACAATCCTTTTTGTATACAAATCCTTTTTGTATATGATTTGTATACATAGTTAACGAATCATATTCGATTTTTAACGAATAGTACATATCGAATCGATATGTACTAACATTTTGCAATGATTTAAGATGCAATTTTTTTTATAAAAGAAATATGCACGGAGTAGTATATACTCTTAGATATATCATGTAATACTAAAATAAAATGCCAATTTTAAATAAAGAAGGATAGCAATTTTAAATTCTCTATGGAAATTGCACCAAGTAAAACTAAATCCCAAATTAAAGAAGGATAGTAACAAATTTCCACAACAATAGCCGGACTAATCATGAAAGAAAAATATAAAACACCATAGTCTAAATCTAACGTAAAACAACTCTAAATTTTCTAATACTCTTCTTAAATAGAAAAAGTAAAATCTTCAAACCCATTTCTATCATCAACACAAGTTACATAGACTTCTGAAAGAGATGAGACTGGATTAATGAAACTAGCATCGTCAGCACTAGTATCACCAAATGAACTCCATAAAGTCTCAATTGGTCCGTTCGCATCCACAAATTGGGAGCATGTTTCAACTTCTTCTCCAATCAAGCAACTCTATGAGCATACTGCTTACTTAAATCAATCGGTCGACGTCTCTAAACATTTTTTCCTCAGTTTTTTGCATCATTATTGTGTTCATCCTATAATATACAAGAATGCCTAGCATGTCTAGAGTGAGCTGATTACGCTTCTTTGTCTGAGCAGCTTCAAATGCACTTCAATTACGCTCACATGATGATAAACAACATGGTTGACTTAGTATACGAATTGCATGTTCCTTTAGTGTTGGCACATAATCACCACAGAACTCCCACCATATTCCTTAAAATACAATAATTAATTAATAAAATACTATCAATAAAAAATGAACTAAAGACCATTTTTAAAGAAATAGCCAATTTACAAAATAAAAATAACTTACGAGGACGACATGTCTTTATCAAGTTATATGTTGTTACGTTGAATAATGAGGAATGCTTCAAAATATACTTACGATATTGCTTTGTGAATAAATCATTCTCATCTGGTTTGAGAACGTTCTCAAATAAGAAGAAAATATCTTCTTTCATCTCCATCGTTTGCTTAAATTTGGAACTAGTCATTTATAATGGATTGAGAGATGCGGGATGGATGATATTATCTTTTCTCCTCACCTCAAATAAAGTCAACATATGCCCATAGTTATCCATATCTTTTTCAGACCTTTTTTGAATCCCAACCTTAGCCAATTCCATTGCTTGGTACAAATATCTAGCCGTAGATCCATCACCATCAAATAAGCGGAGAACTCTAACTAAAGGTTCCAAGGCTTGTAAACACTCTCTCGCTTTAGCCCAAAAGACATTGTTTTGGATTAACCCAGTCACAACTATAGCTTCTCGTGACTTGCTATATGGAAAATCTCTCCATTCAGAAGAGGCCACAAAATCTCAATTCATTCTCAAGTGTGATTACAGATTGCACAACTAAGTTGGGAGTAAACCTAGTAGCACAAGCCTTTTCAATTCCCTTCCATTTTGGATTCCATGTGCAGCACGCCTAGTGTTATACATGGTGGTGTACTTTTGTACAAGCATATTGAGGCCCAACCAAATCAATAACCTTAGATGTCAAGTAACTCAGAAAAAGACCTTATTTCTTATCTTCTAAAATTTCAACAGATTGTAAAACCATAAACCTTTAGGAAAATATGTAATAAAGTTAATGCAACATCGTCCTTTCATATCACTCCAAGTATCTGAAATAATGGAACAATCAGTATCTTACCAAGACTTCTTAACCATTTCAACATATTCATCAACACCTTTTTTCTATTGGAATAAGTTTAGTTCTTAAAGTTGAGTAGTTGGACAATTATATGCAGGACCTACTCACCCATGCCTTTAACAAGATTGATGAATGACTTGTGTTGCACAACATTGAAAGAAATATTATTTTAAATGAAAACTGTAGCAAGCATGTCATCTAAATCAGTTTTGTCAAGCTTCTTTACTATTTCAGGCATAGTACTTTGATTCGATGAGAAGACATACCTCCCTTACTATTTAAGGAGGGAGAAGAAACCTTACAATTCAAGTATCATCACTTCTTATATGCGTGTATCACTGGAATTCCTCTCATCCTTTTGGAAGGATTTTGGTTAATGGTTTGACACACTTGAGATTGTATCTCTGAAGAAACTTGTGTGCAAATTTCAATTGCAATAATGCCTTTTAATCCAGACAAATGAAACTTGAGTCTTGTTAGACCACCAGAAAAAACTCATTGAAAATGCTTGCATTCAAACTATCCATTCATATCCTCAGCATGTATCCAGAGTGGGTCCTTCTTTCTAACCATGGTTCTACACAAAAACACAAGACATTACCAAATTATTTTTGAGCGTCATTTGTGATAAATGTATGATGGAAAAATTCAAATTCTCAAATACTTAAATCTTAAAAATGTAATAATATTTATTAAAAAATATTAATATTAATGTTCAATTGAATCACATAAATAAAGTTGAAAACTTTATATTTGAAATATTGAACAGTGAATACATATAACCCAGTATGGAGAATTGGAGATGGATGAATTAATAAACAATAGAGCAACTATGTGGTTATTTAAGTAGAATGGAATTATTAAAGAATAGAGCAACTTATACATACGGAGTATTAACATTTAGTTAGAGCTTGCCGCCGCCTCCTAATGTTTACTATGCTATTTAGAGTTTGCCGCCGTCACGTACTTCGGTATGTATGCAACGTGAATACCGTGGCACTTTCTTGGAAAGTTTTACCACAGTCCGCATTATTGGCATTAGTTGGGGCCTTTTACCACCTTACGGGCCGGGCTTGGGGCAACCATAAATAGGATTTTAGCATTTAGGCTAAAGTTTTTTAATAAGATATGTATAAAATACGAATCATACGAGTATTATACAGATTATTACATAAATATGCGAATTTTAACGTATTTTTGCCATAAATACTTAATGGGTGAATTATACTAGTATTATACATTTAAGAGAATTATATGTGTATTATACGCGAATAAACTAACAAAACTTGGCTATAGTACAAATATACCATTGAAAGTTTATGTAAAAGTTTTTATATACTTCTGAACTTTTTTTTGAAAGAAATCGGCTTAAATTGATAACACATCATTCAGATGGTAGGTAATCCGACAAAACAACTCCTGACAACTGTCGTCCCTTGAACCAGACTCAAAGTTTATCGTCTCAGCAATATAACTCGTTGATCCATTAATGGGCACAAATGAACCAAAGACGGTTAACGCAGTCATTCCATCACCCACATCCAAATCCAAAATCACAGTCTTACAATCGAAAGAGATAAAACAACAAACAAACACAAACAAATTCAGACCATTAAAATAAATAAAAGCAAAATAATAAATTTCTTCCCTCAGCCTTCCAAGAACCACCAGCGGCGGTTCAGGAGGGGGTCGGATCGCCTTCACTTCATCTTCTTTCGTCATCGCCTTGATCAGCCCTTGAGTCGCCTCTAGCCGAATCTTCTTATCCACGAACGAATTGCCGGCAGACGGCACCGGTCCTCGCCAAAAGACGATAGCGGACAAATAAAACTCTAGCGTTGAAACCCTAGAGACAGGATGCGAATCCAGGACGATGCAATCCTCTCTTCGACCGACGAAATATCGATCGCCGTAGTCTTCATCTCCATGGCGGAGTTGTCCAGAAACCAAATTAAATGGTCTCGAAGGTTCTTCGTCTCGTTGCACCAACCGAGTGTATGCATGTGCAGACACTGTATATACTTCTGAACTTTAAAAAGGTGTAATAATATCTCGCATGTTCCTATTAAGAGGCAAATTTACCCTTATTGACTTTATGGATGTATCATGTATAAATGCACTTCCACATAAACTTCATGCATATGTTTGTTCCAAAAAATAGAATAGGGATATATATTTGTTCTCACACTCATACTACAAGGGTATATTTGTACTTTTTCCTTATCTGAAAATGTTCCGTAATTTATTAAATGTACACAATTTGTTTTGTAATTATTTAAACAAATCAGGTACATGTATCCTAACAAATACACGGCTTTTTGAAAAAAAAACAATACACCCATAAAACAAAATAATAAAAATATTAAAAAATATTAATTAGAAGTTTTAGTTGTTTAAAAAATTAGAACTTTAAAAAAATATTAATTAGACATTTTAGTATATTAAAAAATAATACATGTGATGGAGTATATGGCCCAGGAACCCCCGGCCCATAGACTCCCACTTCTCCTACACAAGTCCATTGAGCCCAGAGGACATCTCAGGCCCACATACAACGGCCCAAGCTTCAAAGTAGCCCAGAATACACACTGGGGTGCCTTCGGCCTCCTTGGCCGAAGGCTTCAAAACTCGCAGGATAGCCTTTTCTGGCATAAGAAGCTGCTGGGAGAAACCGGGGCGGAGACATGAGCCTTCGGCATTCTCATGCCCTCAGCAACAGGGGAAGCCTTCGGCTGAACCAAGCCTTCGGCTACACGAGGAGGCCCCGGCTACACAAGGAGCCCTCGGCTACACGATGAGCCCTCGGCTACACAGGGAGCCCTCAGCTACACGAGGAGCCTTCGGCTGAACAAACTCAATCATCGAAGATTCCTTTTAGAGACAGCCAACCACCGCATTTAATGCCACGTCGCATCCGCCAACCGCATTCAATGCGGTTGACGTACCACTGCCGGTGCCACTGGGCTGATGTGACCCTTCGGCCGTTGGATTACTGACACGTGTCCCCTCATCGCATTTATTGCTGCTATAAATAGCAGCCCATTTCTCCTTGTAATCGACACAATCTACATCTCAACTCCACGCTGAGTTCATTTAATAAAATCGACTCTCTCTCCCCCTATTCGCTCTGACTTCTCTCTAAGTTATTCCCGCAATAACCCCCCGGATAAGATACCCCCCGGGTAGACAATCCATCATTTGGTGCTCTCGTTGAGAGGTCTGAACTATCAAGTAAGAAACCCTCCCCCTCTACCAAACACAAACCCTCACCAAAAATGGGAAGAACCACCCGTGCCCAATCCAAGACCCTTGAGGAAAACTACGTAGCCCCCGGCGAGACTAACGGGGCTGAGGCCTCCAACAGGCTCTTAGTACCCGAGGGTGGTGTCATCCTCGAATTAGAGCAAGCCACCGCTGACCTACGTCAACAGCTGCAGAAGAACACCCCTGATGCCCGCATTGGCCTTGATAGTCGAAGGAGGGATCGGAGTGAGAGCCAAGTTCCCCCTCCGGCCCCGGCCATCGATCTTCAGGCTGCCTTTGCGGCCTTTGTTCAAAACATGGCTCTCAATTCCGGAGCCCTCGCCTCTCAGGCACCCCTCCAGCCCTATGCTGCAGGGAATGTTATTCAATTACCACCGCTCCCTCCTCTGTTCACCAATCCTCCCCCGGGGATTGGAAACGCCGAAGGGGTCATGGCACAGGACACCGCCTCCCAAGAAGCCCAATCCAGGGATAAACGTCCCTTGATGAAGGAGAAACCCCGGACCTCTGCACTTGAGAGGCTTGGGGGAGCTCCCATACGCCGAGGGGTCCAAGACCGCCTCGGCAAACAGGAATTCAGCAGGCCTCAGGAGAGCGGAGCCTCCGCTTCGGGAGCCGAGGGCATACCTCCGCCCCGAAGCAAGGGCAAAGCAATCCTCCAGGCCGATGACGCCAGACACCAGATCAATCAGGCGCAGTCCTTCCGGGCCAACTCCCAAGGGGTTGCTCCGAAGGATCCCAAGGACGAAATCATTGAAGCCCTCCTCCGTCGGCTCGAGGAGAATCGTCAGGCACCCCCGACGGCTTCCACAGCGAGGCCAGATCCAGAGTACGCTGACCTCCGGGCACAGGTGGAGGAAATGAAACGTAAGCTTGCCGAGGGATCAGGCGAGCCCCTCATCCAACTCCGTACGAGAACACCCTTCACCCCAAGGGTGTTGGCGGCCAAAATCCCCCACAAATACCGGGGGCAACCCATCAAGCCGTATGAGGGGAAGACGGATCCCCAGGAGCACTACAGCCGCTATCAAAATAGCATGATGATGATGGGGGCCTCGGATGAATACTTATGCCGTTGGTTCCTTTCCACCTTGGAGGGACCAGCGTATGAGTGGTTCAACCGGTTGCCCGAAGGCAGCATTGATTCTTGGCAAGAACTTGCCCACCGCTTCCTTACGCAATTTGCTGGAAGGCATCGCTCAAAGAAGCACTTCTCCCACCTTCTGAATGTGAGACAATAGAGGGAAGAAACCCTTCGGAGTTTCCTGGAACGCTGGAGGCAGGCCTCCCTCGAGGTCGAAGGCGCTGATGACCGGACACTAATGGCCCTCTTCCACACCGTCCTCCGCAACGGTAACTTCTCCCGGAGCCTCATTACTGATCCCCCCCGCGATTATACAAAGGCCCTTCAGCGGGGGGACCGATATGCTGAAGCGGAGGAAATCGAGAAGGACCGCCGCAACACGGATCCTTCCCAGAAGAATGAAGGCAGGAATCGGCCTGGAGGACCTCCCCCTCCGGTCAACCGAGAGGCGCAATACAACGATCGCCCCCGAGGTGGCCAAGCCAGAACCGAGGGCGGTTACAAGAATAATCCGAAAGCATGGGCGCAACCCGTCCTCCTTGAGCACCCACGCACTCCCTTGACGCATCCCGTCAGCGTCATCCTTGATCATGCGGAAGAGCGGGGGCTCGTTGAGCGAGACTCCCGTACACCCCTCGAGATCTATGCCATCGGCCCTGATGAGCCATATTGCCGCTTCCACCGCCACCATGGACACAAAACCAACGACTGCCATCAGCTGAAGAACGCAATTGAGAGGTTGATACAGGCGGGCCACTTATCTCAGTTCATCAGGGGCCCTCCTCCCCAGGGCCCCCCTCATCATCAAGGGCCTCCGCCGAAGGCAAACAAATGGGTGAACCCCAACACCATCCCCTTGGGGAACCCACAGGGGAAGAAACGTGAAATTGGGGGCCTCGACGACGAGGGAGAGGGCTCCCATCAACAATACAAGCGCCATATTCATATGATCAACGGCGGCAACACCGGAGGCGATTCAACGAGCCAAAGGAAGAAGTGGGCACAGTCCCTCTACATTGGGGAGGTCAATCACATGCCCCCTACTAAAAGGCCGAGGGCGGATCCCATCTTCTTCACAGATGCGGACCTCCCCTCGGGCTCCCTGCCGCATAGGGACGCCCTCGTCATCCGCACTGAGATCAATGACGCCATCATTCACCGGACTTACGTTGACACGGGGAGTTCTGTCAACGTCATGTATCTCAGTACTTTCCAAGAGTTGGGACTCGATAGGGGGTCCCTTCGGCACATCAACACCCCCCTCTCCGGATTTACGGGGGACAGCATAGACGCCGAGGGCGCCATCACCCTCATGGTCGAATTCGGCGACGGGCCCCATAGAGCCAAGCTCGAAGTGGAATTCGTCGTCGTCAACCTCGACTGCGCACACAACATCATCCTCGGCCGGCCCGCCCTCGAGGATTTGGAGGCCGTCATCTCCATGAGGCACCTCTGCCTCAAGTTCCCCACACCCACCGGCATCGGCTATTCGAGGGGGAATCAGAAACTCTCCAGGGCCTGCTACCTTCAGCTCACCAAGAAGGTTAGTAAAACAGAGTTACGTATAGACACCATCACCACCAAGGCCTTGGAGGAAGAAGAAAGTAGGCCGAGGGCTGAGCCTGCCGAGGAGACTGAAGACCTGATACTCAATCCGGCCAACCCGGAGAGAGTCCTGAAGATCGGAGCCAAGCTCCCCGAAGACCTGAAGGCTGGCATCACCGATGCCCTCCGCGCCTACTCCATTGTTTTTGCATGGGGGCCGGAGGATATGCCAGGAATTGACCGGAGGATTATCACCCACCGCCTAGCGGTGGACCCTTCGGCCAAACCAGTACAACAACGAAGAAGGCCCCTCTCGGCCGAGAGAAGGGAGTTCGTGAAGAAGGAGGTATCCATGCTCCTCTCCATCAAACACATCAAGGAGGTAAAATACCCTTCTTGGTTGGCAAACGTAGTCCTCGCGCAAAAGCCTCCTACCTTCCGCATGTGCGTGGACTATACGGATCTGAATAAGGCATGTCCCATGGACCCCTTCCCTCTGCCAAACATTGATCAACTAGTGGATGAGACCGCGGGATGCGAGATCATGTCATTCCTCGACGCATTCCGCGGATATCACCAAATCTACATGCATGAGGAAGACGCTGAAAAAACTGCCTTCATGACACCCGAAGGCATCTTCTGCTATCTTGTGATGGCCTTCGGCCTCAAAAATTCAGGCGCCACCTACACACGCATGGTGGCCAGGGTCTTTCAAGCTGTCCTAGGACGCACCATGGAGGCTTACGTTGACGATATGATCGTCAAAAGCAAGAAGGCAAGCACCCACGCCGACGACCTCCGGGAGATTTTTGCCATCATGCAAAAATTCAACCTCCGGCTGAATCCAAAGAAATGCACCTTCGGCGTGCAGGGAGGAAAGTTCTTGGGCTACATGGTAAGCCGAAGGGGTATTGAGGCCAACCCCGAAAAGATTCAGGCCATCATCAACATGGAACCTCCACGCAACGTCAAAGAAGTCCAACGGTTGACGGGTCGCCTGGCAGCCCTCAACCGTTTCCTCTCAAAGTCAGCCGAAAGGGCCCTCCCCTTCTTCCAAATCATGAGGAAGACGGCGGGTTTTCAATGGACATCTGAATGTCAAGAGGCCTTCGACGAACTCAAGAAGTACCTCTCCTCTCCCCCAGTGCTCTCCAAACCTAAGGTGGGGGAGACTTTGTACTTATATCTCGGTGTTAGCCCCGCGGCTATCAGCTCAGTGCTGATCCGAGAGGAAGACGGCATCCAACATGCCATCTTCTACGTCAGCAAAACCCTCCGGGAAGCCGAACTCAGGTATTCTCCCGTCGAGAAGACGGTGCTAGCCATCGTTTGGACCGTCAAGAAGCTTGGCCACTACTTTCAAGCTCATCCAGTCCAGGTGCTCACCCATCAACCCCTCGGCGCCCTCATGAGAAGCCCCACAAGTTCCTCCCGAATGGTAAAATGGGCCATCTTCCTCAGTCAGTACAACATAGATATCCGTCCGAGGCCTGCCATTAAGGGCCAAGCCCTGGCAGACTTCGTGACGGAATGCACCGCAAGATCAGCAACTGACGAGGAGCCCTCGGCACCCCTCGATGAATGGTGGACACTTTATACCGACGGCTCCTCGGCCACCAAAGCATGCGGAGGGGGAGTAGTCCTGATCACACCCGAAGGCTTCCGCGCCTATTATGCCATCCGTTTCTCCTTCAAAGTCTCCAACAACGAGGCCGAGTACGAAGCCCTCCTCTGTGGCCTTCGGCTGGCAGCTAATCTGAAGGCTAAGATGATCCACGTCAAGTGTGACTCCAAACTCGTCGTGGGTCAAATTTCCGGGGAGTACGAAGCCAAGGAAGGGAGGATGAAACAATACAAAGAAGCCGCCAAGGAGTTGCTCAAGGTATTTGAGGCACACTCCCTCACCCAAATACCGAGGGCTCAAAACTCCGAGGCCGACATTCTATCCAAACTTTCGGATGAATCCCCCGAACACCTCTCAAAAATTGCAAGAATTGAGGAACTTAGCCTCTCAAGTATCCACGCAAGCCCCATTATGAATATTAACCTAAGGCCGGAGGATTGGGTCTCCGACATCATCACCTTCATCACCACAGGGCAATTGCCCCAAAACGAAGCCCGCGCCAAGTTAGCAAAGCTGAGGGCTCCCAGCTACGCCATCGAAAACGGGAGGCTTTACAAGAGATCCTACAACGGCACCCTCCTTCGGTGCCTTCATCAGGATGAGGCCGAAGTCGCCATGGAGGAAGTGCACAGTGGCACTTGCTCAGCTCACCAGGGACCCTTCTCCATGTCCCGAAGGCTCATAGTTCAGGGCTATTTCTGGCCCACGATGGCCAGAGATTGTGCTGACCTAGCCCGAAGGTGCACCGCTTGCCAACACTTTCAGAAGGCCCCCGGCAGACCAGCGGTCAACTATGCCCCCATCAGCACCGCTATACCCTTCTCCAGATGGGGGATCGACTTAGTTGGCCCTCTGCCGAGGGGTACCTCCAACAACCGGTATATCATTGTGGCCATTGACTACTTCACCAAATGGGTGGAGGCCGAACCCCTCGCCAGCATCACGGAGGCCCGGTGCCGTCACTTCGTCCTCAAGAACATTCTCACAAGGTTTGGCGTCCCCCAACAAATCGTCTCCGACAACGGGACTCAATTCGAGGCAGCCCCCTTCTGTGCCCTCCTTGAAGCTTGGGGCATCAAGCACACATTCTCCTCCGTTGCCTACCCTCAGGGCAACGGGCAAGTGGAGAACGCCAACCGAACCCTACTTGAAGGATTGAAGAAAAAGCTGGAAGCCGAAGGGGGAGGCTGGCTAGAAGAGCTTCATAACATCTTATGGGCCTACCGCACCACCCCTCGGCGCGCAACAGGCGAGACACCCTTCTCCCTATGCTATGGCTTCGAGGCTAAGGCTCCAACAGAAGTGACTCTTCCCACCCGAAGGGTTGAGCAATATGAGCCCGAGGTAAACGACGCCAACATGGCCCTCGACCTTCATCTCATCTCAGAACGCAGAGAGCAAGCTTTCCTCAAAGCCGAAAACTATAGGAGACAAGTCAAAGGATACATCGACGCCAAGGTCCGCTCCCGGGAATTCCAGGTGGGGGACTACGTCCTCCGGCGAAGGGAGGCCAGTCTACCCACCGAAGGAGGAAAGATGGCACCCAAGTTTGAGGGCCCCTACATTGTCTCAGCCATCGTCAAACCGGGGACATACAAGTTAAAACGTCCTAATGGGACAGAGATTCCTAGACATTGGAATGTGCACCACCTAGTGAAATTTTATCAATGAGTGGCCAAGCCCTCATCCTCAACAAGTGTAAATGTTCAATGGCCCAAGGCCCCGTCTGTTCTTGAAGAATAATCAAAAGGCCAATCCTTCATCACCTACATATTGTACAAGCGGCCCAAGGCCCCCTTCTCTCCTACACACGAGCGGCCAAGCCCTCATCTCTTCACCATAAAAGGCCCAAGGCCACTCCCTCTTATGAGGAGGAACAACAATTTAGGTACCAAGTACCAAGTGTATGGGTCACCCCCATCACTCTTTGAAAACACCAAGTGTTTTCAGAAACTTTTACATATTCCTACAAAAAAAAAAAAAAAAAAAAAAAAAAAAAAAAAAAAACGGGGGGTTCAACACCCCTCGGCTCCGGCTGGTACCAAGTGCCCCCGGCTATTTGTGTTCTACACACAAATAAAACCCTTCCCAGGAACGCTTTCCGCGCCATCCCCCAAGGGGAGGCAGGCAACGGACCATGTCCCGGGCCCAGGATTCGACTTCCACAAACGAAACGCTCCCCGCGCTATCCCCCAAGGGGAAGCAGGCAACAGACCATGTCTCGGGCTGAGGGGACGACTTTCAAAACCGAGGCGCTTTCCGTGCTATCTCCCAAGGGGAAGCAGGCAACAGACGATGTCTCGGGCCGAGGAAACGACCCTCAAACCCTTCGGGATATCGGAAGGTCATTCCCGAAGGGGGAGCCAACGGTTTATTCCGTTGCCTCCCATATAGGCCAAGCCTTTCCTAGAAACCAAGTTTCTAGACGCCTCTCCTACACCATCAAAAAAAAAAAAAAAAAAAAAAAAAAAAAAAAAGGAGATGTGTAGGGGGGAAGGAACTTCCCGGATATTATTCTCCCCGGAGGCTCAACACTTCGGACATACATTCCCGAAGGCTCCTACAAAGGCAACAGAAAATTTCTCAACGACAGGACATCTGGCTACGTAGCCGAAGGCTCCACTACATAAAGCCTAGGAATACAACAGTTCCCTCGGAAGCCCAAGAAGAAGGCTCACTAAGCAAAACTTCACCTAGATTTGGCTAAGGCCGAAACTCGGCTGGATCAAGACAACTATATGACATGCCGAAGGCTCCACAATGTTCTCAGGCAAACTAAATCTATTACCTACACGAACCGGAGGGTTCACGCCAAGGGAAGAAGGGTCACCAAGCTCATTCAAACGATCTCAACAAATCTCAGAATTTCGCTAAGTCCATGATCTGGGACCCCTCGGCAACTGTACACACCGGGGCCCCAAGCGACTCTTACGCCCGAAGGTCCACTACAACACCTATTGAAATTTCGTGGAAAAACGACTAAGTCCACAAATGTGGACCCTTCGGTAGGGCTATTCTTCACCTACAGACTCATGGCCGACGGCCTCCTAAACTACTTGGCGATGACCTAAAGCTACACTGCTAACCAAAGGATCAGCATTTCCGGGGGCATAAGATACAATTCCGAATTGGAAAAATTCTCAAGCCTAATTCATCTTAGCCCTCGGCCATATCACTTCACCCCGGAGGTTCTGCTTTACCGCCGGTGGGGTTTGACCGACGTCTTACTTAGAAGAATTTCTAAGTACACAACTGCAAGCCCCCCAGCGAACCTATACTACAACCGAAAGCTTGTTGACAGAAGTTTTCACTTAGAAAATTTTTCTAAGTCCACACGGTCGTGGCCCTCGGGAGAAGAAACAAAAGGGAGGAAAGGCATACATTCATTCATGCAATAAAATAAAGCGGAGGAATTCATTCATCAAAAAGCCCGAAGGCGATCATTCATTCAAACAGGAAAAAGTTATTGAAATGTATTTCATTACAAGGATATGGCCGAAGCCGGGGCCTACTGCTATTACAAAAAGTTTATACTTAAAAGAATTCCTAAGATTGGGCATCCATAGCTGCGTCATCCCTCGGCTTAGAGGATGCATCGTCCACCGTCTCTTCTTCATCATGGAGGCCATACTCCCTCATCAACTCAGAGTCCGCCAGCTGAACCCGCTCCTCGCCCTCCGGAAGGGGGACCCTCACATCAGGCTGCCGGGGAGGGAGGCCGTATGCCGAGGGGTCGAAGTCATCTTTGGGGATTTGAAAATGCTCCGCCAACTTCCGATAGATGAGGCGCTGAGTGAAGAACTCGCCCCCATCGAAGTAGTCTTTACCTCTCAGGGCCATCCACTCGGACCCGGGGCCCTTCACCCAAGCGCCAACGCCTTGCTCGATGACCGAGGCCACCCATCCTTGGTGCTCATCGGATTTCCATCCCTCGGCAAGAAAAGCAGCAACAACATCCTTCTTCGCTTTGGCCACGGCCTCGGCCTTAGCCTTCTCGGCTTCATCAGCAGCTTTCTTTGAGGCCTCCTCAGCTGCCTTCTCTGCCTCAGCCTTCCCCTCGGAGCGAGCCTCCACCTTCGCGGCCTCCAGCTTATTCCCAGCCTGCCTCAGGGCCTCCTCTAGCTCAGCCATCTTCCTGATGGCCTCGGTATTCTTTGCAACGAGCCTTTTGAGGGCCTCGTCGTCTTCCGCCTTCCGGAGGCGAATTTGATCCATCCTCCGGGCATATTCTCCAAAGGCCAGGCTAGCCTGTGAACAAAAAATAAGGGGGGAGGCTCAAGGTCAAATTATGCGAACAAGAGATATGTGGAAGTAAAGTAAAGGCTTAACAAGGGGAAGGGACTTACGGTAACCGAGGCCTCAAGTGCCCTTCGCTCGAGGACATCATCCTCAAACTTGCCGAGGGTCGAGCGGTCTAACGGGGGAGTGGCACCCTCCAGATATTCCCTCGGGTTGAGGGTTCCATGGACGATAGCAGTCCCCTTCTTAAAGGAGAACTGCACCGTCTCCTGCGGCCAAACCCCCTCGTCAAGATCAACTAGGTGAGAGGAGGGGGGCTCTTCAAGGATCACCAGGGGGGCACCCCTACCTTCATCAGCCCCCCTCGACTTCTTGGCCACCGGAGGCTTGGAGCCCTTCCCGGCATTCTTCCTCTTAAGCTCCCCAGCTTGGGAGCCCCCGGCAGCAGCGCCGGAATCAGCAGCAGGGACCTCCTTAGTGAACTCCTTATCCTCCGGAGTCTTGGAAGCCCCAGCCTTCTTCAAAACTACGTCGATGAGGGGTTGATTCGCCGAGGGCCCCTCGTCCTTCTTCCTTTTCGGCACCTTGGCCAACTTTTTGGACAACCGAGCAAAGGCTTGCACGTCCATAATATCACCTGCAAAAAACAAAGAAGGGTTAGAGTCAGAACTAATCAAGGGGAAACGTTCTAAGTGTCAAAAACAAGGGCCCTCAGCCACAACCTCCGGCGTTTTGATACCCCCGGTCGATCTCGGGATATTTCTCATCTTCATCCCCCGGAAGGCGATACCGCCTGAAGCCCAGCAAGAAAAGATCCTCTGGGAGCGTCGCCGCCTTGATAGCAATCACCTTGTCAGAGCCCTCGGGCTTCTCGGTGAGTTTCTTACCAGCCTTCTGCAGTGCTGCGCTGCCCACCTTCGGATGCCTACGGAAATGATTACGCAGGGCCCCCGGGAATGGGTTATCAGCCATCCGGATATAACAAAATTTTTCCTTCCACTCCTTGTGTGATGAGGGGGTCTCGGAGAATAGCTTCCAAGTTGGCACTTGTTGCAGATTAGCATACCCCCCGGCGTGCGAATGTCCACCGCGGCACAAATTGAAGGAGAGGAAGAATTGATCTAACGTGGCCTCCACCTTCCGGCTCTGGCAGAGGGACAGGAACCCCGCCAAGTAATAATGGCTATTTGGAGTTAGCTGGCAGGGGGCTAACTTCACAAACCTCAGGTACTCCAAGACGAAAGGATGGAGTGGGAACCTGAGACCCAACTCCACCGAGAGCATATGAACAGAGAAACATCCCTCCGGGGGGTGGGAGAGCAGATCTTCGGTCCCCGGCTCCACGACCTGCGCCGAAGGCCCCACAAGGACTTGGAGGGCTAGATAATCAGCACCCGAGGCCGTGGTTTTCACCTCGAGGGCAGTAGTATCCAAATACGAGTGCCCCTCGGGGATCCCGACGGGGCGACCAACATCGATGGCTGCTTGCTTCTTCTTGGGGGCAACCTTCAGCTTCTTTTTCTTTCTTCCCGGGGCCACGCTTAGCGGATCAGGGTCCAGTGGCCGGGAGGTGCTTGCCTCACCAGCACCACGCACGGGCAGAACAGCAACCGTCACCCGAAGGCGTTCCTTCTCCTCTTCCTCTTCTGCTACCTGGAGAGCGAGAGCCATCTCCTCATCCTCCGCCACCTGCTCGAAGTCTTCAGCCTCGGCCTCAGTACGAAGGTTGCTCTGCACCTCCCTCGCCACCTCCGAATCATTGTTGGAGGAGGCTTGCCCGCTCGACGACTCCACATCCGAATAACTCTCGGATTGCACCGGAGCCTCCTCCGATATATTTTGAGAATCACTCTGGGAAGACATGATTGTACAATAGAAGTAGCCTAACCGAGGGCTCCTAAAGTCTCCCTAAACACTAGATCTAAGGACACAATAGCAAACTATGCTACGAGGGAAAGGACAGGTGAAGAACTAACCTCGAAGTTTAGGGTTTGATCGAAAGTTGGAGTTTCTCTCTCTAAAAAATTCGGCAGAGCTTCGCTTCACAACAACACGCACAAGGATAAATGAGCTGAGACCCGGGGTATTTATAGGCAAATGGGCCTCGGGAACTGGGCCTCGATTTAAAAAGCCCATCATTACGGGCCGCCGGTTCAACCAATGGAGGACAGCCGCTCCCTTCAGCCAGTGAGGAGACGCCACGTCAACCCCTCCTCCAACGGCTATATTACAACGACTATATTCCGGCACCACTGGGGTGCCTTCGAATGATAGCCTCCGGTTACTCACTCACCACAGCCTTCAGGCAACGAATTCCACCAAACGCCTTCGAGCCCGTGGCAGCTCCGGGCTTATCAATATTACCAACCCTCGGGAGGTCATCAACTCATCATAACTCCTTCAGCCCGAACTTGCCTTCGGCCTAAAGGAGTGGGGGACTGGGATACACCCCTCGGGGATCATACACAACAAAAATTCCCTCATGCAAAGATTTACAATTGACGCATATAACCTCCGGGCATCAGAGCAGAAACCCCCCGGGTACATGCTCCAATATACCCTTCGGCAGAGGCAGGATATCACAAGTTTTCCCCAAATCGCTTGCGGAAATGAAGCAGCCCTCATCACAACGCACGCGGGAAATACATCTATGCCTCCATCAGAGAACCCTCGACATATGAGGGACTGAGGGGAGCCCCCGGCAAACATTCGAAGGTCATGAATACCTTCCTTCAGAAAACCCTCGACCTGTGAGGGACTGAGGGAAGCCTTCGGCAATCAGGAGAAGACGAGTTCCCCAACAAAGACACCCAGCGAGATGATGGAGCCTCCAGAAGAGTCAACGCATCTACTCCTTTTCCCTCGAGTACCTTTCGGCAAAAGGAGTGAGGGACTCTTGATGGAGTATATGGCCCAGGAACCCCCGGCCCATAGACTCCCACTTCTCCTACACAAGTCCATTGAGCCCAGAGGACATCTCAGGCCCACATACAACGGCCCAAGCTTCAAAGTAGCCCAGAATACACACTGGGGTGCCTTCGGCCTCCTTGGCCGAAGGCTTCAAAACTCGCAGGATAGCCTTTTCTGGCATAAGAAGCTGCTGGGAGAAACCGGGGCGGAGACATGAGCCTTCGGCATTCTCATGCCCTCAGCAACAGGGGAAGCCTTCGGCTGAACCAAGCCTTCGGCTACACGAGGAGGCCCCGGCTACACAAGGAGCCCTCGGCTACACGATGAGCCCTCGGCTACACAGGGAGCCCTCGGCTACACGAGGAGCCTTCGGCTGAACAAACTCAATCATCGAAGATTCCTTTTAGAGACAGCCAACCACCGCATTTAATGCCACGTCGCATCCGCCAACCGCATTCAATGCGGTTGACGTACCACTGCCGGTGCCACTGGGCTGATGTGACCCTTCGGCCGTTGGATTACTGACACGTGTCCCCTCATCGCATTTATTGCTGCTATAAATAGCAGCCCATTTCTCCTTGTAATCGACACAATCTACATCTCAACTCCACGCTGAGTTCATTTAATAAAATCGACTCTCTCTCCCCCTATTCGCTCTGACTTCTCTCTAAGTTATTCCCGCAATAACCCCCCGGATAAGATACCCCCCGGGTAGACAATCCATCAACATGTATGTACACGTATCTTCATTGAGAATCTTTTATCCAAGAACTTTGAGTACTTGCATTTTTTGACTGCACATTCTGCGCATATATAAAGTGCAGTAAGTTTCAAGAATTTATTTGACTGTCTTCCCGGTCGAATTTTGAGCTGAAATTTGGTATGGACAAACTAGACTTGATGAGGAACATGCTCAAAAAATTTCATCGAAAAAATTCCACCGGGAACCGCCCCAAACAGTGAAGTTCGGACGGCTGCTCCCGTCCCTCCGGCTGGACCTGAGCATTTCTGATTTCAAACCTGTGATTGTTTTGACGTGACTCTCAATTCAAATTAGTAACTTAAATTGTAAAGATTTATTAGTTACAGGACCAAATTTGCAAGTGATTAAAGTTACATGATCAATAATGATAGCAACCGAAAGTTACAGGACAAAAATTTGCTCCAATATAAATATCTGTATTCTATTTTTTGGTCGTATCCTCGTACTTGTTTCCGCGTTTTCGAGTTCCCGTATCAGTGCTTCATAGGTGTGTGGCCCCTTTATTGTCCAAAGATACCTAAGTTATCAAAATCGGATCGATAGTCGATCTGGACAAATGACCAGGTGAAGGGTCAATCCGGACCCGAAAGGCTCAGCCCGGTCAACTACGGGTCAACCCGGTCAATATTTATTAAAAAGTAAAACATAAAGATGTAAGAATGTATATTAGTTTTAAGATATACTCCCTCCGCCCATTAAAACTTTTATAACATTCCTTTGTTGGTTGTCCTACTAACTTTTGCCACTTTCCTTTTAGATAAAGAATTTGTGGTTCCAGTTAATTCTTTCTCCTCTGCACAAACTTCAACCACACAGATTTTACTTTATTAATCCATGTTCCGGTGAAACTTGGCCAAGTTTTAAGGGACAGAGAAAATATAAGTTTAAAGACATAAAAAATAGAAAATTTTTCAACAAATACTCAAATGTTTTTGCAAACTGGATATTTCATTACCCATACAACAAAATAAATATTTTACCAATTAAAAAAAGGAACTGATAATTGACTTGCTAATTATCTCAAATAACTCAAGTTCGAATATCATATCCTAGATAATAAATATAAAAATAGCTAGCTGCACAAAATTCAAACTTGTAAGAATTAGAGAGACAAACTCTAGCCAAAGTTATTAAACTTGTTTAATTAAGGTTGACCCAATACCAATATTTGGAGCTTGTACTCAAGCATATACCCAAATTTGAGCTCAGGCTCATTTGCTCCCCAAAGTAGCGGGATGCGATGGAGTCATGTAATTGAGTTTGGAAGAAAACCAATTCAATTAGATGTCTCCATGGTGATCAGCTTGAGCCCTAACATGCATAGTGGTCATAGGACCTTCAGACCATCAATGTTTGAGGGAGAGGTTGTGGGTTTAAATGCCATGCTTATCTTTATGCTCTTTGTTTGGGGTTATTGGATGTTTAATCTTTAATCAATCTCTTTATAGGGAGCGGTTCCGGTAAGAACAGATCTTAGGAGAAAAATGAGAACGAATCTAGACCGTTGGATTGTATTATGTGGAACCAAATTGTGCATTTGATGAAATCGAAATGTGCATTAAATGATATTGAAATGTGCAAAATAAAAATTTAAACTCAAGTGTGCATTAGATGAAACTGATATGTGCAAAAAAAAGTACAAAAATAACATCACATCGTACTTTTTATTCTGCTCATTTCAGCTTCACCTAGTGTACATTTCAATTTCACGTAATGCACAATTCAACTGCACATAATGCCACTCTATCGTACCCTTTGTGATGCACATTTCAATTTCACCTAATGCACATTACAATTTCATCTAATGCACACTTAATTTCACTTGAAGCAAATCTAACGGTCCAGATTCGTTCTCATTTCTCTCATAAGATCGTGTTCTTATTTGAACCAAAACATATATATATATATAGGGCAATGACTTAGGTTGTTAATGAACTTGGGGTTTATTTCACATAACTTCTTAAAATCCAGGATATCCAAAATTGAAAAACCTCCAAATGGAGGGGTTTTGGAGGACTGGAGGTTATGTCTTCAATGAGTTAGAACACATTCATACAAACGCTATTTTACATCACTTCAGCTCACTTAGTTTATGTTAAAATCTAAGTATACTTTGTTACACTAGATTTACTTAAGTCACTACGTATACATGGTGGACTTGAAAGAAATTGTGAGGTTGTTTTCTGTATTGAGATTAGGCCTGGACTCGGTTCGGGCCGGGCCCGGTCGGGCCTCCGGTCCTGGATTGGAAGGCCCGGAACCGGCCCGTGTCACCCCCGGGTCCGGGTCGGGCCGGGCCTCGGGTATATTTTTTTTGCCCCCTTTCCTAATTTACCCCCCCCCCCTCACACCCAAACCACCCCAAAACACCCCAAACCACCTCAAATGGCCCAAAATACTCAGTCCAATCCAAAAACTTAAAAAAAATAAAAAAAAAGGCCCGGGCCGGTTCACGTTTTGAGGGGCCCGAGCCCGGACCGGAACCACCTCGGGTCGGGCCTACCCGGACCGGTCCATGACCGGGCCACCGGGCCGGGCCCGTTCTGGGTCGGGCCACCCGGCCCGAGCCCACCCCTAATTGAGATAGGTTGGGTACCTTCCAACCTGTGGCTCACACTTCAGAATATGCATATGCATCTAAACGTGATCAGGTAGCGAAGTATTTCTCTTGTCGTGGTTTATGTGTTCCAATTTTGGAGTCTGTTTGGCACTTGCATTCATCAAGTATTTTATTCATCCCAAAGTCATGCTAATATCGAATATTTTATAAGGTTGGGCAAAATGGTTTGGTTTAACCGAATCAAACCAAACCGAAAATTGGTGGTTTGGTTTGGTTTGGGTTTACCGTTTACTTGAGTAAACCGTTTGGTAACAATTTTCTCAAACCGGATGGTTTGGTTTGGTTTAAAACCGAGAAACTGTAAACCGAACTGAACACTGAATAACTTGATATTATAATATATATATTAAGATTATATATAAATCATGCCACAGGTTTGTGGCATTTTAAGTAGTAATTTGTATAGGCATGATAATAGTAATTGTGTTATTTTGCACTCTATTAGAAGTGCATTGTTATTGAAAATGTGTGCAATGCACTTTTAGTTTGTGACTATTGCACTTGCTATATTTCGAGCATTTGTTTAGTGAATAAGTGCAATTGCTACTTAACATAAGTGCATTTGTAATAATATATGATACATTGAATTGGTGCATGTTGATATGTAAATGTTGCAATATAACATAATTTTTTATATACCCATGCTCATTGAACGATGTGCACAGTGATAAAACAAAGATGCAATAAATTTTTCATGAAGTAAAAAAGAGGACACAAGAATTATTGAACAAAATAGAAAGCAAATAAAAAATGAATACATGAAATGTAGTATATAGTACTAAAATAAAATATAATAAAATTGCATTATCCGCAGCAAAAACAAAGAAATATGGTATGCAGGAGTAAAATGAAGTTAGGTTAATCTCGAAGAAAAGAATACTGAAAGAAAACTTTCAGATATGCTATAAGATAATAAAAATGATTCATAAAATTCAACTTTTGATGATAGATTTGAAAGCAATAAAAATGATCCTTTAAATTTTGAAAACTAATGAAAAGAATTGTAATAGATAATGGAAAACGTACAAATGAAGAAGTACAATTAAATGAAAAGCGGAATGGTAGGAAAAGGTCATACGAAAGTTTTTTGTTTAAAAAAGGAAGCATTGATAATTACTAAAAAGCCCCAATTTAAGGTTCAAGCAACATCGAACAAGGATTTCAATTTGACTTAGATCCAATGGTGTAGATGCATTCTTTTTTCCTCTCCTAAGATTAAGTTCTCACATGAACCTAAATCTATATATATATATATATATATATATATATATATATATATATATATATATATAACAGGATTATTCCTGTCCGGAATTTCCGGACAAAAGCCCCGTCCGGCCTCCTCCATTTGGGGGCCTTACCGGTGGTATTTGTTGCTCAAATTTTTTTGTATGTTCCTCATCAAGTTCAGTTCATCCATACCAAATTTCAGCCAAAAATTCAATCGGGAAGGTCGTCAAATGATTTTTTCAAGTAATCGGTCCGGAATATGTATATTCCGGACCAGTTAACTTGAAAAAATCATTTGACGACTTTCCCGATTGAATTTTTGGCTGAAATTTGGTATGGATGAACTAGACTTGATGAGGAACATACAAAAAAAAAGTTGAGCAAAAAATACCACTGGGTAGGCCCCCAAATGGAGGAGTCCGGACGGTGCTCCAGTCAGGAAATTCCTGACCGGAAGATTACTCTATATATATATACACACTTTGTATTTGTCTTCACCCTTCATTTTTAAGATTTAAATAAATAATTTAGACATGAAATGCATGTTTAGCATATATCATTTTGACTTTTACACGTTATATACATTAATTATGACAAAGTTAGCTAATACGTAGTACAAAATATATGCATTTGCTGTGTTTTGTACTCTACCTGTATGAAAAGATGTTTGGTAATAAAATAGCAAATTGCATTTATATTTTTTACATTATGTATTTGAATAAAATTATGAATATTACAAAATTTGTACCACCAACTCTTTTAGTTTTCTTTGACTATTTTATATGATATTATAAATGTTAATCAACTATAAATTTATTTTTTGTAAGATGTGAATCTTTTTATTGTGATCGAAAAGATGTTAATTAGAAGCTTTAATTTGTACTACATAATATTTTATTTTATTACTTCTTTTTATATCTTTTAATGTCCTTTTACATTTTATTTTATTTAAATAAAAAAAAAAGAAACTGAATCAAATCGAACAAAATTGAACCTAATACTTTTCACTTTGGTAACCGAACACCAAACCGAACCGAACCAGAACCGAATCAAAACCAAACCAAAAAACAAGTGGTTTTAGTTTGGTACAAATTTTCCCAAACCGAATAAACCAAAACCGAAGAAAACCGAACCATAAACCGAATTGTTCGCCCCTAAAATTTTATTTATAAGTAATAACATATAAGTATTAGTATTTCCGAACAAAACATACTAAGTATTGGTAAACATTATTATCTTAAACCATATTTATCAATTATCTCATTCATCAAAAGTCATAGGGGTTGAAAGTTACTTCTTCAAATAGGGACGGTAGATCCAAATGCGCGGTATGATTAGGCATGGACTTGACCGGTTCAGTCCAGCCCGGAACCCAGCCCCCGCAGCCACTGTGCGGTACCGGACCAGCTGACCGGGACCGGACCTTGGGGCCTGAACCAGGGGGGTTTTGGGGCAGGCTACGGGATTGGTATTTGGTGGACCGGCCCGAATTGTTTTTTTCCGAATGGATTGGATGCTAGGCGGGTGGAGCTAGGTGGTTTGGGGGAGGTAGGAATATATAAGAAAAACCAAAATTTAAAAAAAAACCTAGACCCAACCCGACCCTGGAACCAACCGAACACCAAACCGAACCGAACCAGAACCGAATCAAAACCAAACCAAAAAACAAGTGGTTTTAGTTTGGTACAAATTTTCCCAAACCGAATAAACCAAAACCGAAGAAAACCGAACCATAAACCGAATTGTTCGCCCCTAAAATTTTATTTATAAGTAATAACATATAAGTATTAGTATTTCCGAACAAAACATACTAAGTATTGGTAAACATTATTATCTTAAACCATATTTATCAATTATCTCATTCATCAAAAGTCATAGGGGTTGAAAGTTACTTCTTCAAATAGGGACGGTAGATCCAAATGCGCGGTATGATTAGGCATGGACTTGACCGGTTCAGTCCAGCCCGGAACCCAGCCCCCGCAGCCACTGTGCGGTACCGGCCCGGCTGACCGGGACCGGACCTTGGGGCCTGAACCAGGGGGGTTTTGGGGCAGGCTACGGGATTGGTATTTGGTGGACCGGCCCGAATTGTTTTTTTTCGAATGGATTGGATGCTAGGCGGGTGGAGGTAGGTGGTTTGGGGGAGGTAGGAATATATAAGAAAAACCAAAATTTAAAAAAAAAAACCTAGACCCAACCCGACCCTGGAACCAACCTGGGCCCGGCCCAGTCCCAAAACCAAGTAACCAACCCAAGCCGGTACCGGGCCTTCAATTCCCATACCCAGTCCCACCCAAATCCCGGCTCAACCCAGGCTAGGCCCGGGCCCGGTTCATCCCTAGTATTAATTATGAATGTTATTCGTTGCGGAAGTCCTTCAAAATTAATTATGTCTACTTGTTGTGTTGTTATATTATTTCGTATGGAAAAGTTCATACTACAAAATACTTTGATGTTGGTGATATTTGTATGTAATCAATTGAGATGAATATTTCAGATTTTCTAATAATTAAAATTAGTTATTTATTGAAACAAGTATAACCTTATGGCATCATCAGCTCAACTTTTAATGCGTGGCTTACTATGTGCCTAGAACTTCAAAACTGAGTAAATGCAGAGACAAAGAGAAGTCCATAATCATCTCATAGGTAGCAAAAAAGGCCAAACACATTTCACATAACTACAAAAAAGAAGGCCAACTCCAACCCACCAGATCAAGAAAGTAAAAGCCAGGAAACCAAATTGAAGGTTATATTAAGTGGGATATTGATTAACTAGAGCCCCAATGAAAATACACTCTAAAATTCTACCATTTCTTCAACTCCATGCCATCTGGAGGGCTTCCTTCAACCTTCTTTGATCCCACCTCTTTCCAGTTTGTCGACAGCACTGTCCCATTTGACTCAACCTGTGCCATTCAATAGAAAGCATTCATTAGTTATTTATCAGACACACAATATAAAAGAAAAACGAACAAAGAAGCGCGCAGACACTTGACTACAACCCGACACAATGCAAAAAAACAGGTTGAAGAAAGACAGGCTATGAAAATATATGAAAATATATGTATACAGTGCATGTTTCATGTATGTACTTGAGTAAATAAACAATTCTATAGTAATATAATAATTAAACTATGTTTAAATTAGTAAAGGTCTCACAAAAGATTTCATCATGGCTCTTCTAGTATCCTCATCAGCATCTTTGTATATTCCTTGGAAAAATTTATTCAGAGCTGCATCACCATCCAATTTTTCATCTTTCTCCTGAAAAAGTAAAAGATTAAATTTGTGGCTAAGTGTAAGCATAACTCTTTGGCATGTGTATGTCCACCAATGCAAAATGGAAATTGTAATACCCACCTCCTTTTTCACCTGAGCTTCCAATTTATCCCAGTCTTTTCTCTTTGGTTTTGAAGAAGGATAAGAAGGTCTTTGGATCTCTATGAAAAGCAAAAAACATAAAGCAAAAAAACATTAGTATCCCTAATTTATGAAGGGTGCTTACAGGAACACAAGAACTTCAACTAACCAGGGAAAATACCTTTAATTAATTAATCAACTTGAAAAAGGTTCTTCATGAGTTCATATAATGTGCAGAAGGTATAGCACATTAATATTGCTCTACTTGGATGAAATATTGACAAAAATATGAACCAGCAACACATTTAACAGAGCTAATGTCCAATTGTGTTGAACTATGAATGCTTTTTTTTTTCTACAATGACCGTCTGGTAATAACAAGAAACAACAAATTTTGATTATAAATAAAACTTACCAGACGACACAACAGCTGCTCGACGTACAACAGTAACTTCCTTACTATACTCAAGACATGTCCAGTGAATAGTTTCAGATTTTGCAAGGCGGATCTCAATTTTTGTGGACATGACCTCATATCTGCACTTTTCTGGAATTATCTGTTTGAAATAGAAAGGCAACCACAAGAAAAAAGATTGACAATTTTTTACGACACAGGTGGATTCACTGGAAATATGCACAGATGAAATAGAGTACATGGTAAGTCCTTAACTAGTTAACTACATTGAACATAAAATCCAAGCTATCTAGCGACTAAAGCAATAAACTACTACCTCCGTCCCCTTAAGTTTGGGACAAGAGAAGGTGGCACGATTATTAATAGAAGTGGATTTATGTAGTTGATATTGAATTGATAAAGTAAGAATACAGTAGAAATGATTTAGAACCACACAAACTTTACCAAATAAGGTATGGGACAATCTTAGTGGGACGGACAGAAATGGTAAAATGGGACAATCATAGCGGGACGGAAGGAGTACATGCTATCAATAAAATACATTTGACAACATTTAACAAGGTTAGGAAGAGAATTAAGGGAGCGATAACCTCTAACAAAATATTTTTAATCAGCCTATCCACTTTTCTACATCAAAAGATGGCAGATTAAATGGGTTCTCAAACCTGAACATCTACTTACATTACTAGTTACTGCATAATTAGTCATTAGTCATTCAACACAAGCAGCTTACAGGGTTGTCAGTAACATACATGTACTTGAAAATATTATTTTCAAATAAAAAAGTACAAGTTTAAGACAACATATCACCTTGCCAAACAACCTTGGCTGGAAAGTAAATGTATCTCCATCAGGTGCATCAATCTTAACGCTAAGCTGCAGTTTAGAGAAGAAGTATAAGAGTTTGCAAGTAATAGTATTTTATTACTCCCTCCGATCCCAAAACATCTTCACACTTTCCTTTTTGGGTAGGTCCAAAATAAACTTCACACTTCTACTTTTGGCAACTTTTTAATATAAAGTTACCCTTATACCCTTACTTTATTACCTACTTTACACCCACTTTCTCTCTCCCAGTAGACTTTATCAACTTTTTGGGGGGATAATGGGAAAGTAAGAACAAAAAATTTCACTTTCTTAAAAACCGTGAAGTCAAACCATGAAGTTGTTTTGGGACCGGAGGGTGTATTTCTCAAAACCTACAGAGTAAAGACATCTGAAATTTTATACGTCTCAAGGATATAGAATTACAAACATACTATTTGTTCACCAAAGTCGATGGCGACATTCTGTGCTGGTATGCCCTTCGCAAATATAGTAACAACCACTTCGTCTGGTTTCTGATAGAATTCATGCCTACAGTAGATTTCAAATGTAAAAAACAGGAAAATAGAGTTGAAAATTTTCTAGCGGGCATGACTCGACTAGTGACATAACTACATAAGAGTTACAAATTTCTAATACTTAGAATTTATAGAAGAGTGTATTTATGTTCATAGCATGTACGATTCAACATGCATCGTGCATTGAAGCCCGATTTAAAGTACGAGAAGAGCTTCATGAATGGAAAAGACAAACCTATATTTAGGCTTCACAGCTGTTTGATCATGCTGAGATAAGTCAAAAGGTGCCTGGGAGTCCTTTGGCCTCTCTGATTCTGTACGGGCTGCAACATTTATTGTGGTTGCATCAGCTTGTTCCCTAGCTTCTTCTGGATGAAGAAAGCCAAAGTATCCATACCCTTGTTAGATAAAAATACTATAAGCAAGTCTTCAGAATGCCTTTAAAATATACCCTCTCTGGTCATTATAAGAAAGCTTTTAGAAGGAGTAGATGGTCTTTCTTATAAGGCAATGTTTTTTCTATGAAGCATCAAGCAATTGTAACTTTTTCCATGGTTTGACCCTAATAAATATTGTGTTCATATTTACTTTAAAAAAAAGCATTCATTTAAGAGGCAAAGCAAAACAGGGTAAATTGGAATATCATAATGTTTTATGGGGCTCAAGAAAAAATATGTTCCTTGGTTTGTGTATTTTGGTCAGTTGTGTTTTAAAATAAGGAATTACGGACTGCAATGGCTACTCCTTAAATTTCGGTAAAATAATTTCTCCATACAGTCTTGACTATACAATAAAAAGGAACTAGCATGAAAAAAAAAAAATAGTACTTCTGAAGGGTGCCAAAGAATTAGTACTTATGAAGGGTCTTAACCTGCAATGAGCTCATCACATTCTTTAATCAAATCATTGAATTTTTTCTTCAGCTCTACCGGTGCCAAAGAAACACCTGTTTCAAATGCAGCTTTGGCAGTCTGGTATTCTTCAAGCTTCAAGCAGGCCATGCTGTCATTACAAAGTAAGTTACCATTAGGGAATTTTTAGATTCGCTTCTCACTTTTTCTTTTAAATTTAAGTTTGCACCTCATTTTTAATCATTACTATTTACACCCAACCATTAGAAAAACCTTTTAACAGGCTTTAACATTGTTTGAGATTGCACCAAGAAGATTGTTCCAAATTACACATTTATTCTTCCAAATTGGAGTTTGCATCCCTATTTAAAACCTTGCTAATAACTCTTCCCAGCCAACATCCGACTAAAAACATATTTAAAATATGGGGTGTAAATTCAAATTTAGAGTAAAAGTGGGGTGCAAACTCATATTTTACCTTATAATTCAATCCATATACGTGAGAATGTGAGATAAGAAGCATCAAAGATTCACAAGCCATAAGAATGAACATAATGTGTTCTGTGTTTTTCTTATGAGATTTACAACTGCCAATATATAAAAGAAACTACGGTAACCAGATACTACCCACAGCCATGATTCCCCATGAAGAGAACAAGAACAAGAAAGCACTCACCCTTTACGCAAATAAGCTCTAGCCATTGAGGGATCCAACTCTACTGCCTTGTTCGCATCCGCTACAGCTTCTGCTCACAAAAAGCACAGCACAAAGACAACACTAACGATTAAACACCATCCGCTTGTGCCCTTAAAGCACACGAAATTAAACTTATTAACCATAACATACGAAAAGGGTATAGCTTTAAACTCCGTTACAAAGCCGTTGAATAAATAAATGAGGGGAAAACATTTTTTAGGGGGAGGGGCTACCAATTGAAAAATCATAGTTCCACTAGCACACTATAACAGAAACTTATCCGAGAAGAGCGAGGGAGAAGGTGAAGAAGATACCGGTGAAGTTTTGGAGCTTAATGTTGGCCTGGGCGCGGTCGACGAAGAGCTCCGCGTTGTTGGGGCTCAAGGCGATGGCTTGAGAGTAGAGATCAACGGCCAATTCGAAGTGGTCGTCGATAAAGGCATCCTTAGCCCTGCGTTCCAGATCAGACGCCATAGTTTTTCCACCCGAATTCAACGAAGGTACACCCAGAAAAAGGAACACAAAGAACTCTCTAGAATGGGAGCAAAAGGCGGAGAGCGTTTTATAATTCACTACTCCCTATAGACGAACTCTTGACTTGCCTTTCTATGCTGTGTAGGAATTGTTCGGGTTTACTCTCTCATCCTACCTACAGTACCTGGACTACTACCACCTACCTTCATCCCAAAAAGAGTTAGCAAATTTGACTTTTCTTAGTCAAACAGTCTCGTTTTGTTCATTTAATTAGAATGTCAATTTTTAATCATATTCTAATTTGGATTTTACAACTTTGAAAAGATTTTAATGTAGTTTTTGAATATGTAAATTTTAATTATTAAAAATTGAATTAATTATGCATAGGGAGGGTTGACTTTTATTATTGGTTGACCAAAAAATGTTGACTTTGCAAAACAAATTGGAACGGAGGGAGTATTTTTATCCCATCAAACGTGAGTCTCTTCTTTTCCTAATAGAAGTGCTATCTCTATCTATTTAAGAAAACAAAAAATCTATAGGTACCCCAAATTGTACCCCAATTTGTACCCACCCCCTGAATTGTCTGTGTACACATGCAGTTCGTTTGAATAAGGGCAGAACTTTCTGTCCAAATGTCTGTGTACACAGACAGTGTACACATTGGGGTACAAATTGGGGTACCCTAAGCAGCTCTCTTAAGAAAAAGAAAAAAAACACAAACACATAATCAATAGAAAAGAGAGAGATATGTGAATGTGGTAAATAAAAGGGAGATTTCCCAAATTATGATTACATGGGGTTTGGAAATACAAAATAGCACGGCTATATTTTCTTTCTTAAAATATGAGTAAGATGACAATATTTACTGTCATTTTTAGTCATGACTATCAAATAGTTACAGTATTATGCATTCAACATGTCAGCATTTATTATAATTAATGATAGTATTTTTCAATCATGACAGTAACGACTCCTACTTTGGGAAGAAAAAGATAGTAGTCTCTATTCTGAAATTTTGAAGTTACTCCCCTAGACCCCTATTGAGAACAATTTTCCTAAATAAAATGCTGACTTTACAAGTGAAACAGATTTTTTTTAAATAGTTAAATAAGATTATATGAGTACAATTTTGAAAATAGTTTAATCATAATGGTTCATCGTTATTTTTCCTAGTGTGTTCTTCGTGGAACAAACATGAGATGCATAAAAGATTGTTTAAACTAATAAAGTTAAAACTATATACTCGTAAGTGAAATTTGTGTAGACAAAAGAGAACTAACAATAATCACAAATTCTTATTTTAAAAAGAAAAGATGCGAATTAGTATAACATTCAAGTTGAGAAAATTATAATGAACGGATGGAGTACTTTAGAAAACTTTCATTAGATTAAACAATTGTGCGAATAACCAAAACTCGATCGGCAACTAGTTGATTTTTTATATTGCAAGGTTGGGTTAGTAATTTTGATATAACCTGAAGGAGCTGCTATAATTATCCCGTAATCTAATAATGGGATAATTGACGGTAGCTATGATATATAGGTGTATTATTTTTCTAAATACATTTTTATATATTAAGAAAAATAAAAACATCCTTTCCCAAAAAAAAATATTACCCTAAATAGAAGTAAAACAATAACAAAGTTTCAAATAGGAGTTTCTATTGATTTATTCTCTAAATAAGATATATTTATTCTTTTCTAATTATACTCCTCTTTAATTTCTTTCCGGGTCAGACTTTTCGTTTCATTTTATTGGATTCCTCCAACAGCCTCTCTCTCCTCTATCTTTTACCATTTATATTTCTCCTATATCACACATCATTTGTAGTCCTCTCTTCCTATTCCTCATGTTGTCGAATTAATTTTTCTTAACAACTTCAATCATCATAGGTGAGTTTGCATCTCCTTCTCCTCTCCTCTTTATCTTCTCTCTTTTTCTTCTCCCTCTTTTTGCAGCGCAAAGTTACTGCGTAATTACCCCGTTTTGATTTGTTTTATACTTCAATTTTATCTCTCTTTCCACATATGTTTCAATCATGTCATTTTCTTGCTTTCTTCACTTTTTTCACTTTCAATATTTCTTTTAGATTTTATTCTTTTAAAATTTTATCTCTTACAATATAGATTGTAATTTTTGACATTGATTTCAATCAATATTCTTCTGACTTTTTAGATACCTTTTCAAATACAAACAGTACTAGAATGTCACTTTTCATGTGAAAATATTATTTCAGCACATAGTGTCATTTTTAAGAAAACCATATGGCAATTACTATACTACTAATGGCATGTTCTTCATTAAAAAAATGTTATTCCCGCACAGAGTACCATTTATATCGCACTAACACACGATGATGATAAAATATTATCCTTCTTGTAAATACAATATTTAAAATGCCATAAAAATGTCAAGATGGCAACAAAATTCATATCCTCTGTTTTTTATATTGAACTCCTGTTATTGCACTTTTATCACGTTTTACTCCTACTTAGGAAATTAACTTTTTCCAAAAAAATAAGAAAAAATACTAATGGCTTTAAGTAGCTATTATATGTGGGGAGAACAATGGTTTTTTATGGAAAGAGGCTTATAACAACCCGCGGTCGTCTCCCTAGTTTTCAAGAATTAGTATTTGCTACGCCGCTTCTGTTCCGATCGACGGGGGAAGGGTTCTGCCTCTGCACTGCTTCTTCGGATAGGAGTTCTCGGGCGAAGAGAAGGAAGCAGGTCCTGGTTCGTGGTTGTTCATAATCTGGTGATTGTTAGAGTGAAGGAAGGAGGATGGAGGAAGGCGGCTCAGCCGTGGGAGACGCTTCTCCGGTAGTGGGGACTATAATCGCAAGGATTAAGGAGATGCCATTGGAAATTGTGGTGGTGGTTTTGCAAGGAATGTTTCAAGATGAAGGGTTGATGATCTGTCCCCCTCCTGAGCCACCGCCGAGGATGATGTTTGAAAAATGGATTCTTTGGTTCTCTCAGATTATTTTATTAAATTTCGTTTTACTCTTTTTGAGTTCTTTAGGCATGGATGTTGCCGTTGTTGTTTTCTGCTATTTTTATTTCAGTCAGACTCTTGCATTAGATTGGGGTGATAAAGGGTTTACTCTAACCACATTTAGGCTCATTTAGACCCATTACAGGATCAACGAGCTATATTGCTTTGTGCAGGGTGGTTGGCTCTAAAGATGGTTCGAGGGTTGGTGGTTGGAAGTGGTCCTTTTGTCTTCTTGTTCCCTAGTTGAATGTTGTGATATCAATTTAAGCCACCTTGTTACAAAATATGGAAAGAGTCTTATATTTATATCACAACATTCAGATATGGGTTAAAAGACAAAAAGACCACTGACAACCACTGACCCTCGAACCAGACTCAGAGTTCATCACCTCCAAAGAAGCAATATAACTCGTTGGTCCATTACTGGGCGCAACTGAGCCAAAGACGGTTAAAGCAGACCTCCCGTCACCCAATCCTAATGCAAGAGTTGCAACAATAAAGAACCAACATAAAAATAAACAGTCTGATCATGAAAAATAAATCTCAAGCAAACAGTAAAATTAAAAAGTTGCTTCCAAATCCTAGACTCTCATGCATTCCATGCAGCAGTTCAGGAGGGGGACGATCCAGTAGTACAATAGCTTCTTCCTCACACTGCCTCTTGTCCATCATGCTCTCTACCAAGCCTCCTCTGTCGCCACCCAACACAGATGATATTGAATCTAGATCTGTTCCATCCTCTAGCCCCACACTTCGTCCATGACCTATGGCAGTCGGAGACCAAGCATTCATATTTCGTCCCTACACAACCTTCGACCGCCGGAGAGCAAGCATCCTCTTCCCTGCCCTTTATCTCGCCAAAACAAAAGAAGAAAAATAGCCGCACAATTGATGGCGGAAGAAGAAATCTTGTACGCCTAAGTCCGCCTGCCGCGGCCGCTCCTCGTTACAAACGATAGCGGATGAAAGAATCTTAGCGGTGGAAACCCACCCTAGAGAGATGTAGGTGTGTATATTCTTAAAATACATTGTGGGGAGAACAATGTTGAAATACTTTGTATATTTTTTATTCTGAATTTTAATTTTTAATGGAAATCATAAGAAAATTAAGACTACAATGGGATACACAAATCCTAGAAATCGCTAGGAATGAACCACAAGGATCCATAGCATAACAGTGGTTCAAGAGGGGATGAATAACTAAGGTTGTAGAGTCCTTGGTGCCTTGAAGTTGATCTCCCAAAAAACCAAGCAGGGAAAACATTGTCAACCAACAACAACAAAATATCAAAACATGATTGATTTCATCGACGAGGAATATATACACAAATCCTAGACATCGCTAGGAATGAACCACATAAAATAACTTGAAAATACTTACTAAAAAGATCTTTTTTCATCTTTAGAAGGAAATAATATTGAGGAGAAAAGAAGAGTGGAGAGATGGCTAGGATTTTACCCTTCGCCGCTCCTTAATTAAATCAGCGTACATTTCAAATCTTCTGAGCCATTTGGTTTAGATTTGGGATTTTTTTCAAAAGTATTACTAAACTAAAACTTAATTATACAAATATGACTAATAGTTACTACAATCTAGTGACATGATAACTTAAGTTTAAAACTTGAACATAAGTTACTATTATTTCTGTTTAGGTTAATTCGTCTTGATCCAAAGGCCCAACACATCCCTTTGAATATCGGTAAATGCTTCTCAAGAAAAGGAAATCAGAAAAGGAAATCTACTAGCGTAATGATTCAATAGCTCAATTGTTTTAGTCTAATTATGCTGACTACAGAGAAATGACCGAATGGGAGTTACGATCCAGTTGATAATACAAGAGCTAGAGTGAGGTATTATTCAGTATCAAAATGTTAACCCTTTATCATGGAATAAATGCTGCTATTTATACTAGAAATGGGTATGTGAGATGGATGATGTGGCCAACCCTGAGTGGATGACCTCTTGGCAACTTGAGCACCCATACCTCCACTTAGGCACCCATACTTCAGCATTAAATGCACCTCCAGCCACTTGCGAGGCTTTCCGATAAGTTCCTTTGGGCTGACCTTACGTGAAAAGTGCTCCTCGCAAAGTAATACTCCCTCTGTCCCAAAATAATTGTCTTGTTTGCTTTTGCACAAGTTTCAAGAAAAGTGGTTGAAAAGGTAAAAGTCGTTGTTGAAATTTGAGTAGAAAAAGGTGAATTGATATGAGCCACATATTATTGCCAAAAGAGGAAACAAGACAATTATTTTGGGGTGGACCGAAAAGGAAAGTGGGACAATTGTTTCGGGACGAAGAGAGTACTACGTATCAAATATCACTTAGAATATCTCAAAAACAAGGCATACATCCAATACACAACAAAAGTTATTATCTTATGATAATTTTTTTTGTAAATAGCATAGAGATTACAATAAATAATTACAAACACATATTTCCCATGTATTTCGAAGTACAACAATTTCATCTATTGATGACGCCTCGTGCTTCAGGGTGCAATCCATAGGAACCACATAAGAATGTTCTGATGGGGGCAATTCATAGGAAACTTGCCTAATAATTATAGTAAATGAGTCAGTAGTACATGAAACAGGCTGCAAAATAAAGAATCATAATAAGAACTGGATTGGTTCAAAAGGAAGCATCCTCCCATCATGAATACGATGTTTGATTTGCATCCATCTCCAAACACATCTCGTGCCTATAAACATTGTCCAAAGCAATAAAGCATGTACTACTTACATTAACAATAAAGAGAAGAAAGAATTAAAATTTTAATAAAGCATGTAATACTTACATTTGTATTGGAGCTAACACGTGGTCTAGGCTATCATTATTGTCTAGCAAATACCAAATTAACTATTATATTTGAATCAGGACTTCCTGCAGAAGCAGCTCGATTTAGACCAGAATGAACCAAGGGTCCTCCCGACTCTAGGGAATCGATTATCATCTCGCATTGACTAGAATTCAAGCGAATCACCAAACAAGCTTACAATCAAATTTTAACAGTTTAAACACTGATACCTATTGGCAGGGAAAGAAACATAAAGAATTATATAGCCTAAAAGTAAACTAATTGTGCATATGCATATATGTCATGTGACATGTGCGTTATATAAATGTTAGGTCCCTGTTTTCTAGTTTATAATGTATATGTATGGAAGATAGATCTGGGAATGAAGCTTTCCATTGATGTGAAGGTTTTACAGAATGATATGAATGTTTCAGCGTAAAAACCTTACACGGAAATAGGCTCTGCGGCACTAGGAATGTTGAAAAGCTTAACCTAGCCTTTCCCTTAAGGCATATATATAGCCTGACGGGAAAGGTAGGTTTTACAATCATTTGGGCTCCTTTTTCTAGGAGGCCCATACCTAAAAAGGTATAAAACCTTTTATTACAAATTGCCTTAAAAGGCCTATTCATTATTCTAGCTAGTCTATTTAATTAAAATGCTAAATACAAAGAGCTAAGAAACATTGATCACAATATAATGAAAATATCTCTAACAATCTCCCCCTTTGTGATCAGATGTTCTTGCTTCTTTTCTTCACTTCTGAGCTTTAAAATAATGCTTTCTGAGATTTAGTGCATGCTCGTAATTTCTGAGAGACCTTCTATCATCGATTTGCTTATTGATGGCTTTCAAAATTTCATCAACTCTTTCTAATTCTTTGATTTCTTCCTTTGTAGCTTCTGTTGACCTTTTGACAAGTTCTTCTCTCTTTGATTTCAGCCTATTTCTGATGATCTTTAGTGTTCCGTCGCAATATTTGTTTATTTCTTTGATAATCAAAATGCGCTTCTTTCCTTCATGGTTCTGATAGATGACTGAGACTGGATTGTCAAAGGTATGATCTTCTGGGAAGTCTTCTATCCCTGGTCTGTCAAGTTCTGGCTTTGTAAGATTCACTTTGGGATAATTACTTTCCAGACCCATCTGAAGATCATGACCTCCGTAGTATCGGATTTGTCTCATCATGAATCTTTTTATGGCTTCAAAACCTTCCTTTGCAAGTCTATCTTTATGGACTGGTAGCTCTCTGCATCTCATAAACATTTGATAGACGTCGTCCATATGTAACAGAAAGAAATCATTTTCTTGACAAGTGAATGTTGACCCATCAGTTCTTTGTAGATGAAAGACCATGAATTTGATCTTCTCCAAGTATTCTTCTGTTACTTTCAGGATTGTTTGCACTGGACATCCGCTTGTTGCAAGATTATGATTCAAAATCTGTCGTCGTTCTCCCGTGGATTTGTGTCCGAGCATGTACAAGTTTCCTCCTCTGTCTCTTCCTTTGAGGTGATTGATGCCACGCATCCTGAGTTCTCTGTAGGTCTTGATCTTCTCAGGTGTGCGCCAAATTCGCTCTCTGATTTCTTCCAGGAAGGGGTTCTTGATCCTGACACTATCTACAGGTTTCGGAGTAGCCTTTTGCTTAGTGATAGATTCAGGCTCCTTGTGTTTTTCTCCTTCTTTTATCTCATCATTGTCGAGCCCAATCATCTGTGCATGATATTTATTGAGAAACTCTCTGAGCTGCCAACTTCTACACATTTCATACTGCTCCGCCTCCACCCTAAGATCATCCCATTCTGTCCACTGACGGGGCCATTTGTCATAGACTAGAATTTCTTCAAGTTCATCGGGTGTCTGATCATCAGGTTGGCTGGAGGGAGCCTGCTGCTGTTGTGGCGCTCTGTCAATGGTAACACCGGGATCACTTGGATTACCTGTTGACATCAGATTAGAACTAGGTTCTTTCTGATGGCCTGAATAAGATGGTGTACTCGACGTAGCAACCTCAGGACTTCCACTCCATCCTTGGACAGCACCTGTAAAGGATGCGCCTAGGAGTGTTGTTTCTAGCTCGACCGGGCTAGATGTGGGTTGATTGGCTGATTGGCTTTTGTGTTGAGTGGATGGTGGGGGCTGATTGTTCGAGGATTCAGGTTGGTTGGATTGCGTAGAAGGTTGGCTTGTTGATGCATCACGCTCAAGTATCCTTTGCCTCTTGTTCTCCCCCTCATGAGGATCCGAGTCATCGGGGTCCTCATGCGAACGTTTGTGACCAAGGAAACTATCACGACATGAGCTGTCAGGCTTAAGGATCCGAAGAAGGTCTTTTTGTTTCTGGGTTAGGTTGCCTTCTTCGGTAGCTAGTAGTTGATCTAGCATTAGGGTTTCGAGTACCTCGAACGGTAAAGTTTTAGGGTCAGGAAAAGGTGTGGTCGAAGTAGGGGAGGACACTAGTTCTGTATCCTGGGTTCCCCTTGAAGCAGTAGGTGGGTGGGGTAGGGTTGTGGATGGTTCAGAGGTTTGTTGGGTAGGTATGATAGGAAGTGGTTGGGTTTGTTGGGTATGTGAGGATGATGGTTGGGGTTGGATGATGTCATTAAGCAACGCCGGGGTGTTCCTGAATTCCTGTGCCCGAGCGGTTATTGCTTCGTGCACCCATGGTTTAATGGTGGAATCCATGAAACGTTGCAAAATGACAGAAAGGTCGGTAGGGTCAGGGTTTCCGGTTACAGGGGTAGTAACTGTTGTCACAGCATCAGTAAAGATTACCGATGTGTGGCCTGCAGATAATGATGGAGATATCTGTTGAGCAGCAGGACTTCCGATCATCATTGACGTATCTCCGATCGTTGAGGACAAGTAGAGTGCACCTGTTGTGTGCAGTGGTGTGAGCAGTGTATGTGTCCTAGAAAATGTTGAAAATGTTGGGATGGTGGAAACTAGACTCAATGTGCTAGAAGGAGGGGTAGTGGTCTGGGGCGGAAGACCACAAAGAATATCCTCAACTGCGTCGTAAGGAGGCAGTGAGGTGGGTATAATGTCCCCTATTTGTGAAACTACTACCTGTTGGGAGGCAGCAGAGTGGCTAGGTGAGGCTTGTGCATGCGCAGTTGGGCTAGATGCTGCGTCTTCTACCCGGAAACTGAAAATATCAGTTTCTGCACCTATGGGGTTAGCCCGGTTTATGGTGTCTAGGTCAGAGCAGCTGTCATACAAAGCTAACTCTTCTGCCAGGTTGCTTGCGGTTTGCACTCTTTGCACAGGAGTAGATGATAAGGCAAGATCATGACGCACCTTGGAGCGAGTCTCACTGATGATATTTCCTTGAGTGTCCTTGATTTGGTGAGACTGCTCTTGTGTTGTAGCCCGAGAAAGCCTGATAACGAGTCGTCCTTTCTTAGCGCGGGCTTTCTCGACTTTCTTGCCCTTTGCCTTGGCATTGTTGTCGTCATCCTCATCATCATCATCGTCGTCGTTCTGAGCCTTGCTCCCAGAGCCCTCGTCGTCAGCGTCTTGAGTTGTGGCTACGCTTGGCGAATCACGGGTAGTCTCTTCAGCACGGGTGTGGCCCTCAGCAGACATAGTCTGATCATCATGGGGCCGGCTTGCCACTGGTCTCTGTGGCCGAGTTGAACTCTCAGGACCCTCACCTTCTCTCGGCTGACTCCCCGGGGTAGGCTCAGGGGGGTTTATCTGAGCCATAGGGAGTATGATATTGTTCTCCTCGCTGTAGCGTATGACATGTGGATCATTTCGCCCAGCTAACAGGAGGAGAGGGACAGGAATAGGTAATGGTACCAGTGAGCGTACCTCTGGCATTCTCTTCAGATATTGTAGGGCTGGAGTGCTGACATTCTCAGATGATTTGCGCCTTTGGATTGTTGGAGTTGTTCTGCAGAAGTGTCGCACCAGCAGTGAAAACCATCTCATGTATGGCAGATGTTTGATCAGATCAGTTTCAAATTTTCTTCTTCGCATTTCCAGAATGTCACCCCAAATAAGAGAGGCGAAATCATAGTTCTTCATGAAAGCGATGCCGTGGAAGATGTAGACGAGGTAACCGCTGCATTTGTCGAAGCCGCTATGCTTGGATGTGCAGCACTTGTTCAGTGTAGCCATAAGCGTCCTCCATGGTCATGGAAATCTTGCTGTCTTGATCGCGGACATCAGTCGGAGGGGTTCAGCGTGGCCTAGCTTGATCATGTCCTCAAAGATTTGCGCTTCTGAGGCCAACGCATCATAATGTTCCTCCTCCGGGATCTGTAGCACTTGTTGGACCAGCTCCTTTGTGATTGTGACTCTGGTGTTGCAGATTGTGGCAGCTAGGACGTCATCAATTTGTCTGCCATTCGCATCTACGTCCTTGTCAAGTGTACCCCAGAATTGTTGGAGATACACCTGAGGAACTTCAGCGTTCTTGCTCAGTGCCTTCCACAGCTTATGTCCTTTCAGAATGGAGACGACCACGTCATCTTGACAAGAGAAGACTTCTGGATCAAGTTGTGAGTTGTTCTCTTTGATCGGGATCCAGTGTTCCCTAGCATAGATCATGTTGATTGGAGTGTTGGCAGCCATTTCAATCTGAAAATGATAAAGAGATTAGAGCATTTGATCGAAAATGGCTAAGTTCACAATTTATTTTCACTTGGGCCCTTTTTTGAGATTCTTTTTTCTCGAGAGTGAGTACGGATTGACAACGTGAATGGCAGATTCAAAATTGGAGGGGGCAAACCGTCCTCCACCGGTGAACAAAACATGGGGGGGAGGCAGATCTTTTGCAGCCGTAGTGGCTGGGGAAAAGATGGACAATCCTTTGTCAAAAAAAACTCCTTCGAGATTCAAGGGGGTTCCATCCTTGATATTTCCTGATGATGATGTTCAGATCCTTTCAGCCAGGCATCGGATGACACTGGTAGGATATTTCTTTAAGGGTAGGCCGGCTATGCCTACTCTACGCAAAGCTTTTGAGTTTATTGGTTTTAAAGGGAAGTTTCAACTCGGATCTGTGGAGAAAAAACATGTACTAATCAGATTTGAATTGGAAGATGATTATTTGCGGTGCTGGAATAGACAGGTTTGGGATATCTTTGGTAACACAATGCGTGTCACGAAATGGACACCGGATTTTCTACCGAATGTGGAATCTCCGGTGGTTCCAATTTGGCTAAGCCTGGAAGGCTTACCAATACATTTGCATGATCAAAGGGCTCTATTTGACATTGCGAGACTTGTAGGAAGGCCTTTGAAAATTGATGCTGCTACAGCATCATTTTCCCGGCCTTCGGTGGCTAGAGTGTGTGTGGAAATAGATCTTACAAAGGAAATGCCAAACAAGTTCTGGATCCAATGTGGATCACGTGGTTTCTTTCAGCCGGTGGTGTATGAAAACAGACCGTTCTACTGTGGGTACTGTTTACACTTAGGCCACTCCAGTAATTCTTGTCCAAAAAAATCCAATGGCAATCTCGCTGTGGATCCATCTGTGGTGGAAGTCAATGGTAGGAAATGGGTTGCTAAAACCACAGAGCAACAGTCGGAAAAAGAGAAATTACAAATTATGGAGAAGATTGGGGATGGGGGTAAAGAGATAATTATTACAAATCACGTCCCAAGTAACGCCAAAGGAAAAGGAAAGCTGGAAGACTTGCTGCCAGTGTTACAGCCTGTGGATCTCTCCAACATTCCCTCTTCCTCGAGAAGGAAATCTGGGAATTTTGTTGATCTTGACTCAGACTCAGGCGCTGAAGAAGTTTTCACTGAATCTCTAAACCCTCCGGAGGAAGCAGCAGCTACTTCTTTCGACTTTATTCATCCTGCAGACCAAAGGAAACAAACATTAATGGAAGGGATTTCCCCTTCTGAGTTATACAGAATTGATAAACCCAAAGATGACTACAATCTTTTGCAGATAAGCAAGCTTAAAGAATATGATCCTGTTATAGTTGCAAAAGGATACTCGTCTGATGGGGATGGTGGATTTATTGAAAACTTGCAATCATGGAAGACTGGACAAGAAAAACTCACTCAGAAATTGAAAGTTTTACTGGAGAGTAGGCCTCAAAAGTCTGATGCTGATCTTCTGGAGAACCTAGAGAATAAAGCATTAGTTCAGCAAGATGGATTTATAGCGGTGGCGCGGAAAAAGAGGAAGAAGAAGCAGCCTGTGCAAATAGTTCCAGACACTCCTAGACTCACTAGGAATGCAGCTAAAAAGCTGGCTTTAGCTTTTTCTGCCAATCAATGATGAATTGCCTAATATGGAATGTTCGGGGTCTTGTTTCTTCCTGTCCAAGGCTTCGAAGTTTAATTAGACAGTGGAATATTAGTTTGGTTGTGGTCATTGAACCTATTATATCTGCTAATAAAATCAGTGATATGGCTTTACAATTAGGCATGCATTCAACTTTTTCTTGTACTGAGAATAAGATTTGGCTCTTTTGGGACAAATCAAAGTTAGATATTTCTGACTTCTCTACTGGGAATCAGTTTACTCATATGAAGATTCACTGTGGTCTGAATAAGTTTTGGTTTACCGCTATTTATGGGGGACATAGCTATTTAGAAAGAAGGCAATTATGGCAATTCTTGGAAAGTTGGGCTGAAGGTAACAAGGAACCATGGTTTGTGGGGGGTGATTTTAATGAAATTGCTAACCAGTGGGAGCACAAAGGTCGTACTACTCCACTCTTACGTAGTATGACGGAATTCAAGGACTGCATAGCCAATTCTGATTTAATTGACTTACCTTTTCATGGGTCTACATTTACTTGGACTGGAGTTAGATCTGGTGGCAGGGTTTGGAGGAGACTGGACAAGGTTCTCTTTAACCCTTCTTTCCTGGATATTTATGACTGCCTCCAGATCAATCATCTCAATAAGACGACATCTGACCACTCCCCAATCCTGTTGCAATGTAAAATGGAGAACAATCATGGACCTAAATCATTTAAATTCCAGAATATGTGGATATCTCATCCCGGTTTTTTGGAGACTGTTTCTCAGGCTTGGGGATCATTTGAGACTTGTGGTGGTATGCGAGGTTTATATAATAAATTGCAGTCACTAAAGCAGGTATTAAAGCATTGGAATAAAAGTTCATTTGGAGATATTTTTCTTGATATTAAGAAGCTTGAGGCAGAGGTTGCTGAGGCTGAAATGTTATTCGAAAATCATGCCTCAGATGTTAATAAGGAGAACTGGTCTTTCAAGCAGGCTCTCTTAATTCAGAAACACAAGCAGGAAAAAGAGTTTTGGAAACAAAGATCTCATATCAAGTGGCTGAAAGAAGGAGATGCAAACACTAATTTTTACCATGCATACGTGAATGTTAAGAGAAGAATGCAATATATTTCAGTTATTAAAGACTCTTCCGGTAACCTGTGTTCCGGTACAGACGAGATAGGAAGGGCTGCAGAGAATTACTTTCAAGGAATATTTGCAGAAGAGGCCATTAATATTGACGACACCATTTTGGAAAATATACCTGAATTGGTGGATCATAATGACAACATGATGTTATTAAAGCTCCCTACCTGTGAAGAAGTCAAAGAAGCAGTTTGGGGGTTAGATAAGAATAGTGCTTCAGGGCCTGATGGCTACAATGGGGTTTTTTTAGGCATTGCTGGTCAATTGTGAGTGCTGATGTGATCATGGCAGTGCAGGATTTCTTTCAAGGGAATGTTATTCCTAAGGCGATGGCCAGCTCCCTCATTGTTCTTATCCCTAAAAAGGAAAAAATATCATCTTTCACTGATTTCCGACCTATTAGCTTGTCAAATTTCATCAGCAAGGTATGCACAAAGGTCCTGACTAACAGATTGTTGACTATTCTTCCCAAGTTAATATCCACTGAGCAGGCAGGTTTTATGAGGGGGAGGGATATTTCTGATCATATTATGGTGGCACAGGAAATGATTAATTCTATTGACAGGAAGGTTAGGGGCACAAACATTGTGGTTAAACTTGATATGGCAAAGGCTTTTGATAGATTATCTTGGTCTTTTTTGAAAGCAGTACTACTCAAGTTTGGTTTTTTGGACAGTTTTGTTACACTGGTGCTCAATCACCTTCAGGCCACTCATTTCTCTGTGCTAATCAATGGTTCGCCAAAAGGTTTCTTTCAGCCAAGGAGGGGAGTTAAACAGGGAGACCCTCTATCCCCATATTTGTTTATTCTAGCAACTGAAGTCTTGTCAAGAGGTCTTAAGAGCTTGGTTTGTACAAATAAAATCAAACCTTACTGGATTGGGCATACTGGGCTATCAGTCTCTCACCTATGTTATGCTGATGACATTTTAGTTTTTCTTAATGGGGAAGCTAGGTCCATTCAGGCCTTTAAAAGGTTCTTAAGCATTTATCAAACAGCTTCAGGTCAAGCAATTAACCTGGAAAAAAGCAATTTCTGTTATGGTAAAACATCCCTGGCAAGAGTAAGGAACATGGAGAGGCTGCTTGGAATGACAAAGACTAATCTGCCTATGAGGTATCTTGGATCTTCCCTGCATAAAGGAATAAACAGGAAAACTTATTGTGGAGGAATTTTGCAGGCTTTTGACAAGAAACTCACTACTTGGAAACAGAAACATCTTAACTTTGGAGGAAGATTAATTTTGATTAAACATGTCCTAAACACTATTCCATTGCACATTCTTGCGGTTGATACTCTTCCAAAGGCTATTATCAGAACTTTGGAGAGGAGAATGGCCCATTTTCTTTGGGGATCCAATGGAAATAAGAGGAAATATCACTGGAAATGCTGGAAGCAGCTTTGCCTGCCATATTCAGAGGGGGGTCTGGGTATAAGATCCCTCTTTGATGTGGAAAAGGCGTATTCACTTAAGATTTGGTGGAAATGGAGGTGTAACAAATCCATTTGGGCAAAATTTTGTCATAATAGATACCCCAGAGAACATAGTATGACTTACAAGTCTACTGATTCTGCAATATGGAAAAGAATATGTATGACTCACAGTTTGGGACAGTCTCTTTGCACGCATGACCAGGAGGGGGAGTGGAAATGGACACTTGACAGTACTGGATCTTTTACACTCTCATCTGCCTTCCATCAAGTTAGAAGAACCCAAAATTCTGCCTTCTCATATATACACACCTGGAATAAACATCAGCATATTCAAGTACAGATTTTTCAGTGGAAGGCTATTAATAGAATAACCCCCTTTCCAGATAACTTGAAGAGATTTAATATCACAGTATATCCCTCCATGTGCCCTTTTTGTAGGCAAGACTCTGAAAACATGGATCATGTCCTCCTTAACTGTCAGTTCAGCTGGAATATTTGGAAATACTTTTTGGGAATTTTTCAAATACCAAATACGAACAGACACAATACATTAAGGCAAATATTTATTGCCTGGTGGCTTGAGGCAGGGTCCAAGACTATTATGGATGTTTTTAAGCAAAATATGGCAGGAATCATTTCATGGCATATTTGGAAAGCTTATTGTCGATTGAAATGGGGAGAGGCAAAGGAGGCTGGTCATTATCAGGAGGTAGTTCAAAAAATCAAAGCTTACACTCAGATGTGGTCTGATGCAAAATTGACAAACCTCAAATTAGGAAATCCTAGCTCATTGTTATATGAAGAGCAATTACTGGCTTTCTCTTTTAAAACTAAAAAGAGGAAGATTCAAGTGGTGAGGTGGGATTTGCCTGGTTTGGAGTACAAGCTAAATATTGATGCCTCATACTGTAGCACTCGGGCAGCAGGGGGGGCAATTCTCAGATCGCGGACGGGAGACCTGGTTGCTGGTCTTCATTTTCCTTTGACTGCGGCTTCGGTGAAGGATGCAGAGCTGCAGGCGGTTCATTACTCTGTTTCTTGGGCAATTCAACATGGATATCATAGCTTTGAGGTAGAATCCGACTCGAGCTCGGTGGTGGATGCGATTTTGGACCGAGGTACTGAAGATTGGGGGAAGATTTTGGTGACACAGCTTAGAAAATGGAGTGAGGAGTATCGGTTGGTATTCAGACACGTTTACAGGGAAGCAAATTGGCCGGCTCATCACTTGTCCAAGATTGATCTGGATAAAAACTTTACTTATCTTAATTTAAGGCATCTTCCAGGTTATATTCGATGCTCCATTATGACCGACAAATTGGGATTGAGCTACTTCAGAATTTCATAAAAGTTTCCCAAGTTAGAATGTATTTTTCTTTGTCCTTTTTCTTCTGTACTTTCGGGAGGAATGCCTCCCCGGAAAGGTTTTGGTCTAGTCCCCCTTTTCATTTGTATAAGTTCGAGAAGTATTTCTGATCTAATTAATAAAACAACGGCATCTGACTCCCGGCATTTGCCCCACTGATTTTGGTGGTTTGCCTTCCGGGATAAAAAAAAAAAAAAAAAAAAAAAATTCACTTGGGCCCTTTATTATTATTTTTTATTTTTGAGAAATGAGGCCCATTTTGGAAAAATTATCACTCATGAACAGCAATGGGCCAGGACTTAGTTAATTTTGGCCCAAAAGTAGAATTTTCACTAAGGGTTTAGATTTGGGCTGGTCGGCATGGTCTCACATATCAGCTCAGCCCAAAGGATCGGGCAAGCGTAATCGCGCAAGGTCTGGGATCGGGCAAGAGACCAGATCGTGCCTGACTCCTAATCGCGCAAGTCATTGACTTCGCGCAAGAGTAGAGTCGCGCAAACTCAGATCGCGCAGGGCAGGAGATCGCGCAAGGGTCGAGTTGTGCAACTTGGTTGATCGCGCAGCTCCAAAAAAAATGTCCAAGTCAGGAGATCGCGCAAGGGGAATCGCGCATTAGTGAGGATCGCGCAAGTCCTCAAATCGTGTAGGCCTATCAGATCTCGCAACCCTCTGAAATCACGCAAGGGCAGTTCGCGCAAGGTAGGGATCACGCAGGCAGCTTAAATCGATCAAGGGGACAATCGCGCAACACCCTAAGTTCGCGCAGAGTTGGAAATCACGCAATAGGGTTCGCGCAGGAGCTTTGGTTCAGCCTGTTCATCGTCTTTCTTGTGTGATACCTGTGAAATACTCAGAAATAGCAAGAAATCATGGAGATTTTACCCTTAGAAGTTTGACGAGGAGGAGATTTGAAAGAGAAAAAGGGGATTTGAGCTCTGAAGGGGTCCTCTTGTTTCGCGCAAGGAAGAGTGGGGAAGGGGAGATGCGCGATTCAGAGATTAAATAGGCCCGGGGAAATTCAAAATTTAACGGGCCCAAATCAGTCTGATTTCAGTTTAAAAATTGCTCCCCCTTAACACTTGCTTCTCTTTAAGAATGAATATTTTAGCAAACTCCCCCTCAAATTTTATACAATTTTAGAAATGCTCCCCCTCAATTTGTGAACGGTTTAGAAAAGCTCCCCCTCAACTTATGAACAATTTTGAACAGCTCCCCCTCAACTGATGCATTTGAAAAAATGATGCATGAAAAATAAAAGAAAACATGTGATGCATAAAAATGAGATAAATAAAATGATGCATGAGAGAGAGAGAGAGGGGAAAAAAAATGTGATGCAAAAGTAAAAAAATGCTAAACATGAAAGCACACGCACACACACAGTTCAGAGTTACTCATTCGTTCAAGTTCAGCATCCCTAGCTTAGAGATTAGGAAATTGAATCTCTTTTCATCCAGGGCCTTTGTGAAGATATCAGCCAGTTGCAATTCCGTAGACACAAAGTATATGTCCACGGTGCCTTTCTCAACATGATCCTTTATGAAATGATATCTGAGATCAATATGCTTCGTCCGGGAATGATGGACAGGATTGCACGTGATGGCTATTGCACTTTGAGAGTCACTGTAGATCGGGATGTGTGAGAATGTGAACCCGTAGTCTTTCAGCTGGGTCCTCATCCATAATATCTGTGAGCAACAGCTAGCAGCCGCGACATATTCTGCCTCAGCTGTAGAAGTAGATACACAATTCTGCTTTTTAGAGGACCAGCACACCAACTTATCACCAAGAAATTGAGCACCGCCAGATGTACTCTTTCTGTCCAGTTTGCAACCCGCGAAATCAGCATCTGAGTATCCAACAAGGTCAAAGCCTGATTCCTTGGGATACCAAAGGCCCAGATTGACTGTTCCTTTGAGATATCTCAGTATTCTTCTAACAGCATTCAGATGTGATTCTTTCGGATTTGCTTGAAAGCGGGCACACATGCAGGTTGCAAAGACAATATCTGGTCTGCTCGATGTAAGGTACAGCAAGGAACCGATGATAGCCCGATAATTGGTAGCATCGACTGGTTTCCCGGAAGGGTCAGAGTCGAGCTTCTGTGAGGGAGACATGGGGGTTTTCATCGTCGACTTGCTGTCCATTTTGAAGCGCTTTAGCATATCGTGGATGTACTTGGACTGATTTATGAATATTCCGTCTGGCATTTGCTTGATCTGAATCCCCAGAAAGAAGTTCAACTCTCCCATCATACTCATCTCGAACTTGGTGCGCATCAGGTTGCTGAACTTTTTACAGAAGTTTGGATTCGACGAGGCAAAGATGATGTCGTCAACATAAATTTGTGTCAGCATGATGTCACCCTTGTGCCTTTTGATGAAGAGAGTTGGATCTATCTTTCCCTTCGAGAAACCTGATTCCACAAGAAAATCTGATAGTGCTTCGTACCAGGCTCTCGGTGCTTGTTTCAAACCATACAAGGCTTTCCTCAGCTTATATACATGGTTGGGGCGTTCAGGATCAACAAAGCCGTCAGGTTGTGCAACGTAGACTTCTTCTTTCAAATCTCCATTCAGAAATGCCGTCTTTACATCCATTTGATACACCGTGAAACTCTTGTGTGCAGCATATGCTAGAAATAGTCTGATGGCCTCAATCCTTGCCACTGGTGCAAAGGTTTCATCGTAGTCGATTCCTTCTTGTTGATTGTAACCTTTTGCAACCAGGCGGGCCTTGTTTCTCACGATCACACCGTCTTCATCTTTCTTATTCTTGAATACCCATTTGGTGCCGATAATGGTTTTCTTGTACGGCCTTGGCACCAGGGTCCACACTTTTAATCTTTCAAACTGGTTCATTTCTTCTTGCATCGCAATCACCCAGTCTGGATCAGCCAATGCTTCAGCCATATTTGTTGATTCTTTCTGACTCAGGAAACATGAATATAAGCACTCATTGGCTGAAGCGGTTCTGGTACTGATTCATTTTGATGGATCACCAATTATTAGTTCTGGCAGATGTGCCCTCGTCCACTTTCTCTCATGTTGTAGAGGTAGTGGGGTTATGATTGAATGATCTGGATCAGTGTATTCTTGATCTGGTTGTGCCTCTGGGGTTTCTTGCGTTGCAGTTGCTTCAGGTTGATCATTATGCGGGGTAGATGGTTCATATTCAGCTTCGTCATCTGTGTGCTCATCATCATTATGAGTGGGAGTGAGTGTTTTCTCTGCGGTGGGAGCATATAACAGGAAGGTCTGAGAATTTGTAGCGGTTGTAGCTGGTGATGCACGTGGTTGACTGTAAAAGTGCTCGAACAGAGAATCTAGTACCACGTGTTCATCCGATCTTGTCTCGTCTCCCTGTCCTCCTACTTCAGAAGATGATTGAGCCTCTTCGTCTTCAGTAGCTTTCGGATCAAGCTTCCCCCTAGCATCCCTATCATTCATAATGTAGCACTTGTAGTCAAAGACACGGTAGAAGGCAATGTCAGGGAGTTGCTTGAACACAATCTCATCGCGTGTCTTGTCAAATCTTCTGTGAATCACCATCCAGTTCTTTGTGAAGCAAGCCGTGTTGATAGCTTCAACCCACATGAAATGAGGAAGCTTTGACTGTATCAGTATGGTTCTGGCTGCTTCCACCAAGATTCTGTTCCGTCGTTCTACAACACCGTTCTGCTGTGGTGTCTTAGCTGCAGAGAACTGTTGAGTAATTCCCTGAGCTTCATAGAATTCAGTCAGTTCCTTGTTCTTGAACTCCGTCCCATTGTCAGTTCTGATGATCTTCACATTCTGCTGTAGATAGTTCTGTATGGTCCTGATGAACGTCATGATTAAGTTTGCAGTTTCGTCCTTGGAGCGCAAAAACTTGGTCCATGTGTAGCGTGAGTAGTCATCCACAATTACCAAAGTATATTTGCGTCCACTGATGCTATGCACGCGCATCGGACCACACAGATCCATATGTAGTAGCTCCAGGGGACGAGATGAGGAGGGAAATTGTTTTGACTTGTGTGATGCTCTCCTCATCTTTCCCAAATGACATGCAGAACAGTGATGGTTGGGGGAGTTCTTCAGAACAGGCAGTCCTTTCACCAACTTCTTCGAGGAGAGGGAACTGATAGCTGGCAGATTCAAGTGTGAGAGACGTCTGTGCCATAGATTGCTTTGTTCTTCAGATGCTTTGGACAGGAGACAGATGGATATGGGGGATCGTACCGATTTCAGATCAATGGTGTAGAGATTGGTTTTCCTCTGACACCTTAATAATGGTGTCCCACCCATATCCATCACACAACATTGCCTAGCATGGAATCTTACTTCCATTCCATTATCACAAAATTGGCCGATGCTAAGTAAGTTGTGTTTCAGTCCCTGTACATATGACACGTTTCTGATTGTGACGCTCTCACAGATGACATCTCCTATCCCGAGTATGGGCGATGAAGCATTGTTCCCAAACCTCACATTTCCTCCAAACCTTTCAGAATAGTTGCTCAGTAGTTCAATCTGTCCAGTCATGTGTGACGAGCAACCCGAATCAAGATGCCACACATGACTGACCTGCAAAACAGATTAGTTTCGCTTAGGTACCCATCGCCAGATGGGTCCTTCCTTATCAACAGTGAGCAATTGTTTCAACTTCTCTTTGATTTGGGATCCTAGGCTGGCTGATTGAGAAGATTTTTTCATTTTTAATTGTTCTGCTTCAGCCTTAGGAACCCATTTTTGTTTGATTTGTTTTATTTTTGGAGCGAGGGAACTTTCATTTGTCCTAAGTGATTGTTCAGATAGATGATCTTTCAAAATTGGTTCACGTGATAGCCTTCTCAGATGTTTGACTGAGTGAATCTTGAGAGGATACCTTAAAAATGGCAATTTGACCTCACTCTCAACATTCACCCTATCAATCTTGGGCTTATTCACAACATTATCAACAATCACAGGATCATTTGCTTTGCAAGGAGAAACAGACTTATAACAACAACATTTCATTAATTTAACACAATCCAGAGAAACACATTTAGTACAACGATTCGAGACAGAAATCTTAGAACTAGAAGACTTAGGAGCCACTCTTTTAGCATAACTAGTAGAAGGCTCACTAATGCTAGAACTAGACTTATTCTTAACATAAAATATGGCGCTCGACCGCTGACACTTATTTCTTAATCTCGACTCTTCTTCTCTCTTCTTCCTTCTTATTTTGTCTTCAATCCACTCTCCTTTCTTCTCGACTCTCTTCTTCACATCTTTCCCTGTCGGAGAATGAGACTTGGGGTGAGAAGAAGTCTTAAAACTATCGCTTGAATTTTCAGAAGAGGTTTTAGATGTAGAAGGGGAAGAGGATTGAGAAGCTGTATTAGACTGAGAGGCGGTTTTAAAAAAGAGGTTATTTCTTTTAAAAGTTCATCCTTTTCTTTTTCTAAAACCTGCTTTTCCTTTTCAAAAGATTCTTTTAACTCAGCAAACTTTCTCACCAATGGTGGAATGTAAGCTAGTTTCTCAATTGGTTCAGAAGTGGAAGCCTCCTCTCCGTCTTTCTCAGCTTCCTTTTCAGGAGGATAGGTCAAGATTTCTTCAGCTGGGGTCAAAGGGAGTGCTTTGGTTTTGTAGCTCTTGTTTAACTCTGTGTAGTCAAAAGGAACCTCAACACCAGCCTTTGTCTTTCTCTTTTCATCCTCAAGGGCATTCGTTTCTTCAGCTCCAGTGAAGGCCATGAGTTTGGTCAATCCTATTTTCATGTATCTAACATCATAGAGTTGTCTACAGTTGACCTTTTTCAGATTATGATGATTGGTCAAACCCAAGCCTTCTTTGGCGTTATAGAAACGAGTGTCCTTAGGCTGGTTAAGGAAAATAGTCTGATCTGTTTGGTCCCTTTTGGCTAACAGATCCTCAAATTCTTTGATTTTAGTATACAGAGCACCCCTTCTTTCCATTAGCAAATTATTGACACCAAAAAGCCTAATTCTTTCCTTTTCAGTTGTTCTAAGCTTCTCTGTCAACTCTTTCTCACTAGCACTAAGTCGCTTATTCTCAGTTGTGAGCTTAGTGATTGTTTTCTCTGAATTGATTATCTTAATGTTTGAGCATGTCTGTTTTTCACGCAGTTGATTATATACCTCATACAACCTTTTGTAATTCACCTCTAGCTCCTTAAATTTATCATGCATATCAGTTCTAGAGCAAGTATGATTAGATGAATTAGAGGTACTTACTTCATTGTCAGTGTTCCTGTTCTCAGCAGACAGGGCAGTCAGTTTATCGGCATTGGTTGGGGTAGGCAGGTTCTTCTTCTCCTCAGCTTTGTCTTTCTCCTTTTTATCAGCAGCAGGGGTTGACTTCATCTTCACTTCCTTCTCAGCATCCTTCTCTTTCTCTTCTTCTTCAACAACTGCCATCAAGGCCATATTCTCTTCTTCGTCAGAATCGTCCATCCAGTGATCTTTCTCTGCCATAAGGGCACTCTTCTCACTGCTTTCTTCCATTGCCAGCAACATCTTCTTCTTGTTCAGATTGATTTTCTGCTTGTAGTATTCAGCGTCCTTCCTCCTCTTTGGCAACCTGCAATCCTTCATCAGATGTCCAGTCTTCCCACAATTGAAGCACTTTGGAGCATCCTCAGCATTTCCATTCTCAGAAGAATCAAAAGATCGCTCTTTTCTTTTGTTGTTGCTGGAAGAGGACTTGCGGAGCCTGTTGTTAGAGGAGTTCTTCTTCTTTTGCATTTGGTTGTTGAACCTTGAGGTAAGAAGGGCTATCTGCTTCTGGAAGTCACGAAGCTCATCATCATCAGAATCATCCCAAAATCCGATGTCACTGTCAGCACTTTCACTTTCATCAGCAATCATCTTATCTTTCTTGGAACCAGACTTTGAAGGCTTGTCAAGCATCAGGGCAAGGGTGTCAGCTAGCTTGTCCACAGCTCCCTTCCCTTTATCAGCTGTCACAGTGGCAACTACAAAGTCAGAAAAATCTTCAGCATATTGATCAAGTGTGTTGTACACTGCATGGATATCCATCTCATCCAGATCCTTTGTGTGCCTTATCTGTGAGCTCAGCTTCTTCCAGTCAGCTCCAAGAGAAGACAGAAATCTCACGTTCAGTTCCATATTCGACTTGTGCACGCCAATCTTTCTCATCTCATTTATCAACTGCAGGAATCTGAGGTAGGTGTCCTCAAGTGATTCTCCAAGCTTGGCTTTGAACGAGTCGTATGCTGTAAAAGTGCTGGCTTTCTTAGCTTTCACTCCTATCTCCGTTCCTTGCATGATCTTAAAGATCTCATCCCACATCTCTTTTGCAGTTGACATACTGTCAATCTGCATATAGATGTCGTTCGGGATGGCCTGCAATAGATAGGTCTTGGCAATGAGATCTGCACGGAGTCTTGCTCTGTCCTCATCATCATACTCGTCAACCGTCTTTGGTCTCCACTCTATCTCAACCGGTGGGTTGTTCCCGTTGTCTCTCTCAACAGCTATCATCAATTGAGCAGGTCCATTTGTGATAGAGTCAAGAAGACCGGAGGATTGGTCCTTGCTTTCAAGAAAAATCAGAAATCGGTTCTTCCACACATTGTACTCCCCTCTTCGTAGAATCGGGGGTCTTGTATCGTTTCCAATAGATAGGGCATCCATTTTAGAATTGATCGGGCTGATCAATTGATTGAATAGGTTCTGTTCTGTTGTTTGGGTCTTCAGTCAGATGTCTTTGTTTAAGTTGCAAAGTGTCTAAATCGGGCAAGGTATTGAAGGATCGCTCAACTTCACTAAGATCGCTCAACTTTACAAACAATCTCTCAACTTTACAAAAAGATCGCTCAAGTTTACAAAAGATCGCTCAACTTATAAAAAGATCGCTCAAGTTGCTAAAGGATCGCTCAAGTGTAAGATTGCTCAACTACAAATCTCTCAACCTGTAAAAAGATCGCTCAACACTAAATAAAAGATCTCTCAACTCAACAAACAATCTCTCAACTTGTGAAAAGATCGCTCAACTTCAGAAAATCTCTCAAGTCCAAAGATGGCGCAACTTATGGATAGCGCAGGTCCAAATTGCTCAAGTCACAGATCGCGCAGGTAAGTGTTGCGCGAAGCTGGAGATTGCGCAAGAGGGAGGTTGCGTGATCTTTAAAATTGCGTAGGAGTCAGATGAAGATAGCGCAGGCTTGAGATGGCGCAAGAGGTGTTGCGCGAACCTTGAGATCGCGCAAGAAGTCCTTTTGCGTGAACCTGTTCTTCGTTCCAGGGAGTTGCGCGAAAATGCAGGATCGCTCAAATCTGGCTTAACCTGTACGCCGAGTTTCAGATCGAGATTTTCTCCAGGAATGATCCTAGCAACAGTAGAAACCTTTTCCTTCAAGCCATTTCCTGCAAAAACAACAACAAAAATAGAACAGAAGATCGCTCAAGTGCGAAACTTCAACGATGAAGAATCGCGCAGGAGTATTTTCAGCCTTCAATCGATCGATCAGCTCCGGCTCTGATACCAGATGTTAGGTCCCTGTTTTCTAGTTTATAATGTATATGTATGGAAGATAGATCTGGGAATGAAGCTTTCCATTGATGTGAAGGTTTTACAGAATGATATGAATGTTTCAGCGTAAAAACCTTACACGGAAATAGGCTCTGCGGCACTAGGAATGTTGAAAAGCTTAACCTAGCCTTTCCCTTAAGGCATATATATAGCCTGACGGGAAAGGTAGGTTTTACAATCATTTGGGCTCCTTTTTCTAGGAGGCCCATACCTAAAAAGGTATAAAACCTTTTATTACAAATTGCCTTAAAAGGCCTATTCATTATTCTAGCTAGTCTATTTAATTAAAATGCTAAATACAAAGAGCTAAGAAACATTGATCACAATATAATGAAAATATCTCTAACAATAAACATAACAACAGTCAAATAAATTACAGACTGACAATTATTATTTATGTCGAGCACGCCTTAAACTTATGATTCATATATGAATTCAATCCAGCAGAAGGCAGCCTTGTACAATCACACATTCTCAATTCTTTGTATTCTTAGTAAATCAAGAAAAAAAATCATAACTAAGTGAGATGAGAATTCCCACTATGTGTCATTAGTGAAGATCAGTTCTTCCACATATTTTCGAAATGCAACCCACTTCTAACATGAAACAAAATAGTAGACATTACACTATGGCCTAAAACTAAAAAGATAACTTCAAAAGCAAACACATGAATGTCAAGGAATAGAATTGAATTGAATTACCTTGAAGTGTATTCTGACTTAAATAGGAAAAAGGTGCAAATAAGCCCATGTACTAACCAAAAAAGGTCAAATAAGCCCTTATTTAGGAGGCTCTGTCCGGCCGTCTCCATTTGGGGTGGTTCCCGGTGGAATTTTTTGATGAAATTTTTTGAGCATCTTATTCATCAAGTCTAGTTTACTCATACCCAATTTCAGCTAAAACCTCAATCGGGAAGGCATTCAAATGAATTCTTGAAGATAACTGCGCTTCATGTGAAAGAAATCACCAAGATAACTCTTAAAATGGCTATAGCAGCAGAATCATTCCCAGAGATCATAAGATCATCAACATAGACTAGCACATTCAATTAAATGACGCCCCAAGTACGTGTGAATAACGAATAATCAGAAAATGACTGAATAAAGCCATAACCTTTAAGAGTCGTAAAAAGTTTGGAAAACCAACACCGATGTGCCTATTTCAAACTGTAGAGAGATTTATGAAGTCGACAAACCAAGCTAGAATATGCAGTTTCATATCGGGGGGGGGGGGGGGGGTATCATCATATCAACTTCTTCATGGAGATCACCCTGGAGGAAAGCATGATGCACATCCATTTGGTAAAGCTCCCAATTTTTAAAAGTCGCAACTACGAGGACGGCTCTGACAGTCACCATCTTGGCAACAGGAGCAAAAGTTTCGTTATAGTTAAGACCAGCAACTTGTCGGTTTCCAAAATTAATGAAGCGAGCTTTAAGCCGCTCTATGCTGCCATCAAATATATATATATATATATATATATATATATATATATATATATATATATATATATATATTATTTTATAAACCCACTGACACCCCAATGCCCGTTTACTATGAGGGAGAGAAACCAAAGTACAAGTGTCATTCCTTTCAAGAGTCTGGATTTCAGTGCTCATCGCATGTCGCCATACAGGATCGGTAGTAGCTTCATGAAAAAATTGAGGTTATGTTCCAGAGGAAACTGCTGCCACAAACACACGGTGCGGTGCAGAAAAATTATCACAAATAACATAGTGCAAGATATGGAAAGGAGTACCTGAGGAAGCAGTTGGAATGGGAGAAGAGGAAATGAGACTGTGTTTAATCACGGTGTGTGTGACATAATCTTGCAAACAAATAGATGGCGTTTTGATACACTGGCCGTGACCCAAAACAACATCATGGGTGGCTTCAGTGTCCACAAGAGGAGAAGAAGAGGGTGTTGTTGTGGTAGAGGAATCCAGAGATGAGTTCGCAGGAGACACTGACGCTTTTAGAGCAGGAGCTTCAGCAAAGGCATCATCATATTCAAAAACATCAGAAACAATTGGTTCATCTTACATAGGTTTGTCCGACAGACCAATATCAAAGGGAAATTGGTCCTCAAAGAATTTCACATCTTGAGACACAAAATACTCATGAGTATCCAAATCATACACATTCCAGCCCTTTTCCCAAAAACAATCCAACAAAAATACACTTTTGGCTCCTACTAGCAAACTTCTCCCCCTTGGATTTAAGATTATAGGCATAACACAAGCAACCAAAAATACGCAATGATTTGTAACAAGGCGGTACACCAAAGAGAACTTCATAAGGATTAAGGAGTTTTATACTGGAGCACCGAACGATCTGAGATCGGGGAAATGATGAGCGACGGGAGAAGGGAATCCGCGTCTGATTCTCATCATCGGATCGGCTACACACCAAGCGAGAGAGGGATTAAAGGTAGAAGTTTATTCAATACCAACCAATGTTTTCATCGACCAGATTTTTGGGAACCGTTCCAGCAGAGACATGGATCTAGAAGACTGACTTACAGGAGGAGAAATTTCGACTGGGAAACTCTTCAAAAATGCTTCAGATGCGAAGGAAAGACATGGAGCAGAGCAGGGTTACCGATCTCTTCAGGCTGAGGGGAAAATCGACACAGGGGTGAGTTCATTACAACAGCCAATTCATTGCTCCAACACGCTGGTTTTCGACTGCGGGCCAGGGGACGTCGGCCAGAGAAAAGTAGACGGCGGTGCTTGATAAAACTCAGAAAAGAAAAAAGCTATCTGGGTCATTGTGCGATTTGGATGGATGTAGAAACAAACTCGGTAATTCAGAATCCTTTAGCCCATCTTCCAGGATTACAATTGAAAGTAAGAAATATATCTTTGATTTGGCATTCTCTAAATTGAGGATCAATCAGTTTAAGAATAATTATTCACGATCCATTTCACTAGATGAGCAGGGAGTAAATAGGTTGTGTGTGTCATTTTGTTAGATTCAGTCTGGTAATTCTTGGGTATTCACGAGATATGAACATTATCGAAAAATTTATCTTGCTCATGAAACAAATCGATTTGGGAATTTTATTCGTTTGAGTGAATTGAGGAATGAAGGTAGTACAATAATTATTATTCCGAAAAGGTGGAAAGCAGACGGGTTCAAGCTTTTTTGTTCGACTTTGCTGAATTAACAAGACATGTTGGGAGCGTCGAAAGAGATTGTTAAGATGCCGATTGAGGATTTTGGGGCCATATGCTCGGATTTGATGGAATCCTCCCCCGAGAGAATTATGTCTATTTCCTCTATTCTTTTTAATGAGGATTTGAACAACTTGGGAGCTTGTTCAGTATATACTAATCCCCAATCTCATTTGAATGTTGAATTTCATAGGGACCCTATAGGAGGGATCGTTGAGGAACATGTGGGGACGGTCGTGGGCACCGATAGTAAATCCATTGAGAGTGTTTGCAATGGGAGGGCAATTATTGACGTTATTCCTCTTCAGGTCTCTTTCCCGGGTCAAGAACAACATAAGGACATTGTTCCTTTAGAGGGCGCCTCTCAAGATGAGACTATGGATGACTCGGATGATGATGAGTCTTCGCGTTATGATTCTGATCAGGAGTTGCTTGATCGGTTAAGTGATCCAAATTGGAAATTGCGGTCACAATTGATGCCAAGAAGAAGTGCTCGACTTCAAGCCAAGATTTTAGCTGTTACTGGTTAAAGCTTTTATGCAGAGAGTTTTCAGCTTTAGGGAGGCAGCTTGGTGGATTGATAGCTATGGGTGGATGGTTATTCGGGGAAGCATGAATTAGTTCAGCTTCTTTTTTTTTAGAATTCTATTTATTTGCTATTCTTTTTCTTCTTTAGCTTTCTTCCTTCATTGGCGTTTTGTATTTCTTTAATTTATTTTAATAAAATTTGGTTTTTGGGTAAAAAAATACTGGAGCACCGAACATGGAGTGTGAGTAATAAGGTGTGCAATGCTTAAACATTCTCCCCAAAAAGATATAAGGAGGTTAGCTTCAAAACACAAGGCACATGCAACATTAAGTATGTGTTGATGTTTACGTTCTACACGACCATTCTGTTGCGGTGTTCCTATGCCAGAAGTTTGAAAGATAATGTCGCTAGCCCCAAAAAAAATCTTTCAAACAATTAAACTTTGTGCCATTGTCACTTTTGACAATAGAGACATTTTTTGAAACTTGTCGTTCAGCCATGGCGAAAAAGGACATAAACATTTAAAAAAAATCCCTTTTGTCCAGGAGTAAATATATCCACACAGCACGCGAATGTCATCCACAGTGGTTAAAAACATGTTAGCACCACATGAGGAGACCGTATTATATGGACCCCACAAATCACAATGAACCAATTCAAAAATGTCTTGAGATTTATTTACTGTCTAGAAAAAGATTCCTAGTATGTTTGGCACGAAAACAAATATAACAGAGTAAAGTAGATGTCCATTTTAAATCATGCACTGGTGCCAGCCAATGTAACACTTTCCTAGATAGATGTTTCATGTGTTTGTGCCATATATTAAAGGTGGACTGAGTACCTCCATCAATTGTCAATACTTGTGCAATCGTAGTCTCCCAGAGATAATACAACCCATTCCTTCTCTCACTCATTCCAATCAGCTTCCTCAAGACTTGGTCCTGTATAATGCACAAGTTCGTAATGAATTGAATAAAACAGGCCAGCTCATCACTTAACTCAGTCACAGAGATGAGATTGCAATTCATTTTAGGCACATATAGCACATGTTTCAAACACAAACCATCTGAAAATGTTACGCAACCTTCATGGGTTGCCAATATTTTTTGTGCATCCGGTAATCTAACTGCACAAGGGATTATTTCTATCATCCAAGAAGTGAAACCAGACTTACCATTCATTTGAGCACTAGAGGTTTGAGGATTACCGAAAGCTGAAATTAGGGCTGCACAAGAACAACCCGAACCCGCATAAACCGCCCGACCCAACCGTACCCGACCCTATTTAATCGGGTATTTGATTTTAAAAATATTTCATGGGTTAAATATGTTTGAACCCACACCTAATGGGTAGGGTTGCAGAATTAAAATATCAAACCCAATAGTACCCGACCCGGCCGAAGTTCATTTTACTATTATTATGCTACAATGTTTTCTTGGATAATTTCAATTTAAGACAAATGTGCTCTATCTTGGACTTTATGATATTAGAATTATAATTAAACATTTACTATTTTGACTAGGTGATTCTTATATATTTACGTTTCCTTCTAATGAAATTCCTTTACGAAAGGATGTTTTAATACTATTACCTAATGTTTTTGCTTATAACTCTTCCCAAAAAAATATTTTTGCTTATCAAAGATACGAGTACTTGTATTTGTTTGTGTGTTTTGAAAACAAGTTAATCGAGTTTTAAATAGGTTACATTAATTTCCCACATGAAAGATGCAATCCGAAGTGATTTTTTTTCCAGTACCCTACCTGACCTGTTCATGCATGGTTTACCAACATATTTTGCGTACCGCAGGTTGGTTAATAGCCAACCCGAACAAATCGGGTAGGCTCAAAAAATATATCAAACCCGACCCAACCCGCCCGATGTGCAGCCCTAGCTGAAATCAACGCTTGCCATTGTTCCAGAGAAAAACCGGGCAGTGGCGCATTATATCCGCTCCCAGATTTGTGACCAGTAGCTACATCCCTCCTGCCTTTAACATCTACGACCATAGTCTGGGCTTTAGCAGATTTTGTGTGCCAAGTTTCCTTCCCCATTGAGGTCACGATGCCCTCTCCACGCCCAAAGTTCTTCCCCATCCGAGAATGATTCGTTCTGTTTTGGGACTGTTCACCGGCAGCCTCTTCTTCATCTCCTGCGGCCATGCTTGTTTTTAATGCTCTGATACCATGGCAATTTTGTATACTAAAGAATCAAGAAAAAGACTTTTATATTATATCTCTATTCGTTCAAGGGCTGCCCACATACATAATTCAAGCTAATCGGCTAAACAACCAACAAAAAGGGAAACACTGTCCTAGAAGGAAACTTCCTTCTTTAGAAGAGATTCTATGTACTAAAATTAACAATATATTCCTAAGAATATACGGAGCATGTGTGTGTGTGTGTGTGTGTGTTTTGGTTAAAAAAAGAACATGATCTTAGGAGAGAAATGAGAATGAATTTGGACCGTTAGATTTTCTTTAAGTGAAATTCAATGTGCATTTGATCAAGCCATAATCTGCATTATTAGGTGAAATAGAAATGTGCAGCACAAAGAGTATGATACAGTGACACGATATTAAGCCGAATTGTGCATTAGATGAAATTGAAATGTGCACTAGGTGAAACTGAAATGTGCAGAATAAAAGGTATGATGTGATGTTACTTTTTTACCTTTTATTCCGCACATTTCAGTTTCACCTGATGCACACTTGAGTTTAAATTTTTATTCTGCACACATTTTAATATCATCGAATACACATTCGGTTTCACCAAATGCACATTTCAGTTCCACATAATACAATCCAACGGTCCAGATTTGTTCTTATTTCTCTCCTGGGAGTCCGTTCTTAACGGTCCAATGCTCAATAGTTATATAATAACTAATAACTAAAAGAGTTTACAACAAAATTAGAAACGGGAAACTTCATATCAATTCTATATTTGTAGAAATTCAATACTAAAGTACTTTAATATTAGGTTCTTAACCAGACGCTTTAAAATTAGTATTCATTAAGGTGAAAAAGAAAACATAACAACTTGTGAGGTGGGGAGTTCATGTAGTATGATGGCAGTAATAAGTGGAAAGCATTAAGGACAAAAGTGAAAACATAATTTGAACTATGTAAAGCATATTTCATCTCTTGATGGTGAAATGATTGATTCACATATATACTAAGGCCAATTTTACCTTTCCCTCATTACCTTTTGTAGTAAGAAAATCATTTACTTTCTAAACACACATCTCATCCATCAGTTGGCTTGAAGTGTAGAGAAACTCCCAATATTTAACAAGCATGTGATCTACTGGTGTCACGCGATCCCATTTCCCACTACAAAATACTGCATAGGCATCAACATCATGCCTCAACAACAATCCTGAAAGAAAGGTAGTAACAGTTTAGGTACAAACGTGGTGGGTTCCAATTGTTACCTGGCATCCTCCTTAGGTAAGCTTCATCTCGCTTCTGAACAGCGGTTAAAACTGGTTTGGTTTTAGTATCTCTGGCCTTTTTGAGCCTTTGGTTGTGGTCACCTACTGTCACCCTTTTCTTGAGCTTTGGCCATGGCCACCTACTGCAACCCTTGAATAAGACAGTTTTGTAGTACCAACAATAACAATGTTCAGGCACACCGGTCTAGCAGTCTCATCCCTTCTGTATTCTCTACTTACTACATTCCTCGAATCCAACTTAACTGCTTCATCATCATCAACGGTTATCTTGTGAATACCTTCAATTGATTGTACCATATATAACTCTTCACTGTAAAAAGGTTCGCAAATCATGACATTCATTTCATATTTTCCAATGTTTTATCCTCTTAATTGATTATTGATGTGAAAAGCCTAAAAACAACAATGTTATTAGAGGATAGTTTATGGTGTCCAATCATGTTTAATATAGTTGTATTTGTGTTGTATCTAGTTTATGTCTCTTTTATGCCTATTATGTAACAGACCTATTTCCTAGACCTATAAAGTCTGGAGTAATAGACATGAAACCCTAAGCAAAAGTGAGGCATATGCAGCATAGAATAGGTTTTCTTCGCATCTCTCTCTCTCTCTCTCTACGAGGAGAGCAGTGTCCGTTCATTACATGTATTGAAGTTCAACATCATTTTGGTAATGAATCAGAGCTATTTTTCTTCTCTATTCTGTTGTTTGATTGTTGCAACACGTTTCACAATTGGTACAAGTGGTCCACATGATGTTTACTTCAAAAAATAATTCTCAGAAACTTCTCTACTTTCTCAAGTTCATCAACTCACAAATCAACCATCATTTTCTGATGTGCCACCGACATTTGTTCCTCAAAAGCATCCACGGTTGAATAGTCAGAATAGACTACATTCTGGAGGATGCATGGGTCAGATGATCAATCGTGAAGAATCGTAAAAATTGCGAAGGGCATTCACGCATAGAGTAGAGAGAGATAATTGTAGAGAATACATGTTGTGTATCGCCATATCATTCTGATCAGTATTCAATACAAGCGTTCTCATTCTTCTTTATCTTGTATATATTTTCTGTGATTGCTGGATGAAATAGGGACAACAATTGGTATCAGAGCTGAGGCGCGAAACAAATTAAAGTTTTTGCGATTTTTTGGACCGCCATTGACGCAGAAGATTTGCCATTGATGCAAAGTTGCTTTATATGTGTAATCGCAAGCATCAATAAGGAGCAAACCTTTATTCATGCGTGAACTGAGTCATGCACTAACCGCTTTCATGCGCGAAGGAAGTCTCAGGCGCTAAGCTTCACTCTTGCGCGGACAAGATTCATGTGCTAACCTACACTCCAGTGTGAACCTTTTTTAGTGCACCATAAGTAATGCCCAAAGCTACTTAGCTCTTCATGCGCAAAGCAGTTTAACACATCATCAATTTCATGCGCAAAGCAGTTTAACGCATCATCGATTTTGCGCTGAGTCAACTTAGCGCATCAGCCCCTTCTTCTCATGTGCTAACTTCATCAGTTGATGTGCAAAGTTTAAGTTGAGTGCTTCATGCGCTAACTTAAAGTTGATGCGCTAACCGGACAACACCGAAAATTGATGGGCTGACCAGAGTAGATGCGCTAACCTTCACACCATTGTCTTTTGAGACCTGCTAAATTTTCTGGCTATCATGCTCGCAGGACGCCCATGCAGGGGGGTGAATTTTTTTATTTTGAACTATAAGCCGAAATCTCATGTGCACGAGAGGTCCCCTTTTGTCATTCTCTATTTACTCATAGGGAAGGAGTGCTTCATATTTATAGGCTCAAAACTTTTCAAGGAGTTTAGGTGTGGGAACATTAGTTAGCTTACCTTCTTCCTTCACTTGAAAAAAGTGCACTTTACCCATCTACCCACTCCAAGAGCTAGTTTTGAGCTCATTTTAGTTAGACTTTAAGGTCCAAACTCCCAAACAAAAGGTCAATTCAATGGTCAAATCTTCCAAAAGTCCACCTTGATTTAAAAAAAATCGCAAGGTTGAAGATTATCATTTATCAAGGTTAAAGCTACACTTCAAGGTCAAAGCTACACTTCAATCAACCTCACGTTAACGGTCCTTATTCAACAATCAACAATGGATGCCTCTCTAAACTCATCAACATTGTGTGATCTTCATTGTTCTTAATTTTCAAATGATGATCTCAGGATCCGTCATGTGTGGTACCTGATCCGATTGTTCCACACACATGGCGGGTATGATGAGCTGTGAGCAATCAACCCGTGCGCATTATGAAGAGGAGTATTGGTATGCATACTCTCCACTGAGGATAAAATTCATCCAATTCTCAACACCAGCACACGCCAAATGCTTATTCTGAGGGATAGTGTTTCTTTTTCACTCCTCATGATGCCTTACAACGAAGAAAACACATTTCAAGGGGGGATCTATTTAACTCCCCAGGTGACAAATAACGATATTTGCGCATTTTAAGGGGGAAATTTGATTTTTTTTTCTCCCGGCACCATACAATGATCAATGCAAGGATTCTCTCAAGGATGCAACTTTTGTATGGGAAAGTTTTTCAGTTTTCTCCTACCTAGTGCCAAACAATGACAAAACATATCGAGTGCTCCAATTGAGGGGAAACACAAAGATAAAACAAAGAAATAGATCAATGGGAGACAAGTCCAAATGGCTCAGTAAAACCCGTTTGAGCCTACCCAATGGACAAAGCCAAGAGTGAGATAATGAGTGAGTGAACATTTTAAGAGAGAGATGAAGCAGAAGGCTCATGTGAGCAAAAATATAATAATCAATGACAAATCAACTACCTCTATTGCGCTATCAATCGAGAAATCAATCCCAGTCACTCAAATACTCCAGACAATCCTCATAGGTTTAGGACTGATTTAATTAGATCCCGGATAGAAGTTGCTGTATTTTTCCAAACGGTGCATACACCACCTTACCCTAGACCACTCAGCTGTCTCCCAATAGACATGTGGTTAATAAAATTTTACGGGGAACCTCATCGCGTATTACCGCCTCTTTCCGAGGCGAGTGATACTGACTATAGTGGCTCTCAGCCCCATGCCACTGAACTCTCATTGACCACGTCGTGTCTAGTTATCTCACTCCAAAATATTTTGAGTTTTCTAGGATACAAACACTTTTTTAGAGTTAGTTGTCGGTCCACGTGACATGCGAGAACTTCCACAGCCTCATCTACTATAAATGTTGACCAATGATTGCATTGAGGTTTATCACGCCGATTCAATTGTTTCTCCATGTCGATGTTTGCTTGAGTTTGCTTGTTTTCCCAAGTATCAACTCCTCTTCCTCCTCCATTTGTCTGGGCTTGGAATGCAGTAGCTTCAAGTGTAGGATGCCGAGCAGCATCAATTATTCTTTGTTGCTCGTCTTCTGCTACAAGGTTATAAGCTGCCCTCAAACATGGTATCACCGTCGTGCCAAGAATTAGCGATTTGATTGTTGCAAATGATTCATCCAGTCCCATGAGAAAATAAAAAAGATGTTCCTTTTCCCTCATGGCCATCAATTCCTTGTGGATATTACACGAACCACTGCAAGAGCATGTCGGGACACGTGAATACGTGATACAGTCTGAATCTCATCCATAAAGCCTTCAATTTTGTATAATAAGAAGAGATGGATAACTTCTCTTGCCCCAGCACTGACATCGATTGCCGAAGTTCGTAGGCCCTCGGCGCACTGCCTATCCCGAACCTTTCTTTCAAATCTTCCCAGATTTCTTGAGCCGTCTTTGCATACTTGACACTGTTTTTGATGTCTTTCTCCATGGCGGTCATTAGCCATCCTTTAACCATGGCATTACATCGCTTCCAATATGGAAAATCTTGCGAATCTTATGTGGGATTTGAAATGCTTTCATCAGCAAACCCGTTCTTGTTTTTGGCAAAAAGCACTTTGGACATTTCATTTGCCCAATTGGTATAGTTATTGTCTCCTAGAAGCTCACTGACATGAAGTTGGCCAGGGTATTGTGAAGGACTCAAGTAATATGGAGACATCACATCTATTACGAGGAAAGTGTCAATTGAGCACACCAATTTGTATGATGTGGAGTAAGGAATACATTAAATTGTATTTTATCTTTTTAAGTACACAAATTCGGGGATTTAGTGTTAATTAAGTACACTTATTAGATTAACACGTTAATACAGCTGAGTTGGCTAATAGAATGTTGAGTAAGAAGGGTTAATGGACCAATGTTATGACACTAGCCTTCACGAAGTTGACCAAAAATGGAAAATCAACATTCAGAGGTCGACCCACGGGGGCATCGGCTAGCAAGGGTGCATCGACGACCAAGGAGAAGTCGACCTGTGGGGACTGATGTTGACCAAGGAGAAGTCGATTAAGTGGTTGGGGGCTGGCGTCGGCCGTCAAGAAATCGTCCTATTAGCATTCTGTAAGCCAACTTAACCGTATTAACATGTTAATCTAATGGGTGTACTGAATTAACACTAAAACCCAAATTTGTGTACTTAAAAAGATCAAATGCAATATAGTGTACTCTTTACTCCACCTCATACAAGTTGATGTACTCAATTGACGCTTACCTGCATCTATTACCGTTTTGCTACGGGTGCTATCTCCTCCCTTGTTACTACTATCGCCAACAATTTTTCTGGCAAATAGAATAGAGAACTAATTGTTTTCTCTAACCCGCTCTGGTACCATGAAGATTTCGTTTAGAACACTTTTGATATTAGTTGAAACTCTCGTGTGTATAGAGTATAGACTCACACTTGATCGAGTATATATACAAATGGTGTATTGGGAGTCTAAGGAGACTTTGATATCTAATGCATATTACACCACATAAGGAAGTAAAAATATTAACAAAATGCTAAGAGAATACATGGAATGATATGTTGTGATATGCAGAGATATTCTCAAATCTCAACATTCAATTCCAGATATAATGACTCAAAATAAGCCAACAATGCAATAGATTTGATAAAAAAAATGCAGTGACAATTTCATAAATAAACGAAGTTTTTTTGCTATCGCATAAATTTGTAACAAAAACGTTAAATAGTGCATCACACCATTTGCATTTTGCACGAGAACACCACTTTTTATTTGAACTCTCCTCCACACACATATAATGCAAATTTTGAGTTGCATTTAATGCGTAATTCCATACTCCGAATTAGGGGTGGGCAATTCGGTTTATGGTTCGGTTTTCTTCGGTTTCGGTTCGGTTTCGGTTTACTCGGGTTGAGAGAATTTGTACCAAACTAAAACCATTTGAGTTTTGGTTTGGTTTCGGTTCGGTTCGGTTTGAAGTTCGGTTTACCAAAGTAAAAAATATTATTTTTAATTTAGTTTGATTTGATTCGTTTTCTTATGTTTATTATTATATTTGATCAAGTTCTATATTTTAGAATTAGCAAATGAAAGTAGTAGTACATCGCATCTTTTTTTTTAATTTATTGATTATTTAAATAAAATGTAAAAGGAAATAAAGGATAGAAAAATAAATAATAAAATATTATAAATTAAAACTTCTAACATCTTTTTTATCACTACAAAAATTCACTCCTTACAAAAAATAAGATATATAGTTGATTAGCATTTATAATAGCACATAAAATATTCAAAAAAAACCTAAAAGAGTGGGTGGTACAATTGTTGTAATATTCACAATTTTATTCAAATGAATCATGTAAAAATATAAATGCAATTTGCTATTGTTATCGCCAAACATAATAAATACAAATCTGTCGCATTAGCTAACTTTGTCATAATGAATGTATGAAATGTGTAAAAGTTAAAATGATACGAGTATATGCTTAAATATGTATTTTCATGTCTAAATTATTTATTTATATCTTAAAAATGAAGAGTGAAGATAAATACAAAGTATATATATGTTGTTCGGTGTTCGGTTCGATTTACGGTTTTTCCGTTTTAAACCAAACCAAATCAAAGTACCAAACCATTCGGTTTGAGCAAATGCTTACCAAACCAAACCAAATCAAACCACCAATTTTAATAATATATGAAAGTTTTTTTTGAGTTTCTTTAGTTCGGTTCGATTTTGTTCAGTTTTTATCGGTTTCGGTTTAATACAATTTGGAAGAAATAGTACCAAACTCAAACCAAATTGCATACGGTCCGGTTTGGTACGGTTCGATTCGGTTAAACCAAACCGTTATGCCCACCCCTACTCCGAATTACTCCCTTCGTCCCGCAAAATAGTTCTCAGTTTCCTTTTTGGGTCGTCCCAAAATATAGTTCACATTTCCCTTTTTGGATAGCTTTTTGTGACTACCATTCATTTACTTTTTTCTTACTCAACCACAACCATACATTTCCACTTTATTCTCACTTTCTTAAACTCCGATCCAAGTCAATGCGGGAACTATTTTATGGGACGGAGGGGTATATTTTTCTTTTTGTTCCTTTTTTGAAATTTAAGATAATTCGTCACATTTTATTTTTCATGTAGTTTGAGACTTTGAGCCTTGAGTAGATTTTATAAAAACTGAAAGTTTTTAGTATAGATTCCTCTTCAAAAATAGAAATGAGTTTGATACAACTTAAAAAGGAATTTCGAACGATTATTTTGACAAAGAGGAAGTAGTATAAAACATGGAAAACATATACTCCGTACTAGTATTACGTACATTTCGTGCCACACTCGTGTCTGTCTTTCATACCAAACATTCCCCTGATTTAAAAAACTCCCCACAAACATTAAACAATAGGTAGCCGTGGAAATAGCCATGAGGTCAATTCATCCTCGTATCTCTTTTCCTAAGAAATTCAACTCTTTATCAGGAAGCCCTCAAAATGATGAAAACCTGATTTCTCTTGTCAAATCGACTACTCAAACACGTCATCTGCTCCAAATCCATGCTCAAACCATACGCACTTCTCTATGTCGTGACCCCAGGGTTTTCTCGGCTTTCTTGACTCGCATCTCACTTCCGCCCTTTCAGGATTTGGGTTATGCTCGGAGGATCTTTGATGAATTCCCTCAACGGAATGCGTCATCTTACAATATAATGATCAGGGCTTATGCGATTGGGAACCTGCCCAAGGAAGGGTTAGAGCTGTATCGGGAAATGCTTCCCCTGGGCATACCTCCAGACGCTTTGTCACTGTCGTTTGCAATCAAATGTGCGGTAAAGGTTGGTTCTTTTAATGGAGGAATGCAGATTCACACGCGTGTTCTAAGGGATGGACATCAATCTGACAGTCATTTGCTCACATCTTTGATGGATTTTTACTCATCTTGTAAGAAGTATAGTGACGCTTACAAAGTGTTTGATGAAATGTATGTAAAGGACACTGTTTCTTGGAACATGTTGATAGCTTGCTTCATGAAAAATCGCCGCCGTCACGATGCTTTACACGTATTCGATATGATGATGCAGAATTCAAATGTGTGCCGACCAGATGACGTCACCTGTCTGCTAGCACTTCAGGTGTGTGCACAGCTAAACGCGTTGGAGTTTGGGGAAAGAGTTCACAAATACATCGTAGAACATGCTTATGGAGATTCAATGAATATATGTAATATGCTTATAACAATGTATTCACGTTGTGGGTGTGCTGATAAGGCCTACGAGGTGTTCACAAAGATGCCCAGGAAAGATGTTGTGTCTTGGAGTGCAATGATTTCGGGTTTGGCAAGCAATGGCTATGGCAGAGATGCCATTGATGCTTTTAAAGAGATGCAAGCAGGAGGTATTGCACCAGATTGTCACACTTTTACTGGGGTTCTCTCCGCTTGTAGTCACTCTGGTCTTTTAAATGAAGGACGGATGTTCTTTGACAGAATGAGTACACAATTTAGGATTATGCCTAACGTTCATCACTATGGGTGTATGGTTGATCTCATGGGCCGAGCAGGTCTACTCCAGGAGGCATATGAATTTATAAAATCAATGAGAATCAAACCAGATGCAACAATGTGGAGGACACTATTAGCAGCTTGTAAAATTCATCGTGCTTCCGCCCTAGGTGAAAGAGTTATTGAACATTTGATTGAGCTGAGGGCCGAAGAAGCCGGAGATTATGTGTTGTTGTTGAATACGTATAGTTCTTTTGGCGGTCATTGTGATGATAAGGTGGTTTACTTGCGGAAATTGATGAAAGAAAAGGGAATCTATACAACTCCAGCTTGTAGTACAATAGAGATGAAAGGGAAAATCCATGAATTTATTGCAGACGATGTTTCACATCCTATGAGAGGTGAGATCTATGAGAAGTTGGATGAGATCAATAAGCAACTTACAATTGGTGGATATGTGGCTGAAATAACACCAGAAGTGGAAGAAAAGAGGGTTAGATCATCTTTTCACAGCGAGAAGTTGGCGATTGCTTTTGGCGTGCTGTCAACTTCACCTGGAACTACAATAAGAGTTGCCAAAGACCTCAGAATTTGTGTTGACTGCCACAATTTTGCAAAGGCCCTTTCTGGGGTGTACAACAGGGTGGTAGTTATTAGAGACCGCACTCGCTTCCATCACTTTCGTGGAGGCTACTGCTCTTGCAATGACTACTGGTGAGGTAAAAATGTATTTGACACTGTGAGCTGAAGATTAAGGCTAATGTGTCTATATATAATTATATACAGTATGTTTGTAGAATTAGTACTGCAGATGGAATTCAAGACGGAAAAAACAGATATATACTCCCTTCGTTTCATATCGGTTCTCATTTCAGTTAGCACAAAGTATATAGTGGTGGTGGGTGGGGAGTAGAGAAACAGGAGAGTATAAAGGTAAGGTGCTACTACGTATTTCAAATCAAAAGCCACTGTATGTTACTGCTGAAACAGCATATGTTTGTTTTTGTTTGCTAGTGTACTTTCGTTTTTGGGCCCTAGAGTATGTAAGTCCAATTTCATATGTCAATTCATGTTAGCCGACCCCAAACTCTTTTGGGACTAAGGCTTAGATGTTGTTGTGATGCAACTAGTATTGTTGAAAATGTATCTGAATTATTGCAGAATATTTCATATTACGGAGCATAATTTAGAATCTTTCATAATAAGGCAACTGGGATAATTATCACCAATATATAAATTTATGATGTTTGTGTGATGGAAGTGATAAGATTTCTTTGTGTTTTAGCTTGGGTAAGAATGTAAGATTAGAGCCTATGCACAGTTAGTTGTAGAGATAACATTTCCCAGGTGAGTGTGTTTTTTGTTACTCCGCTATTAAAATGTATTTTTTTTTAAATTCAGGTATCTAAGTCTTGGTGGAGGCCAAAGTCAATGCAGTCCATGAATTCTGGACTGCAGGCTCAAGTTCTGTCCCGGTTTGCTTTTCCAGCATTCTGCCACCTCACATCATACTATGCCTGTTACTTACATACTGTTATTATTCGGAGCAGGCTGTGGCCTTGAAGGAAAAGATGTGCATCGACACATTGGGAGGGAGTGTGTATCATTGGCTAATCAACTGGGAGTCTTTGCTTATCTCATCTCTTTTCCAACCTCTTTTTATCAACCTTTTGTGCCTTCCTCTACGGGAACGTCACCTCACCAAGAATGACCAAGAACGATAGTGGTCATGTTTATATCATTATTCCTTTACCGGATGAGGAGAGTCGTGTTTTATGCTACGAATGCCCCATTTTTCTTCCAGTGATGTGTGTGGCTTGAGGCCTTTTGCTGGGCCTCAGAAATGGAAATATACTTTTCTTAGGCACAGATGATTGAGAAGAGGCCTTTGCAGTCGTGGATACTCTTGGATGCCTGTTGTGTTGTAAGAAGATGTAAATTCAGTTTTTGCAACAGGACTCTGCTCGCCCTAGTTTCTATCCTACAGGGGTTGCTTTTATGGCTATTTCAAGCTAGACTATTGTAAAATTTAATACCTCGTATTTATTTCGGTAAATTTGTAAGAACAGCACTATAGAAGTATAGATAATGGATTTGGCATTTTGGCCTACTTCAATCTGGTCTCTCTGCGGATCACAGTTTATGATGTAATTACTCATTTTAAAATGTCAGCATTTTTTACGAGCATTGGGTTATTCCTCAGCTTTTAACCTTGTAATAGCTAAATTATACTACCTGTGTTCTGGTTAAATGGTCCCATTGTAAAATGATAAGGTTATTTAGATAATAATTAAATAAGGTAATTCAAGTATATTTTGTGAAGTTATAAATATAGGAGTATTATTTTTAATAATTGATATTAAATTGTCATTGAGTGTTACTTGTTCTCTAAAGTAGAAATAAAAATCTTTATATGAGACGTCTAAAAAATGAAAGTGAGAATCTTAGAATAAGACGGAGGAAGTACTACGTATCATACTTGTGTTCCTATTAGAACATTCTATTCTATGCGCTATTAAAACATTCTATTGTATGTGGAGGATATCGTTGAAGGTGATTACAAATTCAAATTATGAGAAAATTGCTTAGAGTTGAATAGAAGATGCTATTCTTCCAAAAACAGAATCATATGTTTGATTTTCCTCAAATAAAACTAATCATTCCATTTCTATCCCTAATTAATTGATTAATTAATTGAATTAATAAGTTGTCCCTAGTTGCCTTGCAAATAAAGGTGATTACAAATTTACATTAAAGAAAATTGCTTTGAGTAGAAACAGAACATAGTATTCTTCCAAGAATGGGACCATATGTTTCGTTTTCCATAAATAGGACCTTATCATTCCATTCATATCCCTAATTAATTGATTAATTAATTTAATTAATTATTTACTCCTAATTCCCTAATCAATTTCCATCCACTCCAGCTCAAGAATCTCTTTTAAAAAACTATAATAATCATTTCAAATTGAGTCATCACTACTTATGCCACTAACACAAACAACATTGTTGTATATTTTCTACCTTCAGCCAATGTGAAAATTATGGGCCAAGAGTTTGCAATTCTCAATGGTCCTAAAGTCAAGCAACGGATATGGGGACTACCTGACACAAGTTGTGAGTTACAATTTCCCTATACAGCATTATATCCATCTGCTTAGCAAGTATTGTGACCAAGAATTTTATTATTAATTTGACCGCACTGATAAAGGTGTGTGCATAGCGAGACCCTACACAGTACACACATGTGAATATGTGATGTGCCGACCAAAACGTGTTGGCTGGTCATACTCTTGAGTCGTAATAACATTATTCGCTGGTGGGAAATATATGCATGTATTCACACACACGAACCTACACAAGAGGAAGCTAATTACTTGAATAGCTATTTATCAGCTTTGTAGTTAGCTACCAAATCACAAAAAAAATAATTAAAAGAAAGCAGAGGAAATTGAGAATGGGAAAGGGCATATCATTGTTATGGCCGTCGATGGAAATGGGAATTGCAGTGGGAGTGAGCTTGCTGCTGGCGATGAGTGTGGCCAGTAAATGCTTTGATGGAGAAGGAGAAGTGCTCCTCAAGTTCAAGCACAACGTTCTTGACGAAGAGGACAAGCTAAGGTCTTGGGGCAACCACAGTGAAGATTGCTGCCGCGATTGGGAGGGGGTCAGGTGCGATGACGCTGCGGGTCATGTCATCCGGATTGAGCTGACTAGTATGGGTCTGTCCGCGAAAGGTGGTGGGAAGTATACCACCAGCCTTCCATTCTTTGAGCTGCAATATTTGAGGTATTTGGATCTCAGTTATAACTATGAACTGCTGGGAAACCAGAGCATCTCATCATTGATTGGGAACAACACTATGCTCTCCCTTCAACATCTAAATCTTAGATGGACCGGAATTGTGGGCACCATTCCTGAAACTTTTGGAAATAGCATGCCTGCCCTTACATACCTTGCTCTCTCAGGTAATACCTTAGAAGGTTCTGTTCCCGAAGCTCTAGGGACTATGTCAGTACTTGAACACTTTGACCTTGGGGATAATAGACTTGAAGGAGAAATACCTAAATTCATTTGGAACATATGCACTCTGAAGGTCTTGAGCTTGGATTACAACAGTCTTGGTGGGAACCTTATCATATCCACACTATGCTCAAACCACTCTCTGCAGGAACTGCATTTATCAAGAAACCGACTGACGGGGTCATTTCCTGATCTCACCAAGTTCCCCTCTCTAATTAAATTAACTATTGGTTATAGCCTCCTCGGTGGGGTCATTTCGGAGCATCACCTTGTTACACTCTCCAAGCTACGCGTCCTGGTCTTATCTTCTAACAATTTCACTTTCAATCTCACCTCGACTTGGCTTCCTCCTTTCCAATTGGAACGTATAGACCTCCGTTCATGCAACTTGGGACCTCGGTTCCCCAATGGCTTAGAACGCAAGTCAACATTAGCAATCTTGACATTTCCAATAACGCCATCTCGGATTCAATCCCCTCCTGGTTTTGGAATACACCTATTACCGGATTTATGGAAGTTAATATTTCTAATAACGGAATCAAGGGAAAAATTGAAATTGGTGCTCAAGCATCAGTCAGCGGTGATGTTCTTGATATGAGTTCCAATCAACTGGAAGGTGCCATTCCACCCCGTTTCTTTAATGTGAAATTACTGTTTCTTTCTCAGAATAACTTCACCGACCTCAACTCCCTATGTGATGTCAAGGCATTTTCTCCTTTGCAGCTTTTGGATGTCTCATCCAATCAACTTTCCGGAACACTTCCGGATTGCTGGTCATATCTCTCTAGTTTGGAAGTTCTGTACCTGGGAAACAATCACAATCTATCTGGGACTCTTCCAACATCCATTGGGTCATTGACTTCCCTGAAGACATTGCATCTTGACAATAATAATTTTACAGGCCCTCTACCTTCATCCATTAAAAATTGCTCCAACTTGGTATCTTTAGATCTGGGGCACAACAACTTGTTTGGATCAGTACCGGATTGGGTGGGTGAAAGTCTAACACAACTTGTGATACTTGTGCTAACAAAAAACAACTTCAATGCAAGTGTACCAACAAGTCTTTGCCATCTCCAGTCTCTTCAGTTGTTGGACCTGTCCTTGAACCACATATCAGGGACTCTTCCCAAATGTCTTTCTAATCTCACCCAAATGATAACTGTAACAGGAGGTGATAGCAATAATAGCATTGCCGCCACTACTAATCTGATATTGTTTCACACTGATGTTTCAAACAATGGATCATTTGGATTGTCAATAGATGACGTGATAGCCATTAGGTGGAAAGGTGTCATCTCTGAATTTGGAAGTACGTTACGATATGTAAAGAGCATAGATCTATCGTCCAACATGTTGGGTGGTGAAATTCCAACTGAAATCACATCCCTTGTAGGGTTGGTCTCGTTGAACTTATCTCAAAACAATCTAACGGGACACATTCCTCCGAAGATTGGTAACTTGGCACGCTTAGATACTCTTGATTTATCTACTAACCATTTGTCTGGTAGGATTCCTCAAAGCCTTGCCTTGATTCCTGGCATAAGCGTTCTCAACGTGTCCAACAATAACTTATCTGGCAAAATTCCGAAAGGCACTCAACTTCAGAGCTTCAATGCATCGGCCTACACGGGGAATCCCGCGCTATGTGGAGATCCACTCACCAACAGCTGTTCAAGAGAAGAATCTGCTCGTCCTACTGCTCCTCAATTCAATGAAGAAGGAGATTCTGATAGAGAAGAAAAGGATACACTTCTTGGTGGTGAGTTTTATGCAAGCATAGGGGTCGGATACGCGGTTAGTTTTTTGGGAGTTCTTGGGACAATGCTATACAACATGTCTTAGAAGTTTGCATTTTTCGAAGTCTTGAAAACCTTGCTAATTGGACATATGTTGCGCAAAAATTTTATAGAGCCTCATATGACTCCATACTTCTATGAGAGGTGAGGTCTATGAGAAGTTGGATCAATAAACAACTTAGAATTGGTGGATATGTGGCTGAAATAACACCAGACGTGGAAGAAAAGAGGTTTAGATCATCTTTTCACAGCGAGAAGTGGGCGATTGCTTTTGGCGTATTGTCAACTCCACCTGGAACTACAACAAGAGTTGCCAAAGACCTCAGAATTTGTGTGACTGCCACAATTTTGCCAAGGCCCTTTCTGGGGTGTACAACTGGGTGGTAGTTATTAGAGACCGCACTCGCTTCCATCACTTTCGTGGCGGCTACTGCTCTTGCAATGACTACTGGTGAGGTAAAAATGTATTTGACACTGACCTGAAGATTAAGGCTAATGTGTCTATATATAATTATATACAGTATGTTTGTAGAATTAGTAGTGTAAATGGAATTTAAAATGAAAAAATAAAGATATATACTCCCTTTGTTTCATATCGGTTCTCATTTCAGTTACGACAAAGTTGGAGTAGTGGTGGTGGGTGGGGAGTAGAGAAACAGGAGAGTATAAAGGTAAGTTTATATTCCAAACCAAAAGCCACTGTATGTTACTTACTGCTGAACCAGCGTATGTTTGTTTTTGTTTGCTAGTGTAATTTCGTTTTTGGGCCCTAAAGTATGTAAGTCCAATTTCATATGTCGACCCCCAACTGTTTACTAGTTGTGGTGCAACTAGTATTTTTCAAAATGTATCTGAATTATAGCTGAATATTTCATATTACGGAGCATAATTTAGAATCTTTCATAATAAGGCAACTGGGATAATGATCACCGATTTATAAATTCATGTGGTTTGAATGATGGAAGTGAATAAAAGGCAATGCTTTTAAAATCACATAACAGTGATATGATTGCTTTTGTGTTTTAGCTTGGGTAAGAATGTAAGAATGTAAGAATGTAAGATGAGAGCCTATGACACAGTTAGTTGTAGAGATAGCATTTCCAAGGTGAGTGTGTTTTTTGTTGCTCTGATGCTGAATTGTACGGAGTATTTTTTTTAGATTCAGGTATCTAAAAAAATCAGTGCAGACACTGAAGTTTCAGGCTCAAGTTCTGTCCCGGTTTGCTTTTCCAGCATTATGCCACCTCACATCATACCATGCCTGTTACTTGCATACTGTTATTATTCTGAGCAGGCTGTGGCCTTGAAGGAAAAGATGTGTATTTGACACATTGGGAGGGAATGGGTATCATTGGCTAATCGACTGGAAGTCTATGCTTATCTCATCTCTTTTCCAACTTTTTTTTATCAACCTTTTGTGCCTTCCTCTACGGGAACGTCACCTCACCTAGAAAGACCAAGAACGATGGTGATTCTATGTCTATATCATTATTCCTTTACGGGATGAGGAGAGTCGTGTTTTATGCTACGAATGCCCCTTTTGTTCCCAGTGATGTGTGTGGTTTGAGGCCTTATGCTTTGCCTCAGAAATGGAAATATACCTTTCTTCACTGGTTGAGAGCTCCCTCCTTGGCACAGATGATTAACATTTAAGAAGAGGTCATTGCAGTCGTGGATACTCTTGGATGCCAGTTGTGTTGTAAGAAGATGTAACTTCACTTTTTGCAACAAGACTCTGCCCGCCCTTGTTTCTTTCCTACAGGGTTTCTTTTCTGGCTTTTTCAAGCTAGACTGTTGTAAAATTTAATACAGAGTACTTATTTCTGTAAATTTGCAAGAGCAGCACTATAGATCATGGATTTGGCCTATTTCAATCTGGTCTGTCTACGGATCACAGTTTATGATGTGTTATAGGAATTAAGGATAGAATAGTAATGAGAAGAGAATGATTTGTTGTATATTTCATTGGAGGGTTAAGTCCCTATAAATATACATTACAAAGATAGAATATTCCTTTAAGATTCTATACAATAATAATATCCTAGACTATATTCCTAAAATATTCTAAAGTATATTTGATAAGTCCGTATTTAGACACGCATTCGATGCGTGTTCAAGTCGGATTTTGATGATTTTCCTGGCTTTAAGGCGTTGCAAGTCTCAATTTTGGCTCAAGTTGTGTTTAACAGGCGTTGGATCAAGCTTCATTGCATTTGGAGGTGATTTGAAGAAGTTAAAGTCCGGCAATCGGCGCTTGAGAGGCATTCGGGAAGGATTTGAAGGCGTTCGAGAGAGATTTGGAAGATTTGGAGGCCACCGGGAGATTCACGACGAAATTCTGGTGAAGAAAGAGCATTTGGATCGACGTCGTAGGCATTCGGGAGCATTCGGAACGAGAAACGAAGAAAAATGATGAAGAAAAGGGCAGGCACGGCCGTGCCTAGGTCAGGCACGATCGTGCCTGCCATCTAAATCAACGTGAAGCTACTGGCAGCCAGACACGATCGTGTCCGGTGCAGGCACGATCGTGTCTGCATAATTTTTGCGCGTCTCTTCCGCAGGCACGGTCGCAGGCACGATCGTGCCTGGCACCGTGCCTGGCCCCGATTTATCCTTTTTCAGCTCGAACTCTACTGTTTTCTATAAATAAGGCCTCCATACCCACTTTTCGGGGTTACGAACATTACGGAAAGGCCTAGGGACGAATTTAACAACGTTTTTACGCTATTTTCTTCCAAGACCCTGGGATTATTTGTAAGTTCATCTTTTTAATTAATGACAATTATTTCTATTCATCTCAATTCTGTTGATTCTTCAATTATGAATTGTGAGTAGTTTAATTAGGGATTTGGGATTGATGAAGGGGTTAATCATGATGTATGGCTAGATTCTTGTCGGTTTAATTGCATGAATGCCGTTTAATTTGTGTTTGGATAATTTAATTGATATCTCTTGTAACCTAGACTGCAGCTAGAATTACAATTGCATGTAGAATGAATTATGAGAGATCTAATTTGTTCTAGGACACATTCACACATACTTAATCGTTCGCTAAGAGATTAGTAGCGATTAAGGGGCCGTAAGCTCGCTCGTCTTGGCAATAATTTAGGATCCTGTCGCATGAGAGATCAGCCTGGTCCCCTAAATTATTGTACTCTACGCCGCGAGAGCGGTAAGAACTTAGTAATGATTAGCTAGGCTCAATTAAATTAAATTCATGTAATTAAGCCTGATCTGCCAGAAATCTGGTTACCCCGGAATCAATTCCTATTCCCTTCGTCGTTAATTGAGAAGAAACCACTTTTATTTTAATCGTTCATCTGCATTAGTTTTATTTTTAATTCAACCAACCAATCTCGCACAATTGCACTTTTATTTTATTTATTTCTTTTTAATCGCTGAATTTAGTTAATCTTTATTTCCCTTTTGTCCGTCCCTGTGGAGACGATACTCGTACTTTACACCACTTTTCTACAACTATTTTAAGTGCGAGAAAACTCACATCAGTTTTTGGCGCCGTTGCCGGGGACGGTGTCGGATTTAAGGGTTAATTAATTTTAGCGACTTGTTTTTAGTTTTTCGTAGGATTTTTGTCTACTAACCTTGCAGGTCAGATCTGTTTATGCATACACGCTCTAAGAAGGGAGAATCACTAGTCCCTCTTAATCCTGAGATCGAGAAGCTAGCTAAGCAGAATCGCAAGGCCTTTAGAGAACAGAAGGAAGCAACCATGGATCAACCATCCGCATCTGGAATAGCTGGGACGTCTGAGGTCCAAACCACTTCTGGTAATCTGGATTTTTATATTAATACCTCTCCCCAGTCTTCACAAGAAAATTCACCTAGAGCTTATTCGGGGTATCAAAATCTTCGTACCCCATTCTTCCCCCAAAATCAGTCCACTCCACAACTAAATCTTCCACCACTCTATCAGCTCTTCCAAAATACTTCTATTGCTCCCGAAACCACTTTTCAAAACCAAACCTTTGGGATGCAAGGTCTAGGGCAAACCACTCCAGTCTTTCAGCCCAGACAGAACCAACCGCCAGTCACACAAAATCCACCCCCTACTCAGCCACAAAATCAGCCTTTCCAACCCCAATATCATCAATTCCATCAGCCCCAACCGCAGCCAAATGTCATCCGTCCACAACCCATTCGACCCCAACCAGTTCATCAGCCGAGATATCAAGCTCCTCCTTACCACAACTATGTCCCACATGACAATCCACTCTATCAAGGAGAGAGCATTGCAGACTTCCTAGCCCCCGAGATCACAGAGTATGACAGCATTCAGGTACCGGGGATTACTGCACCCCGTTACGAGATCAAGCCGGCGGTGATCAATATGGTCCTAAATAATCAGTTTGGAGGGAGCCCTACGGAAGATCCAGTGGCACACATTACCAAATTTCTGAGGATGTGCCAGACTTTCAAGATTCCTGGGCTAGATGATGATCAGGTACGGATGCTATTATTCCCTTTCTCTTTGAGGGATGACGCGCAGAGGTGGTTGGATAGCAATCCGCATCACCACATTCAGACTTGGGATCAGCTGCACAAGGCCTTCATCAAAGAATACTTCCCAACATCAAAGGCCATAAAGTTGAAGAAGCAGCTACAGGAATTTAAGCAAGGTTCTTTGGAGACACTAGCTGAGGCGTGGAAGAGATTCAAGGTGCTGAGAAGAGCTTGCCCTCAAGGCAAGATGACTGATTGCGAGGTTCTATCTTGTTTTTATAGTGGACTCAACAATGAAGGAAAGATGATGCTTGATGCTTCGGGAGGTGGAGCTTTTCCTCAGTTGCCATCTGAGGTTGCGGAAGAATTAGTGGAGAAGATTGTGTCTAATAATGCTTCATGGTACAGTTCTCGGGACACACCTCACTAGAAGGCCCCGGGATTGTACGAGATCAGTGAGAATTCTGCCCTTTCTGCAAGGGTAGATGCTTTGACCAGTTTGATTCAGAAGCTTGCTACTACAGTGGAAGACAATCAAAAGAAGACGGAACTTGCTCTCTCGGTGCCCAGTGTGAATATGGTAGCCCCCGTTCCTATTAGTCCCTCTTGTTCTATGTGTGGGGGACTCCATTCGCCACATGAATGCACAATGATGGCACACTCGGCAGCCCCTGGAGTAGAGCAAGTGGATGCGATGTATTATCAGCGACAGGGTTACTATAATCAGCCCTACGGACAGCAGCAGCAAGGGCAGTACGGGCAGGGAAATCAGCAGCAGTCTAGAAGCTATAATCAGCCCCAGATACCTCAAGGCCAGCAACAAGCTCCTCAGCCGGCGCAAGGAAGCTTTAGAAAAGAGACTGAGCAAAAATTTTCTAGCTTGGAAGAAGTGCTCAACAAATTAGCACAAAATCAGCTGAAAGCCGACTCAAGGATGCAAATGTTTGAGGCAAGGATGCAGAGCATGGAGACTCACATGGGGCAGATCTCAAAGGCTTTATCTGAGAGGCCTCAGGGATCCCTCCCTAGTAATACCGAACCAAATCCCAGAGAACATGTTCAGGCTGTGACCTTGAGGAGCGGAAAAGAGCTAGAACCTGCTGCCATAACAAAGAAGCCCGATGAAGTTCAAGTTGAACCGGCTGTCCGGGAGGAAGAGAAGGAGAAAGATGAGGGAAGAGAGGTGGCGGCTGCACCAAAACAGTCCGTTCCGGTCAAGAATTACACCCCACCTCTCCCCTATCCGGCGCGATTGACTAGGAAGAACGATAGTGACCAGTTTGGTAAGTTTCTGCATCTCATGAAACAAGTGCAGATTAACTTACCATTCGTGGATGCACTAGCTCAGATGCCGAAGTACGCGAAGTTTATGAAGGATTTGCTCACGAACAAGAGGAGGCTGGAAGAAGCGTCTACTGTGACGCTTAATGAGGAGTGCTCAGCGGTGATACGGACAGATCTGCCGAAGAAGCTTAAGGATCCAGGTTCTTTTACTATTCCCTGCTTTATAGGAGATCTTACTTTTGATAGGGCCCTGGCTGATTTGGGTGCAAGCATTAATCTGATGCCTCTTGCTTTATATGAAAAGCTTGCACTCGGTCCACTTAAACCTACACGTATGTGCATTCAGTTGGCTGATCGTTCAGTCAAATATCCCCAAGGGATTATCGAAGACGTGTTGGTTAAAGTGGACAAATTTATTTTTCCGGTAGACTTTGTTATTTTGGACATGGATCAGGATCGGGAGGTACCATTGATTTTGGGCAGACCATTTTTGGCAACTGCCCGTGCACTTATTGATGTTGGAGACGGTAAGCTTGTCCTCCGCGTTGGGGATGAGTCTGCCACCTTTGACATGTCCAAAATAATGAAGAGGCCCTGTCAAGATAGTGGTGAGTGTTTTTACATGGATGTGGTTGATTCTTTGGTGGAGGATTGCATTCCTAACATGCTTTCTGATGAAGCCTTCTTTGATCTTCTTTTGGATGATAGTTTGACAGCAGAGGATCTTGAGCTCCTCCCCAGTTTTGATTGTCTTATGCTTGATAGGGAGGAGGACTCAAGTGATGCTAGTGATGTGAAGGGGAAGGAAGATGACTTAGATAAGGTGGAGAAGGAAGACTGTCAGACTGATTCTTCTATTGTTACTCCTTCTCCATTAAATCTAAAGCCTCTTCCCTCCCACCTTGAGTATGCGTTTCTAGATAATAATTCTGACCTCCCTGTTATTCTTGCATCCGGGCTTGAGCCATCCCAAAAATCTGCATGTCTTGACTTACTTTGTGAACAAAGGGAAGCTCTAGCCCGGAAACTTTCTGACATGAAAGGAATCAGTCCTGTTTTCTGCACTCATAAAATTTTGATGGAAGATAATGCTAAACCGGTAGTGCAGCCACAAAGGAGACTGAATCCTAATATGCAGGAGGTAGTCAGGGAGGAAGTCATCCGTCTGCTAGATGTAGGAATTATTTATCCAATTTCAGACAGCCCTTGGGTCAGCCCGACCCAGGTGGTTCCCAAGAAAGGGGGGATGACTGTGGTTAGGAATGAGAAAGATGAGTTGATTGCTACACGTACGGTCACCGGATGGCGGGTTTGCATTGATTACCGAAGGTTGAATGCCGCCACCCGGAAGGACCACTTCCCCCTCCCCTTCATTGATCAGATTTTAGAGAGGCTAGCAGGGCATAAGTTTTACTGTTTCCTTGACGGGATGTCGGGATACTTCCAGATCCCCATAGCCCCCGAGGACCAGGATAAGACCACTTTTACATGTCCATTCGGTACCTTTGCTTATCGGAGGATGGCGTTTGGATTATGTAATGCCCCTGCTACCTTTATGAGATGCATGCTTGCTATTTTTGGGGATTTCATTGGGAAGTTTATGGAGGTTTTCATGGATGACTTCTCTGTATATGGTGATACTTTTGATGAGTGCTTAGAGAACTTGAAGAAAGTCCTGGTTAGGTGTCGAGAGGTGAATTTGGTACTTAACTGGGAGAAGTGCCACTTCATGGTTAGTGAGGGAGTGGTCCTAGGGCATAAGATTTCAAGTAGGGGGATAGAGGTTGATCCGGCTAAGGTTGATGTGATTTCTAAACTACCTCCCCCTACTTCGGTCCGTGCCATTAGGAGTTTTCTAGGCCACGCAGGTTTTTACCGTAGGTTCATCCAGGACTTTTCTAAGATAGCCAGACCCATGACTAAGCTCCTTGAGAAGGATGCACCGTTTGACTTCTCAAAGGAGTGTTTAGAGGCTTTTGAGTGTTTGAAAGAGAAACTGGTCAAGGCACCGGTGGTAGTAGCTCCTGACTGGTCTTTGCCTTTTGAGATTATGTGTGATGCTAGTGATTTTGCAGTAGGAGCCGTTCTTGGGCAGCGTCGAGAGAAACATTTTCAGCCTATTTCTTTTGCTTCAAAAACTCTCGATAGTGCCCAAGAAAACTATACTACCACCGAGAAAGAATTGCTTGCTGTTGTGTTTGCTCTTGACAAGTTTCGTCCTTATTTGATTTTGTCTAAGGTAGTGATATTCACCGATCATTCTGCTCTTAAATATTTGATGCAAAAAGTGGATGTAAAGCCTAGATTGATTCGGTGGATATTACTACTCCAGGAGTTTGATATTGAGATTAGGGATAAGAAAGGGGCTGAGAATTTAGCGGCTGATCACTTGAGTAGGTTAGAAAACCCCTTTCTTGATTCCCTAAGTGAGAGAGATATTGAGGGTACTTTTCCTGATGAGAGACTGTTGAGGATCGTTGATGAGGTACCTTGGTTTTCTGACATCGCCAACTATCTTGTTGGGGGTGTTGTTCCTTCGGATTATACACCTCATCAACGAAGAAAATTTTTTGCTGATTTGAAATATTATTTCTGGGAGGAACCATATTTGTTTCGTATTTGTGCAGATCAGGTTGTTAGAAGATGTGTTCCCCTGAGTGAAGGAGTTGAGATTCTAAAACATTGTCACTCCGGACCGACTGGGGGACACTATTCTTTTAACCGGACAGCTCGTAAGGTGTTGGAATGTGGTTTCTTCTGGCCCACGTTGTTTAAAGATGCTCTAACGTTTGTGCAGGAATGTGACAGGTGTCAACGCACCGGGCCGGTTACCAAGAGGGATGAGATGCCCCAGAATTTTATATTGGCTTGTGAGGTATTTGATGTTTGGGGCATTGACTTCATGGGACCGTTCCCGGGTTCTAAAGGTAATAAATTCATTCTGGTTGCTGTGGATTATGTCTCTAAGTGGGTTGAGGCGGAAGCTCTGCCCACAAATGATGCTAGAGTTGTGATTCGTTTTCTGAAGAAGTTATTTTCTAGATTTGGAGTGCCACGAGTTTTGATAAGTGACAGGGGAACCCACTTTAGGAATGATCCCATGACTCGCCTTCTGGCAAAATATGGGGTCACTCATAAAGGGGGCGTCCCTTATCACCCTCAGACTAGTGGCCAAGTTGAGAACTCGAATAGGGACATTAAGACCATCCTTGAGAAGACCGTTGAGACCCATAGGAAGGATTGGTCTGATAAGCTAGATGATGCGTTGTGGGCACTGCGTACAGCGTATAAGACACCCATCGGCACTACTCCGTTTCACTTGGTTTATGGGAAGGCATGCCACCTTCCGGTAGAGATAGAGCATAAGGCCTACTGGGCCTTGAAAACGTTGAATAAAGATTTGTCTTTGGCGGGTCGTGAACGGCTTTGGAAGCTCAATGAGTTGGATGAGTGGAGGCTTATGGCCTATGAGAACTCTAAAATTAGTAAGGAGCGTACCAAAGCCTATCATGATCGGCACATTAAGCACGGAAAAGAGTTTTGTAAGGGGGATCAAGTTCTGCTATTCAATCCCCGAATGAAGATTTTTAAAGGAAAGTTAAAGTCTAGGTGGTCCGGTCCTTTTGTAGTGAGCGAAGTTTTTCCATATGGAACTGTTGAGATAGATCATCCTGAGAAGGGCCGTTTTAAAGTTAACGGCCATCATTTGAAGAAATATTACGGAGGACCGTTAGAACGCGAGCGTGAGGTGACCTTTGTCACGAATTTGGAGAGATGAGTGCGTAGTTGCGTCGGGCAAACGACGTTAAAAATAGCGCTTCTCGGGAGGCAACCCGAGCTTAATTTATTTTTTGTTTAGTTTAGTTTTGTTGCTTTTCAAAAAACCCACAAAAACCACAAAAAAAAAAAAAAAAAAAAAAAACAAAAAAAAAAAAATCGATTTTTGCCAGGCACGGTCGTGCCTGGGCAGGCACGCCGTGCCTGCAGAAGGGGAGATTCACGCGAAGCCACTGCCAGCCAGGCACGATCGTGTCTGGCTGGAGGCACGATCGTGCCTGCAAAGGGGAAAACACGCGAAGCCACTGCCAGCCAGGCACGATCGTGTCTGGCTGGAGGCACGATCGTGCCTGGGACGCGAGAGGAGCGTGCCCACTGCCTGCCAGACACGATCGTGTCTGGCCTAGGCACGATCGTGCCTGGGCGGAATTACCAGACTACCCCCGCGACTTAAAAACAACAAAACCCCATCCCCTTCCTCCCCTCACGCGACCAGACTCACCTGCGATTCATTCTCCCTCAACCTCTACTCCAACGCCCACCGAGCTCCACCGCCACGACCGCCGACCCACCACCGCGTCCGCCGCGTCCGCCGCGACCGCCGCACTACCGAGCTCGACCGCATCTCTTTTCTCTCTCTCTTCTCAAAGGTATCTTCTCTTCTTCCCTTATCCTTCTTCTTCCTCCATTAATGGTTTGAAGCTTTTGGGTCCGATTTTGCATGCGCTCAAATATTAGGGATTGTGATTTCTTTGTATTAATTGAGGCTTGAATTGATGATTATTGATGTTCTTTGTTGATGAATTTGCCTATTGATTGAAATCCCTAATGTTTGAGCTAATTTAGCCAATTTAGGGTTGAAAATTGATGAATTTGAGAAAAATTTGGGGATTTTTGTGCTTGATGCTTAAATTAAGGAATGAATGTTTGTTTGTGATGATGAAACCTTGTTGTTGAGTCCATTTGAGCATAAATCCCCAAATCTTAGGCCAAACTTTGTCTAAATTGCGAATTGAGTTCTTCCCTACTTTAGTTATCTCTCTAATTCTTTTGTGCTTGTGATGAATACGCTTTCTTGTGACCTTGTTTATACCGTGTGTCGTTGAAAATTTGAACCTTTATTCAAAGAACTTTTCTTTGATAAAAATTCAAACTTTTCAACTATTCTGGTTAAACTTGGGTTTGTTCTACTAAGATGATATTTCTGCCTGAGTAAGTGCTGACGGGGCCATTGCTATACTTTGAAAATTTGTTCTAACATTTGGAAGCCCCGTTGGAATTCTTGTTTTGATTTGTTTTGACAGATGGCACCAAGGCAGAAGCATACTAGAGGTGGAGGTGCCGGCTCTAGCCGAGGCAACACAAGCCGGTACCAGCCAAGGTTCCCGCAACTGCGGGATGAACTGAAGCATACAGAGCTGCTGCAAAAGCCTATGGGCACATTCTACTTTCCAGATGAGGACTCTCTCACGGCAGCAGGAGTGAGAGATGACGTGATGTTCCTTTTGAGACGTGGGTGGTGGAGGCACCTATTTTTTGGGATCCGTGATATCACATATCGAGAGATTACTTGCGAGGTGCTAGCGACATTCAAGATGCCGAAGGTCATCCCCATTAATGACAACCATAGGCCCGTCATCAAGTTCCGGGCATTCGAGGAGGATCATGCCATCTCCATGGCGGAGGTGCGCTATCATTTGGGTTTTATGGGGATCGAGGATAACGGCCAGCACGAGGCTACTTTGACAGACTTTCCCCCAGGCGTCGACCGCCAGGCATTCTGGGAGTCGATTACGAGAGATGGCGGGACCTACACACCGAAGAAGTCCCCTAGCACCCTACTTTACCCCCGCCAGTACCGCATTATACACGCACTCCTTTCCTCCACCATCACCGGCAAGGCCGAGGTTGCCGGTAAGGTCACTCAGACGGACCTCTTCTGCTTATATTGTATGATCCACAACTGCAAGCCCCACATGGGCTATCTCATAGACAAACTCCTCCACCGCCAAGCCACGAACCACATCAAGGCCATATATGTTGGCCCATTCATTACGAGACTGTTGACTAGGATGGGGTTCGGGGACCGCTTTCAGAGGATGGAGGAGAGCTCCAGTTTTGCTGCATTGACCCGGCTTCCCGAGGTCAACACTGGCGTGGCGAGGAGGAGGGCACAGCCGGCAGCACCAGCAGGAGGAGGAGGACAGCGAGCTGAGGATGATGATGATGATGATGACATTGATGATGATGATGAGGTAGAGATGGAGGAGGCTGCTCACGAGGCTTCATATGATGCACCCCCCTACGGCACAGCTTTTCCGGATTCTTGGGCGGGGATGCATGCGCATCAGGATGCCGTCTATCGGCAGTTGTCCGCTGAGCAGCATGAGCGGTTCGATCAGATGCGCTTCGAGCAGCAGGACTTTTACAGAGAGATGAGGGAGGACCAGGCACTCCACTATTCACAGCTCCAGTCTCAGTATACCCGGATTGACGAGAGACTCACCTCTATGGAGACTAGCTGGAGTTCATTCTTCGATGCCTACCCACCTCCACCCCCTCCCGAGTATTAGATGTTATTTAGACTGTCCTCTGCTAGCATCTGTATCATTTTTACTGTTGGATGACTGTACCGTAAACACTATCACACTCACACTCTCACTCTTTTACATTAACTCTTTATTTTGTGCTTTGCTTGGTGTTCATGATTTGTTGCAGCTTAGTGGATGAATGTGTTCGTGCGAATCAAGACTCAGTTCTGTTCCTGACTGACCAACGCCATAGGGGAGTTTCCATGATTCTTTGAACTTGATGTGTAATGTTAACTTGAGTTAATTTTGAGCACGCGTGACCCTTTCCTCTTTACCCCTAGTACATAATGCATATTTGGTCATCGAGGACGATGCCAAAGTTTAAGTGTGGGGGAGTGAATTGGGCATTCGGGCAGTAGTTGTTACATGAGATTTATTAGAGTTAGCATGCGCAGGTGTTAGTTGTATATTCATAGGAAATTCATGCAAATTTTTGAAAATTTTTCTTTAAACTGTGTCTTTGTGAGCTGGCTAGCATTTTGACTATGCTTTTATGACATTCTTGAAGTGTTTAGGCTTAAATTGCTTGCACTATAATCTAGTCGTTGAAAGGATGAAGGCATTAGTTACCCATTGATTTAATCCATTAGTCATCCACCCCACCTGAATAAAACCCTTTAGGAGAAGCCATTTTGAGCCTGACCGTTCTTTGTTTACCCAATTAATTTAGCTCCATAGCCAAACGGCCTGCTTTCTACCCGTGAATATTTCTGACTTAGTCTTGATGTTTAGGGAATTAAGGGAATAATTTGTTAAGTTTAGGGAATTTTGTGTAGGAGCCATTTTTGGGCACTGTTCCTATGCCCTCAATAGGGTAAGAGCAGTCACTTTTTAGGAATATGATACTTTCGAGGATTGCATTGTAGGCATGGATTCACTTTTAAATTAATGAACTTTAATTGCTATTTTTCCTTGGTGAGGCCGAGATTAGAATGGGGTAATGTCTAGTAAGAATCCGAAAGGTGAAAAATTAATATAGCTAGACCTCTTACTTTGCGAAAAAGAGAATGGGAGCCCCGGTCAAAAAGCGTAAGATGAGACTTGGGTATCTTTCGAAAGAAACGGCGTTCTCGTGCCAACATGACAAGGAAAACTAAACTTAAATTAATGAACTTGGAGGCTATCTCAAAATTTAGCTTTAGTCCTCCGCGTACTTCAAGTATACGTCAAAGCACAAATGCGCCGAGACGGTTTAGCTTAGTTGTACACCATGTCTACTCTTTGCATAGGTTTAAATGATTGTTCCTAAATTGTGGCCTACTGAGTTCTTTGATCCTAAGAATAGCCTTGAAGTTCCTGAAAACATTGGGTCTTTGTTAGAATATTCCTACCTCTCAAAATAAAGGGACTATATTCGTTAACCATTCACCATCAAATTCACAAGTCCTTCTGATCAGTAGCTAGCTTATTTGTGTATGATGTCATTACTTTGAGGATGTTGTGAATACTTGTGTCAAATAGTTTAGTCTGAGTACAAAGGTATAGTTTAGGGAAGAAATTTTCTTGGTTTAAATTGTCTGTCCTGTGAATATCCCTTTAACTACGTGAGTATGCTAACTGTTTTAAATTTCGTGTGGTGATTATCGTAAGTCCCGTTGTTCGATTTGCTTGAGGACAAGCAAAAGCTTAAGTGTGGGGGAGTCTGATAAGTCCGTATTTAGACACGCATTCGATGCGTGTTCAAGTCGGATTTTGATGATTTTCCTGGCTTTAAGGCGTTGCAAGTCTCAATTTTGGCTCAAGTTGTGTTTAACAGGCGTTGGATCAAGCTTCATTGCATTTGGAGGTGATTTGAAGAAGTTAAAGTCCGGCAATCGGCGCTTGAGAGGCATTCGGGAAGGATTTGAAGGCGTTCGAGAGAGATTTGGAAGATTTGGAGGCCACCGGGAGATTCACGACGAAATTCTGGTGAAGAAAGAGCATTTGGATCGACGTCGTAGGCATTCGGGAGCATTCGGAACGAGAAACGAAGAAAAATGATGAAGAAAAGGGCAGGCACGGCCGTGCCTAGGTCAGGCACGATCGTGCCTGCCATCTAAATCAACGTGAAGCTACTGGCAGCCAGACACGATCGTGTCCGGTGCAGGCACGATCGTGTCTGCATAATTTTTGCGCGTCTCTTCCGCAGGCACGGTCGCAGGCACGATCGTGCCTGGCACCGTGCCTGGCCCCGATTTATCCTTTTTCAGCTCAAACTCTACTGTTTTCTATAAATAAGGCCTCCATACCCACTTTTCGGGGTTACGAACATTACGGAAAGGCCTAGGGACGAATTTAACAACGTTTTTACGCTATTTTCTTCCAAGACCCTGGGATTATTTGTAAGTTCATCTTTTTAATTAATGACAATTATTTCTATTCATCTCAATTCTGTTGATTCTTCAATTATGAATTGTGAGTAGTTTAATTAGGGATTTGGGATTGATGAAGGGGTTAATCATGATGTATGGCTAGATTCTTGTCGGTTTAATTGCATGAATGCCGTTTAATTTGTGTTTGGATAATTTAATTGATATCTCTTGTAACCTAGACTGCAGCTAGAATTACAATTGCATGTAGAATGAATTATGAGAGATCTAATTTGTTCTAGGACACATTCACACATACTTAATCGTTCGCTAAGAGATTAGTAGCGATTAAGGGGCCGTAAGCTCGCTCGTCTTGGCAATAATTTAGGATCCTGTCGCATGAGAGATCAGCCTGGTCCCCTAAATTATTGTACTCTACGCCGCGAGAGCGGTAAGAACTTAGTAATGATTAGCTAGGCTCAATTAAATTAAATTCATGTAATTAAGCCTGATCTGCCAGAAATCTGGTTACCCCGGAATCAATTCCTATTCCCTTCGTCGTTAATTGAGAAGAAACCACTTTTATTTTAATCGTTCATCTGCATTAGTTTTATTTTTAATTCAACCAACCAATCTCGCACAATTGCACTTTTATTTTATTTATTTCTTTTTAATCGCTGAATTTAGTTAATCTTTATTTCCCTTTTGTCCGTCCCTGTGGAGACGATACTCGTACTTTACACCACTTTTCTACAACTATTTTAAGTGCGAGAAAACTCACATCAATATTCTAAGGATAGAAGAATATTCTAAAGTATATTCTAAAGTATATTCTAATGTCTTTCACACTCCCCCTCAAGTTGGAGCATAGATATTTATCATGCCTAACTTGTTACATAAATAACCAACACGAATTCCATTTAATGCTTTAGTGAACAAATCTCCAAGTTGCTCTCCAGTTTTCACATATCCTGTAGAGATCAATCCTTGTTGTATCTTTTCTCGAACAAAGTGACAATCGACCTCAATATATTTTGTTCTCTCATGAAACACTGGGTTGTTGGCAATGTGTATAGCAGCTTGGTTATCACACCAGAGTTTAGCAGGCATTGGTGTCTTCAATCCGATTTCACTCAGCAAATGGTTTATCCAGATTATCTCACATGCTGATTGTGCCATTGCCCGATATTCTAATTCAGCACTCGAACGAGAAACCACATTTTGCTTCTTACTTTTCCAAGAGACGAGATTACCACCAACAAAGACGCAATAGCCAGATGTGGATCTCCTATCATCTTTAGATCCAGCCCAATCAGCATCTGCAAAGCATTTTATTCTCATGTGATTATGATTTTGATAAACAATACCTCGTCCTGGTGTCCCCTTCAAGTAACATAATATATGCTCTACTGCATTCCAATGATCAACTGTCGGAGATGACATATATTGACTTACTACACTGACTGAGTAGACAATATCTGGACGGGTAACTGCGAGATAGTTAAGTTTTCCTACCAACCTTCTGTATCTTTCCGGATCTTCGAATGGCACACCTTCATGAGTGAGCTGCACATTAGGAATCATGGGAGTATTGCTTGGCTTTGCCCCCAATTTCCCTGTTTCAGTTAACAAGTCAAGCACATATTTACGCTGAGATAGAAATATGCCTTTCTTACTCCTTGTAACCTCAATCCCCAAGAAGTATTTTAATGAGCCCAAATCTTTTGTCTGGAATTGACTATGAAGAAAATTCTTAAGGGCCCAAATACCTGCATTATCACTCCCTGTAATCACAATATCATCGACATACACCACAAGCAATGTGATACCTGCTTTCGTTTTTCTGTAAAATACAGAGTGATCTTATTTGCCTTTTATCATTCCAAATCGTTCAATTGATTGACTGAATTTTCCGAACCATGCACGGGGACTCTGTTTCAAACCATAAAGAGGCTTGCGAAGTCGACACACTTTTCCATACTCCCCCTCAGCAACAAATCCCGGAGGTTGCTCAATATAAACTTCCTCCTGAAGATCACCGTGCAAGAATGCATTTTTAATGTCCAACTGATGTAAGTGCCAACCATTAGTTGCAGCGAGAGAAATAAGTAACCTGACAGATGTCAATTTAGCAATAGGAGAAAATGTGTCAGAATAATCGACACCATAGGTTTGAGCATAACCCTTCGCCACTAATCGGGCTTTCAACCGAACAACGGATCCGTCAGGGTTAACCTTTACAGCGAAGACCCACTTACATCCAATAGATTTCTTTTCTGTAGGCAAGTCTACCAAATCCCAAGTACCATTAAGATCCAAAGCATTCATCTCCTCTACCATGGCATGATGCCATTCAGGATGAGACAAAGAGTCTTTAACAGATTTGGGAACAGAAATAGAATCAATGGAAGCAATAAAAGAACATGAGGCAGATGATAACTGATTATACGACACAAATGAAGAAATAGGATGAGTACAAGACCGTGTACCTTTACGAAGTGCTATAGGGAGGTCAAGATCTGATGTAGAGGCAGAATCTGGAGATGCAGGTATCGGTTCAGGACATGAGAGCGAGATCGGATCAGTATCAGGATAGGTAACCACAGGTGGAGGGTGATCTTGTACTTTGTTTCGACGGGTGTATACCACAGGCTTAGGCTCAGGAAAAGTAACATGTGGAACAATGGCTGAAGTAGTGGACTCAGGTATAGTGACTGTGTAAGTGAGTATGTCATCATTCTCCCTACAAATATTTGTCTCTGTTGATGAAAAAGGTGTATTTTCATAAAAGGAGACATCAATTGAAACAAGATATCGACCCGTACTTGGACAAAAACATCTATAACCCTTTTGAACTCGAGAGTAACCCAAGAAAATGCACTTTAATGACTTGGGATCTAATTTTGTTAAGTGGGGATTAACATTTCGGACAAAACAAGTGCAACCAAATATTTTAGGAGGGATAGGAAAATGTTCAGTATTTGGAAATAGGCATTGATATGGAGTTTTACCATCCAACACAGTAGATGGCATTCTATTTATCAAAAAACATGCAGTAGACATAGCATCCGCCCAGAAATGTTTAGGCACATTCATTTGGAACAAAAGTGCCCGCACAGTTTCTAATAGATGTCTATTCTTTCGCTCAGCAATTCCATTTTGGGGAGGTGTGTCTACACATGATTTTTGATGAATTATGCCATTGTGAGCCATGTACAACTTAAATGAGGTTGACAAATATTCTTGAGCATTGTCTCCCCTTAAAATACGAATAGGTACATTAAATTGAGTTTTAATTTCAGCACAAAAGGCACAAAAATGAGAGAATAACTCAGAACGACGTTTCATGAAATATATCCAAGTCATACGAGAATAGTCATCAACAAAGGTAACAAAGTATTTAAAACCAATTTTGGACACAACAGGGCAAGCGCCCCAAACATCAGAATGAACAAGTTCAAAAGGAGCGTGTGCTCGTTTATTGACTCGGGGACTTAAACTAGTTCGATAATGTTTTGCAAATTGACATGAATCACACTGTAAAGATGACACCTTATTAAATTGAGGATGAAATTTCTTTAACAACGGGAGAGAGGGATGTCCTAGTCGATAGTGAGCCTCTAACACAGTTCCAACTCCAAGACAAGAGATGGATTTAGGGATGGATGTATCCAAGAGATAGAGACCAGCCGACTCATATCCTTTACCAATAACCCGATTCGTCAACAGATCTTGAAATACACAATATCCAGGAAAAAATGTTACAGAACAATTAAGATTACATGTGATTTTGCTGATCGAAATCAAATTAAAAGCAAAATTTGGAAGACTTAGGACGGGTGACAAAGGTAAGGTAGATGTTGGGACAATTGTACCCGTTCCAAGAACCGGTGACGTAGATCCGTCAGCCAAAGTAACACTAGAAGTATGAAGAGGTGTGTGGAATGAGGAAAAAAGACCAGGATTACCTGTCATATGATCTGTTGCCCCTGAATCGATAACCCATTTTGAGGATGAAGACACAAGACATGTGTTTTAATTATCTGAATTAGCAACAGCCGAGATAGGAGTAGATGAATGCTTTAGAGCCTCTTGGTAGCAAAGAAATTTGGTGTATTCCTCAGAAGACATGCTGATGGAGCCATCAGATGGCTGTGTAGCGGAAGCAATGTGAGCAACTTGATTTCCTTGATTTTTGAACTTTAGTTTTCGACAATCTTTGATCAAGTGTCCGGGTTTCTTACAGTAGTTGCATACTACTCCTTTGCCAATTGATCCAGTGCGTGGCCATCTCTCACCTTCTTTGGGGAATGTTGGGACCTGCCCTACAAAAGCATTGCTTGGTTGAGGTGCTGGTGATGTGGATGAAGTGTCAGTGCGAAGAACTCTACTGAAAGCATCTTGAAGAGAAGAGACCGCATCACCAGACATGATATGTGATTTGGCTGTTTCAAAATCAGTCGTAAGACCAGCCAAAAAACTCATGACCGCCATTTGTTCTCGTTGTTTCTGCTGCACTTTGATATCAGGACTAAATGGCATTAATGTATTAAGCTCTTCATAAGTTTTCTTGAAATCCATAAAATAAGCCATAAGAGGCTTATCTTTCATTTCTGCTCTGTAAAAGGCTTTGCACACCTCATAGATGTGATTAAGATTACCTTTGCCTGAATACATAATTCCAAATAATCAAACAATTCTTTCACAGTATCACAATGACTAACATACCCCATGATGTCGTTCTCCATGGAGTTCTGAATCTGGATAAATAATCTTGAATCATCACGAAGCCAGGCATCATTAGCAGCTTTATCAACTTCCTCCTTTGGCGGATCATCAACTAAGTGGGTATATTTATCAATGCTCCTTAAATAACGTTTGATAGTTTTACTCCATGCAAGATAATTGGAGCCACAAAGTTTATTCTCAGTAATTTTAAAATTAATGGGAATAACTTCAGAAACTATCAAAGGCCGACTTTGTGTTACAGCAGAGCTATCGGCGTCAGAACCAGACATTTAGTATTTTTTTTTTATTTTTTTTTTTGATTTTTTTTTTCAGAAATAAAACATTAAATGAACTTACAGCCTTTTTCGTTTACAGCCCTTCCGCCTGGGTGTTGCTAGAGGAAGCCCCAACGAGTCTGGAGAGGGTTTCTGTTTGAAGCTCCGGTCAGAAGGTCGTCGTCACGCGCCGGCGCGTGCGTAAGTCGCCGGAAGAAGGCGCACCAGTGTAGGGTGAAGGTGAGATGGGTTCTGAACTAAGGTTCTGGACTAAGGTTCTGGGGTTGGTATAGGCTGAGGTTCTGTGAACTGAGGTTCTGAAAGAAAAGAAAAAATGGAAACTAAGCTAAAATGGAACAGATAGGCTCTGATACCATGTTATCGGAATTAAGGATAGAATAGTAATGAGAAGAGAATGATTTGTTGTATATTTCATTGGATGGTTAAGTCCCTATAAATATACATTACAAAGATAGAATATTCCTATAAGATTTTATACAATAATAATATCCTAGAGTATATTCCTAAAATATTCTAAAATATATTCTAAGGATAGAAGAATATTCTAAAGTATATTCTAAAGTATATTCTAATGTCTTTCACATGATGTAATTATCCATTCTAAAATGTCGGTACTTTTACGAGCATTGGGTTATTCCACAGCTTTTAACCTTGTAATAGCTAAATTATACTACCTATGTCCCGGTTAAATGGTCTCATTGTAAAATGACATGGTCATTTAGCTCAATTCATTCTAAAGATAATTTGAGTGTATTTTGTTAAACAATTTTGATGAGGATATAATTTAATGAAGTCATTGATATAATTGTGAAGTTATGAAGATAGAAGTATTATTTTTAATATTTGATATTAAATTGTCATTTAGAGTGTTAATTGTTCTCTAAAATAGAAATGAGAATCTTTAAATGAGATGTCTAAAAAAGGAAAATGAGAATCTTAAAATGAGATGGAGGAAGTACTGCATATAACATGTTATACTCGTGTTCCTATTTAAAACATTCTATTCTATGCGCTATTAGAACATTTTATTGTTTGTGGAGGACATCCTTGAAGGTGATTACAAATGTACATTAAAATAGAATTTCTAAGAGTAGGATCAGAACATAGCATTCTTCCAAAAATAGAACCATGTGCTTGGTTTTCCTTAAATAGAACTAGGGGTGTAAATGAGCCAAGCCCCTCGCGAGCTATTCGTGGATCGCTCGGGAAAAGCTCAACTTGAGTTCGGTCATATTCAGCGCGACTCGAGTTCAGTTCGACTCGAATACTTAACAAGCTCAATTCAAGCCTATTTATTTTAGGCTCGTGGTTTGTGAACCGGTTCGCGAGTTTTTGTGTCATAATTTATATACTTTATATGTAATTATATATGTAATTTTTCCATCATTTGGAATGGAGTCAAAGATTCATTATTTTTTGGCTTGAGAATATGATGGAGTAAAGCAAAATGACTCACTAAACTTTCTACGCTTGTTTGTTATGAAGCAGCAGTCAAATCATGCAAATTTGGACGCGATTTTCACTACGGGTCATCCGAAAACAGTCTCTTTGTGCTTTAGTATAAAAGTAAGACTGCGTACATCTGACCCTTCCTTACTCCACCGCAGGTGGGAAGCCTTTACAACACTGAGGTAAATGAAAATGATGATGATGATGCATATATGTAATATGTAATAATTATATACTACCTCCGTCCCGGTGGACTTTGCCAAGTGCAAAGTAGGTGAGAAATAAAAATAATAAAAATTTTGTGGTTGAGATTTGTGCAGAGGAGAGAGAAATGTGCAGAACCACAAACCAATTACTTAAATAGGAAAGTGGCAAAGTTTTTTTGGGACAACAAAAAAGGAAAGTTGGCAAAGTCCAATGGGACGGAGGAACATAAGGAAGTATGTACTTTTTTGGAATATGTATTCTAATTTAGGATTATTCCATATTTAATACTTTTTCAAGGAGTATATTACTCTGTATAGTAGTAATAATTAGAAAAATAATAGCATGTATTATTATTATTATTATTATTATTATTATTATTATTATTATTATTATAACCATAACCTGTAATAATTATAATATGTAACCATAATATTTGTTAACGGTAAAATAAAGAATAAAAATGTCAGTAAAGGAGAAGTAAACTAAAAATGAGAATGAATAAGTACACATATTATATTTTTAGCTCGAGTTTGAGCATCTTATTCGAGTTCAAGCCTGTAAAAGTTAATTTGCGAAATTTGACCCGAGCTCGAACCGAGATCGAACTGAGCTCGAGCCGAGCTCGGCTCAAGTTCAAGCCCGAATTATTTAACTAGCCCAAGCTCGAGATCGAGCTCGATCTCGTGAATTCTTATCAAGCTTAAGCTCAAGCTCACCCATGCTCGGGCTCGGCTCATTTACACCCCTAAATAGAACTAATACTTTTATTTATATCTTAACTGGTTGTGAGGTTACCGTGCCTAGTGAGAGGTATCGAGTTTGAAACCCGCTAGGCACATAAGGGTTTGAAACTCAATGAAGTGAGTTTCAACCCTGTTTACTTGAGGTCCCCCCATCCCCCCTCCCGCAGACCCCCTAGAGAAAAAAAAAACTTTTATTTCTATCTCTAATTAATTAATTGATTAATTAATCTAATTAATTTGTCCCTAGTTCCCTTGCAAATCAAGGTGATTACAAATTTACATCAAGAGAAAATTGCCTAGAGTAGAATCAGAACACAGTAATCTTCCAAAAATAGGACCATACGTTTGATTTTCCTTAAATATAACTAATCATTCAATTTATATCCCTATTTAATTGATTAATTAATCTAATTAATTATATGCCCCTAGTTTCTTTGCAAAAAGGTATATACGTTGGTGTCGACTAAGGATGTTTTTACTTGGTATGTAATATGCTGATCTGGTCTGGTCTGATCTGGTCTGAACTGGTTTTGTCTGGTCTGGTAATGTTTGGTCTCTTTGTATTTTTATAATTATCCAAGTCTGATCTGGGACAGATTATAGTCCAAAGAAAAACATCCTAACACAAACACCATTGTCGTATATTTTTTTACTCTCAGCCAATGTGAAAGTATGAAACTTAAAGTCATTGAGCCAATGAATATAGGACTAAAGTCATTAAAGTCATTGTTGCAATTTCCAATGGTCCTAAAGTCGAGCAATGAATATAGGACTACGTGACACGAGTTGTGAGTTAGAATTCCCCTACATAGCATTACTAGTATCTTTACCCGTACCCTACACGGGATAAAACGATTTTATTTTAGTTTTACGATATGCGTGTGATAAGTCCGTATTTAGACACGCATTTGACGCATGTTGGGATCAGATTTTGATAGTTTTCCTAGCTTCAAGGTGTTGCAAGTCTCAATTTTAGCTCAAGTTATGTTTACCAGGCGTTAGTTCGAGTTTTGTGTCATTTGGAGTCAAAATCAGGAACTTAGAGTTCGGCACCAGCGCTTGAGGAGAAATCAGGATGATTCGAGATGCATTTGAGAGTGGATTGAGAGTTTTGGAGGTAATTTACAATGAATATTTGAAGACAAAAAAGATCTAGGATTGGCTACGGGATCAAAAGAAGACGTATAGAGTTTGAAAACGACGATCAGGATGACCTTCTATCCATCGTTCAAACATATCTCCTTGTAGAGACATACAATGAACACGACTCAAGTTCCACATGAAAGCTAACTTCAAGGGCTACAAATCATATGAAGATATCATTCCGAGAATCTGAGAGGAGCAAGGTGAAAACAGACGATGAAGTCAGATGATCTCTGTTGCGATTTCAGAATGCCACCTTCCACCATTTTATTCATATCTCTTGATTGGATGATCCAAATCCAATTCTTCAAGTTATGGTGGATAGAAGACTTCATTATCTACAACTTCCATGCAAGAAGTTTTGTCAAATTCAGAAGTTTCAAGCACGCCGTGCGTAGGGGAACGCACGGTCGTGCGTCTGATGCTGAATTTCGAAGAACCCACTGCCAGCCACGCACGGCCGTGCATGGAGGGACACACGCAGTGCGTGGCCAAATTCCGTGTTTCGTTGCTCCGTACGCACTCCGTGCGTGGGCCCCGTGCGTGCCCCCCTGGAGTCCTAATTTCGCCCGAATTGTTCCGTTTTTCCTATTTAAACAGCCCGTAAACCCTGTTGGGGGGGGGGGGGGGGGGGTCTTATTAGAGAGAGGCCTAGGGACGAATTCTTACGTATTTTTCTGCTTTGTTCTTCAAGACCCTGGAATTATTTGTATGTTCCATCTTTTTAATTAATGGCAATTATTTCTATTCATCCCAATTTCGTTGATTCTTCAATTATGAATTGCGAGTAGTTTAATTAGGGATTAATCATGATGTATGGCTAGTTTCTTAATGGATTAATTACATGAATGCCGTTTAATTTGTGTCTGAATAATTTAACTGATATCTTTTGTAACCTAGAATCGCGACTAGAATTACAATTGCATGTAGAATAAATTAAGAGAGATCTAATTTGTTCTAGGACACATTCACACACTTAATCGTTCGCTAAGAGATTAGTAGCGATTAAGGGGCCGCAGCTCGCTCGTCTTGGCAATAATTTAGGATCATGTCGCATGAGAGATTAGTCTGGTCCCCTAAATTATTATACTCTACGCCGCGAGAGCGGTAAGAAGTTAGTAATGATTAGCTAGACTCAATTAAATTAATTTCATGTAATTAAGTCTGATCTGCCAAAAATTTGGTTACCCCGAAATCAATCCATGTTTCTTGCGTCATTAATTAGAAAGAATCACTTAGTTTAATCGTTTTATTCACATTTTAATTTTCCAGCAACCAATCTCGCACGACGCATTTTTATTTATTTATTTATTTTTAATCGCTGAATTTAATTAGTTCTTGATTCCCTTTTGTCCGTCCCTGTGGAGATGATACTCGTACTTACACCACTATATTACAATCTTTTTAAGTGCGAGAAAACTCACATCAGTGTGTGTGCGTGCACCGTTGGCATATGTATGAGTTACTAAAACTAACAAAAAAGTCACTTATTTAGTCGATTATAACATTGCTTGATAATGTATATTCTTATTTATTGATCAGTATGTCATATTTTTAAGGGTAATTTGTAACTTCCATCTTGTAATTTTCAGTTGTTTTTTTTATTAGTCCCACAATTTTAGTTAGTTTCTTGCAATTTTGGTCATGTGACTAATAAATATTTGCGATTTCAGAACTTTCCCCCCTTTAAAGTACACTTTCCGGTGGAAAAGTCCTTAAGTTGTAAAAATTTAATAGTTACAGGGCCAAATTTGAAGTGATTAAAGTTACAGAACCAATAACGATAACAACCGAAAGTTACAGGACTAAAATTGCATATCTCCC